>OY744515.1:235560437-235562937 GCA_963556195.1 Sepiola atlantica | reverse complement strand
ATATATATATATATATTTATATATATATATATATATATATATATTATAATAAAGCGGTTTCATTTACGTTTCATATTTCCGAGGCATGTTGGCATATATCTTAATAACACTAACTTTTATGTATGTTTTTCACACTTCGCTTTTACTTATTTACAATGTCTATTACTCTTTATTCATTCACTTTTTTACTGGTTGTGTATTTATCACTATACAAAATATGAGCAAACGTTCCCTTCCAAAATAATGTTCTTATATATGGTGAGCATACAACATACGTGTTAAAAAATTGCTCAGTTTATGGATTGAGTGTAGTGAGAAACACATACATTTGAATTGTTAAAAACAACTCATACTGTGTATCCCATGAATAATAAAATCCCACCGGATCAAAACCCTAAACCATGTTCGTTCAGAACTAGAGATTGGTGTCAACGAAATGTAAGGTAGTCCGTGAAATCTGTTGCTGAGTTGGGTGATTACATAGAGAACACCAAAGCTGCCCAAGGAAATACACTGATGCACTAGTTTACATAACGAAACCTTCAAAACAACCCTGCAACGCAACGTTCTTGATCAGCATGGGGGTTTTAAAAACTATAATATACCTGAAGTAATCATAAGACAACTACCAGACCAACAGGAATCATATACTCTAAATTTGCCGAGAGAATTAAGAATCTTACACGTCTAACGTCTATGTTTAATTTTCAAGTGTGAAAACGTAAGATTACATTTCCATTATTTGTATCTTTCATTTGTGTATTATATATATTTATTAATGCATAGCTCAATTTAATAATAAAAATTACTTTAGTTGTGTCTTAAACTTTTATGTATTTGTGTATATATAATTCTATTTTATTTTTCTCATTTTTTACAACTGTTACGTTAATTGAATGAAATACATTCTCGCGTTTTTTCTCGATTAGTTCATTAAATAAGGACCAGAGAAAATGAGGTGAATTACTTTATCTCCTGAAAAGTTACATCATGGTATAGTACTATATATAAATTATATGTTTCCACAGTCGTTAAGAAGCAAAATGTCTACTCTTCCAAATATACACCATTATTATTATTATTATTATTATTATTATTATTATTATTATTATTATTATTATTATTATTATTATTATTATATATATATATATATATATATATATATATATGGGTGTGTGTGTATGTATATATATATGTATATATACATGGGTATATATATGTATATATATGTGTATATGTGTATATATTTATATATATATATGTATATATGTATATATATATGTATATATATATATATGTATATATATACGGATGTATATATATATACATATATACATATATATATATATATTTGTATATGTGTATATATATATGTATATAAATATATATATATGTTATACATATGTGACTATATATATGTAATATATATGTGAATATATATATGTATATATATATTATACATATATGTGAATATATATATATGTGAATATATATATGTATATATATATGTTATACATATATGTGAATATATATATATGTAATATATATGTTAATATATATATGTATTTATATGTTATATATATGTGAATATATAGGTTATATATATATGTATATGTATATGTATATGTATATATATGTATATATGTGTATAAATATATATTTATATATATTTATGTATGTGGTTATGTATATGTGTATGTATATATATACATGTATATATGTATATATATGTATACATATATATGTATATATATGTATATATGTATATATATGTATATATATGTATATATGTATATGTATATATGTATATATATGTATATATATGTGTATATATATGTATATATATATGTGTATATATATATATGTATATATATGTGTGTACATATATGTGTATATATATGTGTATATATATATGTATATGTATAGATATATGTATATATATATATATGTATATATATATATATGTATATATATGTGTATATATATGTATATATATATGTATATATATGTATATATGTATATATATGTATATATATGTTTATGTATATATATGTATATATATATATGTGTATGTATATATATATATGTGTGTCGGTATATATACGTATATATATATATGTGTGTATATATATGTCGATATGTGTATACATATATATATATGTATATATGTATATATATATATATATATATGTATATATGTATATATATATATATATGTGTATATGTATATATATATATGTATATATATATATATATATATATATATATATATATATATATATATATATATATATATATATATATGCATATATATATATATATATATATTTAGGCAAACATTATTAAATAGCACGGAGTGTTTTTGTTTAATGCGACTTTTTTTTTTCAATTTTCCGAATTGTCCATCTAAGGTTTTGGTCAAATTGATGTAAATATGATCCATGGGTTTCTTGTTCTATTCTTTTTTCTTTTTTGCAAGTACTTTCGATTTGAATCGTCA
>OY744515.1:235545437-235555437 GCA_963556195.1 Sepiola atlantica | reverse complement strand
TAATCAAAAACAGAGAATCCAGATGTTCTGCTAACTGCTGCAGAGCTACGAGAACATCGTCACGAGATTTGTTTGTGTATGCCAAAAGAGGTATGAAGTTCAGTAGGCAGACCGCACAGAATAG
Source organism: Sepiola atlantica (assembly GCA_963556195.1). Lineage (NCBI taxonomy): Eukaryota > Metazoa > Mollusca > Cephalopoda > Sepiida > Sepiolidae > Sepiola > Sepiola atlantica. The sequence continues at coordinate 235,555,313 of OY744515.1, read as the reverse complement.
ACGTCCAACAACAAACATACTTACAATGCAGTAATGAAGATTTAACTGGTGTGATAGAATCTAGAGCGAAATTACATGAGAGAGTTACGATTCGCGACACTATCAAAACTACATGATGATGATAATTAAAATTGGATGTGTACGTGAAAATTCGACCTGGAATAGGTTTGCTCTTTATTCCCATTGCTTGTTTAAACATCTGAGATGAAAGATGAGAAAAACCTTTCAGTTCGTATCCACATTTTAAAGTCAATATCTATCATAAGGACAAGTTTGGGTTTAGGAAATATTTGTGTTCATCTGTAAAACAATTACTGAAATTCACTTCTTACACATTGTAAATGTATTTTTACAATAATGTGATGTTCAATTCCAATGGACCTTACATGCGCTACTCTGAACTGTCTATTGTAAAGTAATCTGCCTAGATTTGATAGTGAAATATTTGACTTTCAATTGCAAGTCAAATTGCATAAACGGTAACTATTTTGTTTTGTTTTATGATGCCCATAGCATATATATATATACAAATAAATGGCAGAACGGTCTTAGATTGAGCAGTGGGGGGGGTTCTATTGGTGTATTACAATAATAGTTCAAAAGAGAGTAATAACAACGAATTACAATGGATAGTTAGTAAGAGTTAGGGAGTTAAATTAAAATTAAAGTAATCGCGAACAATTAATCTACAAATTTGACCTGTAGAATTTCTGCAGGAATGACGCAAGACGCCTCGGTGTAGCTTACTTTCTATGTATATACTTTCATACCACAATTACATATGTTATATATATATATACATATATATATAGCATGTATATATATATATATATATATATATATATATATATATATATATATGTTGTATACATACTCGAAATTCTTAACGTTCCCGTTTTAGATTTGCCATTAGTGTTAATCTTCTCTCCCAGCGGATAGGTGTATACATGAATCAATGTGGTCATCAAGAAATAATTTGAACATTTGCTATCTTTACTCATGCTGCATCATTTTCTTGTTTTTCTGTAAAACCGAAGGTGTGGATGGATTATGAGACTATGTTAAGAGCTTTTGAAAAAATATATATATATATATATATATATATATATATATATGAAGAGAGAATCAGACATACAGAAATCATGCGCAGTGCATACACACGATAAAATATCGAGATTCATATTAATATATCTTAAAAGTCTGTAAACTTTACCTATATAAATTAATATGTTATTATATTTTTTCTAAATAGCATATTACTGAGCGCTTTAAGGGTCAATAGCTAACACTTAAATTTGTTTACCGCAAACGGATATATTTCGTAATTTACATAATGCTTCACTGCATTTCTAAGAACATTTTTTTACTAATCAAAGGATGGGAGGCGCTTGATGATAAGGGTTAAAGAGGTCGTCAGCTGAACTGTAATTACTTCTATGAAAGGATCGAAATTAATGGGTCGAATTGTCGGAAAATATATAACTGGAAAGTAGTATGGTTTGGTTTTTGGGTATAGAGAGAGAAGAGAAGCGTTATTTGCTGTGATTTTAGCTAAACGTTTCCTGTTGTGAATGTTTTATAAATGTACGAGAAATTTACTCATTAAAATATTTGCTGGTGATTTGTCATGTTGGTTTGTTTTTAACTCTCTCTAAAGTTCTCTGTATTTGCTGCAAAACTATTAAAAAAATCTACCAAAATATATAGACTGAAACTCTTAGCCTTTGTCGATACATTTTATAATAAATATGATTCGCAACTTTCCTATATTGTGATAATAGTAGAATGACGAACGTTGCCAAATCCAACCTGGCATAAATACATTTCGATAAAAATGTTCTTATCCACTCGAAATTGAGAAATTAAATAAGAGAACTTATGGAACAATTGACGTATAATTAATTATTTGAGTATGAGAAACATAATTTGATGTGTCATATTTTATATTTTTATATGTGTATATTTATAAAGTTGGGCAATTTGAAACACCAACTCAATATTCATAATAGAGCACAATAGTAGTCTAATAAACCGTTCATGACTAGTACGATTCACTAATTTTCACATTGCTTTGCAGAAGGACATCCCATTAATACAGTATTATTTTCTATTGTTTTAATTTTACTATGACACATCTGTTCAGTTGTGAATATGTTTTTATATTTATATATATATATATATATATATATATGTTTTACAGAGAATATATATTTTAAAACGTATAGTCATTATACCATCTTTACGGTTTTCAATTGTAATCTCAATAAAGCTGTATTCGAAGATTCAAAGAATATATATCTTATAGTTGCATTCGATTGTACACGGCGTACAAAACCGGAACAATAATTTATATACGTTATAAAAGTTTATTTATATATTTTCATCGATTAGAGTTCATATTTTTCAAAATAAAAAAATAAAATTATCGATAATATTTAACCTTACGCGCGTTTCATACTAAAAATCTGATTAGCGTATTTGTGTAGTCCAATATTGTCAATCATCAGAGAGTAGCAGTAGATACTGTTCAATCATGTAATAGCATATTCGATCAAAATACAGGAGAGGAAAGAAGTAAAATTAAGTTCCAGATTGTCATTTGATAAAAATTGCACACAGAGACGTATATGAAAACAAAGAATAATTTAGGGAAAATGAGAAAAGTGTAATCCCCCACCTCATGAAAATAATCACATTCGAAAAAACCTTGAATCAGATTCTCGAACGATGTATTCAAAGCTGATATTTACGAAACACTCCTCAAATAACTCCTGCTAGTAGATTTAAATTCCCCAAATAGAGAAAAAACGAGGTCCAAAAATCCATCAGTAAATTATTATAAACTGTAATGTAATATTAATTATTATTCTAAAATCTTAATAAATATCTCATTAAGCTATTTCTAAAAACCGAAAAAATACGAAACCGACATTGTTTAGAAGCAAACAATGATGGTGACCAAATCGCAGCAATTTGGATGCAGATTTACAAAAAAATAGTAATTGGAATTAAAGTCTGCAAATAGGTCTATCCTTATTATTTATTTTGATTTTGAGTTTTAAGTGAAGAAAAACCAAAAATTATATTTAATTGAATTTATTACGGCATATACTTTTATTTATCTATTTAAAATTTCGAGATCGGTCATTTAACCACAGAGATACTAAGCCAGACGGAACAACGGACATATATGTTTTATAGAATTAATGAGATAGTTCCCTTGTTTCAAAAATTAAATCTGACCCCAAATTGATATAAAATGACCTTATTGCGAATCCCACCCAAAATTTAATGGTTAATTAAGTGTCATAAAATTGTGACCTAAATATTTGTTAATAATCCAATTAGTTCTAATGAAACTCATACGGATGAAACTGAATCGTTTATTTAGGATGCAAATTAATAGTTAAACCCCTTATCAATGTTCCCTTCTAACTCTCCCAAAAATCTATGATTAAGCCCGATAAAACATAAAAGGATTAGGCACCCCCATTTATTTAGTTAAACTGAACCCCTTTCTCTACAACCATTACCAAGTATGTTGCCAGGGCATACATTATTTTTTCACATCCCCCTACCTAATGTCGAAAGCTTAACTACTCAATTTAAAATAGCCTTCTTTGCCTTTTGGCTAAGATCAAAGAGTACTATCTGTTCGTATGGATACTGCACCCCATAGACTGGTATTGTCTTGGCCTTCGGGTCTTGATTTACGCCGGTCTATGGGTCTGTCCTGTGCAGTTCTAGGAGCTCCACCCTTCCAGACTTTGCCTTCCCTCTTTGGGGAGGAGTAAGTTTATTGCTTACTGCCTAAGGCGCCCCTACCGGGGAATGCCGACGGGGCTGCCGAGGCAATTTTTAAACCCCACTTTCCGGACCCGACCTTGGGTCACATCTTACTTGTGGGAGTAAGATAAAAACTGGCCGTGTGCCTAACTCAAGGAGAAGGGTAAATCAATACTCAATTGAAAATAGCGCATGTATTTTATCCTTTACTATTTAAACTATAAAATGTATCTTTTGAGGTTGTAAATACATATTTATTAGCCGTTAACTTATTTACATATTAAGTTAAGACTAATTCAGATGTGTCGAAGTGGTTCCTGCGATTTATATATTCTTGTGAATGACTTTAATGCACTGTTAGTTCCGTTTCCTCTTTATTTGGTCATGGTAAAATATTTTTTTCTAGAGTAACTGTTATTACGGAAGCATTCAAAATGCCAACTATTTAATTTATTATAGGACGTCAAATATGCTTATCATCTAAATTATTCTATAATTATGCATTCCCTATTCAGAACTCTAAGTCATGATAATTTATTCGGTGCTATTAATGAATTACGAAAATTATAAATCAGTGTTCTTGTAAAAACACACATTTATAATTTTAAATGTAATAACATATAAAACGGATTGTTGGAATGTTATTTACCATATATCGTACATCGCTTCCAAAACATATCGACGATTCTAGTATTACTTACATTTATATGTAAGTTTAATAAATCTTTACTAGTTCTCCAATCATAGTGCAGGTTTAAACCTTGATAGCATGTATATATTCGGGTGTAAACTATTTTGTAGAATCTCCTGCTTAATGTTTAGCAAGGTATACCTCGAAGTAATTATATTGTAAGATTATAAGGTACACATATTATACTTTTTCTTTTTGTTACGTACATATTTATTTGCCCTACACAATATAGACTATTTTAACCTTAAGTGAGTTTTCTTACTAATTAATTCTAAAACAAATTTTGATAGCAATCTAGGAGTTTCTTCTTAAATCAGATTAAGTTTATTTCAGAAATGTGCACGTATGGGTTTCCATACTTGTCTTTGAAAAGCCCCTTTTGAAAATATCACTCAGTGTATCCAATATAAGTCCGGGTGTTGTTCCCCGTCTATACATCACATTTATATAGCACGCTTTAAATCATACAGCTACTATAGAGGAAAATCGTTTGTGCATCTACAACTGCGTTTGGGTTCTGACCTTTGGCTAGCATTGTTGCTAGGTCTAGTGCTATCATTATTTCCGTTTATCGCATGGTTTATTTTAATGTGATCAGACACTAAGGCCTGATTTTGGAGGTTGATAAGGATACCTTTACAGTGTTTTTGTTTTAAAATTTACATATTCTACTACACCTAGGAGAAATATTACACAGGATTTAAATATTTATATATTCTACTACATCTAGGAGAAATATTACCCAGGATTTTAAAATTTATATATTCTACTACACCTAGGAGAAATATTACCCAGGATTTTAAAATTTACATATTCTACTACACCTAGGAGAAATATTGCCCAGGATTTTAAAATTTACATATTCTACTACACATAGGAGAAATATTACCCAGGATTTTAAAATTTACATATTCTACTACACCTAAGAGAAATATTACCCAGGATACTATAAAAAAAACTTACAAATATTTGTACGGATATGCTGACTATACAGAATAGACAATAGGCTGAAACAGTTTACTTGTTTACGAAGTAAGGGGAATTCATTGGGACGAACTGAATTTTGTATATATTATTTTTTTATTCGATATTCAAGTAATTATTTTTATTTTTACCTTATTCAATTTTTGATTGCAATAAATAGTCAATTAATTAAAAATAAAATGTAAGTCACCTAGAAACGAGTAGCACACACGATATTAGACCTAATAATGAAACAAACAAATAACAGAATATAAATGGTTATATCTTTTTTTAAGTGTGTTGTTTAAGTACAAAGAAATAAATGTAAAAATGAGGAGTAAAATTACAAGTAACTATTCATAAAATAGTTTAGTATATGAATAAATACAGTAAAAGTGCTCCCTCATCAAGACTATTAAATAGAAAACAATCAAGATCCTTTTTCGCTGATAAATGTAAATGTATAATGACACTACTTATTGATGAGAGAAGAATAAAAGGCAGGTAAAAAAGAAAAAAAACTATTGGAACCGCGTACTGCATCCAGTGAAGTTCGTATGAAGTTCGATTCGCTTTGTAATCAATAATAAGTAATACATTACATTATACCAAAGAGAATAAAAAGCAAATGAATGTAAAACCCTCTGTTTCTGTGTAGAAATTATCTCTGTCAGTAATACTGAGACTGTGTATGCATAACAATGTTTTTGGAGAAATTACAAAATCTACGCTAATGTTTAATGTCTATGTTTAGAAACAAAATGTGCACTTTGTAACTGAGAATAGTTAATTGTATAATTTTGCACCATTTTGAAATTAACTTTTTTATCAAACAGTTAAGTTTAAAGATTTTATTGCTGAAATAATTATCAGGTCTGATAAGATCAATAAAAAATAAAGGCGATTTAAATTTGATTTGTTTTGAGGAAAAAGCGTAATGAAAATCTTAAAACATGTTTGGCTATTTAGAATTACACGTCGATTAGGTTGATCGAATGTTATTTACTCTGATTTTTAATATCCGACAAGATAAATTAAAGTATTATACTATGTTCAGAAATGCTTGGAGTGTGCAAATCAGCGTGTGAATCGTTGCTTTATAAGTTTTACATGTTAGTTTAGTATCGCTTACACATTAGATCTTTATATGAAAATAAAGGACTTCTTTTATATTTTAATGCTTAAACGATCAATAACAATGAAACAAGCGTTAGTTGGATAAAATAAGGTTGCGTGTATCATTCTCTATTCACAGCTGCCTTTATTTTAATCATTCTCATATTCAGTTTGTTATCGCTTTTGAAATGTCACTGAGTGTCGAGCATTTGTGTAATTAGACGTTTTGTGTCAGTAAAATTAAGGGAGGTAAAGTGCCTTAAGGGATCTCAAAATCTATATGTCTGTCCTTATCTAAATAATGTAATTACTTTATAATTAAAATAATTTAGTAAATAGTGAAACAATCATTAGAATCGGATAATGCTCGAATTATAATAGGCTTGTTCATGCAGGGGTATTCATTTTTCGTTAGAAAAGCAAGTTAGTTTTATTTATTCATTTTCCGTCCCAATTTAAATAATATACAAAAAAATTACTGATGTTTACAATATTATATTTTGTAAATAGACACATATTTATACAAGTTATGCATTTGAAACAATTTCGTTAATTAAAAAATTAACATTACATTGAAAATTGGGCGATTTAGTTGTTTCACAACAAAAGTTGTGGACAATGAATCGGCTGCTTTATTTCTGATATCTTACGGACCAAAGTAAACCAAAGTAAATTGCTAAGACTAATTTAAAATTCACCATGAACTATTTTAAAGGAATCTCAGCTGCTGCATTAGTCCCAAACAATTCATATCTGCTATTTTACTGTGAAACGACTAAATCGGCAAAAATTTTCATAAAGTAATCAAACAATAAAATTACAAACCATTTCAATAAGGTTTAACTTACCTACTCGAAACCACCATCGTATAACTTTCATCGAGTCGTTGTGCTTCCTCCCTATAGAGAGGAGGGGTGTCACACATGGCGTAGCTCCTCTAGCAGATGTAAGTAACCGGAATGTGTAGCTTCTTTCGGAGCTCCGGCATTTCATGCTTTTTGAGTCCCAGGAAGCAATTTACTTTGAAGTTCGAGGGTACGAGAGACAAGCCCTTCCCAGGAAACCAGCACAGGCTGCAGTGCACTTCCTTTGATGTACTGCTTATATTTATTAAAGAAGTCGGGGGTACACCGTTTGAAGAAGTGTTGATCCTACTTCATGTGGGGGCAGTGTTGGCGCCCTGAGAGGAAGACATAAAACTGGAGAGGGAGGGGGAGAGCTTTTAAGGAAGAGAGAAAGTGGGTTTGATCCCCCTGGTAGCCTGAGGTTTACTGGTAGCTAAATACAGGGTGTTTCAAAAGTCTTGGGAACATAACGATTTTTAATAACTCAAAAACTATTAAGAGTTGAAAAATGAAATTGGTACCGTTGGAAAGGTTAAAGTTTCACGTTTTGTGGGGAATCTTCAAAGTTGCTCAATATGAGCACCATTCGTCACACGGCAGACATCTAGTCGATAGTCCATTTCCTGCCAAACGCGTTCCAGCATCTTGACGTCAATGGTTCCCACAACTGCCGTTACTCGAGCCTTTAGTTCGTCAATATCTCTTGGAAGGGGCGGCACATAGACTTGTTGCTTGACAAAGCCCCAAAGGAAAAAGTCACACGGGGTAAGATCTGGAGACCTAGGAGGCCAGGGCATGAGAACGTCATCACCTCGCCTAGATCTCCCAATCCATCTACCAGGCAGCCTTGTGTTAAGAAACTGCCTTACTCTAAGACTCCAGTGTGGTGGTTCACCATCTTGTTGAAAAATGAAGTCATCAGATTCTGCTTGTTCCAACTGAGCCATTAACTAGTCTTCCAGCATGTTGAGATAGCATTCACCAGTGATAGTTGCCTCTTCAAAACTGTACGGTCCATAGACACCTTTCTTGGAAATTGCACAAAACACGTTTACTTTTGGTGAATCTCGCTCGTGCTCAAGAAGTTCATGAGGATTCTCAGTACCCCATATGCGAGTGTTATGCTTGTTAACTTTGCCATTCAGAAGGAAGGTCGCCTCATCGCTAAAAACAAGCCGGTCATCAAAGCCGTTATCTTCCAACTTCTCTTGCATTGCAATGCAAAAGTCACGGCGAAGTGGCTTATCAGTGTCCTTCAACTTTTGGACCAACTTGAGCTTGTAAGGTACCATTTGCAGTCGTTTCCTTAAGACACGCCAGACAGTTGCTGGAGCAAGCTGAAGTTCCCTGCTGGCTCTTCTCACTGATTTACGGGGGCTCCGCTGAAAGGCTGTCCGAACTTGCTCAACTGCATCTTCTGAAGTTGAAGGGCGACCTGTTCGCTTACTTGGGCACAAACACCCATCTTTCACATATTTAGCATGCCATCTGACAATGGATTTCCTTTCAGGGGCTTCTTTTTTAAATTTCCTGCGAAATGCACGCTGAATACATGTCCACGATTCAGTCTTTGCAAATTGGAGGACGCAAAATGCCTGGTCTTGTTTAGAGAACGCCATTACTGCACCTGGAAAGATAACACGAAAATCATTAGTATGACCAAAAACTTGATTAAGCAAGCTTTAAAATGGTACCAGTTTCATTTTTCTACCTGGAATAGTTCATGAGATATACGCATTTGTAATGTTCCCAAGACGTTTGAAACACCCTGTATTACATCACAATCCAGCGAGTTGGAGAAGGAAGCCAGACAAAGTAAGTCAGACAGTCAGGGTACCGCTGATAACAAGGTGGGTCGTGAGAAGATCACTGTTTTTCCCTGCCCATCAGAAAAGTTGCAAAACAAAGAGCCGAACACTTTGTGCTAAGATCATAGTACCAGAACAGATACTACACTTTGATTTTGGCCCAAAAGTCAAACTAGCCAGCATTTGGCTTACAATGTATGATGTGCTGATAAGCATAAAATAAAGTCTTCTATTGTCTTACACATGGCAGATCCCACCTCTAATTTGAACATTTTGGAATCCATCGCTATCGCTTTGCAAAAACCTTCTTTGGCAAGTAGAAATATTTCTAATCATCGTTGATTCTCATTAGTGGAAAGTTAGTAAGCCAATTTGTTTGCGGGGGTCTTAAAAATTACCAACCTTTTAAAGGTTATTTACTCGATTTCTATAATTTAATTTGTTTTAAACGCTTAGTCCCCCATATCATCGACATAACATTCCCCCATTTTAGCACTTTATCGTGAATTTTATTTAACATTTTGTATTCCAACAACTTCTCCTGTTAAGATGTTGGACAAAATGGCTATAATAGCTATATTTCCAGGAAATAATGTTCCTATTTTATTGAAAACAATTTATAAATTGTGTACTTCGAAACATATATATATATATATATATATATATA
>OY744515.1:235530437-235542937 GCA_963556195.1 Sepiola atlantica | reverse complement strand
ATGACCAGGTTATCAACTGTGGCTTCGGTCCGCAAAGGGAATTTAGGGAGGGGGTTGTTATCTGAGTCTAAAGTAGAGTTAGAAGCGTTAGATGAATCAAAAAGTAATTATTTTGTTAAACATCACTCAATCCCAAAATAAATGAAAAAATATCATAACATCTGTTTCGCATAATTAAAATATGTAGACAAAAAGATTCAGAAAAGGAAAAGTTGATAAATTACGTTTGTATTAGCCTTCAAAATGTGAAACAAGCTTTTTGCTTATATAAAAATATTAATCCATTAAATTTATAATATTCGGGCCACTTAAAAGGGCTATCACTCTGTTTGGAAATAATCTATGATCTCGTTAATGCAGTAATACAAGGGTCCCTTCCCTTGGTTGATTGCTTTGAGATTAAATTGAATAATAGTGATTAAATGCATCATTCACACTTCTCAGTCGAACAGCTGACCGGTATGATGCACGGTTATAAATGTCGGATTTCAAGACTAGAAGTATAATGTTCGAATCCTCTGAGTAGCAAATTAGTTGAATACTTTCACAGATTAGGACCCACGCTTACTTTGGCTTTAACTATATACCCTAATTCTTACCCAAACTCTAACTTTAGCCTTAAGTATAATCCCCACTTTGACCCTGACACTAACCACAAACACGGAGCCAAAATTAGCGTGGATCATAATATGTGAAAGCACTATTAGTTGTATACCTAGACTGATAGAAGCTTGGACTGATACAAGCATGTCTGTTTATATAAAATATTAAATTATTAAATTATATATATATATATATATATATATATATATATATATATATATATATATATATATATATATTTATATATATTTAATCAGCTACAGTCATTTCGTCGTTTAAGACCAGTCAGTGTTGTTGGGTAGCGAGTGTATTACCGCCGTGATTCTTATCGCGAACCGTCAATCACATATGTAATTCGACCTAGCAGTGAAATGTAACTAACTCCCTGCGTCAACGTAGATGATGAGTAACAGTAGAATAAATACAAGCTTTATATAGACATAATAATATATGAAAAATATTCTGCAGCAATATAGAAAATAACAAAGAGTAAAGTAAAATATTTTGTGCAACATAAATAGTTGATTAATATTAAAACATTTTATAAGCTTCATGTGATCTCCCTAAAGCTCAGTTCACTATGCCAATATTTCAAGGACTGAGCATCATACATTGCTGCCTACTCGAATATCTCCTTTAAGTATTCTCACTTTCTAATTACACATGAGATACTTACGTATCAACAAAGTTTCAAACCAGTAGACATAATAGTTACTCATGGTGGACCTGATATGTAGTTTTTTACATACATATAGTTTTAGTTTATTTATTTGTTTTATTTTTTTTTGTTTTATAAAGATTTTGATTTTATTATACTAAGTTTTTTATTCACTTATTCTCTTGTAGCTTCGTATTTTTATATTTATTGAAGGTGTTGTTTGTAGTTCGTAGGACATTACCGGTGTCCTGAATAGTTAGAATATAAGTGGGGTGTTTATAAGTTGTAATGTGGACAATAATCATGCATAACTCACCTACCACATCCTAAAAACCAGTGAACTCAATAAAATCTAATAAGTAAAAAAATTTAAAAACAATATAAAACAATATCTTTTCAAAGTAATATTTAATGTTTTATCTACAACATAACATCACCGGGTATATTGCAAACACTACAACTACAACTAGATCACTCCTATATATCACAATACAACCTAATCCTGTATACCAAAAATAAATCATTAATCAGTAAATGCTCCATCATTTTAACCTTTCTAACATGCTAAATATATTGATCCCTCTAATTAAACACTTAAAAATATAATTATCAAATTCCACAGAATAAACGGAATTATAGATGGTTAAGACCTAACACATACACTATGATAGATACATAAACCTTATTAGATAAAACCAACAGGATTTAATGAATAAATAAACACAACGCGAATGCATATGATAATGTTTTTTTTCACTGACAAAATATATCTTCTATCAAAGTCCAGCCAGTACATAACAATTAATCCACTCACCCCCTATATATATATATATATATATATATAATTTGTAAAAAATAAATTCCGGGGAAATACTAAACTATGAACCGTAAACAACTAAAAAATAAAAAAATAAAAATAATCGATTTTCACAGTGCGGAATCGATGAAGTATGACAGTTATCCCTCAATATAAACACACTTTTAAAGCAGTAAAAACCACAACACCCATCCTAAATAATTAAATCGATTTAATATAACTCAATTACAATTAAGACCTCTTTTATTATTTCAACTCTGACCATCTTTAAAAGGGACACGTCAACAACGCACTGTTGTATACGGTATATTCAGACGCCCGCTCTGTTTATTATTTCTTTGTTAACTTTGTATTTTCAGTTTTCAAGACACCGGTAATATCCTACGCCCTACAAACAACACCTTAAATAAATAAGAAAAACTAAGCTGCTGTTGGATAATGGCCCTGTTAGACCGGACGCATGTTGAAGTTGACGTATGTGTGGGGGATGTTTGGTTTGGCTTGCGCGATTTAGTGCGGGTGGACCCGTACAGTCGAATTCCAAATAAACTGGTTCTCACAGTTAGAGCTCACAAACGTTGACGAGACCTCAGTTCAAATGTCAAGGTGCACCTGCGCATAGAGGTATTGTGACGTCAAATGTTTTGTGTGGGAAACTGAGTTTGGCCAATCTGGTGTTTGGAAGCAAGCCGAACGGACGTATTTCTATTTGTAGTCCGAACCATCCATTGAATTTCTCTGAAATTTTGCATGAAGTTGTAACTTTGGTCAGGTTAGAAAGTGACATTCTTCGATTTTTAAAAACAAATCTGGTTAGCCCCCCATTTTTTGCCCCATAACTTTTCATCCATGCATTGAATTTCTCTGAAACTTAGCCAAAATGTGGAGGCAATTGTTCCTAATGGAAAATAAGTATCGCTGACCTTGGAAAAAATCTGGTTCGCACCCACAGTGGGTCAAAAGCTACCAAAATGGCAAAAATGACTCTTTTATCCCATAATGTTTGATCCATCCATTCAAATTTTCTGTACCTTGGCCAAAATGTAGAGGCTTTTGTTCTGGATATCAAATGAGCATCCTAGACCTCAGAAAAATTCTGGTTCGCGATCCCAGGGCGTCTAAGAGGGGTCAAAATGACCCAAATTGTCCAAATTTATTGCATTTTACACTCGCCACATCGAGTCACATACAGAGGGGGACCACACATGCGCGGCTTGTTTTTTTGGTTTTCCTCTTTCTTTCTGCATCCGTGGAAACCTCGGTTCGTTTCAAATGTTCAGGCTTAAACAATTGGTAATTTTTAACATCAAAAAGAGATATGTTAACTACTCTTTAATTTCGCGTACCTTCTCTTCCCCGGACTGGAGGGGATGCCGTCTCTATGTCGTCTAGTGGTTGAGTTCTGTCTTCGCTTTTGTACTGCCGTGAACATCGCTGTCCGCTGTGTCTACAACAAAACCTTGGCAACACGATTAAAGAGGCAACAATCTTTTAAAATCTTGATAGTTGTGTTCAGGCGTCAGTCTATCGTCGCCTGGAATTAACTACGATAAATTTGTAATTTGGTATCTCCCTCAACGTTAGTGAAACCCTAACCCAAAAGCGCCGGTAGACTGACGCATGAATAAAACTATTAACATTTTAAAAGATTGTTGCCTCTTGAATCGTGTTGTGAAGGTTTTGTTAGAGACACAGTGGACGGCGATGTTCACGGCAGTATAGAAGCGAAGAAAAAACTCAACGACTAGACGACATCGAGACGACTTCCCCTCGGCGACTAGGAAGAGAATGGTACGAGAAATTAAAGAGTATGCACCACTACGAGTAAATACATAATAAAAACACTAAGTAGAATGAAATAAAAACCTTCTTAAAACAAAAAAAATCTATAAAAACAAATTAGAACTTAATTAATTCACAACCAATATATTTATTCCAGAGAGTCTTTCCAGGAAGTCACTGTATATTTCATCGATATAACGTCATTGCTCATTGTGATTTTACCTGACGATTCCAGTGAGCATATATATATATATATTTTTAATGTAAAAAGTAAGCCCTATCGGGATCAAACAACGGTACGTTTCTTGAAATATGTAACATATACTTGTCAAATGAATTATATTACCTTTCACTTCTCTGGCACCGAGTACTTTATTGATGTATTTCCAATATAACCTAACACACTGAGCTACACACACACATAAACACACACACACACACATATATATATATATATATATATATATATATATATATATATATATATATATATATATATATATATATATCGGTGTGTGTTCGTGTGCGTGTAATGTTTAATAATACATTAGCAGATCTTAAAGATAATTTCAAGGGGAAAAAAGACAAAGAAGAAAAATTGACTTCTCATTTAAACTTCAATATTTGCCAAAAAGAACGAAGTCTTGAAAAAAGTGTTTGCCCACAAACAGAAATCGTTTAAGCGAATAGATGTTAAATGGTGTTTTTCTTTAATGGTGTAATCAATTAGAAAGCTTCTTAGAAATGTGAGTGGGAATGCAACCCAAAAGTTAGCTGATGTAATTCATGTTGACATTTATCGCTATAGAAATGAATCTTCGTAAGATAACGCAACATTTTTGTATAAAACTGTTTTGTCTGTTATGCTAATCTCGTTTTGTTTGAATAGTAGAAATATACATATTGATCGTACCTATTACCATTGAAGGGGCACTTTTAACAAATTTGATTAATGCGCTTTGAATAATTTTGTTATATACATACACATACACACACACATCATATATATATATATATATATATATATGTATATATGGGGAAAGGTACACGATAATTCATGAAAAATAAGTGTCGTGATAGACAAAATGTGTGAAAAGATGACAGACGTAAAACAAGTCAAAGTGAAGGAGAAAAACAAAAACAAGAGATTCTTTTACCGGTTTCGTTCGTGGAGAACGTCTTCAGAAAATAAAGAATACAGAAAAAAAAGTTATTTTACATTGAAGGCACTCACATGGGATGAAGAAAAAAAATGATCTGATTGGATTACATGAGAAGACATAAGTGATGTTGGGACATGATAAGTAGGTGACACATTCTTCTAAGGCGGTGGGGGAGCGGGAAAAAAGCGCAGAGAATCAAACTACGGTGAACAAAAAGAGTGGGCATGGAATTGATACACTGGAAGTTAACACCTAAAGATTAAAAAGAACTAAACAGGGATAGGTCAGCTAATTTGTCAACAATAGTTTTTTAAAGAGCAATTCATGAAAACGAAAAGCTGAGGTGGAAAAATGTGTGAAAAAAGAAAACAAAAGGGAAAGACAAGTTAAAGGTTAGGAGAAAAACAAAAATATAAATGGGATTTAAAAATCAAAATGAAAAAAGTGGGAGGAGTGTTTAAGCAAATACAGAGCAAATTAATAAAAAATAAATGAATAATAAAAAATTAAAAATTAAAATTAAAAAATAAGAATAAATAGGTATATAGATGCTTTGCTGCCTCCACCAGCCCGATGTAGTAACCTACTACTCCTTATATCATTTAGCATCTCCTACAATCGGACATGTAGTATACATCAAGCACATGCATGCAACAATCTGAACATAGTAACATATACATACAAATACACACACAGAATCCACATATATATATATATACATATACATATACATATGTATATATATACAAATATATATATATATATATATATATATATATAAAGAGGTGTACTAAAAGCGAACTTTTAGGAAAGGTAAAACCCTATTGTGAAGAGTATACAGCTCAATATCCAGGATAGAGCAGGTAGAAATGAAGGAGAATGGAAAGGAATTAGAGAAAGCAAAAGCCAAATCAAAATTCAATTCAAAAGTTCAAAGCAAGGTATATTCCGCAAAAAGGCAATTTATTCAAGTTAAATTTTCCTTAAGCCAAACTTTTCAAAGATCAAAATCTTATCATCAGAGGAAGTCGCTGGGATAGATAAGTTGGCAATGGCCAAGATTTAAAATTTGAAAAAATGAAATAAAATAAAAGTTGTAGGGAAAGAAACGTAGGGCAAAACTGTGCCAGGGTGCAAGCAAATGTCCGATTGCCAAAAAGTCCGGTATCGAAGAGTCCAGCAGAGAGAATACGATGTAGATAGGTAGGTCGTTAGAGGCACGAGAAGTAATGAGAGAAGTTTCAAAGTTAAATTCCAAGAAGCCACAACTTCAGGTACGGCGAAAATTTCTACCTGCTCTATCCTGGATATTGAGCTGTATACTCTTCACAATAGGGTTTTACCTTTCCTAAAAGTTCGCTTTTAGTACACCTCTTTATTTTAAGCTCCTACTTAGTTGAGCTTTTTCCTCCTATTTGTGATATGTTCAACAAGGAATTCCTCCCGCTTTCGGCAAAAAATATACCTATTCCCTCAAATGAAACCTATATCTGCAAGCTTATCCAATCTGTGAAGAAGTTCATCACTAACCTTAGATGGAAAGCATTTCACCATGACATGAACCACAAAACCTCCTCCCACCAAACTGACTCCAGCAATTCCTCACTTTCTACCCACTTTGGATCTACACTACCTATGAACTCCTCTAGGGAACTGAAGAAATTGGAAAAATCAGCTGCCTCCAGGTACGGTCTCAAAACCTCCTCCTTCCCTAAACAAAATGAACACCTCAATAATTTCGAAAATGACCTATTTGACCTCATTAGTCGCATTAAATTCAAAAGACACAATAAACACCTCAATCCCATCATCAAAAAAATCAACAAGTTTACTAACAATATTAAGAAACACCCAGATATAATTGTCCCAGCGGATAAAACTAAGAATTTTTACAAACTGAAACATAGTCAATACAAATCCTTAATCTACAAAGAATTAAATAAATCTTACAAAAGCACATCTTACGATACCCTGGCTAGTATAAACAATGAGGCTAAATCCATACTAACATCTTTGAATGTCCTCAACTACGAAGAAACTTTAACCCCTGCAATACCTAGATTTACTTTGAAGGACCACAAAAATAATTTCCAAGAAAACCCTACCATCAGACTAATATGCCCCTCTAAATCCGACCTAGGCATCATAAGCAAGAAAATCTTGGATAGAATTATCCCTACCTTGAAAGAAAAAATTCGTTACACTCTTTGGCAATCCTCTGATGAGGTTACTACCTGGTTCCTTAACCTCATTGATAAGTCTAAACCTAACTTGAACTTCATAACATTCGACATTAATAATTATTACCAATCCATTTCCCCTATCTTACTTAACAAAGCATTAATCTTCGCCAAAAATAATTCTGACATTACTGACATAGAGATTAAACTAATAATATTAGCCAGAAGATCCCTACTAGAATTTGATAATAAGCTTTGGACTAGGAAGGACACCCCCAATAACTTTGACATTACCATGAGGCCCTCAGACTCTGCCCAGGTCATTGACCTGGTAGGTTTGTACTTGATGAGAGAATTGGGGTTTAATTTTGGACACTTACAGGGTGGGTTGTATAGGGACGATGCCCTGTTTGTATCTGGGGAGAGATCGAGACAATATAACAACACTATCAAAAACCTGCATAACTTCTTTAAAAACTTTGGTTTGACCATTACAGTGGAACCTGAGAAAAGAATATCCAACTTTCTTGACCTTACATTAGATCTTAACTCGGGAACCTTCAGCCCATACCATAAACCTAACTTAACCCTTTTCTACGTACATAGCCTATCTAACCACCCTAAATCCATCATAAGCTCAATAGTCCCCTCAGTATCTAATAGAATCTCTAAGCTATCTGCGAATAAATCTATCTTCGATCAAAATTCTAGCTTTTACAATAATGCTTTGCTTAACTCAGGCTACAATCACAAATTAAATATAACTGCAACCCCCTTACTCAAGTTAACAAATCTTCAGGCATTATTACTCACAACATGACCACACACAGAAATAAAAAGTTTAACTCATCAGCACCTAAGATAATCAAAACACACTCTAATAAGCCCATAGGAACTAAAGATATTGATAATCGGGTAGACCCACATTCGCATAAACAAAGAAAAAAACTTAGAAGAAAGAATAACATTTGGTTTAATCCGCCTTTCAGCAGTAATGTTAAAACCAATATACCTAAAGAATTTTTCCAAATCTTAGACAGATCTTTTAAGCATCCCCACAGATATAGCACTATCCTTAACAAAAATTCTATTAAAATATCATACTCTACTATGCCCAATATTGAACAAACTATCATAACCTCTAACAATAGGAAAATCAAACATATCCAACAGCAACCACCCACCACATTGCTCACCACTTGTAACTGCCGTAAACCTAGAGATTGTCCCCTTAACAACAACTGTGTACAGAAGGACGTAATATACGCTTGTACTGTTAAAAAATTCCCCCGCTCCACCAATGTTGTGAGTAATCACAGTTCCCATACTCCACCCGAACTCCGGATCTCCCCGCAACCCCAATCCGCTTCTACTCTAAACTCCCGCTTATACAGCCATACCTCTAACCAAGCACCCCCAATAATAAATAGTGCTCATGGGCCAACTCACATTTCCCCCATATCCGCTCCACCCCACTTCTCCAAACAACTTTCCTCGCATAACTTGGATCTCCAAACCCAAATCTCTTCTAATACCATTAGTAATCTCAATGCAACTATAGCACCACCCTTCAATATACACACATATATTGGGGCGTCCTCTTTCCCCATTAAGACCCGGATCTCTAACCATATATATTCCTTTAAAAATAGCAGCGATAACAGCACAGGCACTTCACTTTCCAATCTAATTAGAAACCTCAATCTCAAAAAATACTCCCTATTCACTTCACTGGTCAATACTTAAAAAGTCCAAATCATATACCCCTGGAGCATCCCATTGCCAACTTTGTACTCTGGAAACCTTTATGATAGCTACTGCTACTAAATCTAAAAATATTATTAATTCTAAGAATGAACTTATCTCCAGTTGCAGGCATAAACGTAAATTCAGGTATAGCAACCATAATAATCCCCCAGACAGCCCTCCCCCATTTGATTAAATTCCCTCCCTTCATCTCGGATTTTCCCTCCTTACATCTCGAAACCCCTTTCCGATAGTTCTAATTCCTGTTGTTCTTTAATCTCTACTTATATCTCCCTCATCCCTTTAACCTTCTCTTAACTTAATAAAATTACCCATAAACTTCGTTAGCTTCACATTTCCCTTAGTTTTAACACCTTTCTTCCATTACCCCCTAAATCTTTCCACTTAACCTCCTTAACTGTATAACTTTATTTGGCTTTCCATTTTCTTTCCCGTTTAACTTCTTTTAATGCATTCGTCCGCTTCCCTTCAACACTTCCATTCTTCATTCTTTTCCCTTTCAACGTGATAATTAACCCACTCTATTCATATTATATCCTAGCCCTTTTATTTACTTGTTGATTAGCCTTATCTACTCCATATCCCATTTGCACACCTCGATATCGAACTCCTTACTGTTTCCACTGTGCACTCTAATTATTCTTCCCCTCCTGTTTTTACTTCTAAATAATTCTTCTCACTTTTTTAATAGCCTCGATTATTCCCCTCTTGTTTTACCTCGCCCTTCGCACATCTTTCTCAAACTACTCAACCCCCAACCCGCCCTAGCTCTACATCTTTTAACCCCTATAGTATTTACTTTTAACTGGTATCTCCACTCTCCCTCTGGCTTAATCCTTTGTCACTTTTTTAACCTTGTATATCTCTTACTTCTTCCGGCCTTCACTAACCTATTTAACAATGTTCTTAATTAACCTCCATATAACTTTTTTGAATAAAATTTCAAAGTTTATATTTTCCCATATCTATTTGAACTAGCATCCCGTAACTGCTTATTTACTTCAACCCATAATTTTTTCCACCTTGGAGACTCCCATTCCGGATATCCTCTCTAGGTCTTCTTTTCCTTTTTCTTTTTCCTTATTTTAATTTTCATTCTTGAGCTCCAATCTTATCGACTTTTCCCTCATATAGAATGAGGGAAAAGTCGATAAGATTAGTATCTTATTTTTATTATTTTTTAATTTTTTAATTTTTTAATTTTTTATTCTTTCGGTCAATCCTCAATTTTCCCTGCGAGCTTAAGACTAATCTTATTATCTATTTTTCATTCTTTATTCTTTTATTTTCTTATTTCTACTTTTTATACTATTTTTATCTTTATTTTTTATCTTTACTCTTTTAATTTTTAACTCATTTTCCTAGTCCTACCCTTCATATATATTTTGCCTCATTGTTTATATCTAAGGTCATTTGATTAAACTTCTAAACCCCGAACTCTGTTCTTATACATATTCTGATATTTTAACCCCTTATCCTAACATTCGTTAACTTACCCATCTCCTTTCTTCCCCTTTTCTAGTTGAATCCTAATTCGCGCTAACTTCCAATTTCAACTTTATGTTTCACCCCCCCACTTTCACACTCTTAGTTTTATCCGCATTCCTTCACCGCATCGCTCCCTTTCTCCTCCCCCCTCTCTTTCCTCGTACCCGTCCCTTTCTCCTCCCACACACCACTTACCCGTTTCCTCCCTTGCCCACTGGTCGCATATTATATTCTTGTTTTCACTGTCTTTGCTTTTCTTCATTTATAGCCGGCTTTCTCAACTGGGCAGACTTTAAATATTCTCACTGCCCCTTTTTTCCACTTTAAAACACTTTCCTTTGTCATCTCTGCCCGGGAAGTTTCTTTAATGGCGAATATTTTACATCTTAATCTCCTCTGACGCCTGCCTGCATCATCGAATGTACCTCTTATTGGACTTTTTACCCTTTTTTGGATTTTCTATTTTCGCCGTACCTGAAGTTGTGGCTTCTTGGAATTTAACTTTGAAACTTCTCTCATTACTTCTCGTGCCTCTAACGACCTACCTATCTACATCGTATTCTCTCTGCTGGACTCTTCGACACCGGACTTTTTGGCAATCGGACATTTGCTTGCACCCTGGCACAGTTTTGCCCTACGTTTCTTTCCCTACAACTTTTATTTTATTTCATTTTTTCAAATTTTAAATCTTGGCCATTGCCAACTTATCTATCCCAGCGACTTCTTCTGATGATAAGATTTTGATCTTTGAAAAGCCTGGCTTAAGGAAAATTTAACTTGAATAAATTGCCTTTTTGCGGAATATACCTTGCTTTGAACTTTTGAATTGAATTTTGATTTGGCTTTTGCTTTCTCTAATTCCTTTCCATTCTCCTTCATTATATATATATATATATATATATATATATATATATATATATATATATATATATATATATATATATATACGCATACATACACACATAAGAACCTAAGTGTCTCCCGCACACTTGCACGGACGACATTCATATACACACATCCGCAGCACTAATACATATTTTCGAAATCTCAGGCAACTACACACATATACGCACGTACACATGTATAAAAAGTTATTATTCGATGTTAAAACGGTATGATTGCTTAGACATAGGTTAGAGATAGAGGAAATGATAATACAAAGGCGGGAACTTTATACAGGGAGAAGAAAGACAAGAGAGTATATATTATAAGGGTTATACAAGATAATGTAGTGGGAGAAAGCGACGAAAGACAAATTGTAAGATTATAACATAATAAGGGATGTATCAAGATCAAATACACCGCAAGGCCAGTGGGCAGCAGCAATGCAATTCAGCACTAAATTAGTGAATTGTAAAGGATAGTTTAAAAGGTTCAAACTAGAAAAAAGGGAAATAGTATAGGGAGAACTTGGGATAGAGAGATAATTAGCACATAGTTTATAAGTTATGGGGGAGGAAAATGTCGATTAATTATTGCTAGGTGGGGGTATCTGAAAGGGTCAAGAAATTGATATATTTGAATTTACGCTTCTGTCTGCAATGGGAGATCCATTCGTTTTTAGAATTAATAGTATTTAAGGATTTATTAACTGTAGCTATTGCGTAAGTTTCCAAAGTGCAGAGGCTGCCATCTGGATAGCCTGGAGTGTGTGATCTAGATTTTTTCAAGACGGATCAGTGCAGGGAGTAGGGTGTATTACTGTTTTTAAGGTTTCTTATTAATT
The DNA here is from genome assembly GCA_963556195.1 of Sepiola atlantica. NCBI lineage: Eukaryota > Metazoa > Mollusca > Cephalopoda > Sepiida > Sepiolidae > Sepiola > Sepiola atlantica. Next base: position 235,530,753 of record OY744515.1, on the reverse strand, counting down.
TAGACAGCGAGCTGCTAGAGTTATCCTTATTTAATTTAATTAATTGCATGTGATTTGCAATTCTTGTCTTAATTGGGAAAGCGCTCACACCTTCATATGTGTGAATTTTGTAAAGTGTGGAATTTACATTTGAGTAATTAATGTCATCGGTAGCTGTTTGAAAGAATGAATCTGAAACCATATTAAGTTGGGGTGTTAGGGGAGGACCAAAACAACTGGGGTATATCTGCTGATTGCATCGAGTTCAAAGTTACCCGATGAAGGTTAGGGGCTGGAACTAGGTTGATTATTGCTGGTACTTTGAGTTGGCAGAGCA
>OY744515.1:235497937-235525437 GCA_963556195.1 Sepiola atlantica | reverse complement strand
TGTGTGTGGGTGTGTGTGTGTGTGTTCCGAATTGGTTTTTATTTAGTTGATTCTTTGTTTTAATTCATCACCATTCCTCCTGTAAGTTTTGACTTTATATACTTCAACTTACCAAACTTTAATATGGACTCATTCTGTGACTACACCGTATTTTTCTCATGTGTTTTTGATGTAATATGTTTTTTTACACTCTCACCATATCTACTACTTCTCTCCTATTATTTACAAGGTCTAAAAAATACATTCATCCCAACCTGCCATGTAACAAGTGTAAGATAAATAAATATTCAATTTAAAACAATTCTTTTTTATGTTAGATAAAAGAAGAAAAATAAACAATTTATCGAAATACAAAAATAAAGACATTCTGATGGCAAATGAAAATTATGGTTTTGGATTGATTTTCCATGGGCATTTGAATAGAAAAATTAAGCATATATATGTATATATATATATATATATATATATATATATATATATATATATATATATGGCTTAATTAAGCACCTGATTCAGTTTAACTGGATATAAACAGATTTACGAAATTCATTGAAATATATTTAACATTACTATATATTGAAATACAAATTCACTTCTCAGAAGAAAAGCGTATATTAGTTCTACATGTGGGATGTAAAGGATGTGCATTGTCTTTATCAAATTTACAACCATGATCAATGTTTGCGTGAATACTAATGTATGTTTACTTGAGTTATTTCTTAATTCCTTCTAATATTATCATTCTATTTTTACATCTACTAATTTTTTCTTCAGGACCATCACAATTTATTACGATATATGCATTTAGCTATACATCCATTAATAATATAGTTAAAGTAATTAATTTAATTTAAGTACCTTTTATCATAATTTACAGTTTAAGTAGACAAATTACATGAAGTTACTAATTTTATTTTTTTCAAAATTAGTATTAGTATTGATATTAAAATATCGTTTAAATATATATATATATATATATATATATATCCAAATATATATATATTTATATATATATATATATATATGTATATATATATATATATATATATATAAATAAGGTAGTAATAGTGTTATATATTTACATGTTCAAATGTCAGACTATAAGTATACCATTTATTCACTCTTTTTCGTAGCCCGAACAGACTTATGGTGTGTTCACAATCACAATTGGACGAGGAAATAAAACTATTACGAATAATTTATCCAATAATGGCTACCATCTAGATGTGATTAAGTCAGTTATCAAAAATAAAATAAATATATTTTGTGAAATAAAACCATATAATGTGACTAAATGTTCAATTTACTCCCGTTTACCTTGGTTAGTTACAGTAAGTGAGACATTAGCCAAGCAAATCTTTTTAACAGTTAAAAACTGTTATCTGGCTTCGAATGGGGGTGTAGTGTTCTTTTCAAAACCTTTATTTACGTCCTCTCGAATCAATGTTTACCCCCTCATACACACACACACCACAAGAATAATGTAATTCATAGTTTTTAATTTGGTTGCAGTGCCGAGTACGTAGGTAGGACAACGTTGAGTTAGATAGAACAGTCCAACAACACATACCTAGAAAAATTAGGAATAAAACCATCCGTTCACCAGACGTTCTAAATAACACATACGGGTCTTCATTGCGCTAGCAATTTGACCATTGACTCCTTTACCATCATGAGTAATGCTCACTCACTATATGATCTAAAAATATTGGAGACGACACACGTTCATCTAAAATGTCCCTTCTTTTGTAAGCAAAAGGGAGTGTATAATGGTATTCCACGTGATCAGTCTCTAAGAGTTATTATTGTGTATATGTAATGGAAGGCATAGTTTGTAACTTCCTTACATTTATCGCACGAAATGAATTGAATGAACAACTGAGTAACAGGCAACAAAAAGAGGGGGGTATTGACTCAAGGATACCTATACCGTTTGGTATAGGTAGAAGAGAGAGTTGGACGGTGTCCGGTTGAGGAAGAGGAAAAATGTAATGGTTCTACAGGTAGTCCGTGGGTTTTCTTCAAGTGAAGATGGTAGTAGTCTTTGAGTGAGACGACGGTAGCAGAAGAAAGAGCGTCCCAGCTGGTGCCAAGGGGACGTCTCTGCGAGGCTGTTGAATGAAAAAGAGGGTGATTCTTCGTTTGCACCGGAGTTTATACTCAGAAGGGCAGATAACTCTGGTGTCGCTTTTCAGCGCCACCGGTGCAGTTATGTGTGGAAGGAGGAGGTAACTGCTACATATATACCATAACGTCGTTATATGTTAAATATATACAATTGTTTTTCTCTTCTTACCCCTTTTTTATAAATCCTTAATATCGCCTTTATTAAGAAACATTGAAAGTGAACGGCCCGGTTTTTCTGTTGAACTTTTAATCATGAACGAGTAAATTCGTCTCCCCTTCATGATTACGATAATAATTTTTTGAACGCCCCTCCTAAATCATTATATATATATATATATGTATATATATATATATATATATATATATATATATATATATATATATGTGTGTGTGTGTGTGTGTGTGTGTGTGTGTGTGTGTGTGTTTATGTGTTTGCTGTGGGGAATAAAATAATGGAATAAATCAGACGGTATTTGTTAACAAGCAAAAGTGGAAACCCTGAAAGGGAGGAACACAAACAGATCCGTAATTTACAGGAATATATATATATATATATATATATATATATATATATTAATGAAGCTATAATTATGTGTATCTATGTAGATAAACTGATACGTATATACATATGCATAGCTGTATAGATAAAAATATAAAAAGTATGTATATACATATATATATATATATATGTATATATATATATATATATATATATATACAAAATACAATTTTAAAAATGAATAAAGTAATTACAAATAAAAATGAAAAGAGTATATATATATATATATATATATGTATATATATATATATATATATATGTGTGTGTGTTTATGTGTTTGCTGGGGGGGGGGATAAAATAATGGAATAAATCAGACGGTATTTGTTAAAACGCAAAAGTGGAAAACCTAAAAGGGAGGAACACAAACAGATCCGTAATTTACAGGAATATGTATACATATATATATATATATATATATATATATATATATATATACAAAATACAATTTTAAAAATGAATAAAGTAATTACAAATAAAAATGAAGAGATTATATATATATATATATATATATATATATATATGTGTGTGTGTGTGTGTGTGTGTGTGTGTGTGTGTTTATGTGTTTGCTAGGGGGGAGGGGAATAATGGAATAAATCAGACGGTATTTGTTAAAACGCAAAAGTGGAAAACCTAAAAGGGAGGAACACAAACAGATCCGTAATTTACAGGAATATATATATATATATATATATATATATATATATATATATATTAATGAAGCTATAATTATGTGTATCTATGTAGATAAATTGATACGTATATACATATGCATAGCTGTATAGATAAAAATATAAAAAGTATTTATATATATATATATATATGTGTGTATATATATATATATACAAAATACAATTTTAAAAATGAATAAAGTAATTACAAAAAAAATTGAAAAGATTACATATATATATATATGTGTATATATATACATATATATATATATATATATATATATATATATATATATATGTACTTACATATATATATACAAAATATACATTGATAAGATCATAAAATAAAATCTAAAGGACATACTTTTAAAGCAGGGAATCATAGATTTATATTTTTTTGATTGATAATAGCTTAAGATAAGTGGGGGAGACATAATAGTGGCCCATGATTTGCTTAATTGGATTTGTTGAGTGTGCTATGAAAGCTGATTCGATTAATCGTTGTGTAGATTTGTTTTGTATGTGTTTAATTTAAATGTCCTTTGTAGGATATATATTCAAAATTGTTTTTTACTCTTGCCTGCATATAACATTAGCAGCTGTAATTTAATTAAATAAAAGAAAATCTACGAATATCTACGATTGCTATAGTATCATTTTTGTTTATGAGAACCTAGCTGTAGCCGCGGATTAACGCATAACAAAAATAAGAAGTATAGTTTTATTATTATTATTATTGATGTTATTATTATTATCATTATTTTCGGAGAATCAATCGTTGTGTTACTAATACAACTTTAAACATTCGTGTAATTAAACGTACAACTACACTTATTATATGATTACCATTTGTATTTTTAGTATTAGTGTTTATTATTCGACGTTCTAGTTATTTAATATAATTCATATATTTCCTATACAATATTCAATAATTTGAATGCTTTTCCCCGGTGGTAATTTTAATAGCCTATTAGTTTTAGTCTAATATGAATCTAGTATTAATAATACTTTGGTAATCTGTATTGTTTGCTAAATTATAATGGGGTTTATTTAACGGAATTATGCTTCGTGTTCTATTTTTTCTTGAGATGTATTTTGCTTGAAGCATTGCGTGTAATATGTATATAGAGAAGAATAAGTAGGATATTACAAGAAATGGAAATATATCGGCGTTGAAAAGTATAACAAACACAAGTGTTTGCGTTTGTGTTCTTTTCTTTTCAGATTTGTTTAAAATTGAAACTTACTTGATTAGTCAGCACTGCTCCTCATTGATTTAATAGGTGTGACCATGTTTAATCATATATTTCGAGGAAATACCTCTTTATCAAATTGTAGGTGTTTAAAATCACGTGAAATTCATGCGAAATAGAAAATCCCCATCTAGTTATACCACAGTAAATAGCACTATCATCAACAGCGAATGGAATAATATAAAAATTAATATATATATATTTTTGATTACTTTTATTTGTATAAGCGTAAAGCTAAATGTTGTGGTAAACTATCCTCACACCACTTTCTGCTAACGGTGTCTAATCGCAGGGAATTACACAGCTGGCATCACAAGCCACCTTCTCTATGACACTTTTACCTGAACAGAAACACCATGAAAGGTATGGACGTCTCTTCCCTTCACTGACAACTGTTCCTCGACTACAATTAATAATACTTTTTGAATATATGATAACATTGATAAAATAAAAAAGAGATAAATTAATTACTTTATATTAAAAACAAAACAACAACAAAATATACGATAAAAAACAACACACAGAAACATATCAAAATAATATATTATGAAAACTAACAGTTAATTCATCACCATACAATAACTATTATTTATCTAATATATCACACATATTATTGAGCACTATATTAATATACAAAACATAACTTAAAAACGTATTAATTTATATTCTCTGCGGGACTGGTTTACCCCTACCTTACTCTCTGGCATCTATTTTGGTAAATTCTCGACACAGATGGATTTTTTTCCTTTGGTGCTTATTATTTTTTATGAAGGGAATATTTTCCAGAAATATTAAATAAATGATTTTTGTATAAGCATCCGGACAACAGACAAACAGCCAGCACTACACTTGCTGTTATGTACGATTTTAAGAAAAAATAAACAGTAAGTCCCATTTCGATTTATTATTTGTGTCTCTTCCAGCTTACAACCTACCTGGCACTTTGCATTGCACTCAACCTTCTTAAACATATTCCTAACATACATATATATATGTATATATATATATATATATATATATATATATATATACATCCGTATGTATGTATGTAAACATATTAGTATTCTAATTAAGCAACAGTCAAAGAGATTCAGAACAATGTATGCCTGACATCTAAATGATAAATTCTGAGCCATCTATTAAAAGTGTTATTTTCATTTAGTAAGTTGTCTCAAAACGTAAATATAAGATCAGATAGAACACGTTTTTCTCCAAAAACCAATAAGGAAAATAATAAAAAGATAAAAAGGAACGGAAAATCTAAAGATAATTTCAATTTATTTATCCGTGTTGCTACGAAAATTATATTCTAAACTTACGTCTAGGAGCCAAAATCATATTCTATTTAAAACTGAAGCGTGAGATATGAACAGAAAATGTTATTCTATACATAAGTGTGACACACAACACCAAATGTTATTTCAAAGTAAAGAGTGAGTGACGTAGATAAATTATATTTGAAGCGTATGTTTGACATACTGCGGAAACTATTATTCGACCATAGCTCTTCGTAATATAATGTATGTTAACTGAGTCTAGTTTTTGTGGTAAAATCCTTGAGTAAGAACTGCTATCAGTAGGGCTTCCATAAAAGAAAGTGAGGAGAGCGAGCAGACTCTCGTCCATAAGATTATTAATTAGCTTGGAAGAAATTGTTTATTTGTTGTTGCTATTGTGACTTCTATACCCTGCCAAAACACAACTACCCTCCTATGTATTATTCATTCACTTGGAAATCATTGTTATCTAGTTCTTTTTTAAAACGTATTTTTATAGATGGCAAGCGCAAAAGAAAAAAGAAAATAACAACATAGCCTTCAACGATTAATACATTGCATTCAAGTTCAAATTTCAAGTCTTAAAAATGAATTAGAATTTGTTCAGGGGATCTAAATATAATTTTAGACTAATTTATAAGTTTCATCCTAAATGTCAGCAAGACTTCAATGAAATAAACGAGATATTCAAATATTAATATATTGTAAATAAACTGTCCGTTTGAAACCCCCTATCAAAATGACTGTTTTATTCATTACAAATGTGTACTATATCTATAAATATATAAAGTGGGGTGTTTATCTTTCATCTGTACCTTTGCCGAGAGTAAGTAAATAACCACATGCATTATACACTACTAAAATACCCACTGCAATACTCGTATTCACTCAAGCGTGGTTGCTGTAACTTCTTTTATAATTTCTTGAACATATCATACATACTATATTAATTTCTAGATCACTTACTCTCTCAAATACATTATCTACATAGATAGTAGTTACTATTCTTACTCACTGCGAATAATTTACTCTACTCGCCACTCAAAACACCGTCACATGTTTATTTTATTCAGAACCGTTAAACCGAAACACCGCCAATTACGGGAATATCATTTCGCTATACCGAACATATAAAATCTATACGCTATGGAATAAAACAAACACATCTAGATATGCATTACAAAATAACACAAACACAATTTCGACACGTAGTAAGTACACTTCTTAATTTGATCCCATAAAAAGCAATAAAACATAATCATATTAATAGTTTTATTTAACCAGACCAATACATGTTGTATTCGTCAACATTAAAAATAGATTAATGCAAACAACATTTCCTTCTAATCTTATTCGATGATTTTATGAATTGTTTAACTCGAACAAGAAAACGATAAACACACTGCAAAATAGTATGTGTTCTTCTAACCAGAACACCACATCTACTCTACAAAAAAAACAAACTTAAAAACGATTTCTACCATTTTATTTATTGGCTCATCTAAAATTACTAATGGCTTATTCAACATTATTAGGGAACGCGGGAGTTATTTACGTCACTGCGTTAACTTATGCTTCCAAAACATAGATACATATAATAAAGAGAATATTTTTTATAAAATATTTAGAAAACCTGCACAACGAAATTTTTTTTTTTTTTAAATAAATTATTTATTTACTTTTAAATTTTTTTTGAGTACTTTCGGTAACATATACCATCTTCAGAAGTGTAAGCTTATTTTTACCCTTCCTGACCGAGACATAGTTGTTGCAGTTAAGTTGAAATCCGTCTTGATGTTACTGACGAAAATGTTGATATGGCCGTGTGTACCACGAGGTTACGTGGACTTTTCAAAATAGATACATATGTTCGATTTGATTAAAAACAATCATAAATAACATAGAGGTTCGTTTTACATTTTGATCGAACTTCACATCCTCGCACAAAAAACCTAAAAAGAATTTCCACATTTTCTTTAAATTTGCAATACAAAATAATACTTGCTTATTACATATTATTCGGTAATGACCCATTTTCATAGCGTGGTGCCATTGTTATAGATAGAATCAAAAAGTTCACTAGTTAGACTGAATTCTTATTGAAAAGTGAAAAGTGAAAAGTGACCCTGGACAGCTTCAGGTAGATTACATTTTTTTCTACGGGTGTTGTGGTTTTACTTTTTATGAATACCCTGCTATAACAATCGTAAGGGAGAGAAGTACCAGAAACATAAGGAAATATATTGTGTTTGATTAAAAACATGAATACATCCTATTTTAATCACCATAATTATTTTTTTACGAATTTATACTATATTCTATTTTTTTAATATGTAATTTATACTTCCCCTGGCAACTCCCGGGCACAGATTCTGCTAGTTCGAAACAACCTGGTCGTTTTGCAGAAAAGAAGAAAAACACACATTTTAATTTATTTCAAGAAATGTTCTATAAATTAATTATTTTTAATTATTGATTGTATGTGTCTTTTCTGAATTCGTAATCTTTCAGAGTTCGATTTACTTTTCATGTTCGATTTACTTGTAAGTTTAAACACTCAAATAACATCATTTATTTTTTAGTTGTGTGTATAAACCAAGTAATATGTCCATGCAGCCTTACTGATTAGAGTCGTTTAATTCTATGTAGACCAGGTTGGCATATCAACTAACTCTAACATAAAAAAATAATGCGGAACGAATGAACGTATCAATTAATAATGGAGATGACGTATCTGTCTGTCTGTCTGTCTGAATCTGAAACTATACTATTTAAGCCTATTGTACTTATTATGAAATAGTATACTATTTACTATTTAAGACTAATGTACTATAATTAAATAATCAATTAAAGTGCACAGTGTAGGTTAGTATATGCTATATTGTCATGATACCATGCTCCCAGGAATTACCTCGGCTGTTTTAAAGAGAGGTGGACGTAGTGTAGTATATTTTCTGTTTTAATGATATAACCCTCTAATGAATTACATACTCCTTTTTCAGGAAGTGTAGAAGTAGTGTAGTATCTGTTCTGTTGTCATGATACCATCCTCCCAGACATTACTTCCTCCTTTTTGAGAGGTGTAATGTAGTGTAGAATCTGTTCTGTCGTCATGATATAATACTCCCAGGTATTACCTCCTCCTATTTAGAGGTGTAGATGTAGTGTAGTATATGTTCTGTTGTCATGATACCATCCTTCCAGGCATTACCTCCTCCATTTGAGAGATGTGGAGGTAGTGTAGTATTTTTCTGTTTTCATGATACCAACCTCCCAAGCATTACATCCTCTTTTTGTCAGAGGTGTGGAGGTAGTGTAGAATCTGTTATGTTGTCATGATACCATCTTCCAAGGCATTAGCTCCTCCTTTTTTAAGAGGTGTGGATGTAGTGTATTATCTGTTCTGTAGTCATGATTTCATCCTCCCAAGCATTACCTCATCAATGTTTGGGAGGGGATGTAGTATTTTTCCTGTGGTCATGATACTACTCTCACAGGGATTACCTTGTTCTTTTACTTTGTTTATGCGGGAGATAGTGTAGTATATGTTCTGTTGTCATGATACTATCATCGCAGGCAATACCCCCCCCCCTCTTTCTTAGTGGATAATGTAGTATATGTCTTAGCCGCCATCTGATTATTTAGTATAATGTTCTATTTCGAACGCACAGAATGTTTTATGTCAAGAAAGAGAGAGAGATGGGGGGGGGGACGCAAGACAGGGGAACGTTATTTGATTAATAACATGTAAACAAAAGATTCTATTAAATTATTCGTACGAAGCGATCAAAAATGAGATATTTTCTTTGAGTTTTTTATTAAACCGCTTTTTTAATATTATTAAAAGTTATGTTTTGAAGCACAAATTTATTGAATCAAATTATTTAATATTAAAATAATAAATTAAAACATTACTATTTTTTGGAAGAAAAAACAAACACATTTTACTGAGCAATTGTATAATTGTATTTCATTTTTTTAATTGTTTATTTTATTTTCGGTACACTCTTTTTTTCGATTTAAAAACTTCAAATATTATTATCTTTTTTCGACCTTAAGTGTGTTTAGGATTTTTTGTTCTACATTTTACGCTGTAAAGGGTAAATTTTGTTTCGAAACTTTTTTTATTATTTAAAATCAAGGATGAAGCTATTTTTCTCTTTTTTGTACAACACATTTCACTGAGCCATTAAATCAAGCAACAAGCAAACAATATGTGATCGGAGTTTTAAGTATGAATATTAAATGGGAGAAAATATTCATGTTTTAAAAATGCAAATTTTTAAGACAACACCATTTTATTAATAAGTATTACTTTGATGTTTGCTGTTATGCCTACGCAAATTATAATGTGCACTAATATTTCTTAATAAGTAATGAGTTAATTATATTCCGTGATAGTTAATTGAAAATTTCATTAAAATTGGTTGATTTCCTGAATCTTAATGAATATGTATGTGAAGGTAGGTGCCGAAATGTAAATAATCTGACTGTTGGAGAGTACAAGTTTGTTACTTTAGAGCATAACGTCATTTTCTAGTGATCTGACCACGTTTACGACGGCAGTGCCATAGCCTTGACGAAGCAAACGAATTCATACATCCATAAATATGTTATTTACAACATGATAACAAAGTGATAGATAAAAAATGACACCTTACAGAGTAAGGTGAATAACATTTTATAACAGACCGACATAAATGCTATTTTCAACTTTAGGAAACTAGACTGACAGACGATGTATTGACCAATAATAGCGATTTGGGGGCGTATTCAATATATATATATATATATATATATATATATATATATATATTATTTTTATTTTACTTTAGTAAGTAATTTCTTAGAAAGCAAGATGCTAGTATCTAAGGCTAGCGCTTTATTGCTATATGAAATACATAGATATCAGGGTGTTCAATCAAGAGTCTCCTCTATAATTAATAATATAATACTTACATTTAGCTAATAAACGAAAACGCGCTTGTTTTGGGACTTATTTTTTTTGTTTGCATATATACAATCTGGGTTCTTAATAAAAATAGGTCACAGATACGTAACTATGAAGTTATGGCGTGTGGGAAATCCTGCTCTTGAAATAAATAAGCAGTGGTATTCTTTTCTTTAGCAGAATTAATTTCTTCGCGAATATTCTGTCTTAGATTATACATTAAAAAAACATTTTAGTATAATATTTTAACATGTCTTTCTTATGAACAATAACACAATCATTATAATATAAAGCAGATTTATTAGTACGACAATACATTTTATTAATGAAAATATATTAGACTTTTATTGGTACTCATGAACAAGTTAGTTCACTATTTCTAAATTAACGTATTTCTTCTTTCAATATTTGTTGTAAAAAACAAAATATGAACGCTTATAAAAAGGTTTGCTTTGGTTATTTTTCAGAGATACAAAAACATCTGTTTGCTTTTCTTTTATTTATAAGTTTTCTTTTATTCATAAGTTGTTTTGATTTATAAGTTTTCTTTTATTTATACGTTTTTACAAAAATCCGCTACCGAAACAAATTAAACATTTATCAGTCAAGAAAGAATGCTATATCTCGGGATTATTTAGTGTTGGATACGTTATTATGACTATTAACAGCAATTATTTTTTTCTGATGATGAACAACTTATTAGACTTTTTCTAAAATAAGGTAGTTAAAAACATATGTCAATATTATTTGTAAAAACAAAAAAGTTGAACAATTAAAAAAATTGATTTGTATTATTTTTCATTTGCAATTATTAAAAGCTGTTTTCTTTTCTTTTTTATTACACTATCCAAAAAAAATAACATCAGAAAAAATATAATACGTGGCAGTTTACTGATAAACACTGTTTGTCTCTTTCAAAATTCATAATTAGCAGTCATGTTAAACGAACAATATTCTCATTAGCACAGTAAATTAATCGGCGACACTAACAGCGAAACGTACGGTATTCAAGAATACATACATATATCAACTCCTAAACATTTACGTAGCTAAACTAAGATATAACCCTGTCGAGTTATGTATAAGACCAAACCAATAATTGCACAGTAAGCTAAATTATATTTGGAGTTTTTGTGACTTCTTAAAATAATTTTCTACTTTTTTTTTTCCTTTTACTATGAAAAACACCGCTGAAACTAATTTGGGTTTTGACGTCAAATAATGTATTTTGGGGGATGTTTCTGTAAAACTATATCATAACATATGAAGCCATTTTTTCTTTTTTTCCTGAAGCACCTTAAAAAAACTAATAATTTTTTTATTGGAGAGGGGGGCAACCGGTATTATTCAGTAATTAGTTTAAAAGTGTTTTACAAAGAAACATAAACAAACGGAATCCTAATCTAAAACCTAAAATATTGACTTTTATTTTATTCTATTTTACTGATTTTCTACGGCTGTTATATGACTTTTTTTCGTGGGGATAAACTACGATGGATGAGATACTAACAAATTAATACTTTTCTGCCTTTGTTTGAGACTGCTTCTACATCATTTTAGAGGTCCACATACCTTTAATGACCTCAAAACTATCAATGGTCACGCTATAAATACATTCAGTTATGCATTTAGTGTATATGGTCTACTTCAGGATTCTGACAACTGGGGGGCTACTTTACAAGAAGCATATGTAGCTGAAAATGTGTGTGTCATTATTTGTTATGTGTTGTTTGTCATCCAAAACGACATTCGAATCGACACAAGAATGAATTCAGTGAACATTTCCGTTCTTAGGGAATTACTGCATGAGTTAACTGAAATACTAACTGCATGATGGTGTCACACTTCTAAATAAGGAGATAACATTCTGACAAATAAGAACTATTGTTCTACGTGGAAGTTCCGCTGATGAGGTTAATGCTTGCATTTAATTGTCATATTTTTCAAAGTACACCAAGGCTGTAACATTATCTTAAAACATGCGTGTGCATCTATATAATGACTTAATGACCCGTGAGTTTCCTTTCTACAAAAATAGAGGATGACACGATTGCAATAACTAACTATTGTTTTTACTCCAGTTATTGCAACAATTGTTAATTTTTTTTTTTTTAAACGCAGTGAATGAAAATAAAAGTTTTTTTTAACAAAATTTATTTTCAAAATAATTTTCATATTTTCAAATATTTGAACTTTGTTTTTTTCGAAAGCCAACTTATCCATCTGTATTTCTCCTCTGATGATAAGATCTCGATCTTTGAAAAGCCTTGGCTTAAGGAAAGAATAATAAACACTAGTTTATTACTGAATACACCTTGCATTGAACAATTAAAATTTGAAATAAATTTTGACAATCGTCGCATATTTATCACTCTTTTTTTTCTATCTCTACAATTGCTCTATCTCCTATATTGAGCTAATCCTCTTCACAATAGGTTCCATCTACTAAAAGTTTTACTTTGGTTTATATTTGATCCTATATATATATATACATATATATATATATATATATATATATATATATATATATATATATATATATATATATATATGTTAATTACTTTTCCATCTATTGTACTGATTTCCAGCCGTTGTTAATTTTGATGCGTTTTACCAGCAAATTTAGGGCGGCTTGCTATGGTGTAATCTATTTGTGTAAATTTATACTCATGTGTTATAACCATTTGAAGATAATGCTCGCAAAACGGGTAACGTTCATATATGCCTGACTAACTGTACGTATATATTTTGATCAATATACATATGTAGCAATAATATTTTTCACATTGCCTTTATGTCTTCTAATCTATATGTGTGAACACATTTCCCGATTGATATGTTAAGTGCACATTTTGTGACCGGTTCTTACCTGCTAAATCGATGCTTGACATAAAGGCTTCAATTTCCACGGTGAGTCGTACCCTCCTCTAGCGTTATAGCGTGAGTAGAACTATAGTTCGTTATTTCATTGTGCGGTGCCTTTTTTTGTGTGAGTTAGGATTTTCTTTTTTCATTTCGGCATTTTGTGACAAAGAATCAAAGCTACAATTGACGAATCAAAGTAGAAGACCTACTGGATTATTACCTTCTCGATGTTATTTACTCTTATTTTTTTTTCTTGACATAAATATGAAAGAATGCGAAGTGATTCGCCATTAGTTATGTTAGGGATTATAGATGCTAAAAAGAAGAAAAAAAAACACTTTCATATTCAGTGTCTCAATTGACAGAGGCAAGATATGATTTTATTATTTTACTTTCGACTTTCTACACCGGCGTTATACTTGTTCGATGAACTTAAACGGTGTAACCTTGTTATTTCCCCTTTTATTTATTGTTTAACTTTGTATCTATTTACTCATTTGTACATTATCCATTCCTCTTTGTTCGTATTTTATTATCGGTGTTGTAATCCATTCATTTAATACAATATGTTAATCATTTTATTGTTTCTTTTAGGCGCATTAATCATATTATGTAATGATCTCTGAAGAGTTCACATATACGCGGATCCAGATTGTCATTCATGAACTTATGAGAGAGAGAGAGAGAGAGAGAGAGGCGGGATGCCCTCGGTAATGGTGTCTACACAATGATTCAAGAGTGGTGCAATACCTAAACGCACTTCAGCGCAACCGGTTTACGTTGGTTTCAGTGACATGGAGAAGTCCGGGACAATTAGAAACAATGCTGAGATAAGCAAAGATACAAGTGTTATTGCTGGATTTTCCTTCTCCCAGATAAGTTTATAGCGTATTTTCTCTTCTGGCCGGGATATGAGATTAATATCTGTTCCGTCCTCGGTCGGAGGAGAATGTATCCATCTTCACTAGGGCATTTTTTTTAATTCAATTTAGAAACTCAGGGCCCTAACAACCTTGTGTCTGACTCTTCTCTCGTCGGGGGGCGTGTAAATAAAGTAATTGAGCAATCGCTATTAAATCCATACCGGAAAGGAAGAATATATAGACATATAACTTCCCCAACAGTATTAGTATACGTAACGGTATAGCCCGGAGCGAACTCAAACCCGGAAGAACTCAACACACAATTACCTTTAGTAAAGATATGAAACCATAATGTCTCCTAGCAACAATATTAGAATAATTCATTTTCCGTAAAACAGACAATCTACCCATTATCCGCTTTTATTCTTTCATTAGTTTTCGTCTTGATTATTTTTACTTCTTGTTTTCTGTTATCTTTTAATATTTGCATATTTTTCCTTTCCTATTCCTTTCGCTTTGTATACGTTCGTCCTTTTTTAATTGTTTCTTGAATGTTACCCCTTTTTTTCTTTTTAAACATTGTATCCCTCATTCAGTTTTTTTAGTTCTTTAACTTTTTCATATTTCTCTTATTTCTGTAACAGTCTTTTGTTTTCACACTTTCTACTGTTCATTTTATATACTTATATTTCGTCTCCATGAGAATGTTGCATTAACAACTATAGATACCTAGTCTATTAGATTTCTCCTAATCTTTCACAATTGCATTTTCATCTTAATATATTTAAATTATTACTTACAAAAGACCCGCAAAAAAAAATTACGTTTTTACCATCAGTTCATTTCGGTGCACTTTTTACATTCTGTTCACTTTTTTCGAGAATATTTTACGCGGTCTAAACTCACTTTTTTTAGTTTGTAATAACATTTTTGTTATACATAACAAGTTTAAGAATTTATATATAAAGGTTCCCAATATTTATCATGATTTTAAAAACTGTGTGATGCAAACTATTTCGTCATTAGAAGGAGATTTTGAAAATCTCTAAAAAAAATAACGTTTGTGTATGAGTGGTGTGCATTATTTGTGGGGTTTTAATATTCGCTAAAAATGTAATACAATCAAGCTAAAAACAAACGTTAATATCACAATTCAAGTAATCGTCTTCTTTTGTGCGAAACAATTAAAGTATATAAAAACATAAACACGCATCAGCACAAATTATATATATATATATATATATATATATATGGTACCTTATTTCACAATAGGTCCAACTCTCTAAAAGTTTACCTTTTAGTTATAATCTACATATATATATATATATATATATATATATATATCCCAACACATACCACGTGATATTCGCCTAAACAAGGTTTCGAGATCATGCGGGAACTTCCAGGCACAGGGATCAGCCGTCGGTAATCACCTCGTTAGTACAAATAGTTGTTCTGACAGGTATTCCGATGGGTGGTTTTCTGTTTTACACAGTGCCAGGTCGAACTACCATCTCAATATTCTTGAGGCGTTAGTCATTAACAACTATCGACCTAGCCTGTGTAGAGAAAAGATTTTGAAACATCAGTTGGAGATCTTTAATGATTCAAAGCCACCATAACGTTGAGAGATTTACTTTTTTTCTTTTTTTTTTCCCCCTTCTCAATCGTTTCCTCCAACCGAAATAAGTTTTATTTATTTATTTTTTTTCCCCTTCATATCTCATTCGACTTTTAGTTTTTAATTTACCATTCTGACGTTTCCTCTCAGAGGGTCAGACGACAAGGCCTTAAGGTAATTTTAACAATTTTCCTTTTTCCTTTTTATTTTCCCCACTCGTCTGTTTCATTGATTTTAATAATGCTTCCTCTAAAATTAATCCTACCATTCTGTTGTACACAAAATTTACTTACATATATATATATATATATATATACATTTGTATTACCGCTCTCTATCTGTTTGCGTGTTCGTTAAGGGACTTCTCTAACGGTAAAGCAATATACCCGTATAACCATATATATTCTGAAATTAGATGAAGAAAGGTATGATTAATTAGGGTCAGAAGAGGCTCAATATGGGGGAGTTACTGTTCCTGCTTGACAAACTAATGTTCAGGTATTTATAACTTATAATGGAGTAATGCACTGAAAGTAATATATTCTAGACAATATTAGACAACTTACTTAACGAAGTATATTTCATTTTGATAAAATGGACCGAAATATATAATTGGACCTGCGTTTGCATTAATAATCAATTAAAAGAAAACACGACGTTTATTACATGTTACTGATTAATTGAAAATTATAGAAGTTACCAAATAAAATAGCATGGCAGTAAAGTGTTTCAAAGAAAGGAGTACACAGGTGTACTCATTAATTCTCGAGAAAAATGTTGTTCTTTTATATTAAGAGAACCTAATGCTAAAAAAAAAACAGAGTATGACGACGACGAGCATTGCGGTCAGAAGAAAGCACTGTGTGACCGAACAGTAACGACACCACTTTCTACTCTTGTTAGGTAAATGTTGTAGGTAAATCGGACGCGCACATCTCTGAGGCAATGGATGAATCCTTAGAAAGCGACGTCTAGTCTGTAGTTGAATGAGGTCATAAATGGATGGTTACAGTTAATGCTGCTAAGACAAAGCTCCTTTCCTTCAACGACTACAAGAAACCTCTCCAATCACCGATTGTCATGGCAAATAACACCTTATCTGAGAGTCCAGCGTTCAGATGTAACATGAATTGCGGCAAATACATAGAAGGTCTTACCAAGTCTGCTGCAAAAAAAGTGGTCCTCTCTATTGTGCTAGAAGACTTATCACACCGGACATCATCTTATATGTCTACAAATCAATCATCCACCCATGCATGTGTTATTGTTGCCGCTTATCGGTTGATGCACCATCCACCAGTCCCTTCCTCTGGACAAGGTCCACAAAATATCTAACCTAATAAGTCCCTCATTATCCACCGAGCTCCAGCAACTGCCCCATCGCTGCAATGTTGCATCATTGATCTTATTTTAAATGTACTCTAATTGTGCGCCCTCGATTAAATACATTCGACCAACCCGACAATCAACTAGATACCATCCATTCACTGTTGATTTCCACAGATGTAGGAGAGCCTTCTACTCACAGAGCTTATTACATCGAGCTGCCGACATTTGAAACTCGCCAACTGGTCCCTGTTTCCGCGACTGTACCGACATGCAGAAATTGAAAACTATGATAAACAAGCATCTCGCTACACAGCTCCCAATTTAGGATGAGCCCCTAAACTTTCACACTTATTTTCAGTTGTTCCTTACAGCTAGTGGTAACCTTCCTTGTTTAGAGTAGAATTAACTCTTTAAAAAAGTGGAATGTTAAGAACTGGTAAAGTGGAATTGTTCGGAGAAAGAAAAACGAATAGCTTACAAACAACATATGGACTTTTAGTTAATTGGGTGAGATGCCATGAAACAATTATAGGTTTGCTTAAACAAGGGGCGCATTAATAAAATCTCTGAATTCACCAACATTTTCTCCGAAATTAAACAGTTTTTGAATTAATTATTTCTACTCTTTATTAATTGAAAAATGTCAATATTTGTCATATAGAACAATGTTGATACGATGTAATAACGACAGTCCAAATTACATCCTACTCGCCATAAAATGTTAGTACGTGCCGTAAAAGAATGTAATACGTGACGTAACAGATGTACTGTTTTATAACATTTAATACGTTCAGGAATATATATATATATATATATATATATATATGTATATATATATATATATATATATATATATAACAGATAAAGAGAGAGAGAGAGTAGCCAAGCTCAATATATCATTTGTAATACAGGTATAGCTTGATCAATATTAAAGTAACTAACGTTGACTGTATTTATTACAACGTATTCATATAATTAAGTTTAAGATAGAACCATTCTTTTGCTCGTATTAATCTCCGCGGACTACGAGCCGAACTTCCCTAGACACAGAAAATGAATATTAGTGATGTCATTATAGCTTGCGGAGATGGAGCTCCTAATAAATGGCGCTGCCTGGCAATAGATTTTAGTTATTGTCTACACGTATAATCTCGGTGTAGTGACATTTCTTGGAATTTTCAAAAATGTATTTATCCAAAACGGAAAGCAAAATAGTCGGCTGACACTTCAAAGCGCCTTTGCATCAACTATCTTGAAGACAATAGACGCTTTTATTCTCGGCATATAAAGTAGGCTTAAAGTGACAGTTACAGTGGGATTATCAACAAAGCATATATTCATAAAATATCACAGTATAATTGTGTATTCTGAAAAGTTATAGTTATACCTTAATAATTAACAAAGCCTACCTTCGTTAACTATGGCGACACATCATTTTGTATTCGTGTGTGACAGTGACTACACTGGTTCGATTATAATTTCCTTGTTATTAATGTAAGGCATGATCTATTATTGTAACGAACTGAATTCAGGATATGTGTTTTATATTGACTCATTACTTGTTTCTTTTTCAGTAGAGTAAAAACGACTTTGCGACAATCCTTTATAGAGATGTATTACGGTTTCCATGTTCACGGATGTTACAACCGAAAAATACATGCCCGATTAGTTGGGGAACGCAGTGTTCTACATATATAATACGTATACTACTGGAAACTGTAAGTCGTACTCTTTCACAATCTTTCTGTTACGCCAGTCCTAGTCATAGCGAAGATAAGTACAAAAGTCGAAACAAGGAAATGTTTGTAAATTGTTGGTCTAGTATCAATACGCCTGCACTGTTTTATGCAGACCCATAACCGCATATCGATTATATAATTGGTGACACTTCTCAATAACATACTTTAACATATTGACATTTTTATTTGGCAGTCAGCGCATGCGCATGATTTGTTCCGCAGAATTCTTTTGGTGATGAATATCAATAGTGATGTACTTTGACACTGTGTCTTACCTTACTGGTGTGATATTTATCGATTATATTAATAAGAGTACCATATATTTGAAGAAAGCGGTGCACAACCCTAGGCTTCAGAAGTATAAGCAACTTTTTGTCCAATTAGGTATTTACAAACAGACGAATTAAAGTTTCTGCATTTTTTACAAAATTGAAAAGGCATATCGCTTACGCAAGTGTAAATGTTTTCCTCATGTACAATAATGTATTGAATTATAAAAAAAATCATTTACAATTTGAAATGTTGGAATCGTCAAACCTGGTTATATTCAAAACAAGTATTTTATAGAGTGGTGAATTCTAAACTTTTCTTTTGGCGGAGGGGGGGGGGGCGTTTCTGATCGACCCAAACAATTACACATTCTCCGAATAGGTAGTGTCGACTCCGAATTTCTGTACATCTTTTCAATAGAGAGTGAGCACAACACTACTGACAAAGCGATCAGTTTAAACAGATGTGATCATCACAACATAGAGGCACAACATATAGACATAAATACAATCTGGTGTGAAACTAGAAAATACCATTGTCTGCGGTATGTAGTAAGCATGATGTTGACTAGTATATAAACCAAAAACAGTAGCCGTCTAAACGATATGTCTCCATTTCACGAGTTAATTTTTTAAACTAATTAAATATATTGTATGTAAAATCTGACACCGAACAGTTAAAATTCCTTTTTAATTCACGAATAATTGAATACCTTTCTAAGTCCAAACTTTACTTAAACCATTATAATCATTGCAGGTATGATCCCCCTGATAGTAAATATCGCCATTAAGACCAACCGGTAGTTCTATAGACTGTTTTCAAGATACTTAACGTGGCTGTAAAAAACGTTTGGGGATTGGCAACGGGGGCTTCATCTATTTTTGAAGCGCTAATAAAATGACGATATTAAATGTTAAGAATATTCATTTAGGTAATTTAAAACTAAATGTCATGAGATGTTTGATCAACCATGCTAGGTACACTTATCTCAAACATCTTACTTTTTTTTCTCTTGTAGAAACAAGTTTTCCGCCCTTTTGAACTTTTACGAAAATATGTTTCCTTCGTATTAAGTTGTCTAAATTGTCTTTACACTCAACTATAAACTATTTTCGAATTAGTAGACTCTGTAATATCATAACATAGATGTCACTTCATAATAGAGTCGTATTTATAAATTTACTGCGACATTTCAAACATCAAACATTGTGAACTTTTATTTGTGTTTGCAATAATCTCTTTAATGTAGTGTAGTTTATGATAGTAATGTAATGCTCTGATAGCAACACTAATTATTAATCACATTTACACCACAATTAGTAGTGCCTTCGGAGATTTTTTTGTCAGACTTTATACAGTGTAAACAATTAAATATATATTTTATGAATTTCCTACCAATAGAAACTAGATTTTTCCATCGAGAATACATTCCAATAGTACTTCTTAATATTCACAAATTAAATAGTTCATCAGATGTCTTTACTTTTTTTTATATTTTTAACTACATAGTCAAAATCTTTCCCGATAGATATTTCCTCCAGTATCTGTCCTAGGATCGTTGGTGTGTTTTCAATCGTTTCAATATAAATCGCTCGTAACCGACCATGATAGGTGTTTTTTTTTTGGTTTAAGGTCCTGTATTTTAATTTATTACGAGTTGGAGTACTCATTTAACTTTTCCTAATTGTTTCTTTTATCTTCTAATCAACTTATACTGCAGAATCCAGGATTTAACATGTTACTTTCACCATCTCGGCTTTTATAGCTTTTATAGCTTGTACTTGCAAATCAATTTCGTTTCCACAATATTTAAAATGTCATGTCATTTATCGCATTTACAATGAGATTAAAATGCTAAATTCACCTTCTAATATAAAAGCAATAGTATTTTATATACGATGGTTTAGTGGATATCTACACGGACTTAAGACCTGGGTGTTCGAAATTCGAATCCAGTCGGTTCCACAGTACTACTTTCACTTAGGGATGTTGGCAAACTTCTCTTGGTCCTTCCCGTAAGTACCCAATGTATTTCCAGAAAGATTTCTAACTGGAAAACCATCGTGGAAACTAATGTCAACACCAGAATCATCTGATTCACACGAAAGAAGAAGAAGAGTGTTTATATATGCGATTGGCGTATTAAGATAAATTAATTTACATAATGCTTTGAAAAAACATATCATTAATTGACTCTTCGATTTCATGATTTTCTAATTACATTAGTGCTTACATTTGAATAAAACATACAGTTATTTACTAATATATTCATATATGGGTTAAAAGCTTTGCATATTGTATGAAAATCTATTGCTGGTCATTTCCGGTTAATTTATTTTATAGATTGCGATTCGTTGTTTTCTCAATATTCCTGGGTTACATCGTAACACGGTTCATGATTCTTTTCAATAGAATCTATATTAGTATTTTGGCTCTTCGATATTTTAAAATATGTTCTTTTTTTTAGACAGATTATATCTGTGCATATGGTTTTCGAGTTAGAATACACGAAACATAGTTTCTTAAGTAATTTCACAGACACAGGTGAAATTTTATTATGTTTTATTGTTTCTCCCTTCATCATATTTATTAAGCCGAGTAAGTTCTTAACTTATACACAAACTTATTGACAAGTAAGAGAATTGTTTGATTACCACTGCTTCATAATGGAGCACCTTCTTAATTCGTATGTTAACACGGCGTGGTCAAGCCAATTTCTAAATGATAACCTTTCGCCTTCGTGCAATAAAAAAAACGTTACAGTTGATTAGTTTTGAAAATGAACCAGCATTCAAACATTTTATTGAGCAACAAAATAATGCAGACTGAGAGACGAGATAAGCTGACGGCGCCTTGTAAACTCGCCTATCACACAATTAAAAGTTTAGTGTTATTGCCATCGGGCGTGTTTTACGAGTAGATTAGTCTCGTCGTTGATTACGTCAATTATGCGGTTGTAAATAGCGCCGAAGACATTTATTTACGAATTACAACTGGATTGTAAACGCGGTGTTATCGTAATATTTTACGCGTTTCCAGACTGTTATTCACATTTAAATGTAATCATCTTCAAATCGGCCTCTGAAATATATGGCTTACGTTATGTCTCTTTTTATTTTAATCGTTAACCTTTTTTTATTTCTAATATAACAGTATTTTATTACATCCGCATTGATAGAATACTCCTATCACGCATCGTATCGGTGTATTGTAAGTCATCAGGTTGCCATATAGTCAGCGTTGTTTTTAAAATATGTTATTGAATAATCTATCTATACATTCGACCACATACCCGAACGCTTGTCTAAGCATAGCGATTACGAAAAATATTGAGTTCAACATTTCAAAAACGTTATCGTTGTATAACAAAATGCATATAAAAGTGTAAGAGTTTCAATAGATAGCAGTACATGTTGTTGATCACAGTTCAATATATATGAACACTCTTTAATGATGCTTGCGATAAAACTACATCAGAGGTATAGACTTTTCACGAAATGCTTCCACCTCGTAATTGCCCCGTTTTCATAAAACTAAATGAGACTAAATATAGCCCACATTATCTACCTTACGATCAGCATGTGTGTTTCAAAAATAATAATGATTGGTTGATTAAATAAAATAATTGTATATAACTAGAGGTAATTATCTTAGATATAAAACTTAATACGTTGATAGGTCAGAATATTGTAACCCTAACAACGGTAAGAAAGACATTGTCCTTATTTTGAGTAAAGTCAGCGTTTAATCTGATTTGAATAAGAGAACATCTTCTTCGCACTCTCTTGACAAAATATGTACTTGATGTATCTCTATCTTACATAGTCTATTGGGATTTTTTTCCGAAAGTATTTACAGTGTGAATTCAAAATGATGATCATTCTATCGTTTTTAAGTCGTGCCAAAATCAGAAAAGTTGTATGAAAAAAATTGAGACTTTTTTATATAGATTTCCTTTTCACTATTTGCTTTCTTTACTTCATTACAGTTCTCTTTTTCTTCATATATTCAGTTAATTTACCACCGTTATCCATAAGGACTGGCAATGAAATTGTTTAGGCACCTTGAAAGACAATTTTGTTTTTACTTCGCAACATTAGCTGTCTGCCATATAAGATAAAATATCTATCTATAATTCCACCGATGGAATTCTGAAAGAATACGAACACGATCATCTTGACAGCCATAAGTTAAATACAACCTATATATGCACTAGTTCGGTACAAAAAATTGGATTGAGTGAACTTAGACTGCATTTGAATTTCAAGACGATTTAGTACTTATGGTTTCGATTTTCATTATTTTTTAAAAAGCTAGTTATTTGGTATTCGACTCGGAAGAACGTGATGAAACGGAAGCGAATACGTTGTTAATCAAGCGTGATATGATAAGTGTTGTACGATTTCAGTCATACATGTCCACTGAAGTTTTATTTTGAAAGAAAGTATAAACAGTAGTTTTACTGCACAAAAAATGTCCTGTCTTTTTATTTTAGTTTATGGTATTGTATCTGTATAACTGGTCCTTTGTGTCGGTCGTAAATCTTTTGATTACAATAACGTTGATTTTAAAGTTGATCTTGAAAGTCAAGAAGATTACTGATGCAGCTGCCGCTTTCATTTTGTTTTTGTTTTTAAATTACAAACGGGTACGATTTAATTTAAAAAGTAAAAAGGATAGGTTTTATGTGTAATAAAAACTATACCGCTATTCAGGAAGGCAATCGGAGTGTACTATTTTAGTTATAGCAAAGCCAAGACAAAACCATGAAACTTTACATCTCGATGCATGTGAAAAAACACAAACCCAGAGGAAAAGACGAACATTCCAAACATACCGATACACATGAAATGTTTTACACAGTAGTGGTTCTACACCTTATTTTCAGGAAAAAGTAGTACATTTTGTACACAGATTGGCCGAATTCTGTTGTCTGGTGGGACTGTATATCACAATCGTACCCCAGTAAAATTATTGCCCACCGTTGTAATCGACTGGCTTAATATACCGGAATACCCTTTTTTAGCTAGATATTCTAAATAGTGGTGTGTGGTCTGTCAGAGATGCGAAGTGACGCTCAAACAATATCTTATGGATTTATTTCACAGCAAAAATCAATGCCAGTGATTCTTCTTCCATTTGCCTGTTATTGCGATCAGCGTGTGTCAGGGATCTGGTAGCATGCATGATAGCTTTCCCAGTTCGATCTGTGAATATATGCGAGATCACTGCTCCCACGCCATGATTTTATGCATCCACTGTCACGACTATTTATTTATTTGGATAAAAATGTGTAATAAGTATGTCAGAGTTAATGAGTTCTTTGATTTTGTCAAATGATTTCTGACAGTCCACGGGTTATGACAATTTTGCGTCTTTTGTCAACCGTTTGTTGAGTGGTAATTTGATTTGATAGAGTAAAGGCAAGAAAATACCGTAGTAGTCACCAGTCCCAGAAATGCGCGTAGACTGCTAACGTTCGATGGGGGTTGACATGTGCCGAATGGCTGCCACATTAGCAGGATATCGACAGCGACGTTGTGGATAAAAGACTAATCCCATGTACTTTATAGAAGGTAAATACAAATGGAACTTTTCAGGCCGGAGATGCAAACCAAAGTCTTAGATGCGGGTTAGGACCATGCTGATCTGTTTTGGCCATCCTGGTCTGATTGCCTAACAAAAATAGTGGCATCTAAGTACGCAGTTGCACCTTCCACATCAGTAAGCATTGTGTCCATGATCTGCTGAAACATTGCAGTGGCTGTTTTTACCCCAAAAGTTATACGAGTGAATTTGAATAACCCATGGTGTGTGTTCATATTAAGCAGCTCCCTGGAGCGTCCTGCCACTTCTACTTGCAGTTAAGCCTCCTTGATGTCCAATTTTGCAAAGCAGGTGCCCCCATTAAGTATGGTGAAGAGATCATCTGGGATTAGCAAGAGGTATTGGTGATCCTCTCCTGTTGCGTTGAGACCAGCTGAAAAATCAGCACAAAAATGCATTGAACCATCGACTTTACTACCAAAATGGGTGTTGTCCACCGTGAATATGTCAAGGGTATGATGACATTAATTTCCTCAAGGCGTTGTAGATCCTGGTCACCCAGTGTCAATTCAAGCGCATGGCAGTGGAAGTTTGGTTAGGAAAATAGACTTAGAAAATGATTTAAGGGATTGTGTAGTCTCTGCTTGAGTGCAACGTATCAAGTTGTGTGTGAAGACCTAAAAAATTATTTCATTATATATTTGGTCTGGTAGATAATGCTGCTCTGTGAGGACGATCTGGATACCACCTAATATATCTGGTTGAGTGGAATGTTAAAAAGACCTAGTAAATCGATGAAGTCAAGTCCATGCGTTTGCTATGTATACAGTATCCGATACCGGTTTGTCTTTCATTTAAATAGTAGCTGGTAAATGCACCATGATGTAAACACAGTCCCAGGAAGCACTCTAGGCTACCTAATTTGTTAGCGTAAATGAAGGTTGCTATGTTTTCCCATATGTGTGTGTGTAATATACGTGTAATAACTGAAGCAGTGCCCACTTGCAGCATAACAGGATTGCGATTTAACTGTACTGCAACATATTTTCAGTTTGATTTTTGTTTAGGAGAAAAGTTGTAACAAGACTGTTTGGAATTGTTTTGAGATGTTGTATGTGCCTTTTATGTGTGGTTTGCCTATCATGTGTTGGTTTTTGTCCTTGAGAGTTTCAAAACTCCTATTTATTTCCTAGTTGATTACAGCTTCGACAGCGGTGTGTCTTGAAATTACACTTCCGTATAAAATGCCAGCTGCCACAGTTCCAACAAGAGGTTGGGGGCTTGACATATGTTGAAGTCGGTAAGGTGGGGCGATGTTGTTTGTTGTGACTGTGTTAGCTGTGGATGGTGTTGCTTGTGGCACAATAGTAGAATCATGCTTTAGATTCACGAGGCGCTGGCATTCCACGGCGACTTGTTGCAATGTAATTTCTGGGTTTTGTTCTATTTTGACAAAATCTGTGTGCAGATATGTGCTTTCCCTGCCGATCTCAAACCACCCACATAAATTAAACATTTGAATTGAGCGTCCGTGATGGAAGATATTTTAAATCGTTTACATTTTCTGTTCATAATACGTGTATAAGTTGAGAAGTCGGTCGAATCAGACTTCGTTATTTTAAGATAATTGAAACGCATATTAAATAACGACAACTAATTACCGAAAATCTACCGTAGTCTTCACTGTTTCGTCCAAGTTGTAGTTACGTGAGTGTTTAAGTAGTATGTAGTTTGCGTACACATCGCATTCCGACGTCCCAAGCTCTTGTAGCAAAAGTCTGACTTTCATGTCGTCAGCTTGTTCATTGAATTCCACACGGAAAAAGGTCCTCAAAGCGTGAAACCCACGTGCAGAACGTCGATTTAGCCACTGGGTTGTAATTAAATTCTGTAATTGCTTGTAGAAGTGAATCTGCCGATCTCGAATGCGATAGTGCAGGTGGTTACAATCTCTCTGCAAATTATTCCATCAAACATAAGTGCTGTTGCATTAATTGCTCGATGGTGCAATCCATCTCTGAAAGTGTAAAATTGCCTTCCCGTGGTTCTAAATACTATTCTCGTCGCCAATTCCGTCGTCAATGATGTTTACACGTTTTCATTAGTTGAATAACAACCCAAAAATAAGTAAAGGGCGTAGTAAAACCTTTAACAAATATATTGAAACCTATTGCATAGAAATGTAGAAGCGGCTGGATTATTTTGACTTGCAAACAGAGTTGAAAAAAAGAAGTGAAGAGAGGGAGTGTACGTATAAAGATACTGGCACTAGAATTAATAAAAATATACAAGTTAACTTTTAATAAATATAAAAACTGCTCAGGATAATTTAAGACTGTCTATAAAATAACACCTAACACAAAGACAACTCGTTCCGTCCAATACACGTTTCAAATTGTAAAGAAATGTACCTACAAAACGTGCTTCAACA
>OY744515.1:235452937-235495437 GCA_963556195.1 Sepiola atlantica | reverse complement strand
CTAGACTGTGAAGTCGACTTTGTACTCTTTCAAAGCAAGATAGAAGGCTAAACATTAGGACGTATCTGGCTCTCATACAGATAGGCGATTGCGTCAGGAATGAGGTTCTTTCTGGAGAGGTAATATAATTCAACCATTTTTATAGCGACATTCTACGATCTTATGTGTTCATGTATCGGAGTACTTTTGTCTTAATGTGTAGAGATCCAGCTTTTATGGGTGCATCAGTTTATTAATTGTTCTCAAACATATAACGTAAATAAACGAAAAACAGGAACTACCCTAATTATGAATTGGTCTACTAAACTGAATGTATCTGCGCTTACAATCCATATACTAAGTATGTAAACACATGTAAAACCTTTTAATACGTGTATATATGAAAAAGTTTAACTTACCGCAATATATAGATTCCAGTCCAACATTACTCTTATAGACGACGCTACAAATAGCCGGATATGTTTAAAATTAATGTAGACAGAAAATAATCTAATAGTTAGTAGACGATTGAATATCCTAGTTTGGACAAAATGGAGGCAATTCACAAAAGAAATAATCTTTGTTCGGTAAACAAAAAATTGGAACAAAGTTTAGAGAGAATTAGGGAAACATGTTTCCTCTCGGGCAGATAATAAGCAAATGAGGAGAGCCCGAAAGTCCTGTCCCATGCTGTTTTACCTTGTTAAATTTAAAACCGACGGTACCGATAGTCTAATTGTTTGTAATTCATATAATAATAAAAAGGGAGCTCTTATCTTTGGAATGTTTGTAATAATCGAGCACTCTGGTGGAGTTCTCTCTTATTAATCTTACAAACCATATATATATATATATATATATATATATATATATATATATATATATATATATATATATATGTATATATATATATACAAACAATTATATAGTAAACTATGAAAATATATTATTGCCAATTAAGCTACACAGAGGCTCCGCGTTTTATCCCCGGGGTAATATTCAGGCTAAAATGAATGGAGTTATTTTTGCCGGGTGTTTTTATATACACGGCTATCTAGTTAACCAATCAGAGTCTTTGTTGTGCTCTCAACCAATAATTGAGCTTCCCACAAACAAAGGTCTGGTTAGTGTTACTTCCTATATCATGTTATATTGTTCTTTTTTCTATAGATTGGCCTATATCCTGTTTCTTTGTTGTGTCAATATACTGGGTTAATTTATTTTAATACGTGGTTCCTTGTATTTCTATTTTCGGTTTTAATTTTTAAAATTGTTAGGTTTTTGTTTTGTTTAGATTTTTTTTACTTATTTGTTTATTTATTTATGTATCGTAAGCCTAAGTTAAATTTATTTCTGTGTAGGCGAATGTTTTCTATCTCACTTCTACAGTTTAATTAATTTCGAGGGTCTTTAAAGTTTATGATTTCAATTAATTCATCAGACATAATATACACGGGTTGTCTAAATTTCTACATGTACTGGCCTGTCGTATTATTTTCCATTCAATTATTGGTGAGCGTCCATTTTCTTGGAGCTCCCACTAGTGGTTTGCTAGTGCTGTTTTAATTCGACGTTCTCTGGTTTTAAATTTGTTTCTGTGGTCATAATATCTGGTTTTAAAATCTAGGGAGGTCATACCCACGTAGTACTTGTTGTTATTCGGTTTTTCCTTGGCAAATATTGTGACTTGGTATACAATACTTTTGGCTAGGCATTTATTTTGTTGTGGACAAAGTGTACGATTTATGCAGTTACATATTTTCTCTTCATTGCTAATTTTCGTTTCTATTTGGATGGTTACTATTAGTGTTTTGTTTATTTCTATTTGTATTATTTATATATGTGTACTATTTAGTGTTATTTTTGCTATATTTTTCACATTTTTATATAATTTGTTTGTTTTTTTTCCTCTCTGCTGTTCCCGTTTAGTATATTTTTAATTGTGTGCCTTAATTATCATTTCTAGGTGTTAGCAGCAGGTGTAGGATAGTTTTAGGTTATTCTTATTGAATATTTTATGCAGGGGATTGGTTACGGGGAAGTGTTTTTCAATCAGAGTTAGGAGTTTTTTTCCGAGTTTAGTTTTTAGCATCTGGTTATAAGGCGGTGTATATTAGATTATATTTCTTTTTCTTTTATTTTTAATGTTGTTGTAATTATTAGTGTCTTGGTCTTTATATTTTATTTCGGTATTATGGTAACCACTAATTTTTAGAGCTGTATTGTAAATGTTGCTTGATTTAAAAAAAAACAATTTCGTTGCTAAGAATTATTGATAAGACA
Source organism: Sepiola atlantica (assembly GCA_963556195.1). Lineage (NCBI taxonomy): Eukaryota > Metazoa > Mollusca > Cephalopoda > Sepiida > Sepiolidae > Sepiola > Sepiola atlantica. The sequence continues at coordinate 235,493,175 of OY744515.1, read as the reverse complement.
GCGTTCGATAGAAGTTGGAATATTTTTTATGATTGATGGGAAGTGATTAGACTTTGGGTTTACGTGTATTGGATTGGCGTTATCTTTTAGGTATGGTTCGTAAGCATTTTTATTTAAGTTTTACGTGATATCTAGAAAGTGAGTTGTTTTTATGTTAGCCAGTACTTGTACTTTTAGGCCTAGTTTTTAGTTTCCATATGTATAATTTTCTTGAAGTTTTCTCCCTTAACTTTCTTGGAATCTCTTGTAATCGCTAATCCATGGCCGATATCTGTATTATCAAATATATTTGTGAGTGTATATAAAATAAATAAAACCACAAGATCTGATGCCCCCAAAGAGTCAAGGGCACCCATGGGCAAATCAAAGGAGTTTGTCATATTTGTTTTAATCCATTGGTCATTGTTATTGATTAAAACTGATCTCTTACATTTTTTAATAATGTGGAGTTTATCCTTGGAGGTATCGGTATACATCTCGACAAATTCTAGGGCGATGTTGAAGAGTTCTTCTGATATTGACGGGTAGAAGTCCACTATGTCGAATTGTAGAAAGGTACATTTCTTCTTATATTCGATATTGTTAAACCAATCGATTGCTTCGGCAGTATTCACCCATAGGTTTAATTCTAGGTATTTTTTATTTGTTTGTTGATTCTAGATAGAATTGTTATCCTGATTCTTCCTATTTCTGGTTTGGTCGGATTTATTAAGCGAGTGCTACAGTTATTGTTAAAGTAAGTTTTGTGGTATTTAAATAAGATATAGGCTTCCTTAGGTTTTAATTTACTAACTTTGTCGCTAATTCTTAGTTTATCGGTGATTTGTTTACTTTAAGTATTTATTATATCTACGTAATTACGTTCGCTTGTATCTAGTGTTTTGTAGTTTTTCGTAATGTTTTATGTTAGTAGTTTGTTATACTCTTGCTATCTATTTTGTAAAAAAAAACCTAGTTTTGTCCGCTTTTACGAAGATTTTGTTAGAGTTGTTTATGTTTTGAACGATGGTGTGTAATTATTTTGGGAAATTATCATGTTTTTTATGGAATTCTAAATATTTAATTGCATTTAAGAGATCATTTTCAAAGCTAGTCATGAGATCTATTCGTTTAGCGTTTTTAGGCTTTTGAATCCGAATGATTCTCTTGTATCAAGGTGTTTAACTTTATTGTTACGGAAGAAGTGGGTTCGCCATTGTATTCGGCGTATTTGTTCGTCCGTTTTTTAAATTAATTTAATAATATATCCATGTTTGCTTGGGGGTAGAATGTTCTTAAGTGATGTTTCTATTTTTATTTTTTACATATTATTTTTCAGTGGTGAAATAAATCGTTGTGAAAGTGCTCAACTGCTTGGGAAGCTAAATATTACTATTTCATGTATCCACATGAAATTTTATAAGGAGATATAATTTTTTATGTAAACATTTTTTATATTTGCTTCAACAGTGCTCGATACGTAAGTAGAGCTAGGTAGTAAGCTATCAAAATGTATGTATGGCCATGAGGCCACACAGAGGCTCCCGCGTTTCATCCCCGGGGGCAATATTCAGGCTAAAATGAATGGAGTTATTTTTGACGAGTGTTTTTATATACACGGCTAGCTAGTTAACCAATCAGATTCTTTGTTGTTCTCTTAACTAATCGTTGGGCTTCCCACGAACAAAGGTTTGGTTAGTGTTACTTCCTATACTATGTTATATTGTTCTCTTTTCTATAGATTGGCTGATATTATGTTCCTTTGTTGCGTCAATATACTGGGTGAATTTATTTTAACATGTTGTTCCTTGCATTTCTATTTTAGGTTTTAATTTTTAAAATTGTTAGGTTTTTGTTTTGTTTATTTTTTTTACTTATTTGATCATTTATTTATTTATTTGTGTATCGTTAGCCTAAGGTAAATTTATTTATGTGTAGACACATGTTTTCTATCTCACTTCTACAGTTTAATAGATTTCGAGGGTCTTTAAAATTTAGGATTACAAATGTTTCATTCCGACATAATGTCGTGTTATTTTACATTCAATTATTGGTGGGCGTCAATTTTCTTTGAGCTTCCAATAGTGGTTTGCTAGTGATGTTTTGATCCGACGTTCTCTGTTATTAAATGTGATTTTTTGGTCATAATATCTTGTTTGAAAATATAGGTGGTCATACCCACGTAATACTTGTTGTTATTCGGTCTATCCTTGGCAAATATTGTGGCTCGGTATACACTACTTTTGGTTAGGCATTTAGTTTGTAGTGGGCAAAGTATATATATATATATATATATATATATATATATATAAGATTTATATATATTTATATATATATATGTATATATATATATGTATATATATATGTATATATATTTATATATATATATATTTATATATATATATATATATTTATATATATATATATATTTATATACATATTTATACATATATATATTTATATATATTTATATATAGATATATTTATATATATATATATTTATATATTTATATATATACTTTTATATATATTTATATATATTTATATATATATTTATATATTTATATATATTTATATATATATATATATTTATATAGTTATATATATACTTTTATATATATTTATATATATTTATATATATATATTTATATATGTATATATATGTATATTTATATATATTTATATATGTATATATATATATTTATATATATTTATACATATATATATGTTTATATATATATATATTTGTATATATTTATATATTCATATATGTTTATATATATTTATATGTATATATGTTTATATATATATGTATATGTATATATATATATATATGTATTATATGTATATATATATATATATATATATATATATATATATATATTTATATATATATTGTTACAAGTCTATTATACCGTCCTAAATTTATCTCCATCCTGCTAAAAAAATTATTTATTAAATTAAAAAAATAAAACAAGTCTTATCAACAACGAATTTCCTAATAATATCGTTAATGGTGTTAAACTTAAGAAACACTAGTACAAATAATAATTACATTCGACATAACAACTTTAACGATATAAACATATACTATTGTAATCAAAGGCCACTGAACTACAGATTAGAAGAGCAAGCCATAAAAATATTATACGCAGATATATGTCTCAAATTGACAACAACAATACAATTAGATTCATTAGTTATTTTATAATATTAAAGTGAAATGTTGAATAACCGGTTAGAAGCTGAAACGAGAAGTTTGTATGTTGAAAACTTTATGATATCTCTATATATAGTTGTAAACATGGCTGACATTTCACAATCAGTCGGAATAGATATTTGTAGATGTCGTAAAGAAATAATTGGTTCTTAATAAGGTATAAAATATATCATTTTCTTTACAATGAAGGTCAACGCTTATAAAGGCCCGAACGCCACTCGAGAATAAGGTTTAAAGAGTTTTACTGGTGGATCGTGAGACAGCATCGCGATCACCGGCATGATGGTTGTTGCAGGGCATAAATTGATTATTTACGAAAATGGTTCAACAAGAACTTGTTTACATTAGACTTAAAGACAATCATATTGTAGTCGGCTGGAAATCAGGCTCGCGGCATAGTTTTCCACGGACAAGCAGGTCCAGGAAAGAAACTCTGCTCATGGAAGTTTTGTTTCGTCTTGACCTGGCAGAGGGATAAAGAGAAATCATTGGCAGGGGTAGTAGTTATGCAGGTTCTAGTTGTGAGAGAGTGACCGTAGGGAAGAGAAGAAGGCATCGCCCACTAGATTCCGAAGTCGGTTTTAGACTCTGTCAAGGCAGGGAAGGGTGCTCTGATTTACACCTCCCTATATGTGGCAGCATTACTCCATCCTAAGACGTGGTTGACTCTTGTACATGTAGAGGATGTGGTCGGACGTGAGATACTTTCTGGAGCGGTAGAATGATTCAACCATTTTCCAAGCTGTCTTAGTAACAGATTTTATGTTAGTCTTCAATTTTAAGTCTGAAATTCTACTATAAAAATACAACTCATTCTCTTACATTTCGAATTAAATATGTTTTGTTATTTCATCCTATTAGATTGGAATTGAAAGTTATCTTTAAAACGTGGTGTAAAGGGATGAATAAGGAAAACAGTGTTTGTCGACTTATAATAAGAAATACGACAAAACCAAAACGCAATTTGTTTCTTTTGTAAGGCGCATAATTCATCATATTTATCACAGAATTATAAACGAAATATGTGCTTAAAACCCAGACGACTTAATCGTAAGAACTCTTCGACCACCTACGATAGTTATGCCTTGTTACTACATACCTAGCTCTATTAATCGCTTTTCATACAGCGTCTCAGCGTTCTAAGTTATTAACACGATATCACTCCATACGTACACCAATAGTCACGAGTGTTTTGTTTTAACATATACAAAATGCATGATACATTACGCTAATGTATTGTATAGCAAAACTATAATTTCAGACGCAGATACGCTGTAAAATTTACTAATGAATACAAATAAAAAAAATGCATTACGTTCGATAATCGATTGAATTCAGAGGAGGATGTAGGCAATTAACAATTGCTATATGTAAATAATATTTTAATCGCTCATTAGTATTGTGTTGATTGCATATTTTAGCTACAGTTCTGATATTGGGTAAGTTACATATTCTGCAATTTGTGAAACGGGATTTATTAATTAAAGTGTCGTATTAAATGTTGCATAATGTGAAGCTTAGTCGTGTGTGAGTATTTTCAATCAGAGCCGAAGTCATATGCGCCTTCTTGTATATTAAGGGCATCCGAAACTAACCATATAAGTTATCTCCCTATATGTAACACGATGTAACTTCAATATATGTTTATAACGTTTTTACCATTCAAAAGAAAAACATAAAATAAACTGCTAATAGTTTTCTAGAAAATCTTTCAGTGTACGAAAATAATTAAAATGAGAAACTAAAAACGCGTGTACTTTTATTTTCGTCTTAAAACAAGGTCTCTATGTAGTAACCACTTTTGTATGCGCTTACAGCTAATGTTTAATACATCTAGTAACAATCAAGTAATGGTCAGATTTTCACAACATTTTCAATAGTTATTCTATTGTTGAACTAATTTATGTATTAAATGCTTTTTTTCGTAAAATATATCAAGAAAAATATGTTTCTACATGATTTCCCCCTTATTTCATTTTATGAAATCTGAACAAAATATATTCTAATCGATCGAAATTTTAATCTTATATAAAACGAGACGTCTTAAAAAACACATCATATTTACATTTTTTTTATTGGTAAATCCTTTCTGGTAAAGTATTCGTGAATTTATGAATAACAAGTGGAAATAAATACGATATTATTATCTTTTGAAATTGTTTACTTATTTTTCTTGTTAATATAACCTATCATCCGTTGAATTGCTAAGAAAAAATGTTCTAAACAATAATTATTATTTTCTAGAGATTTTAATTAATTAAATGACTTCTTTATTTTGATATTTAAAAGTGAAACATTTATTTTGAATAGTTCGTCATCTCAATTTTTCAAAATATTTAATGATATAAAATAAGCGTAACTGTTATCAATCGTAAAAGACAAACATCGCCTGTGACTGAAAAGTTTATAGTTTTATAGAATGTTTACTTGATCGATGGATGCACGAGTTTTGTTGAATTCCTCTGATATTGACAAACTATTGATAGATTTTATTTGCGTGTCAACTTAAATTAAAGTGAGAATCGTTGCTTTTTGCAAACGCACCTGTGTTATTCTGCTAATGTGTGTTTTGCTTACATAGTTTAAGCTGAAAAAGAACACTTTCTTTGTATTACAAAAGTAAGGATTACATACGTTTTATCATATTTCTTTCTTACAAATTTATATGCTTACCCATTAGAAATTATTTCGAATTTGTATTCTATTCGGCCAAGATGCGACATGACTTAAAACTTATTTTCACTTTGAAATGTCTGATTTATCTTAAATTGACAAATAATATCGTTACATCATTAACAAACAAACCACAACAATAAATGTAAGTCATGTTTCTCCTTCCTCTCATCCATATATATTCACTGTTTAACATAATAATCGTATTTTGTGTGAACAATAATAGCCTGTAGAAAAACGTTATTTCTATATTATATCTCCGGATAAAGAATAGGTTTCTTTCCAAGTTCGATAATGTGATCTTCAAATAAACTATTTTACTTTAAAACAGCTTCTTATATATATATATATATATATATATATATATATATATATATATATATATATATATATATATATATATATATATATATATATATATATATATATATATTTATATATATATATATAAAGTTTATTTTGGAGAGATTTAAAAACAAATAATTGAAAACGCATTGAATAATCGTATGTAAAGTATGCACATAATAATGACGTCATGGATTTTGTGGAGCGCTTTGGAGGTGCCTACTGTCTGTGCATAAATAAAGGTAAAATAAAATATCGAACGGGTTATAAATATCATGAGGCAAAAAGAGATTGATAATAAAACCTTTCTTTCCAAAAAAATTTTTTTAAAATAAGGAAATGAATGAAAAAGTGTCGAGAAAGGTAAAGGGGAGAATCACAATCTATTCTCCTTCTCCTCTAATCTCTCTCTCCCCCCCTCTCTCTCTCCCCCTCTCTCTCTCCCATTTCTCCCACATCCTCTCTCTCTCATTTCTCCCCCTCTTCTATCTCTCTCTCATTTCTCCCCTCCTCTCTCTCTCTCATTTCTGCCCTCTCCTCTCCCCCTCTCTATCTCTCTCTCTATATATATATTTATATATGTATATATATGTATATGTATATATATATATATATATATATATATATAGATGCATATATATATGTATATTTATTTAGATGCATATATATATGTATGTATATTTATTTATATATATATGTATGTATATTTATTTATATATATATATATGTAGATATATATATACATGTATATATATATATATATATATATATATATATATATATATATATATATATATATGCGTGTGTCCAGATGAATAATATATTGTCAGTTATACTTACTGCCAGAGGTCATGGTGTAAGAATGGCCATCGATAAGGACGGATTGACAGTTAAGTTCAAATATATGCCGAGACATGAAATGTTGATTTTCATTTGGGAAATCATAAGCGTGCGAGCAATAAACATATTTCTACAGACTTTTCGGGTTATTGACCTTCGTGCATAGCAACCTCAAAATTGTATACGTTTATTTTTTGCTGTAATCTCACTCCCCATAGATTTCGCTACTATTTCATCAATAAATGTTCGAGTAACTTGAAAAAACAGAGACGCCAAATATAAAACATAAAGTATAATAGATATATGTACACGTGCTGGTAAAAAAATAGAACATATGTATAAAACTGTAAAAATCATTCCGTTTGAGATAATTTTCGGCTTTTAAATTGTGTAGGCGAAATATTCTATATGTAAATAACAATTACAACTATTGTTAATCATTTGTAATATTTGCATATGTCAGACTTTATTGTCACAGAGTAGTTTATTGTCACATTGGGAAATTCAGCGTTTCAATTTAATAGAACATTATTCGTTGAGTAATCTTAAACTCAAAAAAATGATATGTTTAAAAAGATTTTGCAAGTAATTTAATCATAATCCCTCATTATGGGTCGCTCTAAAGACATATCTTTGTTTGAGAAGCAGCGAATGTTCGATTTGCGGGAAGTAGGAAAGACGCACATGGAAATCGCAACCAAGGTCGGATGTTCAAAATCGGTAGTGACCAAAGTGCTCCCGAAAGATGTTAAGGGTGTTTCCAACAGCAATTGCAAGAAATGCGGACGAAAGAAAAGCACCACTGAAAGACAAGACTGGGCACTGGACAAGGTGGCAAAGAAAAGTCGATTACAGTCAACAAGCCACATTACTAAAAGTGGAAACAGGCTTCTGGTGCCGACGTTTCACGAAGCACTACCTACCGAAGGCTCAGGCAACTGGTATACCAAAATTGTATAGCTGCCACCAAACCGCTCATTAACAAAAATCAGATGTTGAAGAGGCTACGATGGGCAACTGCCCATCAAACCTGGACTACAGACGAATGGCGGCGTGTGATCTTTTCAGATGAGTCTCGATTTTGTATTTCCTTCGGCGACCAAGAGCCACGTGTTTGGCGAAGATCCACGGAACAGTATAACCAAGAATGCGTCAAGAAGTCTGTGAAGTTCCCGCAGTCTTGCATGGTTTTGGGCTGTATGAGTGCTAAGGGTGTTGGTAATTTCTGCTTCATCAAAGGAAATGTAAACGCAACAGTGTACCAAGATATCATGGAAGCTAATTTACTGTAAGTGCTGGATAATCAGTTTGACAGTGACGCCACATACATCATTTTTCAACATGACTTGGCACCGACAAACTCTGCCAAGTCCACAACTTCCTGGCTCCGAGAACAATCGATCCCTGTTCTTGAATGGCCGGCGAACTCGCCAGATTTTAACGTTATTGAAGCCTTGTGGGATCAGATGAAGAGGAAGCTTCGCAAAGAAAAACCTACTACCTTTGCACATCTCCCAGATTGTCCTCAATAAGAATGAGAGATTATGATTAAATTACTTGCAAAATCTTTTTAAACACATAAATTTTTTGAGTTTGAGATTACTCAACGAATAATGTTCTATTAAATTGAAACGTTGAATTTCCTAATGTGACAATAAACTACTCTGTGACAATCAAGTCTGATATATGCAAATATGACAAATGATTAAAAATAGTTGTAATTGTTATTTACATATAGAATATTTCGCCTACACAATTTAAAAGCCGAAAATTATCTCAAACGGAATGATTTTTACAGTTTTATACATATGTTCTATTTTTTTGACCAGCACGAGTATATCTGTATATATATATATATATATATATATATATATATATATATATATATATATATATATATATATATATATATATATATATATAAAGTAATCCAACACGAGATATAAGCGTCAATAAATATATTATAATTAGTGAAACATCCGGATAAAAAGTCAAGCTCAATATACTAAATAGAGCATTAATAGTATAATATAAAATGAAATAATACAATAAGGTGCCAATCAAATTTTATTAGAATTCAAAATTCAAGCAAAGTATCTAAACGTCCTTAGCTCATGAGTTTTATAGATAATTCTTCTCCTCAGAGGACCATTACCGCAGTCATATTACTACAGGTAATAAAATTACACTTTGAAAATACATAAAAATATATACATATATATATGACGTATCTCACGACTAGACAACTTTTTCAATTCTTTCAATTCCTCGTATTTGGACTGTCACTCATCACCTAGATTATCTTCAGTTAACCTTCTGGATATCTTTCCTGGTTATGTTTTTTTTTAATTGTATGACTTGGATGGATTGTATAGATTTAACAAAAAAGTATGTTTTGGGGTTGATATATTTGATGTTATATATTTTTATATATATTTTAATATATTTTAAAAGTGTAATTTTATTACCTGTAGTTATATTACTGCGGTAATAGTCCTCTGAGGAGAAAAATTATCTTTGAAAACTCATGAGCTAAGGACGTTAAGATACTTTGCTTGAAATTTGAATTCTACTAAAATTTGATTGGCACCTTATTTTATTATTTCATTTTATATTATAATATATATATATATATATATATATATATATATATATATATATATATATATAATCCGAGTAGTGTATAGATCCACAGGTTATACATCAAGGGGAGCTGAACCGGGTTTACAAGAGTGCTCAATAAAAAATATAGAGCAGAAATATAAATGATAATTTTTATTGATTTTGTTTCACGAGAGCAGTTTGAAAGACTCCCGATCTTCAGGTCTTGAAATAAAATTATGCCTGTACAAATAAGATTATAATTACACAAAGTTTTTTGAAGGTGATAGAAGTTTAACATAAAATTAAAGATGAATAAAACACAAATATAAGTAAAAAGAATAAAAAAGAAAAAGAAAGAGAAGGCAGAGATAAGAACTAACAATGGACAGAGGAAGAAGACATAAAGAGAGGAAAACAGCACACATATTATGGTCATGTGTGGGGGAGTAGAAATATGAAAGCACATATTTAGGGCAGACACGCGTTAACACGTGTCAAACGAGGCTCTGTCTGGGTCAAAACTTTCCCGTAGAAGGCAAGTGACAGATTATCAAATTTGCTAATTTGCCTATGAAGGGGGAGGGAAAGAGTGACCCTGTATGGAGAGTGAGTGGATGAGGATGAGGAAGGATAAAAATGCTGATGGTGCTAATAACTATAAAGTTTAAAAATTAAAGTTAAAATTAAAAGTGGTTATACATCAATAAAAATAAAATCATGAATACAGTAAATATTAATAATATGAAAATATAAGAAATATATATATATATATATATATGTATATATATATAAATATATACACATATATATATACCAATACATATATATACATATATATATATATATACATATACACATACATAAACACATACATACACATACACCCCCATACACATACATACACATACCTATACACATATATGCATAAACACATACATACATATATATACATATATATATATACACACATACACATATACCCACATAGATATATACATACACATACGTATACATACACACATACATATACATACATATACACATACTTACACATATACACACACAAACATACATATACACACACAAACACACATATATACATATAAATACATATATATTATGATTACAGTAATAGTAGTAATAATAATAATAATAATAATAATAATAATAATAATAATAACAATAATAATAAATTTAGTCATTTTAGTCATGAATTATATAAGTGTCCTTTTTTAAATCTTCAAACAGTTACATGCTAAACAGCTGATGATCCTCGTTTAATATTTCACAGTTGACGTTAAGGTTTCTGTTTTTGTTCCCCTTTTTTCTATTTCTAAATTTCTAATATATTTGGGTACCATTAAGACCCATATTATCGATGATAGGGTCTTCACAACACAATTTAGCCAAATGGCTTGCCACTATTTTGGAACCAGTTGTGGAACACTACAGTTCATTTTGTATTAAAGATTCTTTTTCATTTTCAAACATTATGCAAAATTATTCAGATACTAATAAATTGTTTTTTTAACATATCTAGCCTGTTTACCTGTGTTCCCTTCTTGAAACGATTAATATATGTGCCGATGCCTTATATCGCGGTCAACTGCGCATTCCTCCTATTCCTGAAAATGTTTTCGTGGAGTTGATAAAATTTACTACGATATCGGTAGAATTCAGCTTTTACGACATTATGTACAGACAGATTGATCGTGTCTCTATGGGCTATCCCTTAGGGCCAGTATTGGCCAATATTTTTGTTGGTTTCCATGAAGAAGGTCTCCTATCTGGTCCAAATAGACCAGATATCTACTTTCGTTATGTTGACGACACCTTTTGTCTTTTCAACAATGAAACGGAAGCGGATGTTTTTTTTTACGTCCCTTAACAATATTCTCCCAGCTATTAAATTCACAATTGATAAGGAAGCCAATTATTCACTCCCATTTCTTTGATGTATTTGTTAATAAAGCTTCCTCTGGTTTCTTGGCGTCAGTATATCAGAAACCTACCTTTACTGGTCTTTACACTCGTTGGGATTCATTTTGTCCCACGAAACAAAAGTTTAATTTTATGAAGACCGTTACTTTTAGAGCCTTAAAGATGTGTTCGAAGACCAAACTAGATGAAGAAATTAAATTTATCACTATTGCTATCCTTTAGACATTGTACAGAGAGACCTTATATACTCGAGGACAGTGTTGAGTACGCACTCGTTCTCTCCTGTAGGCATTCAAATTCTCTGACTCTATGTAGCTTTCTCTTTTTCTTATATATATATATATATATATATATATATATATATATATATATATATATATATATATATATATATATATATAATAATGGTAATAATCCAGGTGAAAAATATCCACAGGGTGGTAATCCAGAGAATTTTAACCGGGTTTATAAAAAGTGCTCAATATCAAAATAGAGCTTTATATATGATAATTTTATTTACACAGACATGTACAAAATCTGCGACACTGGCATGTCGATGTTATCGATCAACAGTTACTATAAACTGAGATCTCATCAGGCAGAGTTAGAATCCGATCTTAACCTCAGATCATATTTGGAGAGAACCTCTCCAAATATGATCTGAGGTTAAGATCGGATTCTAACTCTTCCTGATGAGATCTCAGTTTATAGTAACTGTTGATCGATAACATCGACATGCCAGTGTCGCAGATTTTGTACATGTCTGTGTAAATAAAATTATCATATATATATATATATATATATATATATATATATATATATATATATATATGTTTTCAAATAAGTATCATACTTGTGTATCATATCAGATAGATTGGAAAGTTTTCATATCTCCTCAGATCAAACTTCACAACACATAAATATAAACAGCAGATTTTAATATATTTGTATAAAGAGAAATAAAAAGGTACTTTATATTCCTAACTGCAGTGAGGTATGTAGTCAGATTTTTGAAATTATTTTTCAACAGTTTAATAGACCCGAACTTTATCTAACAGAGAATCTTAAAATGCTGATCTACTTAACACATTTCATTACATAAAATGTAAATTTTATTTGCTTACGTTTTCAAATTATCCTTTTTTCTGGCAGGATAGCGTATGATTCATGTCTAAGTGTTTTGTTTTATTTTGATAATTATTAAAAAGTGTACGTTGAATAGCTCTTAGGAAATCAACATATAATAGAGTAATCACTTAAAATTCGTCATTTTTCTTCTTCATTTTAATAAAATAGCTATAGTAATTACATTTTATGAGGAAATAAAGTCAACAGCTTGTCAAAATATGAAATTAGTTTGATAAACATGGATTATGTAATACAATTTGATTGTAATAGCTTTAGAATTATTTTACTAAATCTAACGTATCTAAAACTATATTATTGTAAGTTATTAACGTTATTCGCATGGACGTATTAATTACTATATCAATGCTAGAAAATCAGAGTTATATAATTATTTACACTTAATCACTTTACAGTTTATGTTCGCAATACGATTTAAGTTAAAACATGTCAAAATATTGTGTTCATTATTATTTTATACTAGATTCCTGAAGAACTATGTGAATATAACCATAGAAACAACGATAATAAAATTAATTCTATTGTAGATGTAGCAAACGTGTTTTATTGAGATTTGTACCTTAATTGATTTTTAAATAAATTTATATGAACTTGACGACTCATCTTTTAATAAAAGCTAATTATGTTGTTTTAAATAAATTAATATGTTATGAAAATATTATCGGTTATCGTTAACGTTTTAATACGATAGCTTCTAAAAAGTATAACAATTGCATGCATAATTGTTGCAGACGGATTACATTTGTATCTATGTTGATTTTATTTTAAATATGAGTTATCACAGTGTATGTTATGTTATTAGTGTTGTTAATGTTATGTTATTAGTGTTGTTAATGTTATGTTATTAGTCTTGTTAATGTTAACCTAAATGTAGCTTAGAAGGCCGGGTTTTAGAAAGGAAAAATAAAACAGCTAAGTTTAAAATTTCCTAACTGTCTTATCTTAAATACTTGCATATAATTACGTTGCTACGTCTAGTTAAAGAATATACTTTTTTTTCGCAGGTTCTCTTCGCTTCTTTCCTGTTGTTCACGACTCTTTAAGTGTCATTCTTTCTTTGTTATGTTCTTGCTAATATTTTGCGTTGCAAAGTCTAGTAGAAGAATATTCTTTTTTTTCAGGTTGTTTTTCGTTTATTTTATTTATTTGTTTATTCATTTATTTATTTATTTATTTATTTTTCTCTGTTGTCCACGACGCTTTATGTGTCTTTTTTTCTTTGTTATGTGCTTGCTAATAATTCTCTGAGTTCTTTCTCTGGAGAGGTCAATGCGTTCGAAGATTAAAAGTGTGGGGTATCCACTATCAATGTAGTTTAAAAAAGGGTAAACCCCATTGTAGCCTTCTTGGCTGTGTTTTAAAAAGCCACGTGTTGATCCATTTATATGAACGTCCGTCAAGCGATAAACAAAGTCACGACTAATGGCCTGGCTGTGTGAGCCTATTAGGCACCTAACAAGCACCCATTTTGCCTCCCCACTCTAACTCAAAACTAACATGAAATTACAAAATAAAACAAACTAACCTAAACCAGACGTCTAACAAAAAACATATTCGCCTCTGCCCTTGAGGCTCGTATTCACAAATATCCGGGGACTTAGAACCAACATTAACGACGTAGAATCTTTTCACTAGACAAACTCCCCTGATATCTTAGCTCTAAGTGAAACGAACCTTCAATCCTCAATCGCCTTTCATCACGTTGATATGACTGGTTACTTTCCACTCTACCGTAAGGACTCTGAAAAACATATGCATGGCTAGGGGTTTATTTTCCGTACACCCTCCCCTTTACTAGAGAACATAGGTTAGAATCAGATGGCAAAGCCTACATGTGCTTTAAATTTACCTTACATCAGAGTAAGTTATTTATATTTCTTATATCGTTCTCCTTCGACCCGGGACTCTTCACTTGTTGACTCTGTCTCCGAAAGCATAGATAAAGCACTCTCACTTGACTCAAATGCCCAAATACATGTAGTTGGGGATTTTAATGCACATCGCCGTGACTGGTTACCGATGTAGCTGGGAACTCTACCTTTAATTTCTCCTCAGATCACGACTTCTCACAGGCTGTCACTTTTCCGACCCGCCTTTCAGATCGTGCGGACCAGCAAGCCTCACTTGCCGACATGTTTTTGACATCGCTTCCTTAGGCTTGTGTGGCGAATGCCGATAGCCCGCTCGGAAACTCTGATCACGTTGTGGTAATGATACTTATCACCTTAAAAACTCGTCCAAAAGCTGAACAACCGTTTCTTAAAACGACGAGAAACTATGAACAGGCTGATTTTGAATTACCCCGGGATCACATCAGTTACGCACCATGGGGTGCAACCTTCTCACTCCCTGCTGATCAGTGTGCAAATGAGCTAACAGAATGGGTCAAAGCAGGCATTGATGCTTATGTACATACGAGAAAATTCTCCTGCAAACCCCACTCTCCTCAATGGTTCATCAAAATGGCAACTGCTATTGCTGAGAGGCAGAAGGCATTCCGTAAATTCGGGCGCCATAAATAAACTGCGAACAGATAAAAATTTATAGAGACAAGAAATGATTGCAAAGTAGTGATAGATGAAGCAAAGAGGAGGTATACAGGGATAGCCAAAAAACGCATAAAGTCACAGAAACTAGGTACTCGTGATTTCTGGAAAATTTATAATAGTGTGATGAACAATGGACAATCAACAATTCCCCCTAATATCTAATCACAATGATGTTGTATGCACGGCAACTGATAAGGCTGAACTGCTTGCTCAGCGTTTCGCATTAAACTCCACTCATGACTCGGCAAACCACCTCCTCCCTAAATTCCCATTGCGGACTGAAGCCACACTTGTGAACCTGGCCATCACCGCGTCTCAAGTAAGAGACATCATAAAAAACCTTTACACCTCCAAATCCTGTGGGCCTGATCTTATACCAGTAATAGTAATAAAGAAATGCTCTGCTGAGCTGGCCCCTGTCCTCTCCAAACTATACAACAAATGCCTTACCGAATCTTGTTTCCCTGATAGTTGGAAAATTGCCTCTGTGGTACTAGTCTTCAAGAATTCTAAAGATCGAACTGATCGTCTAAACTATCGCCTAATTAGTCTACTCCCGATCTTTGCTAAAATCTGTGAATCATTAATCAATCTAGCGATAGGCAGGCATCTAGTTAATGCTGAACTTCTTTCTTTGATATATCCAAGGCCTTAGAAAAGGGATGGCATGAAGGGGTTCTCATAAAACTGCACTCATATCGTATTACTGGACAAATATTTAATATAATCAAATTCTTCCTAACAAAACGAAAGATGCAGGTTGTACTCGATGGCCGTTCTTCTAAGCAATATGGCATAAATCCTGGTGTACCCCAGGGATCTATTCTTGGACCTCTAATGTTCCTAATTTTCATAAATGACCTCCCTGATGGCATTGCGACTGAGATAGGAATATTTGCTGACGACACCACTCTCTACTCTCGTCATGTGGGCAAAACCGACGTGTACATATCTGAAGCAGTGGCCAAATCCTTAGAAAATGACCTCAAGTATGTAGTGGAATAGGGTAAAAAATTGAGGGTAACTTTTAATGCCACAAAGACAAAGCTACTTTCCTTCAATAAGTAAAAGAAACCTCTTCAAACATCGATTATCATAGCAAATAACACCCTACCTGAGAGTTCACCATTGAAACTCCTCGGCCTAACTTTCACAGATAGCATGAATATGAATAAATACATCGAAAACATTGCCAGAGCTGCTGCAAAGGAGGTGGGCTCTCTATACCCTGCCAGTAAACTTCTCACACCTGACATTATCCTATATCTCTACAAAGCCACCATCAGCCTATGCATGGAGTATTGTTGCCACATCTGGGCTGGTGCATCATCCGCTAGTCTCTCCCTCTTAGACAAGGTCCAAAAAAGAGTTGTTAACTTTATAGGTCCTTCACTATCCACCAAACTCCACCCCTGTCCCATCGCCGCAATGTTGCCTTATTGTGCTTGTTTTACAAGTACTTCAATGGATTGTTCTCTGATGAGCTTGCTGCTCTGGTGCCCCCACGGCGTAAATTTACTAGACCAACCCGACAATCTGCCAAATCCCATCCATACACTGCGGATGTCCCTAGATGCCCTAGAGCTTTCTACTCCAAAAGCTTCTTTCCTCGTGCTGCTGGACTCTGGAAGTCCCTCCCTGCTTCCTGCTTTCTTGACACTACTGACATACAGAAATTTAAAACCAACGTAAACAGACATCTTGCTGCGCGGCTCCTAATTTAGGTTGAATCCCCCCTTTTTCTTTCTCAGTAGCCACTTACGCCTACAGTGGCGGCCTGCCTTATTTGGGGTATACTATGATAAAAAAAATTTAACTCGAAGATAAAAAAAGATGATAGATTACAAAATGATTCCAACAATAGATTGCAAAATTTAAAACCATACCAGATTCCAAAATAAAAAGCGACTGGAACATAGGTGACCACGAATACTAATGCCAATTAAATAAATATAATAACCTCTATAATAATTTATTTTATCCCGAGATTTAGTGAATTTCTGCAATTCTCATAGAAAGAAAGTTCAGTTTAATTAATTCAATTGTTTTTAAATGAAAATATAAAAGATTTTCATGTCATGGTCTAAACAAAGTTTTCAATTAAATTATTTCCATTTAACAACTCCATGCGTTGTTTGCTAACAGTTTTAACGCAGTTCAAATAATTTTAAATCATAAGTTAACTTGTTTTAGATAAATGGGTTATGTGACTAAACAACTAATAAATATATGCACACAAAAGTCAATAGTTGATAAATATATAATGACCAGTTATATTTATGGTAAATACGTTTCATTTATTTTATATGAGGATTGCATAATTCTTCTATTATACTGAGATATATAAAACGCTAGTAAAAATGTAGATGTTACTGTTGGTAAAACATTATTAAATATGAAATAATTGTGATTATGAGTTTTTTGCATGTAAACCATCGTTTGGCCATTTTATACTGGAAGTTTACATCTTCTCGTATACGAGTTATATGTAGATAAATTTTGAGTTGAAGAAGTTGCTTTTATATACAAGAGTCCGTCTTCACACATGAGTACCAATTTATTACTGGGCATACTCAGTATAAAAGTAAGATATGGAAGACAGTGGATAAAGGAAGTATAGAGAAAGGTGAAACCGGAATAAAATTATACTATACAGAATAAATGAGAGAAAATGAGAACATTTATGTGGAATGTAAAATTCCATAAAATAAGAGGTATTTCTAAAAGTTATTCGACCATTATTTTATCGTACTTAATAGAAACGGTAGAGCGGCACCACACTACCAAGTGAAGAAAGATACCTTCATGCGCATGTGTGAATTTAATCACCGCATTACTGCGCATTAGTCGATGTGTGTCGGTCGCTGAGTGAGGTGCTTCACACCGTGTTCGTCGGATTACCGATTCTCTCAAGATGACTGCACGTGTTGAACAAAGGTACTGTACGAAGTTTTGTCAAAAGCTTTGTGATTTTAAAGAAGAAAAAATTGGTAAGGTTCAGCAGGTGTTTGGCGAATATGCGATGAGTGTAACACAAATTAAGGAGAGGTTCAACTGATTCGAAAATGGCCGCACATCAGCGGAGAGTGTTGAGCGTTCTGGACGGCCCCAAACTGCTCGGAGTACAGCTGTTGTTGAGAAGGTGCACAATTGGGTGATGGAAGATCGTCGTCCAACCGTGCTGGAGATAGCCGAAGGAGTCGGAGGGAGGAAAGTTTCCACACATGCAATTTTGCCTTATTATTTGAACATACACAGAGTGACTGCGAAATGTGTGCCCAAGTTGTATCGCAGGAACAAAAGGGCCTCAGTTTCAAGTTGCACAGGACCTTCTGGAACCACCAACACTGATCCTGGGTTTCTGAACACCGTGATAACTGGAGATGTAGTCGTGGGTGTACGGGTACGACCCAGAAACAAAAAGACAGTCGTCGCAATGGAAGCATCCAGGGTCTCCAAGGCCAAAAAGAGCGTGACAGGTGCGAAGCAAAATTAAGGTGATGCTGATAGTCTTATTTGGTATCCATGGAAGCGTGCATCACGAATAAGCACCAGAATGACAAACAGTGACAAAAGAGTACTATCAAGATGTTAACCGGCATCTCTGTGACGCAGTTCGGCGCAAAACACCACACATGTGGACGGCGAAAAACTGGCAACTGCATCATGACAATGTCCCCGCACATTCATCCCAATTCATCCAACATTTATTGACTAAACATGGTACTCGAATCGTTCGCCAACCTCCCTAGTCTACAGACATGGTTCCTTGCGACTTATTGCTGTTCTGAAAATTGAAGACGGCACTGAAAGGTTCCCGTTTTGAGATTAGAGAAGAGATAATCCGGAACGCGACGGCGGAGATGAACATCATTGTAAGAGAAGACTTCCTGGGGTGTGTTTGGCAGTTGATAGATCAGTGTGGGCAAGAACAAGGGACATACTTGTAAGAGGATTAGAGTACCAGCCATGTCAGGTATTTGAAATATTTTTCTGGGCTAAGATCGGATACCTTTTAGACAGCACTCGTATTTAATAAGAGCAATTGAAGAATAGCACTTATCGGACCGCACAATACGAGAACTAGATATACTACACGCATTGTGAATAGATTTCGTCTCAAAATAACACTTTCACTGTATAAAACTTTAAAGAATTAAACTTTGACAATGCTGTATACTTTCGTCATAAAAAAACAGCTGAGATAAATCGGCCACGTTACAGTATGCCGGACTCTCAACAACCGATGCAAATCTTTGCTGGTTAGCTGAAAGAAAAAATCGTTTACGTTTACCCTCCATCGCTGCACTTTCTTTAAGCTGACCATTTTAAAGATTAAAGATCTTCTGAAAGCGAACCTGAAGAAATTCTAAAACAAACATGAATACGTGTGAGACGCAAAGTCGGTAGAGGCCAACCTAGACGCACAATTACACCGACGGAACATCGACCATCGGAGCACAAACGCTGTATTATCTTCGAAGAGAAAGAAAGCAGAAGGAAGAACGGAGAATAACTACGCTCTCGAGCCGACCTTTTAACCTGACCAATTTAAACAACATGTCTTGCAGAAATATATGTGAGGCTAAGATTAGGCTTGTCAGCCATCTCCACATCAACCATGAATCACCGAAACCTTAATCCAAGCGCTATCCTCACCGATGAGGGGCAACTATGATGAGGATAATTTCTGAAAAAAGTCTTCCACAACAAGCTATAATGGAACAGTCTCAGAGCATTTTGAACGGTACCCCTTTATATACGTATACGCTGGTAGATAAATAATGTACGGGGCTTCCCCAGAAAAAAAGACTGATAGGTGGACATTTTCGTTCTAGAAGCATACAAGAAATCATTTCTTAGCTAAAAAAAATTCATAGGTTTGTCTTTATTTAGATTAATGTAAGGTATCTTCGAACGTCACATATTTGTCTGAATTTAGATTAATGTAAATAATCGTCTTACGTGAGAGAAAATGAGGAAAACAGTGACTATGAGAGTTATTCAGTATTTACAAAAGAGATGTATTACATACAGTTAAATCTCTGAGGATATGGTAACAATACTGGGTGTAGAGTCTCCTTGGAATGCTTTTGTGGATAAGTATGTGGCGCAATTAAATCCGGACAGAGATAGTGGAACCATGTAGGCCGTGCTAATTAAAGAGTTTTAAAATCCAAAAGGTTGTCAGTGTACGTAAACTGTTGTCGTTCGGGTCCTGCTGCTGATTGTGTTGTTGCTGTTGTTATTGATTAATTATTTGTTGTTTGTTAAAAGCATAAAACAGAGAAAACTATACAATGTGCTTTTCGTTGTAAAGCTAATGTTTTTTCTGATGTATTAAATGTTTAAAAATATATTATTTCCCGTTGACAATACATTTATGTATTATTTGAAAGAGTGTTACAAGGTGTCATCTTTTTAGCTAAAGCGTGGTGAGCAACTGTCTCCTTACTCGGCTTCATACAAACTCATCCGATTCCCTTTTCGTTCGGTCTGTCGTTCTGTGTTCTGTCCGTTTAATCGATATTTTGGTCTATATATTTGAGGCTATCGTTTGCGTCATAGATTTACATCATAAATATTTCTACCATTAATTTGTATTCGATTTTTTTCTAAACATAATTCTTTATGAAATCTCTAATACCTCATGCGAGCTACTTTTAAAATCTAACCTATGGTGATTGCCCATTATAAGTCCAAACGTTTCAATCACTCAGAATTTTACATAATTATTTCCTTTTTTTTTGTATTTTTCATAGTTTGTAATTAAAGCTACATAACAAGTCTAACGTCTATCGTGCTAAATTACAATAACTGATGAATAAGTTGATACTATATATCGTGTACGATATAATCATATAAACACAACGTCTTTTTACCTGAGGACACCGAAGTTAAGCGACATTGCGCTTGGTCAGTATTTGCGAATTCTATGCGGTGTATATCATTTTTCCTTAACGGGTTATGAATGCAGCTTAGGATCGCGTTTTAATTTGATATTCTCTACAAACTTCAATTTTCGGTTGAGGTCGGGTACCCCCACCCCCACCCATGGCGAATATTTCACTAAGTATTACCGAATATATTATTTATCTGTTTGGTTATTATGAATGATAAATTAATAATACTAAGTTCTGGTTCACTCTACATTATTTTAACTGATATCTGTTATTTAATAAGAAAATGGTGAATCTTTTTTCTTATCTGTCATTCTGCAACATCGATTAATATACGTAATGTAACTTCCCGGATGGGACCAAATTATATTTTGTATCCCTTCCCTATTTGATCCAGAAATTTATCCGCAGAGGTATCCGTTCATTCATCTATTTATTTCCATTGTCTTTGTGTTATTACAGTTTGTTAATTCATATGAATGATTTACCTGTTAAGTGCTACGGTGCTACTGGTTGAAAACAAGCAAAAGGTGTCAAAAACAAAATAAGGAACAATAACGTAGTTAGCTTATACTGGAAGAATTGAAGAAGTGGAATTCTTTGTTTTCCATCCAACATTTAATTTTGGTTTTTATTTTTATCTATGTATTTTCTGCCATCTTTCGTTATTTTGCAGGAACAAGTGTGGTTATCCGTATCTTATCCCAACTAATTGTGTTAGCTTATCTTTGTTTCCGTTTCCCTTCAGGTCACAGGGCAATATTTTTGTTTTTGGAACACCGAGTTGTGTTTACTTTCTTGAACACTACATTTCATTTACCTTAAAACCATCTTCCCTCGATCTTTTTCTCATCGCCTTACTACTTTCTCTTTATTTAAATAATTCTTCATTTCCTCTACTTCTTCTTTTTCCTCGTTTCTCATTTATTTACTACTCCTTTCTGTTCCTTATGTTGTCTTTCTTTCCTCTTTTTCTCGGTATATGCTTCTTTATCAGCGTTTTGTTGTCGTCTTTTACTTTCTCTACTTATACGCCTTTGGTACTGGTACAGCTTTTGAACCCGACAAAATCCGACTTATGGTTACGTTAGTGTTAAACAAAAACCGTTGTTTTCTTTCGGTTAAAAGGCTGTATTCGTATCCGCTTTTTTATGACCCCATTCTTGCTCTTCTTTTTATATATTATAGCTTTCTTTCCTACTTCTTCTTTTAATTACAGTTTACTCCCCCATCTCAGTCGTCTCTTGTGTATGTCTATAATAATAAAATTATCAAATTAAACATCCATTCATAACAGAAACCTATCCGTACGCCGAAATTGTAACGAAAAAATATAACTTATGTCATAACTCATAACTATGGTTCGGTCGTCACCGTAAATACAAATGTAAGGTGTATTTACGCATCACTGTTACTGTTAAAAAAGTACTATAAAAAACGATTTAGAATAGATACATGATTAGATTAAACGTTTCGAACGTTTGTTTTATTTTTATATATATATATATATATATATAGTCATCCACATACAGCCTGGTTCGCTGTTTCACAGCTCATCAGTGCGGCTAGACCAGTTAGTGTTTCAAGCCGGGATCGAAACGCAACCGTCGAGCTGACAGTCGGCGATGCTAACCCCTACGCCATCATACGACACTAACTGGATGTAAGTGATATCTCAATTTAACGAAATGTAAACATTGCAAATGCCTGAGCTCGAATTAGTTTTACCTCATGAGCATTGCCTTAAAGCTAATGGCCGTTGACGATACCCTTACAAAAATAAGCTCTACCCGGAGGGAGCTTTTTATAGTCATCCACATACAGCCTGTTTCGCTGTTTTTTACGATAAAGAGAAAGACAATGATGTAGGTGAACATCGATGATCCTGTTAGTTGTATTATTATTATTTATTAACCATTGTCAAAGTTTTAAGTAGTATCTTACTAAATGGGATACAATTGCAATTAGTGGATACTTTACATTCAATGTGTGTGATCAATATTTACAATCAATACCGCTTCACATACGTACCAACTACCTGATCTCTTCTACCAAGCATCGTAATATGTGGACACACCCATGTACCCGGCTATCAATAACTGCATAACCCCTTAAGTTTAATAGACTATATTACTGTACCCCCATGTTTTGGGAGAGTGCATTGTACTATCACGTACACCATTTTTTCTCTATCTAACTTTTGTCTGTTCAAATAATGTGAGATTTGACAAAGAGTTATATTTGAAACAAAATAGCGACTCTACTGAAACGAAATATCAACTAAAAAACAAATGTATCATACACTTGACAAGGCAGGAGAAGCTAGGGCAGTAGCGCTAGATATATGCAAGGCCTTTGACAAGGTATGGCATAAAGGTCTCTACTTAAAATACGCTCATATGGTATTACTGGGAAATTACTTAATATAATTAGATCATTCCTAGACAAAAGAAAAATTCAAGTTGTCCTCGATGGCCATTCATCTAAGCAACATGACATAAATGCTGGTGTACCCCAGGGATCTATCCTAGGACCTTTGTTGTTCCAGATCTATATAAATGATCTCCCTGATGACATAGTGTCTGAGATTGGTTTATTTGCTGATGACACCACGCTTTACTCTCGCCACGTTGGCAAAACCAACGCGATCATATCTGAGGCATTGGCTTAATCTTTAGTAAATGACATCCAGGCTGTAGTGGTTGGAGTCATAAGTGGTTTGTAACTTTTAATGCTGCTAAAACAAAGCTCCTTTCCTTCAATAACTACAAGGAACCTCTCCAACCACCGATTGTCATGGCTAATAACCCCCTACCTGAGAGTTCATCAATCAAACTCCTCGGCCTAACTTCCACAGGTAACATGAGTTGGAACAGATACATTGAAGACATTGCCAAGGGTTCTGCAAAGAAAGTGGGCTCCCTCTACAGTGCTAGTAAACTCCTCACACCTGACATTATCCTGTATTTCTACAAAGCCACCATCCGCCCATGCATGGAGTATTGTTGTCACATCTGGGCTGGTGCATCATCTACTAGTCTCTCCCTCGTTGACAAAGTCCAAAAAAGAATCGCCAACCTAATAGGTCAATCACTATCCATCAAGCTCCAGCCTCTGTCCCATCGCCGCAATGTTGCATCCTTGTGCTTGTTTTACAAATACTTTAATGGATTATGCTCCGATGAATTAGCTACCCTGGTGCCCCCTCGACGTAAATAAACTAGATAAACTCGACAATCAACTAAATTTCATTCATTCACTGTGGATGTCCCCATATGTCGGAGAGCCTTATACTCAAATAGCTTCTTTCCTCGTACTGCTGGCCTCTGGAACTCCCTCCCTGCCCCCTGTTTCCCCGACAGTACCGACATGCAGAAGTTTAAAACAAATGTAAACAGACATCTCGCTGCGCAGATCCCAATTTAAGTTGACCCCCAACCTTCTCTCCTCTTTTTTCTCAGTAGCCCCTAGCGTCTACAGTGGAGTCCCGCCTTGTTTGGGGTGAACTATGTTAAAAAAAAATTGTTAATTACATTTTTTCTATCTACATTTAAACCTTCTTTCAGATATTTATCGTAAAGCAGTTACACAATTATGATCTATTCTTTTTAGGGGGCGCAAGCAGGTTTTCACTCGTAATGTTATTGATAGTTTTTTCATTGAAAACACACTTTTGCGCAAGAGGCAACTTGACAAGACGTCATATTTATTTTCTCGCCATAACTTTGACGAAAGGTGAGATGAAAGACCATTACTTAATCTCACTGGTATAGTGCATGCATTTCTACTTACTCAACATATTTTCTATTCTAGTGTACATAACTCTTTCCAGACCATATTTGCGGTGTCGATAAAGCTGTATCAATAAAATTAATTTCAGTAGACTTTAAAAAATATGGATTCATAACATTACGATGGTAAGCCGTTTACTTTATATATTGCAAAGCTCGAAGGATGGGTATCTACTTATTAACCTATACAACAAACTTCTAACGTCTCCAGAATTTACTTAAAACAAAACTTTACATTCTATATCTATTACAAGAGGGTGTTTATATGCTTTAGAACAGATGGACGTAAGTTGCGATACATCGTTAACAACATGTATTATATGATGGCAAGACATATTCCCAAAAGAATTGGTATGCTGTGCAATAGACCTCTGTTTTACAGTCAATTAATTACTTACGATAGATAGTTGCAACAGTAAACACGTAATTTTATATAAATCAGCAAGATTAATTTTTTGACGAACTTGATTATTGTGTCCGCATATGTTTCCACAATTCTCTCTACAATAATATACTTATAGTTGCGACCATCTGAACGTTGAATACATTCATGGCGAAAGTACTGCTATGGAACCAGCAGGATTCGAACCTTCACATCCCAATTCCTTAATCAACGTTGGTATCTACTTCAACACACCACCATCAGGCTGCGGAAGTAAATACTTCTTAAATGTTTGATATCCTACTAACCAGACATACAAAACCAACTTGTAATTCAATTATAATAGGTGATATATGTAAGCATGATAACCATTTAACAGACAATCAAAACAACAAATAGTTATGTACAGATTCGCAAGAATCTTTAGATTTTGATCGACCCTTCTACTTAATACCAGTCTTATACACCCCCTATTCATGTTGCTCGAAGACTTTCCAATCTTCTGTGAATGAGCCTGAATTTGATTTCGCAGGTCTGTTGTTGCTTTGCATGTATTTAATAGAACTGATGTATAGACGTTACCTATATACATTCAACTATTTCCGAAAAGAAGTTTCTAGCGCAGAAATACAAAAAAAAACACATTTCGTCATCATATTTTGAACGCACTTTTGATTCACATTGAATGCACTTCGCAGTTATCGAATCGAGTTCCTAGTTTATTACATTTGCTTGCAAACGAAGAGTCGTGAGAAATACACGTCTACAATTCCCTTCAGCTATAGAATTGTAAATGTAATTGCACGAAAATAATAGAGATCCTACTGTTTCAATGCATTTATATGTTTTCCTTCTTGGTAAAATATCTAAGGGGAACATGGCAAACAAAAGGTCATTGTAGGAATGTCACGTGAGCATTTCATTATTGCTACTGTTACTGCAGAGTCAATTAGAACATCTTCCATGTAACGTTTAGATGGAGGTTCTCCTGTTCGTCGATTTGATTATCCAGACACGTAAAAAAGGGGGATGTTTTAGCCTGTAACTTTTACAGTTTAATACATCTTATACTTCTGATAATAAAAGAGATCTGACAAAATTAATTTAACTTTAATAAAAATGCTGCAAATTGAAGCTGTCATTTTCATACAGCTTACAAACGCCTATTTGTACTCATAGGTTTAACATCGAAATAAAATTCTTATAACAACTTCAGCTGTCGACAATAATTTAGTGCAATTCTTTCCGCTTAAATTACGCCGATCTTGAATATTCATATACAATGCCTGAACCTGACGTTAACAGCTTCCAACCATACAGCTAGATAGTGAGCTATGAATATATTAGCCATTATCTAATTACTGCCAGACAGACTTTTGCTAAGATTTATGACGTAAATAAGTCAAATTTAGTCGTATCGATTCAGATGAAGATTTTTTCATAATACTAATTCACCCTAACAAGGAACTGACATAGTAAAAAGCGTGTGTGTATTTTAGCAAATTTACCTAATTCTTATGCAACAAATTAATATGAGATTTGTATTCAATTCTATTTAAAACGTTCCTATTAAATTCTACGCTTTTCTATCTGGATACGAATGAAAATACATTTTTTAAGGATTTTATATATTGCAAGATACGTCATTTCCTTTTTTCACAACTATACACTGATTTATGTCAGATAAAAAATTATATATTCATAGTGTTGAAATAACTTTATCGAACCTTATCACCTAATTTGGTATCATCATTATTTACATAAAGACCCGCTTGTAATTACTATATATTTTTAGACACTACGTCTATTACTCTTACATATATTGCTATAAATTTAGTTTGATTTTCTCAAAAATTAAAATGTTTTTATCCGTCCACTATTACATTTTGGCAATAAAGTAAACTTATATATAAGTCAAGGTTAGTTTATCTCGCCATAGAATTGCGATTTGTTTAAAATATTTTCAAGATATTAATAGCAAGTAAACATTAAAACTCGTACATTATTTTATAGTACACATATCACTAACTGTTTTGTAAAGGTGTTGTTTTTCTTTTCATCTTGCATAACATGCTTTATCTAAATAATGAATCCAAAAATATAACATATCAATAATATAATGTGATACACCCATTCCTATATACATTGAACCAATAAACCGGACCACATCGTTAGTTATTTGTGTCTGGATTGGATAGAGGTTCGACTTTGTACACATCATGCCCCTTCTACCAAGAAACATAGCTTATATTTAACAAATATCAGCTTGTAGCAACGTAGAAGACAATGTAAACTTCAACGATTATCTATCGAAACGAGAAATACTTAATCGCTAACAATGGTTATTATATGAAGACACATGTTCCACAAATCAGATAAATTGATGGCATACTTTCTTACAAAAAAATTGTTTACTTTTACCCGGTGCTCATTCTGAAAAATATTACTAAACATCGTATAATTCAACACTAAAATGTTCCATAGAAATTGAAAACATGGTAAATTGTGATTGATGTTAGTTTCAAAAGAACAATACCATGAGAATTTATATTGTCTAAGTATTCAGGTCTCAAGCTATATAATTGACACTTATTCGCTTTTTTATAATAGCTATATGTGTAACGTTATCCCATCAGATTTACTCTCGTTCTCAAATGCGAAAAAATCGAAATAAGCTAACAATTTATTTGTAGTAGAATGTCGACATTCCCTTGATACACACTTGCGTTACGGAGGCAGTACACTCATCAGTCCTCAGAAGAGACCAAACGGCGGTACGTCCGCTCACTTAGATTGCTAATTTCGCTCTCTTGTTCCCTACGCTTCCCTTTCGAGCCGTGCTCTCATTTCGACACTTGCAAATGCAAAGATGAATGATGAAAGAAGTAGTTTAGAAAAAGATGTCTTTACCATTTCAATTGGGATGACGTATTTGGATAGTACGCCAGAACAGAGTAAATACTGAAAGTGTACGGTTTCCGTTTAATTAAAGATGAGGGGTTAATGACATTAGATAACAAAAGTATAACGTGTGATCTGTCTTTCCCATGCGCAAAACGGAGGAAGGTAATGATATTGCCTAACAAGAGTACAGCGATCTCCAGTTTCCGTCCTAATTTCCTGTCGACTATTGCTGAATTATCAGGTATTTGAAACATGTGGTATCTGAATCGTCGGGGTGCCTCTCTATTCGCTGACGTTCTTTAAATTCCACGGTTTGCTGCTTTGGATTTTCTAGAGAGATTTAATAAACTATGACCCGTATTAAGGTGCCCTTGTGTTTTCTTTTTCTTGCATAATACACGCCTTTTGAATAAAGAAATGACGGACTTCCCTGTCATCCTTACACTTAATCATAAGAAAATAATATCGGGACACATGCCCAATGTGATCACCTATGCAAGAATCTATTGTTAGCGTTGTGTATTGATTTACTCCTCTCCAGGAGTTAGGCACAAGGCCAGTTGTTATCTTACTCTTACAAGTAAGATGTGACCCAAGGTCGGGTCGGGAAAGTGGGGTTTGAAAATTGCCTGGGCAGCCCCGTCGGCATTCCCCGGTAGGGGCGCCTCAGGCAGAAAGCAATTAACTTACTCCTCCCCAAAGAAGGGGAGGCGAAGCCTGGGAGGGTTGACCTAGAACTGCACAGGACAGACCCATAGACCGGCGTAAATCAAGCCCCGAAGGCCAAGAAAATACCAGTCTCATGGGTGCAGTATCCATCGGAACAGATACTACACTTTGATCTTAGCCAAAGCGTTGGGTAGTTAAGAGCTATTATCACGAACATACAAATGTATCGTGCGTAGGCCAACAATTAAATTTGTTTCACTTCTGCAATGAGAATGAAATCTGAGAGAATTATTTTGAGAAATGTTTTACAAACGTCACGTTAAATTAGCAACTACATTAGAAATAATTAAAATTATTTCATATTATTAGGGTAAGGAGAGTATATGTTCTATGTTAAAACATTAAATAACATATATAATATACATTTTTGTAAGGACTAAATCAAAATGAGTATATAACATTGTTAGATCGCTAGAAGAGCTGATAATTGACTTAGTAGAATAACATACTTTTGTTGAGCAAAATAGAAATTTGTTTAGACAGAATTGCATGTGTAGGATTGTTTGTACTGTTAAGATTACCCATGAATTAAAGTTATTAGAATAGTTATTGAACATAGAATCTAAACTAAGAAAAGTAGATGCATTTCTGAAATTTCACCGAACTTTTGAACTGTGGTTATACTGAATCTGTTGGCGTCAGACGTGACGAAAGAATCATGCAAGACAATAGGTGTTAATTTAAGGTGTTGCTCCCTTTGCGGCTAACTGCGTACCAAATAGTTTAAGCAGCTAACACGTCTGGCACCTTCGTTCTGAAAAGGCGCGACGTGACGGCCACACTATGACGTTAGGAGCTGTGTCGACACGAATGTCCTCTGTCAGTATACCCTCTATCTTTCTGTAGCTCTGTCAATGGCAGATGTAACGGTGGGGCACCGGGGCAGTTGCACCACGG
This sequence comes from Sepiola atlantica, assembly GCA_963556195.1. Taxonomy (NCBI): domain Eukaryota; kingdom Metazoa; phylum Mollusca; class Cephalopoda; order Sepiida; family Sepiolidae; genus Sepiola; species Sepiola atlantica. The sequence goes on along the minus strand of OY744515.1, from coordinate 235,463,275 downwards.
GGCAACTCTAAGGGTCAACCCGAGGCCAATGTTTTTTTCTGTCAGAGAAAACATTTTTGTTCCTATGTTAATAAGTTGAAATTATAATTATAAATTAAACGAGAATGTTGATAATCTTGCTGCGGTAATATAAAATATAGCATGGTATATTATAAATATAAATACTCTTATATTTCGTAGTCAACTATACTTCTTCATCATGAACCACTATTTACTTTTGTGTAATATATTTTTAGCAGGGCTGGATTAAGGGGCCAAGGAGCCAGACCTCTCGGCCACCCACCAATAGGGGACCTCCCACCAATGTTTCAGATAATATCCGATTCCAAAAACGCTTCTTTGGTATTTACTTTGTTTAAAATTTAATTATCCATTCCTGGTACTAATGATACGATGATAAATATTTACAGATTTTAAACTTCCAGTTAAAATAATAACATCTAAATATAATTTAAAGTATTGTTACCTTGTGAAACGAAAGAAAAATGGAATGTATGTGTTCTCAAACTCAAACATAAATTCGCTAGTTTCAGATCAAGTGCTGAGAGAAACAAAGCCTCGATGTGTTTCATCTGTCTCCTGCTTGGTGAAAGGAATTGTCGGTGTATTTCTCATTTTTGTCAACTTACCAAATATATATTTTTAAATATTGTTAATTCACACTATTAAATTTTATAAATTAAATAATTACAATTCAAATGAGGTAATATAAATACAAAATGAACTCACGTGTTTGTTCTGCCTACTTCTTTTAAATATTATTTTTATTATTTGTTTGATTTGCAGTAAGAAGTGTTATATTCTTGTAAAAGATAATAATGAGTACTAGCAACCTAAATTATTTTCAAATGAAACCGGGAATTAGTTTTAAAAAATGTTTTTCATCTGTTTCCTTCTTAGGAATGAGATTGTTCGTGTATTTTTCTGTTTTTATGAACTCACCAAATTTTTTTTTCTAAGTATTTATTTAATGATTATAATCCGAATGCATTCAAATTGTTGTTCTGACAGCTTCTTTTAAACATAATGTTATTATTATTGTTAATTTGTAATAGAAAGAGTTGTCTTCCTTCAATAGATAGAAATGAATACTAGCAACCCAAAATTATTTTCAAATAAAACTGGGAATTAGTAAAATAAATGTTTTTTTTTATTTCATCAGGAATCTTAAATTCCTTTTTGTTGTCAGTTGCTACTGTTAATTTAGAAAATTGTGCACGTAACAATACACTCAAAATGTTTGTAATTAACAGAAAAAATACTCCAAATTTGACCAAAGATTAAGTTTTAAAACACAGAATTGATGGGTATATATTCCTCGTACAAGATGGGAGCCAAAGAAACGCTTGTGATGTAGGGTGGGATTAAGTGAATTAGTGAATCTAATGTTTTTTCTCACACATATGTCAGCAATGGAAGTCCATAAATTTGGCGTCAGTTCTTGCTTTGATTTTAAATTGTCATGTCTGTTTAAACTGATTTTAAAAAGAAATGTCAAAATAGATGAAAAGTAGACGGGGATTTACAATAAAAGTATGATAATAACAAACAATCTTGGTTATTCAAGCAGTTTAGTTACATTTTCATTTTTAAACGAAAACTACTCTTAGATAAAGTAGAGGATACGTTGACTAACATAAATATAAGTGCATATTATTTTTATTTGTTAACTCTATTTTAAAAAAAGTTAAAATGTGTTTTTAAAAAATTACTAGTAGACTTGTATGTATTATTAATCTTTGGCCACTTAGAAGATATGCCCCCCACTGATATGTTTAAATAAGTGAAAATCGTAGAATCCAGATGGAACCCCACTTTGAATTGTATGCTATCCTCCAATATTAGTAAATAAATATTTTTAAAGTAAGTATTTATCAATGCGATGGTGTTTTGGAGAAAATAAAATCGATTAAATTATTATATATTTTTTCCAATTATTATTTTAATAAAAAAGTAGTAAATAAATATAGTTTTTTTTTCTTTTTAAAGAAGCACACACAAGTCTCATTTGTTTGGAATTGTTCTTGAAGAACTTTATTCATCCATTGCTGTAAATGTTACAACAAAACAAAAAGTAACAACACAACTATAACGTTTTTTGTTTCAAGAAAATAAAACTAAACGAAAAACAAAGTTGAAAAGACAACACCAAACAATAAAGCTAATCTAATCATAATGTATATTATTAATTATGAATTTAATTATAGAGTTCTGGATTCAATTTCAATGTTAACCGTGTCTTTTTTTGTAAGATTCTTTTAAAATAATATTATTTCAAAAATGATAAATAAGCTATAAGAAGCAAGAGATCGAAACTTTTTTTACACCAATATTTAAGAACAATGTAAGTAATATATATATTCTAAATTGAAAGACAAAAAACAGTTGCCGGGAAATTCAGCAAATGAAGATTCGGCAACTGGAAATTCGGCAAAGTACAATTCGACAATTTTGGCAAAGTAAGAAAAGTCGGAAATTAGAGAAGATATATCGATTGAAAACAGATTTTAGAACCGTTCTTACAAAGGATATAGTTATAAATAAGGGGCTACCCCTACCCCACCCCCGATAAAGAACATTTATTGTGTTATCTTTTGGTATATGTGCAGTTTATGGTGAAAGTACAGAATAGTTTGCAAAGGCTCCACTCTCTCCATGTTAAGAATGCCTTTCTACATAATTTTATTATTTCAACCCGGTTCGTAATTAAGTTACACAATTAAATCCATCATAATACATTTAGGTTTGTTTGTAAACAAGTTAGCCATTTTAATCTTTTGTTAATAATTAAAGAAACATCAATTACTTCGTGTCTGTTCGAAATTTGAAAGTAAATTTGTTTTCCTTGTCATGAAATAAATTTCGCATTTAAATGTTTGCAACTGTTAATCCTGGCGGGAGAGAGGATGTGTTGAAAATCGGCCGCTCGTCGAGTCATTTTTTTTACTTCAAAATTGGTAAATCACTGTAAGATTAAGTGGTTAATTCGTCGTTTCCCAGCCAAAATGGCAGACCATAAATAGGCTGTATTTTACTGATTTTTTTCGACCTTTCAACGATGTATTGGAAAGAAGAAAAAATGTAAAAATTAGAAAATAAACTTTTTAGTTAAAACTACTTGTAGGCAAGATAGACACCAGATATTAAAAAGTTAATTAGAGTTACAAAAATAGCTCATAAATTCATTTCATAAGCAGAACAACAATTTTGCTTTTTTAAATACATGATTTTCTAAGTATTTCAAAGCCAGTTTTAATGACTTTCGTTTTAATAGTTTAAATATTTCCAAATGCCTTTCAAATTTCGAACAGACACAAAGTAATTTATATATTTTTCAATTATTAACAGAATATAAAAAAATGGTCGACTTGTTTACGAATACACCTAAATGCATTATAATAGGTTAAGTCTTGTAATTTAATTACAAACCGGGTTGAAATAATAACATTATTTAGAAAACCATTCTTAACATGGACAGATATGATTTTGTTGACAATTTTCTACTTTTTACCTTACAATTTATCCAAGGAAAGATATCGTAAAAATTATATTTACCTTTAAAATCTTATCTAGAAAAATAGCCCGGTCTATAAACAGCACAAGTACCAAAAAGATAATAGATGAAGTGTTTTTAATGGGTGGTGCGTAACTCCGTACTTACAACTATATACGCCGCAAGAACGGTTCTAGAATCTATTTTCAATCGATATTTATTCCATTATTACTGACTTTTCCTACTTTGCCAACATTGCCGAATTGTCCTTTGCCGAGTCTTTTGTTGCCAAATTTTCCTAAATTCAAAATGATACTGTTGTGGTTGCAAGGTTGAACAATAATTAGTGAGGAATACAATGAAGACGCAAACAACAAGGAGAATGCAATAATAAGTGTATTAAAGAAAAGGTATAGTTACAGTATGTACAAATGAAGGTGTCGAGTCAGAGAGTCTTGGTGGGAGGACATGTACGCTCTTCGGCGTCACTTCCGGTGGCATTTAGGTAACACACACTAAGGCCAACCTAGGCTTGCCATTTATAGTGTAACGTTATTCGTATATGCAAATGAGTGGTTGCCACCACAACACCCCCTCCCAAGATTTGAAGTCACACAGATTTCAATATCTTTTTCTTTTTGCGTTTACCATCAATGGTTCATTAAATTTTCTTTTCCTACCTAATCCTCGGGGTTCAGGTGTATATTGAGGCGGTTCTAAATTAAAGGATTCGTATATGATATCTATGGTTTCCTCCTCTTCGACTGTTGTCGTATAATCATCATCTTGGATATGACGTTTTTTTATCTCATTTAGGTGCCTTTTATGTATACTCTGTGGACCTTTAATCATATATGTACAATCACCAATGCGTTTATCCACTACTCCACATTCCCAGTAAGATGTGTTATTCTTGTAGCACTTAAAATATACTCGATCTCCCGAGTTATATTTCTTTCTTCTCGTGTGTGTAGTGTTTCGGATAATTGCCTGTCTTGGCAACAGTTTATCAAACGCTGATTTTACCTTTCTGGCAAACATTAGATCAGCTGGTGATATGTTTGATGGTGTACTAGGATGTGGTGTGATCCTATAAACTTGTAAGAATTGTTGCAAAGCTTTTTCTGTTGGTGTTCCAATGGATTTCTTTAACGCTCGTTTTAGCGTGTCCACGAACCTTTCCGCAAGGCCGTTCGACCTTGGATGATACGGCGGAGTCGTGATGTGCTTCACTCGGAACGTGTCGCAAAATTCCTTAAACTCTGCGGATGTGAACTGCGTTCCGTTGTCAGTGACCAGTATGTCTGGTACACCGAATCTTGCAAATAACTCGTGTAGGAACCCTATTGAGTTGTTCGTTGTTAGATTCCTGCAACGCATTACCTCCGGCCATTTTGTGTAACTATCCACTACAATTAAATAATAGTTTTCTCCTACTGGACCAGCGAAGTCCATGTGGATTCTCGTTGGTCGGTTTTCGGCCAAGGTTTGTGTACTATAGGTGGGGATTTTGCTGCTAACTGGCATCCTTTACATTTATTTATTGTTGCTGCTATGTCGGTGTCCATGTTACGCCAGTACACGTAACTTCTCATTAACGACTTCATTCGATTTATCCCCGGATGTTCCGTATGGAAATCTCTTAACATCCTATTCTGCAATGTTTTGGGTATTACCACTCTCTCACTGTACAGTAACACATCGTTACATATGGAGAAAACTTCCTGCACCTTTGTGTCCGTTGTAATTTTCTCTTTTATGTCCTTTATGTATTCGTCTTACTCGGCTTCCCTTTTAATGTCCGACAAAGTTACGGGTAGTTGCTTAATGATGTTTGCTACCATATTTTTTACTTCAACATTTGTCCGAATTGCTGCAATGACTGATTCTTCCAGATTGTGTTTCTGTGGTATCAGTCTTGACAGTCCATCCGCATGGCAAATCTTTTTTGATGCTAGATGTAGTAGCTGGAAATCGTAATTAAGTAAGATTGTACCCCAGCGCAGCAATCTATTTGCGGTGTATACCGGCAATCCTTTTTTTGATCCATAGATCGTGACTAACGGTTTATGGTCGGTTTCAAGTAAAAATTGTCTACCATATAAATATCGGTGAAATTTAGTCACGGAAAAGATTATGCTCAATGCTTCTTTTTCGATTTGTGAATATGCCCTCTCGGCTGGTATCAGCGTTCTCGAAGCGTGCGCTATTGGTTTTCTAGACCCATCCGGCATAATATGTTGAATGCATGCTCCTAAGCCGTAGGAACTAGCGTCACTAGCGACGAATATTTTTAATTTTGTGTCAAAGTGCGTTAAGAATAATTCGGATGTTAGTGCTCTCTTTATTTTGTCAAAAGCGGTTCGACAGTCTTGCGTCCAGTTCCAAGGTGTATCCTTTTTAAGCAGATTATTTAAGGGGGCTCGCAAGTTATGCATTCCTTCAATAAAAGATTGATAATAATTTGCGAGTCCTAAGAAACTCTGCAAGGTTGTTACGTTATCAGGTGCTGGCATATTTTTTATTACCGCAGATCTGTCTGGGTCTGGACGTCGTCCATGTTTGTTTATTATGTGTCCAAGATACTTAATCTCGCTCATACAAAAGTCACATTTACTTCTTTTACTTTAAAGCCGAATTCTTGTATTCGAGTAAATACTTGTTTCAAATGTTCCTTATGTTCTTGTAAGGATTTGCTCCTGACAACAATGTCGTCCAGGTATGCACATGCGCACTCAATACCACTTAGCATGGTGTCCATCGCTTGCTGAAAAATGGCAGGCGCTACTTTGATGCCAAAGGGCAATCGGTTGTATTTGTATAATCCCTTATGCGTATTGATGCATAGTATTTTTGAGCAATTTTCCTCGACCGGTATTTGCAAATATGCGTCGCTCAAGTCTATCTTAGAGAAGATATTACCACCATTTAACTTCGTGAATATTTCCTCTGGGCTTGGTAGAGGGTAATGGTGATCTTTTAATAGGGAGTTGACCCCGGTCGAAAAATCTGCGCACACTCTAACTTCGTCATTCTTTTTCATTTACGTATACGGTGGGGGCTGCCCACTCGCTGTGTTCTATTTTTGATAGAATTCCTGTCTGTTCCAATCTATCTAATTCTTTATTAATCTTTTCCAACCCAGCGAACGGAACGTTTCGCTTTTTTCTAAAAATTGGGCTGGCGTTTTCTTTAAGTTCAAACGAGGCCTTGAATTTATTACAGCGACATAAGTTAGTCGTGAATGCTTCAGGAAATAATTCTTTTAAATCGTCTTTTATATTTACTGTTGTTGGAGAAGAACATTCTATTTTTTTACAGAATGTATTGATTGGCTTATCCCATAGTCCAAATTTCTCAATTAAATCTATTCCAAACAGATTTTCACTATTTTTCAGTACGAATATTTTTAATTTCTTCGTAATCCCTTTTAATTTTATCGGAAGGACAACTTCTCCTTCAAATTTTATACCACCACCAGTTACCGTCCGGGCTGATTTACTCGTTTTCATCATGGTTGGTTTTTTACCCAACTTTTTCCATGTATTCAGGTTTATAATAGAAATATCGGAGCCGGAGTCGAGTTGTAACTTTATTGGTGTTTTACATATTTCCACTTTTACGTATTTTCGCCGATCTTTGTCTAATTTTGTATTTGATTTTGTTTACTGTACTCTCTTTCTGGTGTAATCTTTATATCTGCAGCAATCGCTTTTGTGTCCCACCTTCTTACAAATGTAGCATTTTTTGTTTTTATAAGGACAATCTGATTTCCAATGCTTTTCTGCACATCTCTTACAGTTATATCTAGGAAGAGGCTTGTTATATTCTGTTCTATATTTATGGTTATTAGGATTGTAATATCCCGTTCCATTTCGATTGCTTTTCTTTGTAAAGTTCTTGGTTGGTGTGTATGGTTTTCTAACTTTTCTTACATATGCCACTCCGGATTCTTCTATATTTTTTAAATCCTTTTTTAGTGTAATGGCCCTTTCACAGTCCTCTGCTAGTTTCTGGAGTGTTAAATCTTGCTCAGATTCCAGCTTAGACAACACTCGTCTGCGTATATCTGCATTTTTCGTGGAAACTAACCCTCGTGCGAAGATTAGACATTTAAAATCTTCTACCGTTAGTTCCGCAAGCTTAAAATTATCGCAGTTTTTATTGACAACTGATACGTATGTCAAATAATCTTGGTTGTCCATCTTTCTTAGATTCATGCACAGCCATCTTTTATGAAAAAGTGATATATTTGGATTAAATAATTCTTTTAGTAATTTCACAGCTTCCATGAACTCGAATTCCGAAGTTTTTTTAGGTAATATGTAATCTATGAATTGGCTGTGTTCTAATGTACATAATTTCCTGAGTAATAGGCTCACTTTCTGGCTATTTGGCCAATTTTTGCAGTCCAGTTGAAAGACATCCTCGTATCTTGTATAGTATGCTTCAAAAGTCTTTCCTTCCTCCGCACATAATTAAATGTGTCCATACTATTAAAGATAGTTGTATGGGAGAAATTAACACTGTCGACATTTTCTCGATTACTCTTTAGTAGTTCCAGTGTTTTAGCAAAACGTTCATTTTGTCTTTCCTCGCGGTAGCTTGTGCCTGTAAAAATTGCATGAACATTTTTGATAAGTCTTCCATTTTTTTTTCCGGTGGCATTTAGGTAACACACACTAAGGCCAACCTAGGCTTGCCATTTATAGTGTAACGTTATTCGTATATGCAAATGAGTGGTTGCCACCACAACAGATAAAGTGATTTAATTGATAAAAATACAACAAAATAAAAACATGTTTATTGTTTAATTTATTCCTTTCTTTCATGTTGGTTTTACTTTAACAGAAAATGTCAGCGTATTCAATTTAATTGGTTTAATATACTTAATTTATAATTTATAACATTAGGATTAGATAAGCTTTATTGTTTTACGTTTGAACATGTTGCTTTTTGTTAAAAAAGGACTCATTTTCGTTTAGTGTTACTTCCTTTAAACAAATGCATTTGATGTGTTGTATTAAGTGTTATATATTGTGAAATTTACAACTACGTATGAATAAAGTTTTTCAAGAAAAAATCCAAAGAAATAAGAAGACTATATTAGTTCTATTAGAGACCGTTGGATCTTCTTGCTCATTGTGTTTGGTATTCGACCACATTTTGGAAAAAATCGATTCGTCGTTTCAAACAATAATTTTCGTCCTGAAAGAAAATGCATATTTACGTATTAAAGTGTTGAGAATTTAACTTGAATTCAATGTTTTAATCGCTAGCGACTGGTTTTTTAGAACAGAAATATAACCAATTTAATAGCAAAAAATAAATGAGTGAAAAGTAAAACATATCAGTCCAGAAAAAAATGTCCGGAAAAAAGACGTTTAGTCGGGTAAGAATTTGACATAAAACTTAAATTTTATATACGTTAAAAAATAAAAGACCTTTACACACCAACGATCAGTTTTATCCAATATGTAATTTAATAATGGTGATATACTGGAGCAATATCAAAATGGCTGGTGTGATCGGCTATTTGAAATTGTATATTAGAAAAGGTCTCTCTGACTTGTTTGTACAGAGTGGAATATTGTTTCGGCTCTTCTTGACATTGCCTATAGGCACAGAAAGTGCAGTAAGAACAGTTAGCACTTTAAGGAGACTGAAAATCTATTTGAGATCAAATATGGGACTACAAAAGTTGAATACATTGGCTCATTTCGAAATAAAATCCGAAATCGCTAAAACAGTCGATATTATACAAAAAACTTACCGACTTTGCGAATATGCAAGTGTGACGGGAACGTGTTCAACAGCTTAGTAACAAGAAACACTATTTAGTTCCAATAGTTTGGTTTTATTTGTTTCATTCATTTGTAACATTGATTAAACACATTCTTATCTATTTCTGTTTAGTTTCTCATTGTTGCTTTGGTTTTCAAATTTTTGTTTACTTTTACGTCTTTTTGTAAAGTAAGTAGTCATATTTTCCTCATTGTTATGGTTTTTCACATTTGTTTTGGTTTGTTAGTTCCTAGTAGTTGTTACATATTGGTTACATGTGCTGTTTATTTATACAGCATTATACAGTATAGGAGCATTTTACGCAAACTAATATGCAGTACTATCTAAATCGGTGCTAAATATATAGAACATATGTAAGAACTGTGTGCGTGTTTTATGTTGTATACAAATGTAAGGGGCCAAAAGTCGCGTCTGCCCCAGTGGGACAAAAGGATTAAATCCGTCACGTCTCTATGTTTATATCTCTCTCCCATTCTCTATTTATTTATATATTTAGAGATTTGTAATATTTTATTTTTCATAAAATCGCTGTTATACAACCTTTTTGTGATAAAATTAAATTTATAGTTATTTAACTTTTTTCTTAAAAAAATATATATATACGAGGCCTGTCTGAAAAGTATCCGACCTTTATTTTATCCGTGTGAAATATAGACAATTGGGCGGCACCACTCTACACAGTCAAAGTAGATACCTTCATGCGCATGTGTGAATTTTATCACCGTCTTCCTGCGCGTTAGTCGCTGCCTGTCGGTCGCTGAGTGAGGTGCTACTCAACGTGTTCGTCTGATTACGGATTCTCTCAAGATGACTTAACATGTTAGCAAATGTACTGCATCAAAGTTTATCAAAAGCTTAATGGTTCTCAAAGCAAAACTATTCGTAAAATTCAGCAAGTGTTTGGAGAAGATGCAATGTGTAAAACACAAATGTAGGTGTTGTTCAACATATTAAAAAATGGACGCACATTAGCGGAGAGTGGCCAGCGTTAGGTAGGCCCCAAACTGAATGGAGTACCGCTGTTTTTGAGAGGGTGCGAA
>OY744515.1:235422937-235447937 GCA_963556195.1 Sepiola atlantica | reverse complement strand
AAAAAGCTTGACTGAGGTGGCTCGTGCGAGAGACCACAAAACTATATATTCTAGAGTAAAGAGATGGGAGAGTTTCTTCGGACGTTGTAATAACACTGCGTTGCTAGTTTTATTATCAATGTAAACTGTTAACTATCGCTACTTGCTCCGGCGACTGACATTACTAAAATCTAGACATAACCCATACGAAGATTAACAAGCAGAAAAACAACGGAACGTGCGTTTGTGATGCGGCGGTTAGTGCCTGGGGGATAGTTGCACTCTGCTACACCGAATAATATTATGTTCACAGTTGGAAGAATATCGATTCAAGGATCAAACGTTATCACTTATTCAAAATAACATCCGACTTCTTCAAGGGGCATGATCGCGTCTGAGCAAAGTAATAAGGAATAAAAAACAACCAGAAATAATACTTTACGAGACTACTATATAAACTTACACAGTTGCATTACTGAATACGGCATTAGTATGGTCTAGGTTTTAAAATATGAAAACAGTATGAAAACTAGAAGAACATGGAGAAATTGAAAAATAAAATAACGGAAATAAAATCATGAACACTAAAGAAAATTCGTCGATACGACCCACAAATTGGACTCTCTCGCTAATAATATCAAATAATATTTAGTTTTCTTTCGTGTATTCTGTTTACTATTTAAACGAAAATGTTTACTTTCTTCTTTTGCATATATTTATTTAACTGTGTACGCTTTTTGAATAATTCAGTGCTTAATAGATCTATCTACAAGCACTTTTATTGTAACACACGATAACATTTCAAATAATTTATTTCTCTAATGTTTACATTTACCTCTGTATTTCATTCGTTTAAATGCTTAGTAAGTAGACTAATAAGTTACCGGTGATCATGTCAATAATAATATAAAAATTCGTATCCCTTCATGAGATATACTTTCCTAATTCTTCCTCGTAATATACCCTTTTTAAATAACTCTACTTTATTTCCTTCTAAATCCACATTGCTTTCACTTACGTGTCAAGGGATATCTTCATCTTCCATCATTATTATGCTTAGATCCTTTCCATTCTCAATAAATGGGACGTTATAGTGCTTGTTATTTTAAACAGAGCTGACTTCTATAATATTATTTCAAAGAATTACTTAAACGTGTTACTAAATGTTACCTTTTACTTGGTATCGTTGCCAACGATATCAAATTGTCGAAGTTCTTGTTATCTTAGAATGTTTTTCATGATTCAGTGGAATACTTAACAAACGTCGCCTTATTCATGAAAAGGAAGTCAGTAATAACGAGCTGGATTAACCGAGAATTCTCAGGAAACACATGTAAAGTGTATTTTTAGAATGATATAATAATTGTATAATATTGACTTAATACATGTTGCATTCATTTTATTATTTTATAAAAATATATATATATATATATATATATATATATATATATATATATATATATATATATGTGTGTGTGTAGGAGTCGCTGGAGTGTGTGTGTTATTTCAAGTTCTAATGATGTAAATGCGACAGAATGTAAATAAAACAAAAGGAATAAACGAAAACGAAAACCAAAAATACAAACATAAATCGCAACATATAAACAGTATGAAAATAATGTTTAAAATAAGAACGGGGAAATATTATTGGCTTTTTTACTTATCGCTTCTATGTTTAATTTCCGTTCATTTATTTTGTCTTTATTTATCACTTATTTCTGTTATATATATATATATATATATATATATATATATATATATATATATATATATATATATATATATATATATATATATTTATATATATAATTGGAAGAGTTCATACTTTTTTATATATAAATATGTGTGTGTGCGAGCGCGTGTGTATGTGTTCAGAGAGAGAGAGAGAGAGAGAGAGAGAGAAAAAAGAGAGAGACGTGGTTTAAATTACCATATATACGAAGTATTAGGCTATGGAATGAATTTATAAACCATGTCGGCCATCGTCATTTGGGATTCCTCGTTACTCTAGAATCATGAACGCGATTGCGTTCATAATATCGTGTTTGGAAGAATCGATTTATGGAAAAAGTTTAACTTCTAAACAAATCAAATAATATATATTTATAATATATATGTATATATATATATAATATATATATAATATAAAGTTAAGACAATTTCTTCTGTACCTTTTTGAAGAATAGGAAAATAACCACATGCATCACAGACTACTATATTCACTACTATATTATGGTTATAGACTCGAGCGTGTTTTAGTAAATTCTTCTCCTACAAACACCAAATATTATTTTTGGCAAACCATCGTCTACTCCTCTAAAAACATACTGCATATAGATGGTAGCAAAATCTTTCCGTCCTAACACTTCAGTACTGACAGTCTCCCTATCGACACCGGGAGCTAATAACATCGTTTACTTTTCAAAAACGCGTACGTTAATATTTACTATTTGTCTGCTATCAATTTACTACATAATACTAAACATTACTCACACATCTATTCCGCTGATTTTCGAGAATATCGGATTACGTTATTTCTACTTATCAGATATACATTTATAATCATTATAGTTTTTAGAGAATGCAATTTACGAACACAGTTCCTTGCAGTGTTTCCTTAGTAAACATGATTGCTATAATTTCTACAGCGATTCGACTTCCGAATTAAGTCAACATAGGTCAAGCTACAAAACAGATCGCAGAAAGTTTCCATTTATTTTATCTTACTCCTTTCACACCTTGCACACGTATAAAAATACAAAAATTGAAGGGAAAACATCGATTTCTTCGTATAGAAATGACCCAAAACGTGTGACTAGTGGACCCAACACATAGTCGCCTTATGGCGGATCGCGTTATAGAAAATGTATGAAAGCTACACGCTTAGTTTTCGTAACTTATTTCCCAAGAGATGTTGTACATGCTTCCAGAGGTTGAGTGGTTTTTCGCAGTAGATCCAATACCTGGAGGTTTAAGATTCGGTCAACGTTGACTCACGGATTTTTTTCTTTCATAACATTGTTAAACTCTCGCCAACGACGGAGTGTGGAATGGAGGAATATAGGCCTATTTTTTAATTTAAACGGTATTATTTAGTAATTTTAGAATATTCCATGTAATACGTAGTACTTTAAATATTGTGAATATCATCATATAGTTTATAAGTGCTCTGAAGGACTCCTTAACTCCAGTTGTGTGTTTCATCAGTGAGCAAGAAAACTACTATTATTTTGTTTCCTGACATACAATGCTATTAATATACAAAGATACCAGGGGTCATTACATATAAAAGGGCTGTGTAGGCCTCTCTAATTTTAAAAGTGCTCATTATCTTACATAAACCAGATGTTTCGGAAATACCGGTACCATATGACTGTCAGTAAGACTCCTACAATCGCGTCTCTTTCTTTCATTTATTGCTTTCTTATTGTTTTCCACTTTAAACAATTCCAACCCGCGATGTGAACTATTTGCGTTCTCTCGGATGTTGACAAATTTTTAATCATGTTTTTATTTTCTCCAAGGAAACACCGTGTAACAGGTCCAGCTAGTATGTATATATATATATATATATATATATATATATATATATATATATATACATATACATAAATGTATATAAATATAGGTATATATATATGTGTGTGTATACATATGTATATATATGTATATATATATATCTGTATATATGTGTATATATATATGTATATATATATACATATATATTTGTATGTATATATGTATATATACACACACATATATATATATGTACATATATTTATATAGATATATATATGTATATACATATATATATGTATATATATATGCATATATATATGTATATATACATATGTATGTATATATGCATATATATATATATATATATATATATGCATATATATATTTATATATATGCATATATACATATATATATATATATATATATATGTGTGTGTGGGTGTGCATATGTATATATATGCATATATATACATATGTGTATGTATAAATACATATATATATAAACACACACACATATATATATATGTAAATATATATAATAACAGATATATACATATATATACGCATATATATGTGAATATAATTACATATATATATATATATATATATATATATATATATATATATATACATATATATATATATAGATAGATATATATTAAGGCAAACATTCTTAAATAACACGGAGTGGTATTGGTTGATGCGACTTTTTTATATTTTTCTTATTTTCTAAATTGTTCATCTAATGTTTCGGTCAAATTGATGTAAATATTATCCATGGGTTTCTTGTTCCATTCCTTTTACTTTTTTGTAAGTACTTTCGATTTGAATGGTCAAATAACCTTCAGACGGTATTAGTTTTAATGTCTTTACAAATTATGACTTTACTGTTGTGCTTATTTTTGTAATAAAACGGCAAGTAGTTTATAACTTGAAAAAAGCGTCTGTAAAGTTTAAATGTACATGAGATATTTAAAAGTTTGACTGTTTAAACCGTTAAGCAATTGATGATGTTACATCGATTTGACCGAAACATAAGATGGACAATTCGAAAAATTGAAAACATAAAAATGTCGCATCAAACTAAACTATTCCGTGTTATTTAATAATGTTTGCCTGAATGAAAATATGATGCCTAAATACACACAATAAATATATATATATATATATATACATATATACATATATATATATACACATATTTATATATATATATACATACATTTATTTATATATACATATATTTATATATACATATTTATATATACACATACATTTATATATATACATATATTTATATATATATACATATATTTATATATCTATATATACATATATTTATATAGACAAACATATATATATGCAAATAGATTTATATATATACATATATTTATATATCTATACATATATTTATATATATATACGAATATTTATATATATACAAACATATATATATATATATTAATATATATATACATATATATGTGAAAATCGATATATGTATGCATATATATACATATATATAAATATATATATATATATATTTATATATATGCATATGTATATATGCATATATATATAAATATATATATATATACATATATATTCATACATATATATATGTATGTATACACACATATATACTTATATATAGATATATACATAGATATATGTATATATAATTACATATATATATATATACATACATATATATGTATATATAATTATATTTACATACATATAACTATACATATATATACATATATATATGCATATATATACATATTTATATATATATATATACATATCTATATATGTATACATATATTTATATATATAGATATACTTATGTATATATATTTATACATATATTTATATATATACATATATTTATATATATACACATATCAATAAAAATATATATATATATGTATATACATATATTTATATATATATATATATATATATGTATATATATATATTTATATATATATATATATATATTCATATTTATATATATATTTATATATATATTTATATATATATATTTATATATATATATTCATATATATATATTTATACTTATAATTATATTGATATATATATATATTTATATATATATATATATATTTTATATACATATATTTATATATATTTATATATATATATATATATATATATATATATATATATATTTATAAGTATAAATTTTTATTTATACATACATTATTGGTTGCATATATGTATGCATATATATA
Source organism: Sepiola atlantica (assembly GCA_963556195.1). Taxonomy (NCBI): domain Eukaryota; kingdom Metazoa; phylum Mollusca; class Cephalopoda; order Sepiida; family Sepiolidae; genus Sepiola; species Sepiola atlantica. The sequence goes on along the minus strand of OY744515.1, from coordinate 235,442,181 downwards.
CATGTGTGGGGTATTGCAATGTTTTTAGGAAATTAAAAATGTACTTTATTTCTTCATCTATGTTTGAGGGGCTACATATTCTAAAGGCCGTAGGAAGAAGTCTATAATTATACCTGTTTTTATCTTGCTATGGTGGTGGGAGTAGAAATGTATTTAGTCATTTTTGTACCCATCCTCCTTTTCTCTGTATACACCCGCCACACACAAACATTCCAACTTACTTTTCCCCCTTCAATCCTGTCCGCAGCCATCTGGTGAAACACCTCCCTCTCCTCCACTCCCTCTCTGCCATCTACTTTGTCCCTGCTCATCCCCCTACCTCTTTCTCTCACTACCAGCCACAGTAGTCCTTGCTCACCCCCATCTTTCCACTTCCTTCTCTTCCCATATATATATATATATATATATATATATATATATATATATATATATATTATACTTGAAAAAGCGTCTGTAAAGTTGAAATGTACATGAGAGCGTGATGGCGTTCTATACATATGAGAGATTTGAAAATTTGACTGTTGAAACCGTTAAGAAATTTATGACGTTACATCAATTTGACCGAAACATTAGATGGACAATTCGGAAAATTGAAAAAATCAAAAAAAATCGCATTAAACAAGAAAACCTCGTGTTATTTAATAATGTTTTCCTAAATTAAAATATGCTGCCTAAATACACACAATAGATATATATACATATTTATATATATACATACATTTATTTATACATACATATATTTATATATATACATATTGATATATACACATACATTTATATATATACACATATTTATATATATATACATATATTTATATATATATACATATATTTATATATATACATGTATTTATATATATATACTAATATATATATATATAAATATATATACATATATATATATATGCATATCTATATATATGCATATATATACATATATATGTATATGTCTATATATTTATATGTATGCGTATGTATGATGCATATATATACATATATATATATATATATATATATCCATATATATTCATATATATATATATATATATATATATGTATCTATACACACATATACGTATATATATATATAGATATATACATAGATATATGTATGTATAATTACATATATATATACATATACATACATATATATGTATATATAATTATATTTAAATACATATAAATATACATATATATATATATATACATATATATATATGCATATATATACATATTTATATATATATATACATATATATAGGTATACATATATTTATATATATATACATATATTTATGTGTATATATATATACATACATTTATATATATACATATATTTATATATATATATACACATATAAATAAACATATATATACATGTATATGCATATATTTATATATATATATATTTATATATATATATATTTATATATATATATATTTATATTTATATATATATTTATATATATATTTATATATATATATTCATATATATATTTATATATATATATATATTTATATGTATATATATATTTATATATATATATATATTTCATATACATATATTTATATATATTTATATATGTATATATTCATATATATATATATTCATATATATATTTATATACATATATATTTACACACACATATATATATATATATTTATATTCATGTATATTTATATATATGTAAATATATATCTATATACATATATTTATATATGTATATATATATATATATATATATATATATATATATATGTATATATATATATATATATATATATATATATATATATATATATATATATATATAATTCATACACATTAGTGTGTGAATAATATTCTTCAGGTCAACATTTCAGCATTCGTGACCAATTCATTGGCGTGTCACAGATTCAGTTTTCCTCCGAATTTTATATGTGTGTTTGCATTAGAATCGGTTCGTCCCAAGCTTTTTAACGTATTTAAATAAAAATTTTGTCTCGGAGAAAAAGAGTAATGTGTAATATGGGAGGCCATCAATGTGTCGGATAACGCAAAACATTAACTTTGAAGCATCATAACATTTTATTTGAAGCAAATATGTTAGTTTTTACCCAAAATGTAGCAAACAGCACAAATAATATAATAATATAGATATATCGAAAGGAGTGACAGATTATAAAAGCATTGAGCAGATCAAAATGACAAAAATGCTTATTGAGTAACGCTCTACATGCATTTTACTAAACATAACTATTTAAATTGTAAATATCATTTCATGATGGAGAAATAAAAATAATAGAACTGATACGCTGATTTGAAATATGTATATATCTTAAATGATTGGGGCCATATTGATAGAGTTGTAGTATATTCAGGAAAAAATGAAAAAATGTGATAATTGACCTGTAGTGTCAACTCGTTTAATTTTTAAAAAAACGCGTACCTTGCGCCAATAGTCACTTTCATTTGAATACAGTAAAAACAATTAGTTTCCTAAATTCGAAACAACAATTTTTCCCCTTAATTTGTGTTATGGTGCCGTACCTACCTACAAAGAACTAATGGACTCGTCCACCTTATAAATACGGGAAGCACGTGACACTTGTTCTCTTCTTCCCAGGCAAACCAGCAATGGCGGTTGAGAGAACATCTCCTTGTAATATCTTTCTTTCTATTATATAATATATACCTTTGTTCATTTAAACCATGTGTTCCTGTGTCATTCATTCAGCCTTACCTAGGTCCACAACAAATGGCGACGAGGCAATTCGAACTCTTGGGTCAAAAAACTGAAAATACCACGTGAAAATGCACTCACACAGTTAATGCAGGAAACCGCACGCAAAAAAAAAAGAAGAAAAAAAAAAAAGGTTTTTGCCGTACGGTCAAGAGAAGAAAAGAGAACTCAACTGAAAAAAAAAACACGTTGAATTCTTAAGTGCGAGAAAATTGTTTTCTTTTAAGAAAAAGAAAACTGAAATAGACATGTGCTCTAAGTTTTAAAACTGCTTATCGAAAAAAAAAGACAAAAAAAAAAACACGTTGAATTCTTAAGTGCGTAAAAATTGTTTTCTTTTAAGAAAAAGAAAACTGAAATGGACCTGTTGTGCTTTAAGTTTTAAAACTGCTTATCGAAAAAAAAAACAGCTTGAAATTGGGTGCGCGTTCCTCTAGTTTGGGAAAACTAGTTAAAAAAAAAAACAAATAACGAAAGCAACTGAAATTGAATGCGCGTTTTTTCTCTGGGTTGGAAAATTAACAAAAAAAAAAAAAGAAGAAATATCGAACACCAAGATTAAGCGAGTATTGTTTTTTTTTAGACGAACGTCACAGCGAGTTTATTTGACGAGCACACACAAAAAAAAATGAAACCGACACCACGTGCTTCATTTTAAAAACAGATTAGAAACAAAAACATGAAATGAACACACGTGCGTTACTCCATAAAAAAAAATGACGCACGATAAAAACAAGGTCAGTTTTATTTTCTCTCTCTCTTTTCCGACTTGTACTGAAATATTTTAAAATGCAGAAAGAATTAATTGTGAAACAGATTTTTTTTTCTCTTCGTTAAAATTAAAAACGTGTATAAGAAAAGAACATTACATAATCTTTTCATAACTAAAAGGGCGTCTTGCAAACGCTAATTTAAAGAAAAGAACTTCTTATAAATTCATTAAATAACGAGAAAATATTAATTTTCAAAATAAAAAAATAAAAAATAAGTGAATATACGCGTATATAGAGAAAAGGAAAAGTTTCATAATCTTTTCATAATTAAAAACGGCGCCTAGCAAACACTAATTTAAAGAAAAGAATTCTTATAAAATCATAAGATAATGAGAAAATATTAATTTTCTAAATAAAATCAGAAACTAAATGGTTGAATATGGAAAATATTAAGTCTATAATCGCCGAACTAATTAAATTTCAAATCTCCCAGCAACAACAAACTGAGGAAAGATTTCAAAAGCTTTTATTGGAACAGAACCAAAACATTTTATTACACAAAAAGTAGTATGATGAAAGATTGGAATTTCTGATACAAACAATATCGCGCAGTTACCAAAAAAATGTAAAACAGGACTCAAAAGACATTGAATTGTCCGGCATTGCGCACATAAAAAAGGTACATCAAAAAACAAAAGCTCAACCTTATAGAAAAATAAGAAATAATAATTTTGATGTAACAAAGACAAACCAAACCAGTAAAAAAATAAATAAATTGCCACCAAGCCCTTGTTCACGCTGTGGTAATCCACATTGGTACAATGATTGCTCATTCCGTTTTAAAACCTGTATGAAATGCAAAAAAGTTGGACATAAAAGTTCGCACTGCAGAACGGGCAGAGGAAATAAAATGCGGATTCAAGCCACTAGGACAAAGAAGGAAACTGGCATGAACATAAGAAAATATGTACAGGTGAAAATCCTGGATAAAAATATAAAATTGCAATTGGATTCTGGTTCAGACGTTTCCATTATAAGTTTACATACATGGAGGAGATTAAATAAACCTCTTCTATCAAGAACAAACAGGCTGGCAAGCACAGTTACTGGTGAAAGAATTACATTTGAAGGAGAATTAATCACAAATGTGTCACTAATGGGAAATACTAAAAAACTCAAACTACTGGTACTGAAGGATTCGAATAATCTTTTTGGTTCAGATTTTATGCAGGCATTTGATTGATGGAAGTTGCCGATAAATACATTTTGTAAAAAAATAAATAGTCGCGCAACAGAATCGGAAAAACTACAACGAGAATTAAAAAACTCGTTTCCAGAGGTTTTTTCTGGCGGTCTTGGATGCTGCACTAAAATGACTGCAAAATTCCGTCTAAAAGAAAATGTACTGCCGGTATTTAGGAAAGAAAGGAACGTACCTTTCGCCTCGATTGAAAAAATAAACGCTGAATTAGACCGACTGGTAAAGATGGGTATTTTATCAAAAGTACAACACAGCCAGTGGGCAGCACCCACGGTTTATGTAAAGAAAAAATCTAATGAGATTCGTGTATGTGCAGATTTTTCAACAGGACTGAATACTGCCCTCGCGGGCTATCACTACCCACTCCATACCCCGGAAGAAGTGTTTGCAAGCTTAAATGGAGGAAGATTTTTTTCAAAAATAGACCTAAGTGAGGCATACCTACAAATACCGGTGGATAAAGATTGTTCTAAGCTGTTATGTATAAACACACATCGTGGTTTATATAAATTCGAAAGATTAGCGTTCGGAGTTAAGGTCGCGCCAGCCATTTTCCAACAAGTAATGACACAATGCTGGGCGGACTCGATTTCGCAATAGCGTATCTCGATGACATCTTGATCAACAGCAAAGATATCGAACAACACCAAAAACATGTAAATCAAGTGTTTGCGAGAATCCAAGATTATGGGTTCAAAGTAAAAGAAGAAAAATGTGATTTTTTCCTGGAGGAAATAAAATATCTGGGTCATGTGATCGACAAGGACGGCAGAAGACCAGACCCAGAAAGGGCTACCGCAATAAAAAACATGCCGGCGCCAGAAAACGTCATGACATTACAGAGTTTTCTGGGCCTAGCAAATTACTACCAATCTTTTATCCCAGAAATGCATAATTTGCGTGCTCCATTAAATGAGCTATTAAAAAAGATAAAGCCTGGGTATGGACACCTGAATGTCAGGATGCATTTAATAAAATCATAGAAAGACTTACGTCAGAGTTATTTCTAACACATTACAATCCAGAATTGGACATAATCGTAGCTAGCGACGCTAGTTCATATGGTTCAGGAGCATGTATCCTACACAAAATGCCTGATGGAACCCATAAACCCATTGCACATGCATCAAGGACCTTGCTCCCAGCAGAAAAACAGTATTCTCAAATCGAGTAAGAAGCCCTAGCAATAATATTTGCAGTAACAAAGTTTCACCGATACATACATGGTAGACAATTTACCTTACAGACAGACCATAAGCCGCTAATTACAATTTATGGATCTAAAAAAGGCCTACCTGTATATACAGCTAATAGACTACAAAGATGGGGAACTATCTTATTGAACTACAACTTTAAAATGCAACATTTGCATTCAAATAAAATCTATCATGCAGATGGATTGTCGAGATTAGTGCCAAAACAGAGAGAGACTCTAGAAGACACAGTGATTGCGTCTCTTCAAACAGAAGGAGATTTTAAAGAGATTTTGTGCAACGCAGTGAGAGAGCTCCCGGTGACACTATACGAGATAAAAAAAGAAGCTCAAGAGGATGAATTTATCACCAGAACAAAAATGAAATTGGTAGATAAGGATTTACATGCGGCAAAGAGTTTCTTACTCTGTGATGACGTACTCATGCATAACGAAAGGGTGGTCATCCCAGAAAAACTACGAAAGCAAATTCTGAAAGAATTTCATGTTGGCCATCCAGGGATAACCAGGATGAAGGTGTTAATGAGGAGTTTTGTGTACTGGCCAGGTATGGACAATGACATTGAAAAAGCAGTAAAGCTTTGTAAAGGCTGTGCCTTAGCGGCAAAAGCACCGCATATAAAGCATAGCCCATGGCCAAAGACCGACCGTCTGTGGGAAAGAATTCACGTGGATTTCGCGGGACCATTGGAAGGATTTTACTACTTAATCGTAGTCGACAGTTTTTCAAAGTGGCCCGAGGTACTACGTTGCAAGAGTCCCACGTCAGAGGTTACGATAAGATTCCTACATGAACTATTTGCCCGTTTTAGGATAGTGGATTGTTTGGTGAGTGATAATGGGACACAGTTCACGTCATCAGATTTTGAGGAGTTCTGCGCGACGTTTCAAATCAGACATATAACGACGCCCCCGTATCATCCTAGGTCAAACGGCCAGGCGGAACGCTTCGTAGACACATTAAAAAGAGCATTAAAAAAGGCCGGTGATACTCCTAAGGAGAAGGCTTTACAACAATTCTTACAGGTATATAGAATTACAAAAAACATGAACATAGCATCATCATTATCCCCCGCAGAGATGATGTTTGCGCGGAATGTGAAGTCCGTGTTTGATAAATTATTACCTAAACATAATAATTATGACCGAATCTCTACGGTACCGAAGAAAAAATACAACCCAGGAGATAGGGTATATTTTAGGATGTTCAAAAACAATGCATCGTTCTGGGAACTCGGTACAATTGAAAAGAGGATCGGATCGATGGTCTATATCATAAAAGGACCACGGTTCTCGCATAAGAGACATCTAAATCAGATCAGAAAAAGACTGTCAGATGACACTGACAGCGCCCCACAAAGAGAAGACGTGATGGACGTGATATATGACACCTTCAACTTACCAGCACCCCAGGTAGTCACACGTAAACGACAACCAAAAAGAAAACGAATGGCTCCGGACTACCTAGAGATAGATCCGAAAAGGAAACGTTATTAAGACTCCTGAGGAGGTAAGGCTTGGAAGGGGGTGTTATGGTGCCGTACCTTCCTACAAAGAACTAATGGACTCGTCCACCTTATAAATACGGGAAGCACGTGACACTTGTTCTCTTCTTCCCAGGCAAACCAGCAATGGCGGTTGAGAGCAACATCTCCTTGTAATATCTTTCTTTCTATTATATAATATATACCTTTGTTCATTTAAACCATGTTTTCCTGTGTCATTCATTCAGCCTTACCTAGGTCCACAACAATTTGGAAGAAAAATTAATTTTAAAATTCGAAATTACAATTAGTTCTATGAGATCAAAACAACAAGTTGTCCTAGAAATTTAGAATAAAAACTAGTTTAGCCAAATGCATAACAACAATTAATCTCCCAAATTCGAAACGAAAATGTGTCTCCCAAATTCGAAACAAAAATTAGTCTCCCAAATTCGAACAACAATTAGCAACTCAACAATTAGAATCAACTCCACTGCTATGTTTCTGTTCCATTTCGATTCCGAATTTTGTAATTATGCATTTAAATTTCGAATAACAATTTATAAAATCTAAAAAATTATATGAAAAGGTAGAATTGGATGAAAAATAACTGAAAAAACACGTTTACGGCCAAGACAAAATATAGAGAAAAATATAATAGTGAATTGTCAAATATATATGAGCAATATCAAAAAATATATAAAAAGTAGAGTAAAAAGGAAAAGATCTAGAATTATAAAACAAATAATGATAAACGACAACAACAAATATACAGAGAAAATGTAATATACAAGTAAATTTAAAAAATGACAAAGTGAATATCAAAAATAATATATATAATTGAAGAAATCTTTAAATTCAAAGTCAAATAATATAAAACGGCAAGAAAAATATAGGAAAAAATAGAATACATGATAATTAGATTAAAATAGGTACAATTTACTAAACACATTGAATAGAATACATGATAATTAAATTAAAATAGGTACAATTTACTAAACACATTGAATAGAATACATGATAATTAGATTAAAATAGGTACAATTTACTAAACACATTAAATAGAATACATGATAATTAGATTAAAATAGGTACAATTTACTAAACACATTGAATAGAATACATGATAATTAGATTAAAATAGGTACAATTTACTAAACACATTGAATAGAATACATGATAATTAGATTAAAATAGGTACAATTTACTAAACACATTAAATAGAATACATGATAATTAGATTAAAATAGGTACAATTTACTAAACAAATTATAGAAATAGTAAAAACCTACGAAAGATAAGAAATTAAAATATACTAAAAAACGTCATTAAATGTTAAAGAAACTTTCTTTTTCCTAGAAGAGTAGATTCAACAAATTTTCAAATTTCTATTGTTCAAGATGCCATTATTATTCACAAATTGGTAAACCAGTATTTAGTGTATGTGAAAAGAAGAATAGCAAAATAAATTATAACAAAGGACTTACTCAATTATGCAATGTTCTTTTAAGGATTAGAAATGTCATGCTCTCACAAATAAAAAATACTGAACAACTGTTAATGATTTTGTCAAAAGTGTTTAATAAATGGACAGTGGGCACTAAGTAGCGGATGGATAATTGGTAGTTAGGAACAAGATGGGTGCCATACTTTCACTAATGACCACTTTTTGTTCAAAAAAAAAATACAGTAGAATATGTCCCATTGTATGTTTTGATTTGTCATGATTTCGAAACTACTGAATGACGAACAAGTGAATGTGAATGCAAAATTTCTGGCCAACCTGATAAAAATAATGATAAATAAATAAGTCAAGATGCACTTGACCAAGGAATTGATGATGAATTTGTAATGACTCGTCTTAGTGGCACTAATGAAGGGTGTTCTGGTGAAAGAATTCAACTTTAGTAACAAGCAAAATAGCTGATGCAATCGTGGAGAATGTAGCTGATTGAACTGTGAAATAAATCAGCAAAACAATTTGAAAAATTAAAGAACTCAAGAGCATTTATAGTGAGTATTCGTATTGTCGTGGCCAATCTGACTTCACCACTAAATTTGACCTCAGTAGAAAAATGGCCCCTCACACTTCGAACATTGGTCAATGATGTCTACAAATCAACAGCTGTCTACATTTCGTCCTATTTGTATGGTATTGCAATTTTGGAATGGAAACTGGCATCTGTTCAAAAAATTAGTGGACAAAAAATACAATTAATCAAACCAGTTTTGGAAATATAAGGAATGTGGTTGAAATAGAAACTCCTGAATCATACATGTCAAACAATGTTGCCCTCTTATGAAAATGTTTGATTAAAAAATGCAAAAAATTAAACCAATTCTTGTGACATTTGCAAACAAAGAGAATGTGACAGTGATTAGAAAAAAATGACTGAATTGGATGAAAATGTTTCTGAATGTATTAAAGAAAATCATATTTTGCCATGTAGTATGTGTATTAATTGCCAATCTTATTTGGAAATATGAAAAATCTTTCACTAGCTGCAATCAATTGTTTGTAAGTTGGGAAAATTCCCAAATAATTAGAAACATTGCACTTTTATTTACAAATATTGATACAAACAGCTAAATGTCTTAATAATGTGATAAACTAGTACCTCAAAAATACACAGGACCATTATCTCATTTGTTGTCTCCCATCAAAGGAATTGACTCTCACTTGTCAATTTCTATGGAAAACACCATTAATTAGTTCATAGACACATTGCCATCTAAAGGACACAATTCTTTGAAAATGTGTGTTGACTCATTACAAAATGTATACAAAATAATTTGGATATCATTAGTCAATATTCAAAATGTTTCGAAGGCACTTTATTGTCCTATAGACTGGGCATAAATGCACAAAAGATGCTGATCATTTGTTGACACATTTGACAAGGAAATATGCTGAAACATTCTATGGGCATCACCCTGTTCAAAAAATGTTCCCATCTTTTACAAATGAAAAATACATTAAAATGTTTAAGATTAATACATCTGAAAGGTTGTTAATGAATGACAACACCCCGAAATTGGATTTCATGTGCTTTCCCCTTTTGTTTCCTACCGGGAAAATAATAATGGTTCACGATAGAAAATATAGGAATATTAAATCTCGTTTGTTTGTTAGAAACAGACTTAGGCAGCCTAATCCTAGATTTAGAGTAAACATCCTATATCGTTTTTACAATATTGACAAGGCAGAAAACGAAGTTTTCATGCTGGAATTGTTGCCATGAGTAAGTTAATGAAAATAGGAAAAATTACTTCAGCAGAATTCAACGAAAGATTTAAAATTATGACACAACTCTATGAATCAAAATGTAGGCCACGACTCTGTTCATAACATTATCTTGTGCTGAATATTTCTGGCCTAATTTGAGAGAATATTTTGAAAAATGATATAGTGACATTGCGCATGTCAAAACAGCCAACACTAGCAAACTTTGTGTACATAATGTTGTTTCTGTTAGTTACTATGAGCTGAATACTATCATGAATGTAGTGATTTGGGCAATAATTAATCTAATTTTTGGTAAAGTTTCATGTGATTGTACCAATCAAATATGATGTGATACACGCCCATATGAAATTATAGTGTGATGAAGCATCCATTCATGACAAATACCATTCAGAATAAATCCAGCAATTCATTAAGCAAAATATCACATACAGAAAATCTTGTTCTGTATCTAGTCCGACATTGAAGATTTTGAAATGTGTTTGGCAAAGCGAAAAATGTTGAAAGAAAGTGAAGATTTGGATTTTCACGTTCTGATGGAGTATCTAAATCTTTTACTAAGATGAGATCAAAACAAAAATTACAAGACATTCCAGAAAATCCACCGCACATATGTCATGAAACTATGTTGGAAAATATTTATTGTAATAAACCATTGTACTTAGAAGAAACATAATTATATGAAGTTGCTAGTTTTTATAAAAAGCTGTCATATACACCCAAGGAGAAGGAAGAAGCACAAAGAACGATCGTGACAAACAATAAAGGATATTTCTAAAAAGTCCAAGAAAAATTTGTCAAGGCTGCAAATGTGTATCTGAACAATAACAACAAAGGGCGCTATTACCGCAATATTCCCATGCTTTTTAAGCCTTGGGTAACGGAGGAAATTGATTTATTTAGTACTTTGTGAATTGTAATTTAGAACTGTCAGCGCGTATTCAATATCAACATATTAAAAATAGAATTGCTGATTCAATTGGATTGGCAAAACAATTTCAAATTGAAGGAGAAAAAGAAAGGCAAGGAAAAGTAATTGATGAACCAAGTGATGAAAATGAAACTGTTGATGGTTTTATTGAAGATGGAATTGGAAGACACGTGACGACTGATCAATCAGTGGCTGAAAAAGAAACTCAACTCAATTAAGATCAATAATGAATTCACAATGAATTGATTTCAATTATTAGAATTCAAGATTTTCATTGGAATTAAGGCAAGCCTCTACCCAGATGCAGATGTGATAAATAGTCACAAGTTTTCAAATTTGTCTCTGGTGTTGTTGGAACAGATACCGGTTTATTGGTTGACACGTTGTCTGACAAAATACCCTCTTATGACTGATCCCTCTAATCGGGTTCCTGTCCTAATATGTGGACCAACAAGTATAAGTTATTTTCAAATAAAAGATAGTATTCTACATAAAACTCTTATGATTGCAGTTCAACATGGAAAGATCCCAACTTACAATGAATTGCAGAAGGTGGGTTTTACAATTATATGCCATATGTATGAAGGGGCCAGACTGTTCATATTTTATAAAATTCGAATGGTTTTTAATTTGATGCTGGCATTCATTCACAAAAGGCTTGATGAAGTTTTCGTAGATCTCTCCAGAATGGCATATCCTTTTTGAAAAATATATGTTCTATCGTCAGGTGTTTTAATGCAATTAGCATCTGTCAATGAACAAACTTTTTTTTTCTAGAATATAATAATATGGTGCATTTAGTGGGCAATCATTGTAAAAATACTTGGAATATGATGATCTTAACATAAATATAAGACAAAAAGAAGAGAAAAACAACTATGTTGATATTTTGCAAAGAATTAAGATTGGTTCACCATCAGACTCTGAAATTTACGTTCTTCACAAAATATGCATATTTCCTGATAGAAAAGCAGATGTTGAAGGAGTTGCTGAAAATAGTGCTTGAAATTTATGCTACACGTGAATGTAATTGTGTTTGGAGTTTGCCTTTAAATAGAGCTGTTAATGTGTTGAATAATAACACGATAAAACATGTAAAATAAATTCAGTCGCAATTGGTACAAAGTATGCTGTTATGAGACAAGTAGATGGAAAAAAACGAAAGGTCCAGCTTCAATAAGTTAGGTGGTGATTTCACTTGTCTTGTATTTTTCTAGGTTTATATTTAAGAATATTAATACATATGTGTCCGCATTGTTGGATCTATTATAACTATTTTGTCTGTCGATTCGATTTCAAATATGACCACTTTTGGCGTGTCGATGTCATATTAGTGTGAAGGTTCCCAGTGAGAAGCGCGGATGTGTCCTTTCAAGCTTTGCAGACATTACAGATCATACCACAGATGCGGCAGGTGTTGTGATGATTAAAGGGGATACCATAAATAAAGCTACCTATTGGCTGTGCTTGATTTTGTGAAAACTACCCTTGTTGGTCATTCAACAAAACTGCACGTGACATAATCACAAAGTTGTTGCATCCTGAGCATTTACGGTGTTTCATGTTTCCTCAATGTGCTGGAGGTGTCACGTCCCGTCTCTTCCTTGCTGCTCTCTTCTGCTGCTGGTGTTTCATCCTATTGTTTTCAAAAAGCTTTCTGTCTTCAAAAAGCGCTTAACTCCACATTGACCTATCTACAGCTAACCCCTCCCATAGTACAACATCAATTACAAAGCACTTAAAATCGCCTTTCAGTCAATGTTTTAATCGCTTATGAGGTTATGCTGTTGTCGAGTATTCCCAGTTACTTCTATAGATCACCTGCTTAGGCCGTCTGTCATCAGCAAGGCGAATAAGATGACCAGCTTGTTCGAACTCTTCGGTATCAGGGTAAATTTGAACTGCCAATGGTCTTCCACTACAGCGAAGGACTAACACATGTATTTCATCTCTTCCAGGTGCACGGCATCTCAACTGCCATACAGCCTGTGTTGTCTTTGTTAAGATTAAAGGTGCCTATAATAATATTATTAAAGTGAATATCGAATTTGTTTACCTACATACGCCGGCGGTTCGAACTTATGCTATCAAAAATGAAGACGGCCACAAGATTCGAACCGTGTTATAGAATACTCCTGGACTCCACAACCAAGCGATGTAACCAAACTGCCACGAGAAATGACTATGTAAAGAAAGGGTTCAATCGCACTAGGAATTAATATAAACTAATTATTGTATAATACTTGAAAAATATATGCATATATATTTTTCAACATATTAAAAATAGTGAAAAACATATACACATATAAAACATATAATAATAAAACAAATGTAAAGTTACATACGTTACAGGTCTATTAAGTTAGGATTACGAAAACATAATATAGCTCTAATCGTTATTACTAGTCGACCCCTTTTCATGATAACATAATAATTTTAACATATGTTTAATTCTCATTTGTCGTCATTCTAACCATATTAAAAATCCAATTCTTCATAGATACCATTTAGAAGAGTGCGATTTACTTTTAAATGATCCAATGATTATTAGGGTTTTCTTTAACACTTACCACCAAGGTTAGTTCCCATATTGTCTTGAATAAATAATTCAATAACAAATAATTAAGTTTAAGCTCGCAATCGTACTTCTTATCATTCCACTAAATTAAACAAATAAAACGTATTTGCTACGTTGTTCTTAGTTTCGGCAACCTTCATACAAATATATCGTTGTTTTGTGTACATATATTTATTCTTCCATAATACTAAGATAAACATTAATTGATAAAATAAAATAATAAATGCGTTTTTATAAGTTAATCTTAATTTAACTCTATTAATTAGAATAGTTCATATATTTAATTAATATTTTAAATGATCTATTCTATTTTAATAAATCTTTTTCTATTTGTTAATACATAGAATTTGTTTTTACGTTTTTAGTTTAGTATATCTAAACATATTTTAATACTCTTAGGATATACATATATATATATACTTGTCTTACTAGCCACACAAAAATGTTGTGATGTACATGTATGATTACGTATACAAATCCTCATACGTTAGGTAACACATGAGTTTGGTTATGTCGACAGATACTTCAGTGGTTTATAGTTTATAGTGTATAGATATACATTACGATATAACTTCCTGGCTGTTTTGTCGGATATATATTAACAAACGTTTATGATTTTAATCATAAACATATAGACTTTTAAATTAGATCTCAGATAACATCAGCAACCACTAATATAAAAAACAATGTCTATAGAGATGGGCTAAATAAAAACATGTTTCTCAATAATATGTATAGACAAAAAACATGACAATACCAGACAATCACAAATACATTACTGGGATCAGGCAAAGAAGATTAACAGCTTCAAGGTACATCAGCGACTAATCAATGTATATATATATATATATATATATATATATATATATATATATATATATATATATATATAAATATATATATATATATATATATATATATATATATATAGAGAGAGAGAGAGATAGATAGATAGATAGATAGATAGATAGATAGATAGATAGATAGATAGATAGATAGATAGATAGATAGAAGTTGCGAGAGAACATTGGGTATATGCGTATTCATATGTGTATGGTTGTTATTAGTTGGCAAAATATTAGAAGCACACAAGTGGGTGAAAAATAAATGCAAACAACACGGGATAAAACTCGGATATCGGAGTTTTTGCCTATACAAATTATGTTCACCCTGTTCTACCAGTAAACACAGCTTTCACATATATAGTTATTCTCACCATATTGAAATAAATCAAATTCAACATTACCAAATTAACCTACTTCTTCAATACACACACACACAACACGTACATTCAAAACTAAACAAGATATAAACAATTGTGTACAATGGAAAACAATCACAACCACATACACAGACAAAACAAATAAATTTAAATGTTATACTTAGATACTCATATAATATCGCTGATCACATAATAAGCCTCATCGACACTAGATAATCAGATTTAATTAGAGAACATTACTTCTTCCTCTCTTCTCTTTTTCCTTCTGTGCTACTCACCCTTTCTTTGGCCTTTTGGCTAAGATCAAAGTGTAGTATCTGTTCCGATGGATACTGCACCCCATAGACTGGCATTGTCTTGGCCTTCGGGGCTTGATTTACGCCGGTGTATGGGTATGTCCTATGCAGTTCTAGGAGGTCCACCCTTCCAGGCTTCACCTCCCCTCTTTGGGAGGAGTAAGTTTATTGCTTACTGCCTGAGGCGCCCCTACCGGGGAATGCCGACGGGGCTGCCCAGGCAATTTTTAAACCCCTCTTTCCCGACCCGATCTTGGGTCATATCTTACTTGTGGGAGTAAGATAAAAACTGGCTTTGTGCCTAACTCCTGGAGAAGAGTACATCAATACTCCATACCAGAAATGAAAAAGTCAGCAAACGCCCACACATAAGACGCACATACAATCTGATTAAACATGAGAACATTCGTTGTCCTTCTTTTCTTATTTCTTTTCGTTCCTTGGTTATTTCCACCAGACGCGAAAGGCAGCAAACACCTACACAGAAGACCCCGATAATGTGTCCCTGGTGACCTGAAAAAAAACATTAATTTAAGTTAATCGTTTTCAAGATCTCTGTTCACACTTCATTAAATGCTGAATAAAAGAATGGGTTTACAAAATTCAATACATAATATCCTGACAAAAAAATAGTTTATTTACGTTGCTGCTGAAATCGTCAAATACACTCAGCACGAAATAGTAAGTTACACGTTTATTGGTGTATTCCTTATAATTATGTTTAATTTATTTTGTTTACCCAATTGTGTACATATGATTTACCATCGACTGATTACACTAATATATATATATATATATATATATATATATATATATATATATATATATATATATATATATATATATATATATATATATTCGTGTTATAATTAATTAATTCCAGGGGGAGATACGGGTATGAGAACTCAATGTGATAAACAGAGCAATAATAAAATGATGTATAATAACACGAAATTACATAATCATCGATGCAATAATTTATTTGAAAGAAAAAAACACAAGGTTGAAATAAATTATTACATCGATGATTATGTAATTTCGTGTTATTATACTTCATTTTATATAGATATATATATATATATAGATATATATATATATATATATATATATATATATATTAAATGCATAAATGCGAAAGAACTTTTATCTATCAAAACTATATTAACATTAAAAGCGGTTATACTAATTTAATTCTAATGATATAAGAATATTTTGAAATACTGTATATATACTACTAAATTAAACTTCTGTCGTACACATTTTTAATTTTTATTGCCAAATCTTTTTCTATGTACGCAATCGTTTTATAGATAGTATTATTATCATAATAACTTTAATTAAAGAGATTTTATAAAAAAAGATAGCGTTATAAAAACTTTTTTAGAATTTCATTTTCAAGGGAGATAATTTATTTCCGGCAGTAGAAAAATGTTAAATGTCTATGAAATTTAGGGAACATATATTACACTTTGATTTAGTACAAAAACACAGTAACTATATCAAAAAAGTGTTTTTATGCCATGACATTTTAGAATGAATGTAAAAACTTAAACAATCTCGTAATATATTTAATTGGCGTGGGTACTGTAGTATCGTGTCTGTTTATATAAGATGCTCTTCCTATGAATTACCTCCTCCGCTTGTATGTGGGGGTACTCTTTTTTATGTTATTATTTTTTATTGCGCAGTGATTGTAGGGTATCGGTTCTCATACAACAATAACGCTCTTCCATTTATCCTTTTTTAGGGAAGAGAGGATAGTGTCTTTCGTCATGATATCATCTTCTCTGTCAGGTTGTCAGTGTAATATATCTCTGTTCACCATGATACTACCTTATCAGGCTTGCGACCAGAAGGAGTGATTGTCGAAAAGAAAAATATTAAGAGCTCAAAATTTTTCCGTAAGAAATTATAAAAATACATAGTATTAAATAAACATGCATTTCCCTTAAAATACAAACTAATAAATATAAATTGTGTGTGAGATCTTTAATTAAAGGTGTATGATACTTCTTAATAAATCATGTTATAAGTATTGTCTTCCCCCTAATAAATAAATAATTAAATTATATGCCGGCTTTTCCTTTCTTATCGTTGCTCAATTTATGTGACTGAAACAAGAAAACGTGTGTTTTTTTTTCGGATTATTCTATCAACAATAGTCTGACAATAATGCTTTTATTTGGGGATTATTCCTATTCAAGTCCCATAAATTATTTAGAGTGTACTAGGTGTTTGCATTATTCATAAAAAAACAACTGATATATATATATATATATATATATATATATATATATATATATATATATATATATATATATATTTAAAAAAAAATTAAACCAGGTTTTACTAAACAATACAACGTGCAGTTTTTAATGGTTTTTTGTGATGCCAAGTTTAATCGTAAACGTGAAACAACGAATTTAAAATTAAGTCGAAAAAATACATTCGCTATCTACGCAAGTTGAGGAATAGGCTAGCTAAGGAAACACGATAAGTGTAAGCACATGTCCTTTTCACTAGAAATGTATGAAAGAAAGGGAACTGTTCTTCCTTACCTAGCATATTCTTATTTGTTTATAAAGATGGCGACTGTATTTTACCGCCAAATGTGTGTTTTGTCGTTTCACAGTGACAACAAAACTTGCCATTATGTTTAATGTTATCTACATTAGTAAAAACAATTTGTTATACTTATCTAAAATATATAAACATTAAAACATTTTCTGCTTATTTAATGATGTGTAGTATATTTCCATTTGTCATTCATCCTAGTAATTACTTCCTCTTTTAGGAGAGGGGCAGTATTGGAGACGTTCGTTCTTCGCAATACCATAATTTCAGGATCGCCTACTACTTATTTGTTGCGGGATAATGTACTATCTATTCTGTTATCAAGATATAATGCCGCTACGCATTAACCCCTACTTTGGGGGTCGTTCTTTATTATATCATCCTGTCATTGAGTACCCCTTTCTCTTTGTGGTCAGTGTGTGCTGGTTGTTCATCATGACATCATCCTCTCAGCCTAGCAAAATAGGCGACCAGAAAAAGCATATATTTGCTAGTGTATATATATATATATATATATATATATATATATATATATATATATATATATATATATATACAGGGGGATTCATAAGTTACTTATCTATTTTATTTGAAATTCTGAAGTTAAAAAATACGGTAATACAAAACAGAAAGTTTATTCATCAAATTCATTCATGGGAGTTTAACATGACAGCAATTTCCTCAAAATTCCCACCTTCGTTCTGCATGCATAGCTCCATTCTTTTTTGCCAGGAATGTACGACTCTTTGTAGCATATGTGATTGATTATGAAATAAATATATATAGAAACAAATATATAAACGAACAAATGTATAATAACAAATAGCAGTAATTAGAGAGTGAGATAACAATCATCAAAAGTTCATAGTATGTTTGTGCTTCATATGGTAATCATTTTGAATAGCTAAGTGAAGTGACTTATGAATCACCCTGTACATATATATATATATATATATATATATATATATATACACACACACACATATATATATATATATATATAT
>OY744515.1:235412937-235415437 GCA_963556195.1 Sepiola atlantica | reverse complement strand
TTTAAATAACCACTGAAACGATATTGTGTCTTTGTAAAATACTAGACGTTCATTTATATATGCAGGTTAGTGCAGAACTGTTGCGCGGATTTCAAATGTCAATATAAAAAAAACGTGAGGACGAAAGAAATAATCGGATCTGTATGAAGTTGTTTTTATATATCGTTCATTTTCTGTTTCCTGTAATACTGTACAACGGTCGGTGGCATGAAGCATTTTTGTGACGATTTAAACATGTCTGTTTTAAATCTAGTACCTGTATCTCTGAATGAATCCATCGAATATAATAGTTATACAGGAGCGAAGCAAGATGGATTATAAAACCTGCACATAAGTGTGTTACAATATTCTCTTAAACCCTCTACCGAAAAAAATGTCTAATCCAAGTGAGGCCACGCACTTCCACCTATCGGTGATACTGAATGAACAGAAATTCCGATACTAGTCACACAGTAACTTTGTGACAAAACAATGCAAATGTTACGTTTTCAGTCATCGAGGTGTGAATAAACTATTAAACACTCGGTGACATAATCAATCAGAAGCTGATGTTAGTTCAAAAAAAGTTTCTCAATCAGAAAACAAGTCACAGAGAAACTAGAGATAAACACTTTTGTTTAAAAAAGACGGTTTACTTGCGTGCGCGAGGAAGGAGGTACACAGAGTAATAGACAGAAATGATGCCTCCCCTATTGAGTCGGTGCATTTGACACGTCACTTCTTGAAGTGTTGCTAGAAGAAACCAGAACATTTCTGCCCGGAATTAACACTTTTATCGTCAAGTGTCATTTTGGGGTCGTACAACGATGTTTAACTTAAGCTTTTTCCATTTAATTACCGGCTGTTGTTATGTTACATGTAACATGTTTATGAGTAATCTTCTTTTCATAGTCATTATCACATCGATGTATTGTTTTGCGTGTAGCTACACCTAAAAAAAACGAGTATATAATCAGCGAGCAGTAACTATTATAGATCTATAGGCGCCAACTCTTCAAGGAATCAACGCAATTTCACGAGACATGGTTAAACGGGTATGGTGAATCGAGAAATGAGGGAGGCATGGGTAGTAGATAGAAGTGACATGGATGAAACCATACCAATTGTATTTAATTATGAATGAAAAAGTAAATAATGATCAAGGCTAAATATGAGAATCGATTAAGTCGATAGCAACAATTATGTTGTCTTAGAAAAAAAAACGTAAAAATAATTGGCCTTAATATTTTCTACTTAATGTTTATGATTTACTATTCCACCAGCTAAATGAAGTGAAGTATAGTTTGGTTCATATATAAAATATATATAGCGATATCTGACGTCATTTATGAGTGTTGATTATTACGATTAATTGGTTTTAAAAGTATTTTGCACTCCATTTTTTTACAACAGTTGAAGAAATTATCAGTGATATTTTATATCAGTTTGTGTGATGTTTATTGTATTTTTTTATAATACGTAACTCCATCGTGTTGTATTTTATGATGAGTAATTCTTTTTAAGGTATAAGTGTTGTCATGATTTCTATTTTCCTCCGATAGAAAATGGTTGGGGTTTCTTCTTTATGTGATGTCTTCTTTCCATGCCACAGAGCGTCACGGATAAAGCACTCAGAGACACTCATATGAAATCAATATTTATTCATTTTACTTAATACGTATATTGAGACTAGACACATAGCGAAAGAGAGAGATATGTAACTGTAGTAGATGTGATCATTACAACCCTCATAATAGTACATTAAAATCTAAAGTATTGTATATTGTTCTCTTTCATGTAACTCGCTCACAGTTAACACTTGATAAAGAAACTTGAGCAACATACATTTGAATCTATGTTACTATTTTCTTATCTAATTACTAACACGTCCCGGTGTTAACATTCAACTATTGTAACTACGATTATCTAGTCAGCATATTTAAATATGGCGTTTTACCAATGAATATGGTAACATATACTTTCTCCATATGTTTTTAAGTTTTAGTTTTTAGCATAAAAAAATCATGAGCATATTTTAAATTAGAATTCTGGATGCATTTAGCAATAATACATTTAATGTGTGACGGTTCAAGACTCGGGGAAACGATGAAAAAACAAATAGAAGAAAAAACTTCAACCCAATTATAGTTCAATTATAAATGTTCAGAATGTTTACTTCGAGATCGATGAAGACATTTCATTTGAAAGTAACATCTCTTTTATTCGTTACGCACTTTGCAAACTGATCAATTAGTTGTCAATTGAAATTGTTGATCATTCGTCTAACATTTTAAATTACTTTTTATTCATAATTGGATTTTATGTTTATTTAATCACATTATAAATACTCACAAAATTGTTTAGTTCATAATTGCTTCCTCTGTCTCAAGAACTCACTTAAATATACCACGGAGGCTTGCCATAATATTCGAGGACTCTTACAACATATAAAGCACATACTCACACAACAAGAAACCCACACATATCTATCTATCTATCTATCTATCTATCTATCTATCTA
>OY744515.1:235405437-235410437 GCA_963556195.1 Sepiola atlantica | reverse complement strand
TAGCGAGTCGAGTACAATATCACAAGAAAATAAAGAAATTTGTAGTAATATATTTAATCGTCGGAAGACATTCGATTAAAATCTTTTAAAAAAGAATAAGAAGATCGACTAAAAACTAACAGACTAAATCTCAAGGTACCTTTCAACCGACACATTGTCAAGGAAAACGTCGGTCAATATCGCCTAAAACCGGGGAAAAGAGTAACGCGGAGAGAAAAAAAGGGAGATTGAATATCGCCATTATATACCGAAAGGGAATATATGGATATAATAGGCAAATTATTTTTTTTTTCTTTCCTTTTTCCTTTTAGAAGTCTCTGAATACGTCCAATTTATGAGACAACTCTTTTTGCCTACAGGGCGATGGTTTTCGCATTGTAACACTCACTGCCTCCAACACCTGGAGATGGTGTTTGGAACGGGCCTTGTGTACAATGCGAAAACATCGATCGGATATATATATGTATATATATATATATATATATATATATATATATATATATATATATATATATATATATATAAATCAAGAGGGTATTTCCTGACGCTAACACGTCATCGCTATATGAGATACATAGATATTCGAATATTCTATTAAAGTTCTCCTTTACTCCGCAAAGGTCGGGTCAGTAAAAAAATTAAGAACATTAATATTTATTTACCAATTGATTATGTTATAGTATCTCTTTATTTTCGTCACTTGGTCTTACCGGAGTTTAGAACAAGAATTCATCTAGTCTGGTGGAGTATCCAGATACGTGATGTTACTTAAGCTAACATTACTTGGAGAAGGCGCACTAGTCCTCCTATCAGCCAGTGTATAGCCGTGTCGAGGGAATTTTATTTGGTCGTTTAATACTATGTTATTTTGAATGTTTGGCCAGGGTTTTCTTGTAGGGTGATGTATCCTCATGTCAGGTTATTCTGACAAACCCTTGTACAGATAGACCGAAGACAATCGAGATGTGTGTGCGTGTGTTAACATATATGTGTTTTGCATATACTTTCGATATTTTATGTTTACAACCCTTTCCCAATTTAAGCTCGATGATTGTGAACTAGTAACAACAGAGCATGTATAAGTAAACAAGCTGCATTCACATTCCAAACGTCAAGCTTTTATTTTATTTCACGAAAACATTTTAAAAACATACAATCTTTAGTGCAATTATGCTTTTAGGAATTTGTTTCGCTCACAGGAGATCAACCAATAATATATATATATATATATATATATATATATATATATATATATATATATATATATGTATGTATGAGAAAGGAAGGATCAAGGTAATCCGACGTGATGGGAAATGAAAAAGGAAAAATCAAAAAGGATGTTTTTTTTATATATTCAGCAACGTTTCGTCTTTATTTTTAAGACTTCTTCAGGATGATAATATTAAGAAAAATGCCCTGCAAGTACATGAAAATATTGGGTATACATGATGGGTTGATGGGAAGAACTTGTAGCCACTGCTGGGAGCAGTAGAACCGTATGTATATATATATATATATATAGCTAGACAAATTTTATATCGCCTGTCATGTAGTAAATTTCGTTTGCAAAGACAATTGATTAATTTATTATTTTAAACAGATTGAAACAACTTACACATGACCCACAAGAAATTGATCGGCATGTACTGTAATTCAGAAGAGTTATTTCCAGTAGTTTACAACGACAAAATGGAAAGCATCTCTTTGTATAAATATTGGGTTGGTGCAAAAACAATGGCGTTTTTTGACGTTCAACTTCAGAAGACCATAACCTCTTGTATACCTAACTTTATTAATCAAAATAAGAACCATTAGAATGAACACATTTTTGCCAACGGGAAACAAGTTTACTTATTCCATTATAATAAAAATCCGGAGTTCTGGACGCGATGAAATCATTGAAGGCCGATTTGGCATCATCTCGGCTTTTGAAGCATTTCTCGCGAAGGAAGTTGACGAGATGCTGTATAAAGTGATAATCGGTGGGCGAGAGGTCCGGTGAATATGGCGGGTAAGGCAGAGTCTCGTAGCTTAATTCTTTTAGCTCGTGAAAGGGTCAGTTGTGCAACATGCGGGCGAGCGTTGTCATGGAGGAGAATTGGTCCCTGCCTATTGGTCAATCTCGGGAGCATACGTTGGAACTTCTGGTGCATTTCGTCAATTTGTTGGTAGTACCAAATACTATCGTGATTAACGAATATATACTACACTGTCCTCCAAAGGTTTAGTTCTAAGATTATGATAGATATCGACTAGGTAATAACATGAAGGCGATATCAAAACAATTATCTTCTGTGAAATATTGCATAAAACCTAACTGACAACGAACGTATACAGCGATACCGAACAAACGAAAATAGTTTGTCTTTTTAATCTGATAATGTTTATGAGTTCGACGTAGATATCTCTTCCCATACAACTCAAATAATTTGATTGCCTTAACTTAATGACGAAACATCAAGAAAATTTCCAATATATCAACATAATAAGTACGTTGTATTATTTGGATCGTTCTGACTATTGTTCTCATCTTGGGTGTTGTTCTCACAACGGTTCGGCCGATATAACATCCGAACTTCTTTAGGCTGTTATTGGTAAATAGTGGAAAAAATATTTTAATTCTTTTTTCGTCGTTAAAATTTAAAAATTTGTAATGTACTTACTTTAAAAAGAACCAAAAAAGTTTTCCACTATTAACCAATAACAACACCCAAGATAAGAGAAATAGTCCGAACCATCCAAATAATACATCCTCATGTTAGAAACAAAAATTCCAAGAAAGTAATACTAAATCAGTACGGACTTGAATTTTATACAAAAATGGAAACTACTCGCCGCTTTTTCTGTTTCGTAAGTAGATCACAGATCACAGCTTCTGAAATGTTAAAGACGATGGTGCGTGCGAAAAAGTAAAACAAATATTTTTCAACTATTCACCAATAACAGCCATTGTCAAAATACACCGAAGAAGGTCAGAGGTTATATCTGTACTATTATTTTTTTTTAAATGAATTTTAAAACGGTTTGAGAATTTGTGACAAAGATAAGTCATCTACGATTAGTTTGGCTTTAGACTAACCCTTTCACAGTTATGCCAAAACAGAATAGCATACATGCACACAATTTTGCTTTATATATATATATATATATCGTGTGTCAGGTTGTATATGAAAAGAAATCAAATAAAGTGCTCGATCATAAGAGAAAGCTAATATAATTTATTTAGATACTGTATATTACATATTTCAGCAATGTACCGCGGTTTTATCCAAAAGGGCAGATTTAGACATCTTTACTAAATCTCTGTGCCCAGTGGAATCATCGGCAAGCTAAAACGATTGTAGTCACGCCCGACAGGGAATGGCGTCAACAATTACAGAAAATGGTGTATCTCTGAGGGTGTCCCCGGAAAAATCGGGTGTGGGATAGTGATTAACTAAGGCTCAAGGGAGGCCTTCATTTTATTCCCAAGCAAGTGATTTATTTATCTGTTAGCAAGTTTTATTTATTTATTTATTTATTTATCTGTTCTTTTTGTAATGTCAAACGGCAAACTATATAGCCACCCCTTTCGTATTTCTTCAGGTATAATAACATTACAAAAAGAACAGATAAATAAGTATCTAAATTATATATGTATATATATATATATATATATATATATATATATATATATGTATATATATATATATATATATGTATATATATATATATGTATATATATATATATATATATATATATATATATATATATATTGCACATAGGATTTTGTTACTGGATGTATATTTGTATTAGAAAATCACCATTATATTGCAGGAGTTATTTTGTATCTATATACGAATGTAAGAAGGTTTTTGAGGATTCCCTATTTCAGTTTAAGCAATTGGGTTGATGTAAAATTCAGTAAATCAAAAATTAAAAGAATATCAGTTGCAATATGCAGTGACTTTATACATTTGGAATATCATGTGTTAGTTGTGTTATAAAGTTGTGTATTCATTTAGCAGGGGCGCACATATTTCGAATATATATGTTCCTATGTATCAACAGATTTTAGTATTTCTTTCGTTAATCGACCTGAAATATTTCAGTGTAAATCCTAGTGTTTAAGAAAAAAAGGCGCCCCCGACTATTTTAAGAGACGAAATAAGTGCGATTTAGTTTTAAACAACCAGGGGCATGGTGAATCGTAAGAGATAGTTCGTAAAACCTGAAATAGAAAGCATCTTATCAGGAACGACTTGCACGCGTAAAAATTGTACTTTCTACGTATTCGCCTTAAGGAGAGAAAGGTAGATCATTTTGTGCAACGTGAAAATAGTTTTTTAAAGTGAGGCTGGTCGGAAAAAGTCATCTTATCATCATGGTGATAATGTGTTATATTCTGCAACAGTAACAACATCGTACTTTTATCAGTTAAATTACGCTACTTACATATATATAGGTGTACACACTCCGTCAAAATATAAAGGAAAATGTATGCTTCCCCAGTGTTTACACAAATACTAATATAAAAACTAACGTCTGAATCAGTTAAGTAAAAAGGCGAAAGAAAGACAGTAAGAAAACTGGAAAGTTATTTGATGCTGAATCAGGTAATGTTGGTCAAATTTTGTTATGCTACAAGTTCTTTATTTCTTCAAATGTATATTCATGGTGTTTCGTTTCGTTTGGTTGTTTTGTAGAAGGAAAAATGTTTTTATTTTTATCTTTGCAGAAGATGAGCGAGTTGTGCAAAGGGAAAAGAACAATATCATAAATGTTTGGGGTATTTAAAGTCAGGAAGCCGTTACCTTCAGACAGCCTGATCCGGTAGCACCAATGAGTGTTATAATGCACAGTTATTTATTCTACGTATGGGATACAAAAACACTGTTTCTCTTACGGGATTACATACGCCAACCAATCAATGAACAAAATGGCATCCAAATAAGTGCAATAACGTGGAGCTCAGAAAAAAAGTAAGAGCGTTATGGTTGTCAAGGGACCTTTATTGTCA
>OY744515.1:235300437-235400437 GCA_963556195.1 Sepiola atlantica | reverse complement strand
CGAACACATGTGAAAGCCGTTTTGCTCACAAGAATGTGTAAGCGCCATTATCACGGGGTCTCCTTTGATATCAAATCTGTGACCCGGTCAGCATCATGATCATGTGCACCCTCTTTATTTAAATGGACATAAATACAACATATCTAATACAGGTTAATAAATATGATCAGAACAAAGTCAAAACCATGCTGAAGAAGAAATAACCACAAATTAAATTACCCTAGAAATAAAGTGTAATTACACAATCACAACGTAAGCTGCTGATCTTGATGGACAAGATCTATATTGTTTGTCACTTAAATCGATTGCTTTTTTGTAGCCTGTTTGCAACTTGATAGATTGCAGGCTAAAAACCTTACTCATGACGCACATGAGACTGATCGATGAGTACTGAGATGCAGTCGACTGATCGCACGTATTTTTTTATTACGAAATCTACCAAAGTGATGGTAAGCATTTTACCTTTAAACAACGACTGAACAGATTTGAAAGGATAATAAATATTTATGGCCGCAGTTTATAGAAATATGTCACAAACTCATAGAAGAGTTTAGATTGTTGACCCCCCACATAACTATTGTGAAACTACATTAACCAGAATAGGTATTTCAGTCTTAACAAAGATGATACAATCATGTATATAGAATGAAACTATGCTACAAATAAAAGATACAACTGTGAAATTTCCACAGGCCACGCTAGTAAATGATACATGTAGTACTTTATCTTTTAAAATATAATTCGGTACGATCAATAAAGCTGATGTGCATTATATATATATGTGCATTATATATATATCTATATATATATATATATATATATATATATATATATATATATATATATATATAATGCACATCAGCTTATATATATATATATATATATATATATATATATATACATATATATATATATATATATATATATATATATATATATATATATATATATATATATATATATATATATATATATATATGTATATATATACGGCACAATCACGTTGACATACCGGTTCTCGTTAGATCACCGAAGTTAAGCGGCGTCGAGCCTGGCCAGTACTAAATGGGTGACCATTTAGAAATACCAGGTGCTGTATGTGCTCTCTGCTTATCTCGGCATTGTTTCCAGTCGTCTTGTATTACTACTTGCCATTGGAATCGAGCGATGCCGACTCAGGAGAGCGGTTGTTGGGAGATTGCGCAACCCTTGCAATTACAAATTCACGCGCGGGCAGGCCCTGGCGGGGCACTCATACGTCGAAAAATCGACGGGAGAGTCCATCATATATATATATATATATATATATATATATATATATATATATATATATATATATATATATATGGAAAATGAAAATGAAAACCCCAACACTATATTATTTATGTATTCATCAACGTATAGTTTTTATTGTAGACTTCCTCAGGATGTAGAAACATCATTTATTTAATAATTTAGATTTGCCAAAAATTATCCAAATTTCGTCATTTCTGAGGATGAGAACAAGCCAATAATGAAAACTGTGATTTAGGCTAGTCCGTTATCAGCAGCAGTCTGTGAAGTCTAAGTGAAGCGAAAGTGAATGGGATGACAGTAGGGATTTATTAGTTCCCATATCTATTTTTAGCTAAGGACTCTGTCTTGGTTAAAATATGTCACAGCCGAAATGGTCGATAGTGAATGTCTGGAGCGGAATTCTGAATTTCCTGTCATGATCCGAATTAAAATATGGTTAGGGTTAAGGTTAGGGTTAGAAAAGAAAAAACAATTATATTGTTTCATATGAATGTACAAGCGTAGAGATGTTTACTACTTTGAAACGCAATTCTGATTAAAAAAGAAAAATTTTAATTAAAAAAGAAAAGTCTTGGCATAAAGAGAGAGAAGGACCTCATATATATTAGTTTATATATTCAAGTGTGAATGTATTAATTTATTCCTATTTCCGAATAGAAGGATCGGTGAACACAAATAGGTAATCTATGAACGCGATTTTCTCCCACGTTGCACAATATGACAACTCATTCAATTTTTAAAAGGCTAACATCATTAAATTCATATCACATAAGTATCGATGCAGACTCATTGAAATAGCACTCATCACAAACTCCATCATCATCTGACAACGAAATAGTTTCTATAATTTATCTTTACTAATTAGCAAACATGGTGAAACAAAAATTAACATTAGAACTTTGATAAAAATCCCATTCCACATCTTCTATTAATAAATATATACAAATAACTAAAAAATCGGAATAAATAAAAACACTCACCCATAAATAAATAAAATAGTTAGATTTAATTTGTATTTCTTCTCAAACTCATTTATACATATTGCGCATGAATACACTTGTTGTACTCATTATTATATTTATGGCATTATAATAATGCACTATAATTACATAAATGGGAATGAATAAATACATAAACACATCATTTAAGACACTATGAATATTATATCTTTCCTGTTTTACTTTTATTTACGGATTACAAATACATGCACTGGTATAATCATACATACTATTAATAAGTATTGATCAATTAATAATACACAAATAATGAACCAAATAAATATAAATAAACACATTCATACATGAATAAATTAACGAGTTAAATTAGTTCCCACTCACTTTTATACATATTTCCACATATTGCAAGAAATGTATTGATTAATTAACGAGACACCAATAAAGTAATCAGATAAATAGTAATACATGAATACATGTACACTTGAATAAATAAACTAATAGTTATGATGTTCCCCTCTCTCCTTATTGCAATGCTTTTTTAATTATAATCAGAATTTGTTTCAAAAAAGTAAACTTCTCTACGCTTCATATAAAAATAATAATTGTGTTTATCTACCTTTTCTTTCTTTTTTCTTGTTTCTCCGACCCCCACACATACATCCACTAACGTCCAAGCTCGGCTGTTACATTTTGACTCGGACAGAATCCCTTGCTAAACATAGATATTTGAACTAATAAATCCAAGCCGTCACTTTCGCTTCCCTTGAACGGCACAGACTGCTGCTGATAACGGACTAGCCTTATTTGTGGGTTTCATTTTTTTCTAGTTCTCATCCACAGCCATGCCGAAATTTGGGCAATTTCTGGCAAATCTAAAGTATTAACTGTATGATTTTTCTACATTTTTCTTCATCCTTAAGAAGTCTACTATAAAGACGATAATTGATGAATACATAAATAATATAGTTTATGACTTTCCTTTTTCATTTTCCTTTGCGTCAGATCGTTTTATTCCTATTTGTATTCATATATATATATATATATATATATATATATATATATAATATTTAGATATTTAGATAACGATTTTGTACATTAAGTTATGTATTTAATCCAACTAAAGTCCATGTACGAATTTCTATGAGGATAACATCCCTTTTCAAAATAGTATCTCGGCATCATTTAAATAAATTTTCTAAAACTTCCGTTATGAAAAGACATATGTTTTAAAGTGCAATGCTTGCTGGTAGGCATTTATTATCCTAACCCAAAAATGGTATGGTCCGTATCTCTATTATTAAGGTCAGTAGCCTAGGGCCTAGAACGAGACAAACACCATTACTTGAAATAAATGATTGATTCAGTGTAATAAGCTTACCATAAGTCACAAGTCGATAGACAGTAAACGTCACGCATTCGTGTTCGTCAAGAAGCTCGAAGAGTGTTTCGCGTTTTGTTACTGAAGGAAGAATTCGAGCGAAATAAGTTTAATGCAATAATCAATAGTGTAAATTAAGTTCGATAAGTGATGACAACCATGGTGTTTACATTTACCTTTTGAGTGCTGGCAGGTTCTCGCTAGAAAGAGCTGTTGGCAATAGCGCCTTGGAAATATAAATTTGCCAAGGTTATTGCTAAAGTTGAACGACATTGCATTACGTCCGAAAGGAAAAAGCGATACACTTAAATCAATCGATAAAAAGAAGCACTGACACAAACATAGATAAAGGGACGGTGCGTTCAGACATTAGAACGGAAGGAACTCGCTTAAAATGAATGAAACATTTATTTCAAGATCTATATTTCTACCGCTTACTCTGAATCTCTAGATGAGCTGTAATATAGGAAAACAAATGTATAATAATTGTGATGCATTCTCAATTTTACGGTATATCAACTTAATGCAATGGCTATTGAAGAAGATTAATACAACACATATTGCTATTGAACAGATATCTGATCGGAGTTAATAGCTTGCTCGGTTTATTATAGTAATACATTAATAGAATATATTTGACTTGATTTAGAAAAGGTAATTTCATATCCGTCGCTGTTGAAAGAATTTGTTTTCTATAAGGAATTAATGGTTAATATAATTTAGCAAAAATGTTATGCTTCATAATTAACCACTGATATTTGTATTACATTCATAAACAATTATGAAAATTGTTGTTTATCGTTCATTTAAACGAATACAATCTTGATGGTATTACTGCCACTCAATTTTAACAGTAGGCTGATCTATCAGCCACGATGAATGGCGCGCTATATCCTTGATATCTTTCTTTACGAGTCAAGAGATGGTGTTGATGTATGTCTCACCAAATGTGCATGGGAATTATCCCAGACAGGTGTACTACGAAAGAACTACTTCCACTGCCTCATTCTTATTTACATTCTTTAGTGAACAAATATTAATTATTTACTTGGATAGACTATTTTAGAATTTACTGACGTTGAGTAATATAATAAAAGAAGTTTGCTTAACAAAATAAAATGACAATTGAATACATTATATATATATATATGACATGGCATGCCCTCCTTTCAGTCTAGAGAGACTACGGACAACCCTGTAAGAGGCTAACTGGGCGTGTAATTGTGAAGCAAGGGTTGCGCAATTCTAACAACACTTCTCCGGAGTCGGCACTGCTTGATCCCAATGGCAAGCAATTTAAGACGACTGGAACCAATGCCGAGATAAGCAGAGAGCACATACAGCACCTGGTATTCCCAAATTGTCACCCATTTATTACTGGTCAGGTTCGACGTCGCTTAACTTCGGTGATCTAACCGGTGTGTCAACGTGATTTTGTCGTATATATATATATATATATATATATATATATATATATATATATATATATATATATATATATATATATAATTGATCAAGTTTAAATATGTTTATAAAATTAAAATAAAACCAACTGTCTCAACGGTGTTCAATACCACGTAAAGCATTTAAAAATGTATATAAACAACATAATAGCCTTACGTAAATCGACCAACCTTTCAGTGTTATGGCATCTTGTCAAAAACTGAATAAAATTAAAATGATGAGTGAAAAGTGAGAATCTCGCATTAGGAAACGTCACCAGCCAGCAGTCTTTCACAAGATGACATAGCATCGAAACGTTGGTTGATTAACGTACAGCTATAATATTGTTTATATAATTTAATATATATATATATATATATATATATAAATATATATATATATATATATATGTATATATATGCATATATGTATATATATTATATATATATATGTGTATATATGTATACATATATATATATATATATATATATATATATATATATATATATATGGGTGTGTATATATGTATATATATGTATATATATATATATATAAAGAACAAGAAGAATAAATGTAAAGAACAAGAAGAAAAAGTAAACAATTCTATTATATGTATATATATATGTATATATATATATGTATATACATATGTATATATATGTATGTATATATATATATATATATATATATATATATATATATATATATATATATATATATATATATATATATATATATATACTGCAACCAGTTCAAAACTGTGGGCATATTCTTTCTGCTTGCACAGATACGGTTTACGTAGGTTGATGGTGACCGCTTCGAGACTCTTAAGGTGATTCTTCGAGCGAGCCCTGTGCATAACAGCAATTGCCTCATACGTATATCCCTCAGTGCATAAATGGCACTCCAATAAATGGTCGCCGATGGCCGACTCATGAGCTTGTAAACGCCCGGATGTCGGCCACTGTCTGTACCTACGCATCGAGAGGGGGATGTGTTGGGAAACTCTGACCTCTAATCGTTGAATGGTACGCCCTACGTAGTCAGCCTCACACTGGCCACGAAAATGATAAACAACTAAATTGTATTGAATAGTGGGGATACCATCTTTGCGAAAAGAGGGGAAAGCACTGCAGGTCCCAGACACCGTTCTCACATTAGTCGCAAAAAGCAACGAGAAACGGCTGAAAACAATTTTATGCGAAAGTTCCTGGCTAGCGCTGACGATCCATGGTAATTTCACATAAACAGGGCACTTTTGGGTGCTGACGTATGTTTCTCTATTAAATGTGGCAATTTTGTCCTTCATGCATCTTTCAATGGTGTCTAATGGAAGATAGGATTTCAGTTATTTTGCAAAGTTCTGCATTAGATTTGGAATTAGAGCAGACCACAAACGCTCGATGCACTAGGGTTTTAATCAGATTTATTTTCCTGATTTTCGGGGAGAATGAGTCCCAGCTTGTATATTGGCCTGAGAATGTGGGCTTTCTATATACACTGGTTACAAAGCATTCATTAGTTCTTTCATCCAACACGTCCAAGAATGACAACAAGTTATTATGCTCTCCCTCCACTGTAAACACAAGTGCCGGGTGAAGTAAATTTAGCTGCCGAAGAAAATCATTTGCGTCTATGTGGGATTCGAATGTGGCAAAAATGTCATCCACATAGCGATAATAACAAAGAGGCTTCGGCAATCGTTGGAACAAAAGTTGTTTCTGAAACCCGAAAAAATGTTCGCCAACACCGGACTCAAAGGACTGCCCATTGCCACCCAATTAATTTGGTGATACATATCCCAATTGAAACTAAAATCAGCCGACTTAGTCGCCAAATCCATAAGTTCAAGAAATATATTTTCTGGAAATGGCGACTTAGATAGGAAAATAGACTATCGGCACATTTTTTTTCCTCTTCAATTCTATTTTTTTAAATATTTTACCCGCTTTACTAAAGTAAGGAAGGAATAATTTATTTCTCGCTTTAGTATTATAGGTCTCTCCGTCCGTGGTAATTATGGCTACCTTGCCATTGTTATTAAAATCAATATATATATATATATATATATATATATATATATATATATTGCGATCCTTATTTCGTAGATCTATCAGTAGTGAATACATCGAAATGCTGACATGAATCTAAAAAGTGCTTGTCTCATTAGAAGAGTTTACTTTTTCCTATCGTTCTTTTTTTTTGTTCTGCCTTTGATAAGATCCTCCCTGAAGCTCGGTTGGTTTCATTCAATTGACCCCCTCCTCCCCCCCCCCCAAAAAAAAACTTCAGTCTACAATTATTTGTATTAATATTTTTTTTAATCGCGAGCGAACTCTAATATTTTTCCGTCTTACGAACCTTTCACCACCGATAAACACACTGGTCCACAGCAAGGAAGAAAAACGAGAACAAGAAGAAATATGAAAGAAAATGAATAACATTATTTCATGTTTCTTAGTTTTTGCTTCATATCATTGTTCTTTTTTATTATTAAATGAAGTTTACTAATGTAAACTCAACACTATATTTTTGGTTAAGGTTTGTGAAATTTTCGTGAGACGAAAAAATATAAGCATTCGCCGAAATTAAAAGATATAAATACATTTGTATGATTGTAGACTGACGTCTTCATCTTTGGCCAATTGAATGTAACCAATAAATTAATATATATATATATATATATTTTATATATATATATATATATATATATATATATATATATATATATATATATATATATATATATAACTTAAAGAAATAAGCAAAATGCCTTTAAAAACCATGTGTTAGATGCAGGTATTTTTTTATTAAAATCATTTTTTCTCGTTTTCATGTTATTTCTAATAATTTAGATCTGTATAACAAGCCTCATCCGAGTTATAAACAAATAAAAGGTATTAACCTTTTTTCTATAAGAGTTCTTCCTTGTCTCATTAAAGTGGCGTCCGATGTTAAGTGGACTTATGATGTAATGTCCTTTTTTAATCGGAACTTAAATCGCGCATGATCGCTAGTAGGTATACATTTGGGACAGATTATTATTTAACCATCTTTAACATTTAAAACTTAAAGAAAGCGGCAAAACGGCTTAAGAAACCCATGTGTTAGATGCATATTAAAGCCTAATTAATGTATATATATATATATATATATATATATATATATATATATATATATATATATATATATATATATATATATATAAATATATATATATATATATATATATGCGTAATTAGGCAGCATTCTTTCTCTTATGCGTGTTTGGTTAAACAGTAACACTAGCTTCTGTTAATTTATTTTTTGATTCGTTTTTTCGATTCGTCGCACGACCTATTTGGTATTGTCGTCCTTGTTCTATAAAAAATCGCCATATTTTCGCGAATGTTTTCGACCGACGTCAGTCATCTTCAGGCGGATGAATGAGTATGCAAAATAAAAGATTGGTGAATTTATTAAGACGCTTTTAAAAACATTTCAATACCACCTCATCAACACTTCAACATACCTTCGCCCCCTCATAACGAGCATGGTTGATACTAGGTGTATTTACTTGAATAAACAACGCGTCAATTATGGGGAGACGAATACTGCAATATGAGATCCAAAGAATGGCAGTGTTCTTTGCTTAAAATATTCCTAAATTCATTTTTTGAGATGCTATGTGTTATTAGGTGTTGGTAGATGGAACTTTGAGGGGAGGTGATGTGGCAAGTTAGTCGGCGTGATATGCTAGTTCTAGTCATGCCGATATACGTGTTGTTTGCAGATACATATTCTCTGATAGGGCATTTAAACACGTATATGGTATTACTAGTTTTTAATAAGCTATTGTCGGCCGGGTTATTTTTTATTAATAAATTTGTGGTTTTAGATTTCTTGTAATAAATAATAAATCTAATTTTAAAGTCATTATCTACGGGAGATATATTTTTGTGTATAATATTTCTAATTATTTTTTCATCGACTTTATAGTTTGGGTGAATTTGGTTACAAAAAAAGTTAATATTATTATTATTAATATTGTTGTTACTTTGAGGTTCAAAATTAATACATAAAACCGATTAGTTCATTACAACGGTGGGGTAAATATAACAATACTAGTAAGTAATATGAAATATTTTCTCTACCCTATTCTCTCTCTCTCTCACACTCTCTCCCTCTTTCTCTGTAGGTCTCACTTTCTTTGGCGGGAGTAATCCTTGTAGGATATTCATTTATTTTTAATGGGTAAGGAGAAGCTGTGATGTAAATTTTAAGGTTACGAACACTAGCACTGTACATATGGTGTTTATATGATTAAAAGAAAAATCTTAAGTATAAATTAGCTTTCATTTAATTTGTTGAAGTTTTCCAATAATGAAAAACAAACGTCTCTGTATGGATCAGTTGTCATAAATACATTTAGTACTGTCTCACTCTCTCTCTCTTTCCTAATATGTGACCGTCTGAGATTGTTATTTCCCTGTGCTGAAAGGAGCCGTACGCTCGAAACGATGCCGTACGTAGATAACATATTAAAAAATATAATTTATATCATAAAAAGCGATGTTAAAGTAAAAATTAAAGTAAAGCACTATCGGAGAGATTAAACATAGACATTCACTTTAGGTCCCAGTGCAATACTCTGATTTTGTCGTTGAGTTCTATCGTATGTATAGATATTTATACCCGACAATTTCAGTGTAAAAATCATTTAATTTCTCCGTAATCACTTGATAATCTCTCGTGGCCCCAAGGACTAAGCGGACGCTTACAGATTCAAGGTCGTACGTAAATAGACTTATAAAAATAGAAATTAATCTTTATATATATATATATATATATATATATATATATATATATATATATATATATATGTATGTGTGTGTGTGAGAGTGTGCGTGTTTGTGGAATTGTCTGAAAGCGATTATAAAAAGCACAAATGTGTTTTTTATCATAACCTTCCAAGATACACATTCTATAATGTTTACATATAAAACTAACAATTAAAACTGGGACCGGGAACAGTATCAGATAAAGATCATGTAAGTTTTGGAGTAGCGGAAATCTAGAATTTGAGAAAGTGAGCGATATTAAAAGTGAAAAAAATGATGGCATAAATAAATAGTTGCATGAAAGTATCTGCGTATCAAAGCAGCCAGACAGAATTTCTTGTATGAACTTTCAAGATGCTTGTAGACGACATCGCGTTAGGCCTCACCAAATCTGCCCGAAGACACAGTCAATGGAATTCCTCAGATTAATGTATCAAAGAACTAACCACAATGGCGTATGCGTGACTTAAATGTGACAGTCCACACGACGGCTGATCACGATACATCGCCCCGCCAGCGACCAATGTTAATCAGGGATATATTAAAACTGCCACTTTCCTGTTCATGTGACATCATTCCGAATGACAGGTGACTTTTTCTTTCTTTTTAGTTTAGTTTTATAACACGACAACCAAATCCCCAAAGTTTAAATTTGATTGACAGTGTAATTATTGACGTAAAATCGCTGACTTCCGCAGGGAAACACTGGGATATCTTTGAAGAAAATGGTTTAGAAAAATAATAGTCCAGCGCGTAATATACATATTATACTTTTCCGTCTACTCGTTCTCCATGTATCAATTATATTTACGAATGATATTGATAAATCCTATTTTACTTTGTAAGCTAAGTAAATACGAACTTAAAAAAAGATTTATTCGATAAAAATGTGTATTATTGTAATTATTTTTGCAACTATTCTCATCTTAGTTGTTGTAACGTTCTACAGTCTGCTAGTGAATCTTCTTGAACCTGAGAACCTAATAGTCGATCTTAGGGATCTTTAGGTCGAACTACGTACCTATACGGAATTTCGAACTAAACGCTTTGGTTGCTTTGTTTTACAGCATATCAACCCTTTTCAGGTAATTTAATGCGAATACAGTAATTTGGTTAAAGTTGTTATGCTTAAAGTTCTATATATCTTCAAATTGTTATTCATGGGGTTTCGTTTAGTTGTTTTGTAGAAGATAAGTGGTGTTTTTGTGTTGGGCTTTGCAGAAAATGCAGATCATGGTTGAGTGTTGACAACCGTAAGAAAAATAAAAAATAACATACATGTTTGGTGCATTTTTGGCTAGGAACCCAGTATTTTCAGACAGACTGAAATGGAAGCCCCAGGAAACAAAACGCTGTATTTGATCCCCTGCTTTCCTTAGTTCAACATAAAGATTCCTATCATCGACAATGAAGTTTGCAGGTTTAAAAATATGAACCGGAGAAATGTCAGCATTTACATTGCCCAGAATGATGTGAGTATAAAACCCAGCTTGATATTTAGGTATAAACTGTTATTTCAATCGGTGTTATTATTTGATAATCTTAGAAAATCATCCAGAGAATAATTAATCACTGGGAAGGACATAAAATGAAATGCAAATGATATTGTTAACTTTTTTTGAAGAGAAAAATGCTTCTGAAAACTTTATAATGTTATTATAAAAACATAAATCAATGATCACTGTTTATATCAAATGACACCTACTCATTCAATATGGATTAATGCTTTTGGAGCTATAGTGTTTCATGTATATTAATTTTTAAAACACAGAACTTATAAAGAATTTAGTGATAAATAAAGCGTAATTCATTAATCAGTGCTTATGTAAAAAGAGAATTCTTCTGGAAAAATACCAATCCATCAGTAGATGCGTAGGCGTATTGGTTCATGAAATTTGAATATATGTGTGGGTTGTAATCTTCATACTTTTATTTTATCGATTCACTTATTTTTTTTCATTTAGGACATATATATATACTCTTTTTCCATACTTTATTAAGTTCTTTTTTTCACCCTGTTAGACTGGTTAGATATAGCAAGAGAACTTCCCTACTTAATCGTAAAAGTGCCAAGAAAACTGTTTCATGTTGACTTATAATTTAATACATCTTTTAGCATTGATATATTTTACTAGTTAGTATAATTGATGATTAAGAAATAAAGCTCAATTAATATTAAAAAAACACGCATTACTCCTATAGTTATCATTTCTATTCATATCAACTGATGTATATGTATATATTTATATATGTGTATGTATAAGATTTATTCCAAAACTTATTAACCGATCATCATTAATTTTGGTATGCAGCTGCTTGTCGTAAATATGTGTGCAATATAAATAATATTCAGTTTAACTTAGTATTATGCAAGGAGAGAAAGAGGATGGAGAATTCCTTGGTGAAAATCAAGATGTGGATTTTGTTTTAATTAAAGTCTATAGTCTAGAGTATTTTAACGGTATTTAGAGAAAAATAATATGGGCATCACATTTCATTTGAACATTCAAACGTTTAAAATTTATATTACACTTGATCTATAATCATGAGACACATATTAAGAAAGGAACCCTTAATTTCATTTGCTTACATTTTACACATTCTCTCGAATGTAAATCAATTAATGGATGTTGATAAGAATTGAAATGGGGATTCTAGACATAAGTTGTATCATCATAATCATCATCATCAACCGGTTTATTTGTTGAATCAGGCCACAATTAATCCTCTGATGAGGGTGGGGCCTGATTGTCTAGTCTCGAAATCTAAGTCTTTTTCTCCACTCCTGTTTTTGGCAAGGCTTGATGGAATCCATAAACCCTGAAGATCCACGCATCCTGGGATCTACGAAGCCCAAGACATTACCAGCAGCATTAGTGCTACTGGCACTGCCTTTCTTTTATCCTGCTGTATTTCGACTAGACATTGTATTTAAGGCAATTGTACGGCTGGATGCCTATCCTTTACCAACTTGAACACTTTTGGCAGTCCAAGACCTCCATTAATGTATACGCATTATATCTTGACTTTAATCTTCGTAAAGGGACATATATGGGTAGAAAACTGTTATGTTTCAGGAAATAATTTTACTTGCCTTTGGACGGGTATTTTTCTATAAATATGCATGTTATAATTTTAATTATTATTGTTATTATTATTGTTATTATTATTATTTTTATTATTATCAGTAGTAGTAGTAGCATGCATATATGTATACACACTTATTTCCATTTAAATGTTATGTTTCTTTTCAGTTTCTAATGTTTTGTTGTTTCCTTGTCACTGATGTTTCTGTTTAAATAAGTCGTGTGTGTCATATTAAAGTAGTGGCGTACTTTCGTAATTAGGTAACACATGCATTTAATTTCGCTGCAATAAGTATGTTGTACTTTATTTTATTTAAGACACTTTGAGTTAAACATTACATTCAATAGCATAAGTATAACTGTTGAATGTGGACGCCTAAATTGTATAACCCGTTCTATCGCTGCTGAAAAATAAAACGAACATTTTCGGTGGGTGAGCTTTATGGACGACTGAATATGTCTAATTCACAAGAATACCCATTTAGACCACTTGAATGTGCCAAAATATACAACTCACTTCTATGTTGATTGGCTCTGATTCACTGTAAAATGATTCGTATATGTCGGTGAACGTATCGACTTAGAAATACTGAACTGACTGCCACGTCTGAAGTGAATAATTCTATTAATAGATTAACAGTGAACATTGCCTCGTTCCTCCCTAAAGTGCAATTCGAGTTGTGATTAGATCGACTAAATCGATTATGTCTAGTTTGAGTATTGATCAACAATGATGTACATTTTGCCCTCAAAACAAGGCCGGGTGTAAACGCGATATATTTACTCAGACCTCATGATACAACACACTTAGACCGATAGACGAAACAGCGGTTCTCTAAAAGTTTCACAATGGAGACTACATATAACATCATCGAATTTCAGAAATAAATATTTGCCAAAAATGTGTAAGCCACCATTGTTTTTAATTAACTTGCTTGTGTAGAATAATTATTTTCCGTAAAAATAAAAAAGCTAATAAACTACAACAGTGATTGCTGACAATTTTCTAACAACTATTCGAAATCACGCACACGGATACAAATATCGTCTTCCTTGTATTATGGATACTACGAATACATTGTTGTGCTTTTGAGAGTTGTATATTGGCAACTGAAGATAGCATGCAGAATAATAAGAAAATCCAGTGGCTTAGCAGGTGTAAGTGATTTGCTGTTTAATTTGGTTTATGTTTGACTTCTCCCGTGAAGATAATATCATTAAAACAAAAAATAAAATATATACTTCAAGTATAATATTTCGTAATCTCATTTATATGAAGCTTTTACGTGATGCTAATATCGGTCTATTTCTCATGATTAACGCCGTAGTTTTTCTTCCAGTTAATTTAAGTTGGTTCGTTATTCGACTAAAGGAAAGAATCAATTATTCGAAGTTCATATACTATCGAAACAGTTTCGGAATTTTATAGTTGGGTATTAATAATGTGTATCCTTTGGAATATCGGATTACTATTCTCATTTTGGTTGTTATTTTTACAGTTTTTTGACCGATTTAACCGTTGACCATTTTCAGGTGCATCTCATCGAACTTAGAAAATGCCATAGATATCTCGAGTTAAACATACAGATTCCCAAGTTTGAAAAGATTTACCTCAAGATGGTCTAGGTTACATCGATCAAAACCTCCTGAAAATCCCAACAAGGATAATCCAAATAATAGAATATCGTATCAGAGTATTCCCCGATATATCATGTGTAAGCTATTACAGAGGACGCAATGTGCGCGCTTAATCTGAGTTTAGTAGATAACCATCAAGAAAGTGCACTCGTTACCGCGCAAAAGCAGATCTCGTCCATATATAATCATATATATATATATATATATATATATATATATATATATATATATATATATATATATATATATAATTATATATATTAATAATGGAGTGTATGTCTTTATGTCCGTGTGTCTGTCTGTCTGATGTCGAAACTCCATCAGAGTAGTATGACTATTTACTAAGCCGCTAGCTTCATTATATACTACTACAAAAACCGCCGTAAACAGTATGCGCATTCCTCAATTTACATGATCAATTGATTGTCAACTTCTAATAATTTAGTATTCTAAAATATACACTCATGATTGTTTTCTTCAGATTTTCACATGTATTTACGCTATTTTGCTCGGTAATAATCTTACTTGAAAATTATAATTATTTCTTTTATTATTTATATATATATATATATATATATATATATATATATATATATATATATATATATATATATTTATATATATATATATTTAGTTGATGTTTTTGTTTCAATTTGCTACATAATATATTGTGTTTCGTTAACGCTTGAAATAAGCGTCTAACTCATTATTAATAGTGGTAGAAATATAATAGCTTACCATCACTTATATACCAGTTATATCCATTGACCTTGCAAGTAGCGTGGCTATTAATATTATTAAAATTATTATTATTATTATTATTATTATTATTATTATTATTATTATTATTATTATTATTATTGGTACTATTGTAATCATAACTATCGTAAGCATTACTGGCATTGTCATTATTAATATTATTATTATTATTATTATTATTATTAATACTAAGAGTAGTATCACCACTAAACATCTTCTATATAGTAATTTTATTAGTATTATTTTTATAATTAGTATACTATAATTACAATTAACAAATATTATCACAACGGGAATAACTACCATTACTGGTATTAATATCATTGTAGTAGCCATAACTAGTACAAATTTTTGGATGATGACAACTAATTAATATAGAAATGGAATGCCAGTACAGCATCTAAAACCCCAAATAAAATTATCAAACAATTTTTTTATACGATAACCACCAAAGATTTGCGACAATATTATTTTTTAATTTTTATTATATTGAATAAATTCAAACCCATCCCACCCTCTGATCCAGTTAAAATTAAAGTCACAATAACCCAGACACTAAATAACACCCCACACAATTTCCTAAAATATTACCTGTTAGAATCTCCCCCTTCCTTCTTTCCTTTCTCTGCTATACGCTACCCCCGTATCCACTCCCCTCCTTCTGATCCATCCCCAAACTTCCTGTTGTTGTTAAATTATAGAAATTTGAGCAGATTGATTCCACAAATGTCTGATGAGTTTGACGCTTATTTCAAGCGTTAACGAAACAATATATTATGTAGCAAATTGGAATAAAAACATCAACTAAATATATTTTGCTCTGAATTTTCATTGAGCACTCTCATGAACCCGGTTTCAACTTCCTTCGGCTTTATACCCCTTGGATATTTGTAACAAGTTAATTATATATATATATATATATATATATATATATATATATATATATATATATATATGAAATGAGTTACGTAGTTATTCTATCTACATCCAACTGATTGAACAGCGAGCGTTAATTCAATGATACGGTTACCTCCCTCCGTCAAGTCGCAAGACCGGCGCGTAATTTAAAATGTAAACAAAACGCTGGCATTTACCGTGTTACTTTAACTTACGCTGTTCAGCTTTTATTTACAAACTGTTTTTTTATTATTCCATGTTTTATTTATTAAAATAAAAGATGTGATTTTTTTTCTTTTCTGTCAGCAAAGAAACTAACACATTGTACTGGAAAACAATATAACTGATTTTAGAATCAAATTGTTTAATTAAAAAAAGGTCATCAAACAAACACACACACACACACATTCAAACGAATTTAATTTAGGTAAACTTTCTTTCCGAGACTATTTACATAACTAATCGTGTTCACTGTATTTGATTTGTTGGTGCTTTTACACTATAGGACCAGCGCTAACTTTGACTCCGTCGTTAGGGTTAGGATCACGCTCAAAGTGGGGTTTAGGGTTAGAGTTTGGGTCATGGTCAAAGTTTGCACGGGTCTTACAGTAAAAGAGTACGGATTTTCTATTGTTTTATTAAAGGTATACTTTTCTTCTGATTCGAAAAATACTGTTCGCTGTATTTAGTTTTTTTATAATTGTTGATTTTAACAATTTTATTGAATAAAATTGTTTAATTAAAAAAAATTGATTTAAAAATTACTACTTAAAAAGCACACACATTGCAATGAATTGAATTTATGTAAACTTCTTCTCGAGTGCATTTAACTAACTAATCGTGTTCGGTGTATTTGATTTTTATACTATTCTGCTCTGGATAGTTTTCTTTTTTCATTAAAAATACTAATATGTATGAGGGAGGATAACAAATTTAAGGGGTGTCAATTTTTTTGGGGGGGGTGGTCTTAACTAAAAATATTCCCATGTATGGGGGAGGGTAATTAAAAAATTTGAGAGGGGGTCCAAACATTTTTTTTTCTTTTTAAACCAAAAATATTTCTATTTATGGGGGAGGGTAATACAAAAAAAAGTCTAACCACGCAAGAAATATGACTGAAGCTTCATCGGTTTACACGTGAGCGTTCATTTCAGACGCGGCAGCCTAGAAAAAATATGCGACCGGAGGGAGCATATATTTGCTAGTATATATAATATATATATATATATATATATATGTATCTATATTTATATGTATATATATATGTATATATATATATATATGTATATATATATGTATATATGTATATGTGTATATATATAATTATATATATGTATATATATGTATATGTGTATATATATAATTATATATATGTATATATATGTATATATATATATATGTGTGTGTATATATTTGCCTTCAATAATTCTCGAGATAGAACTGATCATTTAAACTATCGCCCAAGTAGTCTACTCCCGATCTTTGCTAAAATCTTTGAATCATTAATCAATCTAGAGATAGTCAGGCATCTAGCTAATGCCGAATCTCTTTCTGATCATGAATACGGATTCAGACAAG
Organism: Sepiola atlantica; assembly: GCA_963556195.1. Taxonomy (NCBI): domain Eukaryota; kingdom Metazoa; phylum Mollusca; class Cephalopoda; order Sepiida; family Sepiolidae; genus Sepiola; species Sepiola atlantica. The sequence continues at coordinate 235,382,586 of OY744515.1, read as the reverse complement.
CACGATCTACTGCAGATATCCTAACGGTTATATCTGAACGCATGTACTATACACTGGGCAAGGCAGGTGAAGCTATGCCGGTAGCGCTTGATATATCCAAGGCCTTTGACAAGGTCTGGCATGAAGGGCTTCTCATAAAACTGCACTCATATGGTATTACTGGACGAATATTTAATATAATTAAATCCTTCCTAACAAAACGAAAGATCCAGGTTGTACTCAATGGCCGTTCTTCTAAGTAATAAGGCATAAATGCTGGTGTACCCCAGGGATCTATTCCTGGACCTCTACCGTTCCTTATTTTCATAAATGACCTACCTGATGCCATTGCGACTGAGATAGGAATATTTGCTGACGACACCACTCTCTACTCTCGTCATGTGGGCAAAACCGACGTGCACATATCTGAAGCAATGGCTAAATCCTTAGAAAATGACCTCCAGTCTGCAGTGGAATGGGGTAAAAATAGATGGTAACTTTTAATGCCGCAAAGACAAAGCTACTTTTCTTCAATAATTACAAGAGACCTTTTCAACCATCGATTGGCATGGCAAATAACACACTACCTGAGAGTTCATCATTCAAACTCCTCGGCCCAGATAGCATGAATTGGAATAAATACATCGACAACATTGCCAGGGCTGCTGCAAAGAAGGTGTGCTCCCTATACCGTGCCAGTAAACTTCTTACACCTGACATTATCCTACATCTCTACAAAGCCACCATCCGCCCATGCATGGAGTATTGTTGCTACATCTGGGCTGGTGCATCATCTGCTAGTCTCTCCCTCTTAGACAAGGTCTAAGGGAAGCACCACCTGTTATACATAGCTCAAAAGATCTTGAAGGAGGTAAAAAAGCAGGGAAAAGACCATAACTATGGCATGGATTTACTACAAAGAAGCCTACGACAGAATTTCGCAAGCATGTATAATTGAATTCGTAAATCAGTACAAGATAGCTTACAATATTATTAATCTAATAAAGAAAGCAATGGGAACATCGAGAATGGAGGTAGCAGCTAGAGAACAAAACCTGACTGAAATAAAAATACAGAGAAACATCTTCCAAGGAGACTCTCTTGAGAAATGTGATGCCGGATACTTCATGTATATGGACGACCTGAAACTATTGGCAAAAAGCAAAAAGGAGCTGTAGAATTGATAAAAAAGAACCAGATTATTCAGCTGGGACATTCAAATGGAATTCAGAATGGAAATGGGTTCAATGCTTGCGAAGAAAAGGGGAACACTGGAGATATCAGAATGAATGGAACTGTCCAACCAAGAATAGATGAGGGTGCTTTGTTAACATGATACCTCTAAATATGTTGAAGATCTTGATGCAGACTCCATCAAATCTACAGAAATGAGAAAGAAGATTGGAAAACAATACCTGATAAGAACAATGAAACAAAAGTATATAGTAAAAATGTACTAATAAATAAATAACGGGGCAGTATCACTAATAAGATAGTCTGGACCACTCATAGGCTGGATAAAAGAAGAACTGAGGTTCCTTGACTAGAAGACGAGGAACTAATAATCATTCACAATGGACTACACACGAAAAGTTATACTGACACACTCTACGTGTAAAGGAACGAAAGAAGGGACAAGACTGGTAAGTATAGAAAACTGTGTGGAAGACACAAAAATAGATTTGAAGAATACATAACTCAGATCAGAAAAATACTAACCCCGCAGCAAAAGACACCATCAAAAAAAAGACAAGAAAACAAAAGTGGGAAGAGAAACAGCGGCATGGACGATTCATAAGAATGACAAAAGATGAGAATCACGAAACCAACAAAATGACACTTGAACAGAGAAACGAAATCACTACTGATAGTTGCACAGAACAATGCGACTAAAAGAAACTACAGTGAAGCTAAAATAAATAAAAATCAGGAAAACAGTAAATAAAGACTTTCTGACAAACAGATGAAACAGCCAACTAGATAATAAGTTAATGCAGTAAACTAGCCTTCAAAAAATACAAAAACAGAAACGACTGCCTGGAGAATTCAGTACACTGAAAACTATGCAAACGATTGCATTTTGAACTGGCAGAGAAATGGTACAGACACAAACTAAATACAATACTGGAGAATGAAAATCACACATTCATCTGGGATATCAATGTACAAATAGATAAACTAACCCCAGCAAGAAGATCGGACGTTTAATAATTAACAAAAAAAGAGAAAGTGCCCAATTGTAGATTTTCCGTCCCAGCGAACAACAGGATAAAATGACAGATACAGAAACACAAAGCAAATACAGAGAGCTTTTCAGCGAACTGAAAGGCATATGAAACATGAAGAAAGTCAATATAATATAAATAATTAGAAACAGTCTTGCAAAATCTTTTTAAAAGACTAGAAGAAGTTTGAATTAAGTGGAAGATTGAGACTATAAAGCGAACAACAATGATGAAAACAGCTGAAACAGGTAAATCAGTGAATGCGGAAACCATCCCACATAAATATCAAATGCTAACCAGTCACATGGAAACAAGTGAAACAGAAGTAAAAGAAAAATATGGAAAGAACACCACATGAAACCAAGGGAACTGAAACTTCAAAGGTCTTATAAACTATGCGCTCTTAAAAACAAAACCCATCAGCCTAGGCTGAAACAAAAAAAATAGCAGTGAAGGGTGAAAAAGATAGAAAGATCGAGGAGGCGCAGCATTAAACAGACCTCTACTTAAAGAGTGCGAGGACAACTGAGACCTTCGGAAGGTGTATTGACACCCAAATCTTAGTGAACACTAATGGTCGTTGCCAGCGAAAACTAAATTGTAGGAGGCGGATTCGATAAAGCAAAGTCATGTGCGTAGGTTATCAATAGAGGTGGAGAGTACGGGACATCTGGAACGCTTGTTGTTACCCAGACTCCATAGAACACCACCGGTTATTATCGGTAGGTAATCTCTGATGATGACATCTGTGATAACTCTTTGTGAGAGCAAATAATAATCAGTGGCTCTGGGTGGTTTCAGATCATGAAAAGGATGATGAGGATTAGCACTGTCAGACTTAACATGATAGAATGATGATCTGAGTTATTGTCACTCCAATTTGACATACTGTTATTAATTAAAATCCAGCAGTAAACTATTGTTGCGGGAACGCAAAGTGGATTGCAATAGTGATAGGTAAAAGCGATGAATACTGGAGATGTGGGGAAACTTGATGTCGCACATACTTCAGGTAAGACGAGCTGTTTCTACCAGTACGAACACTGCTATTATCACGGAGGTTGTGATCATAAATAAGAAGGAACAACAACTCTTAAAATCGTAGATGTCGCTGTCCCAGCCGATAAAAGATTGAATATAAAGAAAGTGACAGAAAATAAAGCAGATAGATGGAATTTGACTGAAAGCAGAAATAAATACTAAAACTAAAACAATTACTGTGCTACCAAAAATAATTGGAAAATGTCTACGAGAAATTTAAATCAAAAGAAAGATTGTCACTGTTAAACATACAGCACCGAAGAAAACCGTTGAAATATTAAGAAAGGTAATTGGGTGTGAAACGTAATCACATAATCAAGTAACGACTACAAACCCCATTAACGTTGGAATAGAAATAAAACAAAACATATAGAAAGAATATTACACGAATCCAAAGAACTGAAATCCCAACAAACCAAATAATCTGCTATTGACCATTGCCCCCCCTTCCACATCAAATAGTCGTAGAGCATGAAGGAGGATAGAAATGCCAAAGAGAGATAGCACCATTCAGATCTCCATAGAATGGTTGCGGAGAATACTCAAATATTTGTGAAACATTGTCTCCAACAGAACGTGATCTGTAATATAAGGTCGAAACCAATGATAAATAAATTAGGTGGAAAGTGCGATATATGTGGAAACCTGTTGTCACTCAACCCACAGGGAAGACCAGTTGTTTCTGTCAGCGTGCAATCATTACTCGACGAGACCTCCTAGTGAGTGCATAAGCCCAAACATGCAAGAAGTCCGATAGTCATAAACAACAAGAGACTTGGTAAATAACCTAGTAGATATTACCGTCACAGCAAGTCACAAGTTGAATACTAAAGTAGCCCAAAAACTAATTAAATGCATGCGGCTTACTAGAGAAAGAATGGAAATATTTAAAATTAAGAAAACCGCTGTAATACTTATAATAGACGTACCAGTTAGATAATTATCTTAAAAACTAAAAAAAAAAAAATTGGAATCACCTTGGGATAGAACGCATTCAAAACACGGGACTGATGTAAAACATCTTAACTATTAAAGAAATATTTCGAATACATTAAGAAACAATAACACGTGTAGTTTAAACGGTATCTTTTGGCGTCACAAAAACTGTCGTAAAAGTCTAAAAGGATCGGAGATCGGAGGAGTAAGAACACAACCAAGAACTCCGCTGGGAGGGTGCAGAAGTACTGCCATTATAGCGATGCTAACATTCCACAGAAAACTATCGATAGTTTTCTGCGAGAAATAAATGTTAAACGGTTGTTGCGAGAACAATGATTCTTTTGCAACGTTTATTGAAAACAGCAGATTGTTTTGGAAACGGGGAAGCTTGTAATCATTCAGAGCCCAGGTTTACTGTCTACGAAATGAGTCCCTGAACCTAATTCCTCGGGTCTATTTGTAGTCCCGCCCGTGACGTCACATCCGGCGTCACATCTACCTCCTCCTCTGTATTCGGATCGCTTCCCTCGTCCCCTGAACTGCTGCTTGCATATCTCCGGGGTTTTCTTATGTGTCGTCTTGCTCGTCTGAGTGCGATCGGGAGGTCCATTTCTTCGTCGCTTCTTTGGGTCTGTTCCTCTTCTTCCAGTTTCCTTAACTCATCACAGAAAGGGAACTCATCATCCTCCCCTTGTTGACGGGTCGTGTTTTGGGGGATTCTTTTTAGTTGTGACGTGTGTCTAAGCACCCGTTTATCTCCTTGCCTTATAATCGCGGATTCCCCTTTGCGCTCTCCTACTGTCCATGGTGTTGGATGATAAGCTGGGGTTAGCTTATTATATCTACTTTGTTTTAGGAGTACACTTTCTCCTGTTTCTATGTAAGATGGTTTGGCTTTATTTTTCTGATCTGTGCGATCCTTTAATTTGTATTTCTCTTTCTTGTCTTTTTGCCGAGCTGCTCTCCAGGCCTGGCTTTCAGGTCTTTTTTGTAGTCCTGGCAGGTTGATGTTCACCTCCCGACCCAAGAGAAGAGAGGCAGGTGTTTCCCCCGTCATGGCATGGGGGCTGTTTCGATAATACATCAGGAATTCTCCTAGATGTTTCCTCCAGTCCCTTCCTTCAGTGTTCATTGCTCTAATCGCTTTCAACATAGTTCCAAAGAACCGCTCAATTTCCCCATTAGTTTGGGGATGATAAGGTGTTATCTTCCGATGTTGGATACCCCATTGTTCACAGAATTGCTTAAAATCGGATGATATGAATTGGGGTCCGTTATCTGAAACAATGATGGTGGGGATGCCGTGTGTATAAAAGCAGTTTTGGATCGTTGATACAACTGTACTGGCTCTCGTTGTTTTCGTAATGAATGCTTCCGGCCATCTTGAGCCTGCATCAACCATCCCAATAACATAATCCCCGCTAGGGAAAGGTCCACATATGTCGACGTGGAGGACTTCCCATGGACCTTTCATCTCGGCCATATGTACTGGACGATGGTTACTCTTCGGGTCTTGGGTCGTACACGGGATACATCGGCTTATAGTGGTTTCTATGTCCTTGTCTATATTAGGCCACCATACCTTAGTCCTAAGCAGCGCTTTTGTTTTCACTATACCCAAGTGTGTGTCATGTGCCAACTTCAGGATTCGCTTCTGCAAGTTTTTTGGTATAATGATTCTGGATCCTCGCGTAATTATACCCCGTTTGGCTGTCAGCTCATTCTTCACATGTTTGTAGGGTTGGGTTGACTCTTTACTCCAGTCGCCTTGTTGTATCGCCTTTTCCACTGCTTTGAGAGTTAAGTCCCGTTGAGATTCTTCCATTATCTCTGATAACGTGATTGATTTAGGCGTGCTGTTTGCTACGATGGCGTTGATAAACCCTTCGGCAATCTCTTCTTCTGGTGATACTGTTTTTTGATATTTCATCGGTTGTCGAGAGAGTATGTCTGCTGGATTATTTCTACCGTTGATATGTTTGATAGTATAGTCATATTGTTGTAAGCGTAGGATCCAGCGCAATATTCGTGCGGAGGGGTTGCCTTTGGGATTAAAAATAGTTGTCAAGGCTTGATGATCAGTCATTAGCAGGAAATTTTTTCCATACAGATAAAAATTGAATTTTTCGCAAGCCCACACAATAGCTAGGGCTTCTTTTTCCAGTTGGCAGTAGGGACGTTCACCGTCGGTCAGAGTTCTCGATGCATAGCTGATGGGGGTAAGTACTCCTAGTTTGTTCTGGCACAGTATTGCTCCCAGTCCCACGGGACTGGCGTCTACCAAGACTGATGTCTCCAGCTTTGGATCGAAGTGCATAAGCGGCTTGCTTTGAATTATCATATTTTTCAGTTTAAGGAAGCAAGATTCCTCTTCCTTGGTCCATCGCCATTCCGTGTTTGCACGAGTCAACCTTTTTAAGGGCTCACTGAGTGTTGCCAGACGAGGGATAAATTTCCCGAGGTAATTTATCAGCCCCAAGAAACTACGTACGTCCTGGATATTTTCGGGGTTTTTGAATTCTTTTATTGCTTTTATTTTGGAGTCGGTGGGTCTGATCCCTGTGCTGGACACAATAAACCCATGGAACTCGAGTTCTTCACTGTGGAATATGCTCTTTTTCTGTGCGATTGTGAGGTTGTTTCCTCTCAACGTCCGCAATACCGCATCTAGGGTCTTGTTGTGTTCTTTTGTGTCCTTTCCCCAGATTAGAATGTCGTCAGCCCCGTTGCAGCAGTTTGGGATTTTCTGGAGGATTTGTTGTAGTAATCGCTGCCCTTCCTCGGCTGCAGATGTAATTCCCATCACTAGTACTTTGTATCTGTAGATCCCAGACTTGCAAGAGAAAGTGGTGATGTCCCTTGACTCTGGATCTAGTTCTATTTGGTGATAATAGGAGTTTAGGTCGATTTTCGAGAAAGTGTTTGCGTTGCCAATTTCACTCAATAGTTGTTCAACTGTTGGTATTTGATAGCGAGTGCGTTTTACTGCTTTATTCGCTACGCGTAGGTTGGCACATATTCTTATCTCCCCGTTTGGCTTTGGTACCGCTACTAATGGTGAGACCCACGGAGTTGGTCCTTCCACTCGTTCAATGATATCATTTTCTAACATTTCCTCGATTTTTTCCTCCACCGCTTCTTGAATGTGAAATGGTGTTCGTCGTGGTGGTTGGGCTACTGGCGTAATGTTATTGTCAATTTTGATTTTGAGTCGAAAATTTCTCATTCTTCCTAACCCTTCTAATGAGGGTAGATGTTGTTTGAGAATGTCCTTTGTTGATTGTGGGATACTGTTTGTATGGAGTGATTTCACTTGTGGGGTGGTAATGAACCCTAGTTCAATGCTGGCCCGTTTGCTCAATATGTTACCCCCTTGATATGCCTTAGTAACAAATATCTTGTGGGCTATTCTCCTGGGCCCCTTTGTTAGCGTAGCAAAAAATTCCCCTTTTAGAGGTATCGGTGTGTTCCCATAGGCTTTTGGTCTACAATTGGTTTGTTTTAATGTCAAATTCGGTCGTAAATTAAGGATTCCCGAAAAAGTTTTGCCGTCAATGAGATTGATATCTGCTCCGGAGTCTATTAATATTGTGACGGGTACGTCGTCAATGTGGACGACTTCGCTTCCTGCCGCACTAATGTGATCTATTTGGAAGACCCATGTCTGGTTGTCTGATTCCAGTTTCGTTGATACTGGTTGGACACGTTTGTTTTCGCCTGATAGGTTTGATTCTTTTTTTCTATCGCTCTTTTTCCTCAAGCACGTTTTCTCGAAGTGGTTCTTTAATCCACAGTAGTTACATTTTTTTCCAAATGCTGGGCATTTTGTTTGACCATGTATATGGTCTGAACTGTTACAGCCGTAGCATCTTGTGACAGGTCTTAAAGGGCTGTTTTTGTCTGTGGAGGGGAGATGTCTATGATCACTGTTAAGTTGTTGCCGTTTGTAGCTGGTTTTAACTTGGTGGATATCCGAATGCCCTTTCCCGTTCCCTTCAATATGCTCGGCCTGTGTTTCAGTGGATTCGAATATGAATGCTCTCCGAAGTGCTTCCTCTACGGTCAAATCCGTTTCTTTTAAATACGCTCGACGTAATTTGTTGGAGGTGCATTTCTCTATTAGTTGGTCTACTATAGCCTTGTCTAGACTGTATTCGTTAAAATTACATTTTGCCCCTTGTATCCGCAAACGGGTGACGTAGTCGTGTGTAGACTCCCCGTTATCTTGCATAAGCATTCGGAATTTATGACGTTCGAAAACCTTATTGGTTTTCTGGATGAAGTATTCGTCCAAAGCTATCTTCATTGTTTTGTACGTTGGCTCTAATCGGTCTTGTGGTACCTCCGGGGTTAAAGTCCTGATGATTTCTTTTAGTTTCCGTCCCCCATAAAATCGTAAAAGTGAACGCTGTCGATTGTCATCCCTTATTTCGAACGCCGTAAATGCGTCCTCAAGGTGTTCACTCCATTCCCTCCATGCTTGCTCCTGGTTAGAGTCCTCCCAGTCTAGGGGTTCTATTGTTGGCATTGAAAGAGACATATTTATTTATTTTCTCTTCGGAGGGGGTTTTGTTCAGTTTTCTTCGAGAAATTATATTTCAGTTGTTGTTGTTCAGTTTCGGGGTTTTTTTTTGGTTTTTTTTTGGTTTTTTTTCAGTTGTTTAGTTTCGGTTGCTCGTCGCTGTTTGCTTCGAGAAATTAAATTTCAGTTGTTTTTTCGATTACTCGTCGCTGTTTGCTTCGAGAAATTAAATTTCAGTTGTTGTTCAGTTTCAGTTACTCGTCGCTGTTTTGCTTAGAGAAGTTAAATTTCAGTTGTTGTTTTAGTTTCGGTTACTCGTTGCTGTTTTTTTCGAGAAATTAAATATCAGTTGTTGTTGTTGTTCAGTTTCGGGGGGTTTTTTTTCCAGTTGTTTAGTTTCGATTACTCGTCGCTGTTTGCTTCGCGAAATTAAATTTCAGTTGTTGTTTCGATTACTCGTCGCTGTTTGCTTCGAGAAAGTAAATTTCAGTTGTTGTTCAGTTTCAGTTACTCGTCGCTGTTTTGCTTAGAGAAGTTAAATTTCAGTTGTTGTTCAGTTTCGGTTACTTGTTGCTGTTTTCTTCGAGAAATTAAATATTAGTTGTTGTTATTGTTCAGTTTCGGGGGTTTTTTTTTGGGTTTTTTTTCAGTTGTTTAGTTTCGGTTACTCGTCGCTGTTTGCTTCGAGAAATTAAATTTCAGTTGTTGTTTCGATTACTCGTCGCTGTTTGCTTCGAGAAATTAAATTTCAGTTGTTGTTTCGATTACTCGTCGCTGTTTGCTTCGAGAAATTAAATTTCAGTTGTTGTTCAGTTTCGGGTTTTTTTTGTTTTTTTTTGTTTGTTTTTTACCTCGTCGCCAGGTTTACTGTCTACGAAATGAGTCCCTGAACCTAATTCCTCGGGTCTATTTGTAGTTCCGCCCGTGACGTCACAGTGTATGATCACTTAGAATGACTTGCCTCGGAAATCATTGTTAGTAATCACTATACTACGACTACTACTACTAATAATAATAATTATAATGATAATGATAATGATAATAATAATAATAATAATAATAATAATAATAATTATAATAATAATAATAATAATAATAATAACAATAATAATAATAAGATAATTTAAAGATTCACATGATCGAAACTGCAATATCCACATTGGCTTATCCAACACAGGATGGCCACGACTATCAACCATGGGAGTATACATAGTAAACGCTCAAATACTTTGTTGATTTTCTGAGACGAAACGATAGAAAAAGCAATTCATTACTACCCTTACATAATAATATATCACCTAATGTATATGCATGTAACTGTCGTAATGCCTATGCCATCTAATTCGATAATATTTCTAAGTTGAGTTCTGAAGGAACAGTTTTCCGATCTACTTGTCAGATTTAATGTAATTGAAATCGGTCATGAGACTTTCTGTATGGATCTGCTAAAAATACATATTATCGATTTATTCTGTTCGTCGTAAAATAGTAAGATTACTATATGCTGATTGCTAGCAACGTTCTTTGGGGGAAATACATATTTCAATCGATAAACGGGGAAAGAACTAAGGCGTAATTAACATATATTACTTCATCTAGATATATAAGGGATTGTCCTTACTTTGCGATCGTTATACATTTATTACAGGTGTATTACTTATTCAACTAATGAACTGCTGTAATACAATTTTAATAGCATATATGGTATTTCATTCTTATCAATAGCGTGTTTTATATTGACACAGACAAATTCTCTGCACTAACGAATTTTTCCTTAGGTGTTTATTATTTTTGACAAAGGAAGAATTTTCCCGAAATATAAAATAAATTATTTTCAATAATCATCCGGACAACACACAAATAGCCAACAACACACTTGCTGTTATGTAAGATTTTTAGAAAAAGATAAATAGTATGTCTGATTTCGCTTTATTGATTTTTTTTCTTTCCAGTTTACAATCTACCCGGCACTTTGCATCTTAAACATACTATATATATATATATATATATATATATATATATATATATATATATATATATATATATATATATATATGGCGAAGTTAAAAACATGAAATTAATTGCCATACAAAATAGTTAGTATCTGGAATTCGTGGATAAGCATGAAAATAAATTGGTTCAAATCATGATTAATACGCAATTTTAAAGACAGCCGATAGCACCGTCGTACACCAGCCGAAAGCTGTGGTATATCGGGTGGCTTAAGCGTTAGGTGTTGTCGTAAATATAGTTAATATAATTAGTGGATTGGAGATGCATAAAAACATATTAGTTAAGTATGTTCATATGCATATCCAATCCACTAATTATATTTACTATCCATTCAGTATATATATATATATATATATATATATATATATATATATATATATATATATATAATGTTATAGTTTAGCAATAAACAAGTTATGACATATTCATTTATATTCGTTCCAATAATTCAACATCAACAAGTGCTTAAGTGGACGATCGTTTCTTAGGTAAAGTAGACCTTTCTTGATAAAAAATGTATCTTCATAAACACAGGTTATAGATCCCAGAATTTCGAATTAGAACAAAACAAACACAAAATTCAGTATTATTCACCAGAAAATACACAACTATTTGAGAAAAACGGAAGTGGGAAGATATTATTAATTAATATAATTCTATAAACACTACGTAAAAACCACACATGAAAAGATATCACAATGGAAGAAAATATATTTAAAGTACACAAATTTAAGATACATAAACATTTAAAATGTTTAATAGATTAATTTTTTTAAATAATAATAAAAATAAACAATAAAATTCACAAAAGAATTAAATAATAATAGTAATAATAATAATAATAATAATAATAATAATAATAATAGTAATAATAACCGTAATAAATATTATCATCACAATAAAATATTAAAAATAAGCATGCAATAAAAGTCAAAATTTAAAAAATAGATAAAATAAAGGTGTGTTCATATAGATACGTAAAATATAAGTATTATATAACAAATATGTTGTTAATATTAACATAAATTCCATAAACAATAATTCTGTGAATGTTTATATATATATGTCTATATATACATATATATATATATGTGTATATATATATATATATATGTATATGTGTGTATATATATATATATGTATATATATATGCATATATATATATGTGTATATATATATTTATATATATATATATATATATATATGGGTGTGTATATATGTATATATATGTATACATATATATGTATATATATATATATATATATGTATATATATGTGTGTGTGTGTGTGTGTGTTAGATAAAGGGTAATCAATAGAAATGTTAAATGAAATATAATAACATACAATATTTTAGATGATATAACTTATTGGTATATTTTACAATCATATTTTGATATAAATCTTATTTTTAAATAAAACTTAGGAAAGTAAGAGAGTTATTGTCATTTTTTTTCAACAACAGATAAAAAAATTCAAAATTTAACTTTCAAGCACGGATTTTTTATTTCACTTTTAACCGGACACGCAGTAAAAACATTAATGCTTTTTTTCTTTTTAAAAGACAAAAAACGGCTGTTATTGTTTCTATCTGAGAAATGATTTATTGTGTAATGTTATCGTTAAATCAATATATCAGTTATGGTATGATATTTATTACAATGATAAAGTGGTAAAACCTATATTGTTCCATCTTCTCAACTCTTTTAATAAGCAAATGTATATATATATATATATATATATATATATATATATATATGTATATTGAGAGAGAGAGAGAGAGAGAGAGAGAGCACTGAGAAAGAGAGGGTGCTTGTAATTTAGTGTGATAAGATATACACATGAGCTATACACAAGTGTTCAATAACTTCAGTAATTGAAAGGCAGATAAATCTTTTAACATTTCAATTAAGACAATATATTTGTTTGATATGTTATCTATATATTTGGTTTCACGTATTCTTCAGTCAATGTTTTGATAGTGTAATAGTCTATCTAAACATCGACTGAAGAATCGGTGGAATTTCGTATATTTGGCTCTGCTTTGAGTTTCTAGTGTTTTCATGCAATCGAAGTTATTGATAGAAGATTAAAGTACTGTATTGTGTAAATTAGTATATCTATCTATATATATATATATATATATATATATATATATATATATATATATATATATATATATATGTATATACATATATATATGTATGTATATATATATATATATATATATATATATATATATATATATATATATATTGTTGAATATGAGAGACAACTCATGTCTAGATATCCTATCGTAGATTCTTTCAACAGTCTTAATTAGGATCTTAGTATCGGAGGGGAATTGTCGGATGAATTATCCAAGGTTTGGATTTGTCTCCCAAGTACTTTCGGACCCATCTGGGTCCATCTTCGTAGGAATGAGTTTAATCAAGTATAGACCATGTGTCAGTATTTATAGAAGGTTCTAAGAAATATTATTAATAAGAACGTATTCCCTACTGACCTAAATAAAAAATAAAAACTGATCATTTTTACAATAGAGTAAAAACCACTAACCTTATTATCACAAATAATTCGTCCCCCTGGATTAGATTTGTGGATAAGACAAACCTTGTTTATGAGTTTCAATGTTCTTTGGAAGACTGTGTCTCCGATAATCAACAAAAAAGATATACATAGTTTTGACTACCACGACTTTGTCGAGAAGATTGACAATGTAGTATATGATACTAGCGCCATAGCCCAACACTTAACTAACGAATACTCCTGCCCTTAATCGGAATTCAGAAAACTCTTAGTAGAAAATACCAAAACTTAGAATGTAGTACTAACAAGCAAACACTCAATATATTAGAAGCCCTATATACAAAAACAAAACAAAACAAACCCTGAACAATAGAATTAACTTTAAAATCAATAAAAATATTCTAAAATGTTTATTGCTCCAAATATAGTTTCGTACTTAGTACATAATTCCGGCCCAAAAACCTTCCATAGATACTAACACATGGTCTATATCGGATTATCACTATTGCCCTCATATGCACATATATATATATACATATATACATATATATATATATATATATATATATGCATATACATGCATATATATATATGCATATATATATATGCATATATATATGCATATATATATGCATATATATATATGCATATATATATATATATGCGTATATATATATATATATATATGCATATATATATATATATGCGTATATATATATATATATATATATATATATATATATATATATATATAGGGGGTGTGATGTGGGGGTGGGGGTGTAAATGCACATATACTTCTTTCGGACAGATTTACAAATATTAGAAATATAATAATCCTAAGTGCGTAAGGAAAGTATGTATCTGTCAATGAATTACCATACAAACAACAACTTCGAAACTACTGATAAGTTGTTTTAATCTTATTTCCCTCTCCATAATTGTTTACTCCTTGTCTGATAACTGAAAACCATTTATATTTTTAGAAGTACTTTGAAAACCAACTACCGTTATTTCTGTCTCTTTAATTTTACCTCCGTATTTTTCTTTCCCTTCCTGTTGCCCTTTCTCCTTGTACGCATCTTGCCATGCATCTCTCTGTCTACCTCTTCTTAGTCAATTCTAGAAGATTTATGCTTTTTTGGTTCTTGTCAGAAATCTTTCAGCAATCGGTTTCCGGAATCTCTATAGAAATAAACGAATGAAGCCTTGCGGGGAAACATTATACCAAATAGAAAAAAGGACACGTGGCCCTTGGCAATTAATTTTACATTTAAAAGCTAATTTTCCGATCAAAATAGCTTGACACCAACGACTAATTAAATTATATTTCTATTTTTTTACCATCAAACGAGAGAGAAAGATATCAATGAATTGCAAAATACTGTAAATTAATCTGTGATTAAGTGGATTAAGACCGAACATATTTTTAAGATAAAAGACATGTCTGTGTTTGTTTTGTTTTTTTCACCCCCTTGCTTCTAAAAAGTGGTAACATTGCTTTCCAAAGATAAGAGCTAAAAGCTGATGACACTTTATAAGGCAATTAATCAATGGCATCAATTATTTAAATAGTAATTCATTATCAAGCAACAGTTCTAATGAACTGCAAAATATGTTACTAGTTTGAAACTCTTACTTAGCGTATTTCTTTTCTCTTTATATTCAAGACTTTTGTTTATTTTTCTGAATATTTTTTGTAGATTCCTACGAATTGATTTTAAATCAAAATAAATTAATTCATTAGCAACTTTCAATTACATTTTATCGAGAAAGTAAGTTTTGTATGAAGTCATAAAATGTATCTGCTTATATAAAATAGTGCTTTGAGTGTTGGCTGATGGGCCGGGAGACCTGCGTGCCATCCTCGTTCGAGTTGTACCAAATATTCGAAAATAGTACTTGGCGACTCCTTGTTTAACATCAAGGAGTATTAGATGCGAAACAATGATAAAATAGAGCTATCAAACAGAAAGTTGCGCCTAGCCCTACATCTCGGTTTTGTACCCAATGGAAAAGGGTTAACATGAAATATTCAGTCGGCCCAGCCACATGTGTATGCATCATTCTCACCCAATTACCTCGGCTTTAAATAGAACATATTAGAGTAGAAATTGTAAAATATATACTTCATAAATGTGCAGTAATATAAAGTTATGGAAGGTGTTTATAAAGCTACTACACCCGTAGGGATAGTTAATGTGGAACGGATATGTATATATATATATATATATATATATATATATATATATATATATATATTTATATTTATATATATGAGTATACAGAGTTTTAAATTTACGAAACCTATTCGAGATGAAATCTCAATGAATGTTAACATTAAACTACAGAGCATATACAAGTAAACAATTGTATGTTAAATTCAAATAACTAAGTATTTATCATTTTTCTTTCGAAATTAAAAACAATTAAATGTAATCTAACGACCGTTTTGCGCACAAATATACAACCAGTAATAAACATATAATTAACGGGACCTTCGATTTATGTACTTCATTAGAAAACCAAATATCGCTCCCGGAAGAAACCATCGAACAAAAATACACAAAAAAATGTTACATATATATATTACATAGAACCTAGTTCTTCAAAAAAAGCACAAGGGTGTTTACATAGTCAGTTAGAATTATGAATCCAACATGGCTGACAAACTATGTATAAATTCTCTATATCGTCGCACTTTCTCTCTCTCTCTCTTTCTCTTTGAAGTTAAAATGCACATATTATCATTGCTGTGTTTGTATATCATGTTTTATATAATAGACGAATGCAATCGTAAGTGTTATAATTAGTTTATTAATTGTGATTGTTATTAAAAGTAAGGAGACTGTGACACGTATGGTTTTTAGAATGTACTTTAATTCGAAAGTTAAATTCCTAATTTTTCTAGGTTCGTGTTGTTTAAATCAGGCATCCAATCTGAGAATTGTCCTGCCTATGTAGTCACCACCACTACTACAGTTTAAATGATTAATAACATTGTTATTATAGCAGAAAAACAGAACTATTTTTCGGGAGGAACCGAAAAGAGATTTTGTATAAGCTAAATTGCAATTTCATACTGATTAATAATTTGGCCTGGCACATTTCTCTATTACTATGCTTAACTATGGCAAACGACTGTAAATCGGGGATATATTTATTCATATTTATTACATATTATTCATACTATTTGTTTTTCACAATTTACAATTTTTGTATTCATACTATTGTCGTTGTCAACGTTGATATTTATTATACATGTGCCATCTTATTTAAGCTGTGTCTCTTAACTCTGCACGGTGAAAATACATGTTTAGTATTAGTTAATAGTGATTATTTGTGCACATATTTAACAACAATTTTACATGAATACTGAAATACGTGATATTTACTAAATAAGAAATTTTACAGAAATACCTGGAGAAGGCGGGATTGCACATTGACTGCAACATAAAAGAAATATAAATATTAACGCTGTGACGATACTTAACCGAGGAAATATTTAAAAACTAAATACTGTGCATTCGAAACAATCCTATAAAATGTATATATTTATCTATATATCTATCTTTGCTTACAGTGTAACTCTATGAGATGATTGAAGTATATTTATTATAAGTTGTGTTAAAAGATTTGTATATCTAAAATTATGTTTAGTATTTTAACAAATTCTTTGTAAAACTTACCTCTTAATTGAAATGATATGAAGCGTACGGTTACTTCAACTAGTACTTATTTGACGTGAAAATAAATAAATTACATTTCGTGATTTTCGTTGATGTGATCGATTTTTGTCCACATCGTTTCGTTTTCGCTTATTTAAACATCAATTCATCATTATAAAGATTATCATCACAACTTTCAGGTGTTGTTTGAATATTTCATTACCTTTATTTTGTGGTATTATTTTTTTTATTTTTTTATTTTTTTGTTATGCAGAAGCAGAAGCGAGATTATCGAAGTAGTCAAGCTGAGACGAATAAATACAATCTGCTTCGTAAGTTAAAACTCGTTCAATAAACCTCCTGGCAATAGTCAATTTTGTTCGCAATGGGTGAGTTATTGGCTTAATGGATAACCTTGCGTATTTTAAAATCGCGCATGCTGAGTTCAAATCATATTCCCATCCTGTCATATAAAAAGTCTAATAATATAAGCGAATGTATATACAGCAATTAGTCTAGCTATGTGTTAGATAGTCAATTTTTAAAAAACTCTTGTTCACCCAAAACTAGACATATTATCGCTGAAGCGTAAAGCCCTACTGTGATATAGGCCAGATTTAAATGGAGCAACATGCGTGGTGAGTTCAGCAGCAAGATAGTTCTTCAAATTACATTTAAATGTATTCCTGTTTGTACAATCGGGGAAACAGAGAGCAGGGATGAAATTTCGAAGGCGAGCATGTCGGGCAAAGAGGCTATTAAAGTAAAAAGTATTCTTGAATCTGTGGACCTCAATAGAAACAGAAATGAGATGTTATTGCTAGTCGGTTCGGTTGGGGCTAATTAGTTTGAAAGGGATACTAGTGCAGCAAGTTCAGCAGAGCGCATTCCGTGGGAGTACTTATTAAACAAACAAAGGGATGCAACACAGCGTCGATGAAACATGAAAGGTGGAAGTCACTACATGACATGTTTAGTTAGAAATTCTTTTTGCACCATTTTCTAAAAGGGAATATATTAGTTGAAGCGCCATCCCAGATTCGGTAACAATACTTCAGTAATAGGCAAATAGAAGCTTAATAGAGATATAGGGGACTAGCATGCCGGAGATGTTTCTCGACCAGTGGAAGGAGCCTAGCTTATTTGCGACATACTATGCAGTATTTTCTCTGTACTTATTACACTTTATGTTTCCTGGTCGAAGAGTTGATAAGAGTGCTATCGCTCATGACAAAAGGAGGATGGTAAGATGTCCTATAATTTGAAAGGAAATGAGCTGCGTCTGCGGGGCATTAAATGTGACCATCCATATTTGGTTTCATTCTACTAGAGACTTTAGATCATTTTCTAATGGAGTTAACCAATTCCTGCTTATGCGGGCATCCGATTTTCCTTCATGTCTTGAATAGAGCTTTGTGTTGTCAGAAAATACACCCATCACGGACACGATCGCATAAGGGAGATCGTTTAACAGAATAATGTATCGGTATATACGTCGATGATCGTTTGTGTGTCTGAAGTAAAAATTACGGCCAACATCCATATTTTTTTTCGGATAGAAGTTTTTCATTATCGATATATTAATCTATCGCGAGATTGATTAATGAATAAAGGATATTAGCAATGAGTGAAGAGAGACTTATTTGCAACTGATTTTTTCTGCAAGAGTTTATAAAAACGTTTATCACAGATACAATTTCCCTGCTATTAATGAAGCGAGCATTTTTTATAACCATATAAGAAATTAGAGATGGTCTATATGCTTTGGAAGTGTCAAGTTTTTGATGATATCCAGAAAACGTTAATGATCAGATCATCTAATGCGGTGTCCATCTTTTGTTTAACATTAGAGCGAGAATCCAAGGTAGAGTTTACAGTAAGTTATGTGCTTTGCTACAGGTAATTATTATTTGTTTCATGAGTCGATGTTCTTTTTAAATACCAGCAACAATCTCACCCAGAAGTCTAGACGTCGCTACTATTTCGTACAGTAAATAACAGTTCCTTAATGCATGTGTTTATGTTGATAAACATTCTTTGAAAGGCGTGCAGACTGTTTGATGTAGCTAATGTCCCAGGTTTATCATATATCAGAAAAAGGAATCCCGCAACAAAGTGTTTTATAGTTTGGATTCTAGCGTTCTTGACAGAATCTACACTTAGGGCCCTTTCCATTTGTACTAATATTGAACTTATAGTTTTGATAACCAGATGTTAGATTTGGGAAGATAGTATGAACACTTACTGTAATGCTTATGTCGTAATATACTCCCAGGGTAATGGAGAAAAGCAGGATATGAAATCGAGATCATAGATGATAACGTGGTGTATGTTACGGGTGGACAGCCGTCGTCGCGTTTGGAATGACACTATGATTGTTTTCATTATGGCTGAGTTTGAGACTAACGTGTAATTTGTAAACATTGAATTGTTTTTATTTTAAAGTATGTTAATTGGAAATTTTATGAAATGCAGTTGCAGAGTTACGTCGCAGATCGGAAGAGGATTATGTAAATCATCTGAACAGATGTGCGGATTGAGGTGAGTAGACGTTCCACGTTTTTCTCCTAAAACTTAAAATTTGGGAGTTGATTGTTATCATACGCTGAAATGTCGACATGTAATTGAAATCACGTCGGAGTCACAACTTATTGCAGGGTCACGTCACCTAGAGAGTTTCGTGTCCCGGACGTTTCGGCAGCGCCGGGTGCGACGCTATTCTATGGTGATCATTGTTAAAACTAAGAAAGTGGATACAGGCAAATTACGACAATGGAACAAGAAAAGACAAACGTAGAAAACAACAAGAAGCGTGTATTAATCCAGCGTTGTCTACCACTAGTGTCGTCACCTTGGGTTTCGTTCACACAGTAATACCTTGATGTACTTTTCCACTGAGGGCACCAGCACCAGCCGTGGTAAATGCCTACTCCACCTGCTCCGCATAAAGATACTATTTACCACGGCTGCTACTGGTGTATTCAGTGGAAAAGTAAAAGGGTAAACTTGTTCTGTTCTTTTAGAGCCGTAGCTTTGAGGAAGGTGTATGAGTTCGTAATGTTTGTAAACATATGGGAGCGCTGAACGGATAATGCGACAGTAAAAGTGTTTCTTCATTTCTGCTATTTCAAGACCTTTAGATTTTGGGAAGAGTAAAAACGATGGGAATATGTTACACTTCTAGATTTCAGCTTTGCATCTACTAATTTGCTTAAGTATGTGAATAAGCCTCACATCGAATTCATCGACACGATTCAAATATATTCTGTATGTGTATTCTTTAGGAATTGGTGTTAGTACTTCCTTATTTCACCAGCTGTATCATCTAATCTCTGTTATTTTGGGAGGCGAATAGTGTACGTTCCTAATTACTTACAAGCCTAAGCAGGAAAAGTTAAACACAGGGGCAGCTTTTAACATAGGCAAAAAAAGCTTCCCAAAAAAAGGCATTCTAGATTGGAACAAAAATAAAAATAACGTCAGTCTCCTTCACTGACCGACGACAGAAAATACTAAGTGCAGCATCAGAACAGATTATACACCTTTCTCGTAACCGAAAGACAGGTGTACAAAATCATTCTTGTAAGTTTGATTTAGTCAAACGTAAAGTATCTACATAAATATTATGAATTTTAATTCATAAAATGTATGTAGTTCGATGCATTTTTTCATAAGTAAAAATTATCTACATAAATATATTGAATTTGAATTCATAAAATGTATGTAGTTCGATGCATTTTTTTCATAAGCGAAAGTTATCTTCATAAATGTATTGAATTTGAATTCATAAAATGTATGTAGTTCGCTGCATTTTTTTTATAAGCGAAAATTATCTACATAAATGTATTGAATTTGAATTCATAGAATGTATGTAGTTCGATGCATTTTTTTCATAAGTAAAAATTATCTACATAAATATATTGAATTTGAATTCATAAAATGTATGTAGTTCGATGCATTTTTTTATAAGCGAAAATTATCTACATAAATGTATTGAATTAGAATTCATAGAATGTATGTAGTTCGATGCATTTTTTTCATAAGCGAAAATTATCTACATAAATATATTGAATTTGAATTCATAAAACGTATGTAGTTCGATGCATTTTTTTATAAGCGAACATTATCTACATAAATGTATTGAATTTGAATTCATAAAATATATGTAGTTCGATGCAATTTGTTCATAAGCGTAGTAATAATTAAACGATTATACCTGATGACATTTTTTTAAAAAAATAACATATGGATGTTTATCTATTTCCGTTCTGTCTACCTTGATACTTGGGTTGCCAGTAAAAAACAGACACTGTTACATAACCTAATCTTACTAATCAAAATAAATAATACGCTAAGGCATTTGATGTTCGTAAGCATATAATAACCTCTTATACACATTGTATATGAGATTGCCCGATTAGATATATGGTTACTAGTGATTAATCGGATGTCACTATGTGAAAACATTTCGATCTATCAATTTTACAATTAATTGTTCAAAAATGGTTATTTTACAAGGTGACATTTATTTTATTGATTTGTAGAATATTTAGCTGACAAATGTTACTATAAAAAGAAGAATATATACTGTTTTAAAAGAATTAAATTGATACAATATAAAATAATAAAAGAAGAAACATAAACGTGTTATTTATTTGAGGCGATATTTAGCTTACAATGACAATTATCCATCCAGAAGAGAAACAATAATGGTATCTTTTTTATATTGACCCTGACAGATATTTATTATTTAAATATAAATATTATTATTAACAATATATTATATAGATTGTTATTAACATTAGCGCAGAATTTTTATGAGCACCCTCTAGTAATAATAAATACCTATGTTTTCCTATAAGTTGTAGTTAAAATTATATATATATATATATATATATATATATATATATATATAACGTATACGTTTTCCCCTATGATTTAACTACACTACACAAACAAATGGATCATACGCCAGGAAAGTCACCACTATAGTAACGTTCTTCACTCGAATATGTTTCAAGTAATGTTCACTTTATGCGATCTTAAAACATGAAATAGTATTATTAGACCTCTACGTCTGGCTCTTCTAAATACGTAATCCAAACAGAAGATAGCATACTTATTTCCCCCTTTGTATGTAATTCGCCAAAATTATTTAATAACGAACGAATATTGGAAATATACTTCACAAAAAACACTTCATTAGTTTAACCGATTAGCATTCCGTAAATATTATGCGCGTAACGATTTACTTTTTTACGCTTACTCCAGTATTTGTTACAATAGAAAACGAACATGTTTGCATGCTTTCAACCGTACGCGCGTATTAAATATTTCCTATAACTACTATTCATACAAATAATATCCTATGAAAACATTTTTCAATTAACAGACACTACAATATTATGAAAAAAAATAATTAAACAATTAACTTAACCACAATTTTCCATTTATAATTTCGGAAATTAACACCGTACATACCTGAACAACAACATTATATTTTGACAAAAATACCTTCTTCGTTAAACTTAAACCACTTCAAGTAATCTTATAATGTTACTTTATTTCTACTTGAATACCATATAATAATAGTTTTGATTTTTGTTTATATTCACAATCATATATTTAGTAAATAATAACCGCTTAAGAATATCAGATTACCGGATTGAATAGTCTACCCGTTATGTCTTCGTTTTCGTTACTGTGTCAAGATCTATTCCATATTTCGCTAGAATTACAAAAGATAAGGTTCCCACTTTCAATATACCATCATCATTTTAACTGCAAACACTTTAAAATTACTTAGTGTTTTAAAATGAGTGTTATTACATACAAAAAACAAAGTATTTGATAAAAAATATAATTTGAACATTTTATTACACAAAACCCCCAACTTTAAAAAAATTAAATCAAAGGCTTAACACTAAAACATATAGGTTTATGTTCAAAGAATTCTTTAGACCATATATTATAGGTCGAAAAATTAGAATTACTGACTGAAATAAATGTTAAGTCTATTATACACTGCTGGTGTTGTACTGTCAACTTCGTTTCTGTTTCAAATTGAATGTCTACTGCAAGTACTGGAGGCATGTGATTACTTCATAAAGAAGGTATCACGAGTAGCAATGTTGCGGATATAGTGACAATTGCCTAAAAAAGACGTGACCAAAGCTTGGCAGGAACATGGAAGTAGTTTTCGTATATGTACAGATCAACCTACTCATAAAGGCTGCAAAAAACGAGAGTGTTACCCTAACATTATAAAAGTAGATATAAATATAGAATGAATCGATATATCAACATTTAATTGTAGGTTACAATCTCGAACAAAAAGTTTTGATTTCAAGAATTACTGCCTTTTTGTAGTGCATCAATCAAATACCAAGTAAGGCAAAGAAGTCAGGGCTATCATCTTTTGAAAACATTAACATTTTATAACACTATAAACAGGAAATTGGAGTCTCCAGTTTGCTTCATTGTATGACATGCTACCATTCTTTGTTTCTGCAGGTTACAATTTGTATGCTAAGACAATCTTTTTTATATCTTCAACAAATGGCTACCTCATAAAGAGACTATCCTGATGAGTATTAGGTTTTCAAGAATAGTGTACATGTTGTTTGCAAAAGTGATACTGGGCAGTACTTTCCACTGATCGTATTGTTTATGCGAAGTATGAAATCTACTGGCAAACTAACAAAGGATAAAAAGCAGCGAATAACGTAGATTAAATCTATTTAGTTTGTGCATAACTAAATCAATTAATGCAGCAGTATACTGGTGTCAATTATGAAATTAGTAAACAGCACAATGAAGTAACTGACACAACAAAAGAGAGACGGCACAAATACACAATAGTCTACCAGCTTTTTGAAAGCCAGAAATTCCTTCAGTAAATATGATAAGTTACTGCGCAGCATTATCTCAGGTATTGTTGTATACGATTCAGTAAATGTAGATGAAACAGGAATGGTTGTGTATGAGAGTATTCGATACATGGAAGGCAATGGTGTATCTAACAATTAATTCAAGTGAAAAGAAAACATGCCCTTGAATCAAAAACATATGTGATTATTGACAGAAAAGCAGTCCATATTCATCAACGAGCACTGTTTCAACGGCTACTTTCAGTTGCAACAAAAGAAAACTTTATTATGCAGGACTTCTTTAAATATTAAGTGTGTTATTCTACCAGGTCTCCCAGATCTGCAACAAAGCAATTCAGGGAAGTTACCTGTGGAGCCAGCTTCTATACCAAGAACGGAAACTTCCCACTGCTGTACACTTTGTTTTGGATGGAGGTGCATTAATACATCGAATTATTTCGCATCATTAGATTTAAATAAATATGTTATGTATATATTAAATACGTACTTGCCTTATTATATGTGATGGTTGCAGTGAACGACCTTCAGTCAGAGACAAAATTCATTTGAGAAGAGGAGTTAATACTGTATCTTTACACTTTGTATAAACTATTGGTTCCAGCAACGAAATACGACATTTTCTTGGCACAGAAATCTAATAAACATAGATTTATGCAGATGTTTTCTGTATGTTTGGTGTCGGTGTATCCATGCCAATAGTGACGCTGTCTTTAAGTTGAAATAAATTTTAAAATATACATAGTTAGAAATCTGAGCTTGACCCCAGCATGTGCTTACACTTACCATTTTTTATGCCTTACTTGGCTGGGACGCATCTTCATGCTTATTCAATGTAGGCAAAGCAGTTGCCATGAAAAAAAAACCTACAACATTTTGCAGAGGTCTTCTGTCAGAGTGAAGCATTAAAAGAAAGAATGATTGCATCTGATGAATCTCAGAAGAGAAATTCAACTAAGTTCACTATCATCGATTTTCCAAAAAGATACATAAAACATAATCATTTTGGATTAAATATCTTGCCTCCAACGAGAGGTGCTGCAAATTTCTATTCTATGCCTGTATACCAATACGTACAGATAAGGTTAGTGACTTGTTATATATATCCCATCAATTAGGGATTGCAGGTGATCAATGGTGTCATCATACCAGAAATGAATGGTGTGCTACCAGCATCAGAAAGGCTTCTCAGTTTGATCCGGTTCCAATGCAAAAAGATTGCAATAAATCACGGTGTACATGTAAAACGTATGCACTTAATGTTTCAACACAAAATGTTGTGGTACAGCTTGTGCTAATTAGTCAGTGCCTGAATATAACATTGAGTTAGATTATTGCAAAATAACAAAAGCACTCAGAGAACACAACCCTCATTCAAAGTTTATGGTGTTACACTATTATGCAGGTTAAATGAGTAATGTTTTTTGAAAATGAGACGCTACATAAACATAGGATAGTTTACACAGATTGATTGAAGAATGCAAAATTGACGGATATTCATATGAAGTTGTTACATGGGATTTTCTATGTAAAAATGAAAAATGCTGCCAAATCTAGAATCTATATTAGAGCTAGGTGAAATTTGATCTGGTAATATGTAATACTATATGCTATCATGTTTAAAGTTTCAAGAAAATAGACATAAAATTGACTGAAATGTGTTTTTTTTTTGAAAAATAGTGATTTTCCGAATTTCAAAACTATCTTAGATTCAGATATTGAACTGGATTTGATTCAGAATTAATAATGAGACTTCTTTGGGCCAAGGTACAGCTTTGGTAAAAAAAAGCATTGAAATCTGGTGATCATTTTTGCATAAAGTTACTAACAAACGGACAAATAAACTAATAAACAAATAAATAAACGATGATTAAAACATGACCTCCGTGTGTGTGTGTGTGTGTGTGTGAGGTAATTTATAATATACTCATTATTTTTTAGACTGATGTAAAAGTATATCTAATAAAATAATTACATAAAATATTCGAATAATTTGATTATGGGAGAATATTCTTAGAATGCATACGATTAAACAGTGTATTTAAACGACACAAACAGATTTATCCTAAACTACAATTTATATGGGTTAATTTTTGCTGTGAAATCAAAGAAGCATTCCATATAGATTATATTATATGCTAATTTTTATTCATAAATTTCAAATGATGCCTTGCCGCGATTTGAACCATGCATATCGTTGATTGCAAATACAGAGCACCTGTTGATAAAAATGCCAAATTTGCATTTCGCATCGGTTGAGTTTTTTAGACTTTTAGTATGTTAACATATAGACCTTATAGAAATGGATTCTGAAAAAAAAAACAGTGTTGCAATCAGTTTGACCTTTTGCCAAAATTGAGGCTTATTTGACCGGATTACAAGTGATTTTATTTTCACACTATACTCATCTTCCTTTTCTAAAATATACTTTATGTGACTTAAATAGTAATTATTAACTAACTTCATTGGCTACATTAATATACATGACAAAAATAATCCAATCATTATATTAAATACATTTTCTTAACACAATATATGGATCAGATCAAAATTGATTTAATTTCTTTTAAATCATACGTGACTAAAATAGATATTATTTTCGTTACACGTGGCATATTTTTATTCATTTAATTATTTTATTCAGTTCCATATAAATATGATATAATAATATATATTTTTACTTGAAACACAATATATATTTTTCATACTTGACTAAATTAGCATTTATTTTCGTTACACGTGGCCACCTTCTATTGTTAATATGTTTTACGTTTTATATAAATACGATATACTAATTGGTTGGGAGGACTTTTAACACAATATATATATATATATATATATATATATATATATATATATATATATATATATATATATATATATATATAGTATGTTTAAGAATGCTGAGGGCAAAGTGCCGTGTAGGTTGGAAGTTTGAAGGAACAAAAATAATAAATCGAAGTGGGTCTTACTACTTATTTGTTCTTAACATCTTACATAGCAGCAAGTGTGGTGTTGGCTGTTGGTGTGTTGTCCGGATATAATAAACACCAGAGGAAACATCCCTCTGTAAGGATTTTCCTTTGGTGTTTATTACACACGATATAATAGTTGTTTTGATGAATGTTCACATAATGTATATTTATCATACGCGACTTAAATGTAATTTACCTTGTTACACTTTGCCAATTTTGATTAATTTTATAATTGGAACGTTTATAACTAAATACAATACAATTGTTTCATTTTTTTTTACTTTTCGTACTTGCATAATATAGTATTTATTGACCAACACAGCAGAATTGTTTTCATTATCTCGCTCCCTACGATATTTTCATAGAAATATAATTTAGGTGATTAAAATAGTAATTATTGACCACCTTTATTTACTCAATTAATACACCTTACAAACATTATATGAAATACGATATTCGTCACATTTCCATTTATCATTTAACACAATATATGGATAAGATCAATCGTTTTTCTTCTAAATCATACGTGACTAAAATAGAATTTTGTTTCCTTATACGTGGAATATTCAAATTTATTAAATATTTTTTCACTTCTACTTTAATAAGATATAGACATTGTTTTTTGTTAACTTTAAACAAAATATATACTTGTCATACATGACTAAAATAGAATTAATTTTTGTTACATGCGGCCCATTTTCATTTATTTAATATTTTCTTATTTAGATCAAGTTAAAGATAATATAATATTTTTGTTTGGGGACTTTTAACAAAATTGGTATATATATATATATATATATATATATATATATATATATATATATATATATATATATATATATATATATATATCAGAATCTATTTCATTTTCACGTTCCATTTAGTAATTGCTTTCAGTTATAATTAAATGCTGTATAATAAATAGATTTCCTTCCTTAATAAATATGGAAACACGTTATGTATTGGGTGTATTTCAATGACGTAAAACGTCTTCTATTTGACATACAATTTATTTTATTTTATTTTTTAAATTTACCTATTCTTACTATCTATTTCTTATCTCTCTCGCTATCTCTATCTCCCTCTCACCCTCTCTCTATTCATTCGCCACATTTTTTTTACAAAACTGTGTTTCCATTTTTGACCACTTCATATATTTATTAAAGTTTGCTTTTATTTTCATAAATATACGTCAGAGCCGAATAACGTTCATGTCTTTAATTTACGACAGGTTAACGGGTTCAAAATCAATTTCGGTGTAACATTTAAAACCATTAATTTCATGTAGATTTTCATCTTCATCAAACATTGAAATCAATTAATACCGAACATCATTCAAATTTATTTCATAACATTTTACATACTTTCTTCGATGCTAAAACTGCAAATAATATTGAAAAATATATTCTCACCGTCTACAAATAATGAACCTTATACACTTGCCTCAGTCGTAAGTAACCGAAAGCAAACTAGATTATACTGAAAACAACCGCAATACAACTAATTATTATCAAATAGCTCGATAGATAAGCGAAAACAACCTAAACAGTACAATGAATAACCTCGATAGTAGCAACAGCAACTGGAAAAAACATGAATATTCAAGCTAACTACATAAACATTACTGAAAACAACCGGACACAAAATCAATATAACTGCAAACAACCGAAAACAACCTAACTATTACCGAAAACAAACTAAATGTTTACCTATTGAACATGAAACCAAATATTACCAAAAACAAATAGAATATTACCTAAACAACTTAGACATTTCCGATAATAAACCAAATATTACCTAAAGCAACATAAATATTACTGAAAAAAACACTAATATTACCGTATTTTCAGCGTAGCACAATAATGAAAATAAGAAAACAAAATCGTTTGTACATTATCTACGCCTTACAACAATGTGCATTTATTATTGTAAACACTAACATCTTCCGAACAACACAAAACATGTTATCGTATTTGACCTATTTGCGTTTTGTCGGTTGTTTACAAATGTTCAATATTTATTTCATATTACTCTCGGAGAACGCCCGACTACGGGTCCTGCTAATATTTAGCGATTCTACTCATGAAATTTCTTCGTCTGAAAACCCCGCATCTTTCTATATCCCTCCTTATTCATGTATTTATTACAATAAAAAGGTGTGTTTTATTCGGTTTATTTTTTTATTAATTAAAAATATACTTAAAGTTAAAGTGTAGTATATGTTGCTTAATCTTTTCTCTTCTCGGCTAGTGAAAAATATATAATTCTAGACTCCGGATATTTTTATTTTTGCCATTACTTATTCTTTATTTAACTATTCGTCGATTTTAGAAGAAATCCTTCTAGACTGGTGCAATTTAAATTTTATTTCCCATGAGAGATTTCCACATATTAAAAACCACCATTGTATAACTCTCCACTCGCGGAGAGGCAAAGAAATAGCAACAAAATAGTAAATAGTACAAATGCAGGTTAGTTAATAGTCGAGAAATCTAAAACAAAATAACCATAAAAATGCCTTACATCAATCGTCATATATTTAAATCAAGGCTCAGATTAGACAAAATGTCGATTTTCAATATCCGACCAAAATGGGTAATCCGACGAGGATAAATATTCCTCAGGATACTTGGAAAACTTCACGTATATTTATGGATCACGTTTGGGGGCGAATAACCCGTTACCAATTATCCTGAGGGAGTAGCAACCTCAAACATAGATAAATCTATTTTGGTTGATTCAAAAGATAGATAAACCGTGTTATAATCACCTAAATAACTTACAGGGTTCTTTTCAACTTCATTTTGACGAAATAATACTTATATATTCTTAATTTATATCTACCCGGGCAACGCCAGAACATAGGGCCTGCTAGTTTTAAATAATCTTAGAAATGCATGTATTAATTGACTATTATTGATTTAGTTAATAAAACTAATAAAATAGAAGCAATATTAATTTTAACACAGGAATCTATAGTATATACTTCGTAATTACTATAGATTTCAACGAGACGCACCTGCAAATTACATCAACCAACACGTTTTGAAGATAACATCTAAGAAGAACAGTAGTTGGAATAATCAAAATAATACAAAGAGATATGTAAATCAAAATGTATATTTATAATTTATATTTTCAAAGATAATTCAGCAAAAACGCAATAGCTTTAAAAATCAATATATTTATTTACATTATTGTTTCAGGCTGAGGCATATTTGCCTAAGTCTGCACATAAGAAAAAGGTTATACAACTAATTATGAACAGAAAATATGAATAGATCATTATAAACAATAAGAAATAGCATAACAAGTAATGATACTATTTACACTAAAGCACGATAGAAAAATAGAGATAAAGAAAAAGAGAGAAAACCAAAGAGACTGATATAGCAAGCACAAAAAGACTAATTGTGGATGTTATTGACTCAATTGTATATTTAACCATATTTTATTTCATCACAGGGATTTGGTGCATCATTTTTGAAACGTAAGGATTGTCTGGTCTCCTGGGAGATCTTATCAATCGATTCCTCTTAAGATCCTATCAACCTAGGCATTGAGAGAAGGTTGTTTTATCATGATGCTGGGTGCACGTAAATAACAGTCTGTTACGCTCTTTTTTCCATACCTTCCGCTGACTCTTTGGATCATAGTGACTCCAGGGTCTGGTTTGCAATGAATACGACCCTTTTCTCTGAATTAGGTATTAGTTGGTTGTTTAATAAGAGGCCATCCTCGCAGGTTAGTTTATTGGGTGTCGCCTATTTCTCTTATCAAATAATTTGAGTCAATATAATAGGTATGTCTAAAGATTATCCGGCAGAAAAATATGTCAAATACGTTACGAGGTTTTGACCCTAACCCCCTTCAAAGTACTTGTACTTGCACACACTTAGCCCACCGATCCATTCATTGCCGAAAACACCTGTGGAAGTTCTCTTTTGGAATGGTGTTCATATCCGCCGTCGTTTTGAGGGGGAATTGCCCCCACTGAGGTAACACTGGGCGATCGAAACAGATGAAAGAAGAAGAAAAGAAGAGCAGAATAAAAATACGATAAACAATTCTAGAATTAGATAGGCGGATTTAAAATACCAAATATTTCAATAAAATAATAATGAGAATGCATTTCATTAATTACTAAATTAATACTATTGGGAGATAGGTGGAATCACGCCCAGTCACAATTCATCTGGTTCACAGTATAAGGCTAAACATAGCAGGATTCGAGGACAGTTCTTTCTTGCCACCTGACGTCCACGATGTGAAAAAGCTAAACAGCTCGGATTAAGGTTTATATCGCCAAATCAAAATCGGCCAAAACATGTTGAGAATTTTCCGGTCCAAAACACAGAGTTAAAAGTTAGTAGTGTGAAATTAACCCACCGAACGGAACAAGTATTTTGTTCTTACCAAATATTTCTTCTTCTAAAGTAACCCCCAACAGACAGAGTTGTTGAAATGTGTTTTTATGGTTCTGCTTGGAATGACCCTTCGTTTCGCAGTGGTACCAAGTTACTGACAGCGCCGGACAATTGCCCTTTGATCTTTTAATCACAACATGGGAGAGCGGTGATTGCCTGACAGGACCCTTCAACATCTTTGGACCTCATCAGTGCAGCAACGTTCCCCGAGCAGTGCTAGGTTACTAACTGTATACAAGGATGACCAAATTGGTGACGTCACTGGTTGAGGAGTAGGGGGTACACTGTAGACAGTCTTGTTTATTAGAAAACTAATATCGTCTTGTCTTACCAACATCAAAATATCACTGTACGCTAAAAGCATTCAAAGTAAACGGGCGCTAACCAAACTCCCTACTTTTTGTCTTCTGCGGTTCTAACATAACTTTCTATATGCATTTGCGTATTTATACGGTCGTATTATCACTCGCGTGCGTATATATGAGCAATCGCATTAATACCAGACTAGTCATCTTCTGATATTCAATGAGCAACGCACTGAACCGGAAATAAGTATCAAACGAGCGTTTTCCCGGAGAATCAAAGGACACAACATCTTCCGTCCATTGACAAGAGAATCCTAATCACAGCTTATTCCTTTGATCTAAGGCATTCAGCATTCAATAGGATCAGCTAATAGAATCCCCAAAGCAGACAAGGTCGTTCATTCCATTAACACTTTAAAATGAAATGATTTCTAGCATTCAACTAACACAATTATCTACGTTGTTTATCTTTATGAGTCATGTGATGGTAATAAAATATTTAGCATCAATAAACCGGAAATCGTGCCCATCTCTAAAATAAAGTAATAAGTCTAACCGCAATGCGATATTAAGATAAATAATTTAAATCTATTTAATTTAAAGCTATTTAAGAATATATTTTAACAACATTTATGTGTGGAAAAGCAGTTGCCTGTGACAACATTGTTACTACATAAATGCAAGGCTATGTGAATCATAGTTGCCGTTGATTGAGATTCTCATTAATGACGAGCAGAAAGACCAGACGTTGCTCGGGATTAGATTAGGATTATGGCGATGTACTTTTAAACTATGCTCATAACTACATATTTCTTTCATTGTTTATATTGCTCACCCTTTCCAATTCATCACCTAATACAGTTGTAAGAAGCTGACATATTAAAAAAAACTCTCTGAATTAATTGATTATATGTATGATTGGAATTGCATTAACATCGTAAATACGTATTTTAAGTTTGAATGAACATCTGCACCCATAGATCACGTAGAAATTCTGTACACAGAGAGTAACGTAAAGATGATTTCCATTGACTTCTGCGGAGTATGTTATAAATTTCATCACAATAAGAGGTTCAGACCCCATATTGCCTTTAAGTTAATAGGGCTCTTAAGGATTTGGGATCAATTTTATTTTTTCACAAGAAAATATTGTTCAAATGAATTAAATTATCTAAAATAGGATATATTAAAAGTGTTATTTAGGTTATTCTCTCATAGCCCATTATAGGTCATATTAAAAATTCGGAAACACTTCTACTGTATTACAAGGTAAATCGTGAATAACCTTAGGTACCTTCATTGTCGCTACCTTTTAGCTAGTCAAAACTAGTGCTATCGTTTACATCGTTATTATTCATTAGTTATTTATAACTATGTATATTTAATTTACTAAAAATTATACATTTATTTAACTAAGAGTTAATTAATGAGTAAATCCTGAGAGGACACTAGTTGTAAAAAATTCAATATTTTTTAGTATCTAAATTACAATATAATTTTACAAAAATATAGCAAAAACTGGAATTCAATTTCAAAACTGTTCTATATCACAGCAAACTAACCGATCAGTTATCTACTTCTAATATAATGCATTTGCTGACCCTTTAAGAATATCATGTCAGCGATAGCTTAAAGCTAACAGAATGTTAATAATAATACGTACATTTATATGTAATGTTATATTAAAATGTTTAGCACATTGTGAATATATGGCGAAAAGCGAAACAAAATATAATACGATAAAGACAATTAAATAATATAATAATGGTAAAAATCAGAACTTATTTCACTAACAATTAAATAAAACTCACATAATATGTTAATTGCATATCACGTAGGGACACAAGCTATGCACATGAGTGTGTCCCTAACCTGTTTATTGAAAAAAGTTAAAACGACTATATGTAAATTATAGAAGTTAATGATAAACACGAGTGTATGATATATTGCCATATAAGAAACAAATGCAGATGTGTCTTTAAAGTAAGGCTCGAGCTTACTTTTACGCGGTCGTTAGGGTATAGGTCAGGGTCAGGGTCAGGTCTAGCGTTAGAATTAGCGTTAGAGTTAGGGTTAGGGTTCGCATTAGGGTTAGGTTTAGCGTTAGATTAAGGGTTAGTCAGGCTTACGGTTAGGGTTAGAGTTAGGGTAAGGGTTAGTTTTAGAGTAAGGTTTAGGGTCAGGTTTAAGGGCAATGTTAGTTCAAGCTCTATTCTGAAGAAGTACGCACATGCATATATTTATACATACGTGTGTGTTACGAGAAATGTATCATGCCTTCTGGCGTATATAATGATAACACTGCAATTAAGACAAGAGAGTGATTGAATTTAGAACTTTGTTTAACCAAACAATATAATTATTTAAAGATACATATGTACTTATTTCACTCAACATTTTTGGCAACTATACGAGACGTCATTGTCGCTGTTCTCTTAAAATAAATTGTAAAATATCATTTACTCATATTTTTTGCATCCATGCATCTCTATAAGAATTTATGTGTGTTGGTTAGTTGGTCGGTTAAGCTTAAGTTTCAAACCATTGTCGCTGGTCTGTCACAATTAATGTAAAATAGCATCCCCATCGGTCTTCCACATTTAAGTTTCAAATAGCAACGTTATTGCTAAACATGCACATTGAATATGTGGATCATACAAAATCCCGTTTGTCTTGCTGACATTAGAACGCATTCGGTGGTGATGTTCTCATTTGTGAGATTTACGGGACTGTAATCAACTCGCAGTTAGCATTACTAACTGGTCCACTCTTACCATGATAGGAAGTACCGTTCAAATTCACATTCATTGGTTAAATATAGTATGTCATTAGCTATGAAATTGAATTCCATCCAGTTGTACCTCTATACATTTGCATTATTGAAAATATTTCAAAAATATTAAGTGGTTGAGATCTCTACAAAACAGTAAAACAAAAAACAAGGTAAGCGCAGAGACCTCCAAGATTACAGCGTTTTCCTCAATGTAGTAAGGGCGGTGGTAACATGGTATGCTCAAAGCTTCTCGTTAAACTAGGCTATAGTAAAGATCTATGAGGAGTAAAAAACATGATCCATCGTCTTCTGAATATGTCTGCCTCTGCGTGTGGTAAGCAAAGACGGGTCCGCCGTTCCTCACCAATTTCATGGAATGGGAATAACAACGTTCCTTCTGCGCATTTACAAGCACTAATTCTCGCGTGTTCTGTACCAAACCTTCTCCTATTGCTGTTGTGGGTGTCGTGAGTAAAACCTACAATCTTGCGTATTCACTTCATAGCTACGGCAAACGAGAATAAGTGCGTGCACACCAGATAATACATAGGGACGATCCTTGTGGGCTCTGTTGAGAATTTGCATTCCCTCAACAACAAGGACAACAACAACGACAACAACAACAACAACAACAACTGTACAATAACTCTATCAGATGTGTTAAAAAAATCAGGTCGGTGTTATAATATCCTTTCTAAAATTAGTTTGCTAAAACGGAAGCATATATTAATCTGACGAATGAACAATACAAACATGATCAAAGTATATGAATACAATTTTCTTTTAATTACCGCATGAAACGAACTACCTAAATGTACACGATGAATGAATATGTGTAGATATTAATAACTATTAGTGATATGGGTTTTATGGTATATCGACAATTGTTAGGTCACTTTTTGACCTAAAACGTGTATAGGATTGATTTGTACATTTTATAAAAATATTTTGTTTAATAACTTAACCTGTCTTTCAAAATGATCACCAATTTAGTACTGGCTATTCCCCAGCGCATATTACCTCCGTTGATTTTAAGGGAAACGGTATATCAACAGAGCATGAGAAAAAGCTTATTAAAAGATCTGTATTGGATATTAATAATCCGAAAAGAGCTGATATGCCGTAAGATATACAAACCAACAAAAGTGTTCTCGTCAGCGACATTCTTTACCAACTACATTCAACATTTGTAAAGAATGGTTAACTGCGTTGAAAACTGTGAGATCACGTTTCAGCTTATTTTTCTCTGTTTTTATATCAAGGCTGCTAGGCGATTTATAGTATTTATTTCGATTGCATTGCAATTTTTGACAAAGGAACTGGATGCTAGTCGTATCGTTCTTTTCTTTAATTTCCGTCTGTGAGATTTCATTCTTTGTTCCTCGTGAAAAAGCGAATGACTGTTGTATCCGTAATCGTCTCCCTGATGGCGTCCAAAATTTGATTACTGACATCAGTGTTATATCTCCTGAAAAGAGTAGATTTAGTCAGTTTTCTAACATATAAACAAACGCAAACCGATGAAACGTTTTCCACTTTTTTCTCTGGTATATTGCATAAAAACGTACGGACAATTTATTTTCTAATCTTTTCACGTGAAACATATAATACATGGCAGAAAAACGAGATACCAATGATATAATATCAGAGAAAACAATAAATTTACTAATGCTGAATTCACGCACAATATCTTCCTGTATTGGTCAAGGTTTAATCTGTATCAACAAGGTAATAACATTATTATGTTTATACTGGATGTTGCAGGAAAATCCGACACGTGATAAAAATAAAACGTAATAGACAATAAAAACACAAGGTTTATTTGAAGAGACCGGAAGGGTTAATCAACAACATTTAGAGTTACACCAAATATTATATTTTAATAGAAACCGCTGCTTGCGGAAACGATTGTTAAAATGTTGGCGTGAAATGAGTCACACGCTTTGACGACAATGTTCCTGACTGTAGTAGCAAACGCCTCCTCGATGACAGCGTTAGAGAGTTGAACGTGTTGTAAGCGTGCTTGTTGGTCTTGTTCTCGTTCATGTTCC
Source organism: Sepiola atlantica (assembly GCA_963556195.1). Taxonomy (NCBI): domain Eukaryota; kingdom Metazoa; phylum Mollusca; class Cephalopoda; order Sepiida; family Sepiolidae; genus Sepiola; species Sepiola atlantica. Next base: position 235,346,258 of record OY744515.1, on the reverse strand, counting down.
AGAATAAATAGTTATGGGGATGCAGTCGGGTGAGGAGGGCGGACACAAGTTCAGCGACAAGTTGTGAAGAACTTTGTTGAGCAGTCACGTCTTGGTAATCTTGGTCTTGTGTGCAGGAAGACGTAGAGGCGTCCGGCTGCGATCACGTCAATCCAGGGTTTCATCACGCACCTGAACGCCTTCTGGTAGATCTCGGCAGATCTATAGATGACGCCAAAGACCATGACGAAGGAGATAAACATCGTATGCTTAATAACAGGGACTCCTGTCTTTGCAGATCCACGTATCGTTCTGCATATTGCTCGTTTCGTACTGGTCGAATTTATTTTCATAAGAAGAGAACCCTAGCATCCCGGGGATCCATGGTTGAGCTCGTCTAGCAAAGTTGCCCCGTTCATCTTCTTCGACCTCTTTGATGCATTCGTCATGAGTACGCGGTGAGACTTGCGGTAAAAAGAGCAACCAATGTCTTTTCTTGATCGTTCGACCAATCGTCGACGTGTGACAGCCCATGTCAGCGGTGATCATGGCGTAGCTATGACTTTCATTATAGTCGACCATCTCTTAGATGATAGCGACGAACTTGTCGGTCCTAACGGCCGCAGAACGAACGTGTTTGGCAGTAAACTAATCATTGTTCTAACACATCTTCCGCTCCCTTCAAATCTCCATGCCCATAGTCGTCTTGAACCCAAACCAAGCCATCACTTCTGCAGGCTACTTCCCTATTTATAAAGAAGCGACTACCGCTCATATGTGCTGATATTCTATCCTGGAAAAGGATAGAGAAAAAACCGTGAGTAAGTTTTTAAACTGTTGGGGCTATGCATTAAAACTTTTGTTTTTATTACCTATTTCGTTTACTTTTTGTCAAGTGTCGCATTTAGCAGCAACACCATGTATAATATTAGGTAATAATAAATAGAGCTATTCATTCATAACAAATAAATTTATTTATACAAATATAGCATGGCTACATATCCGGAACAGGTTTCAGTTGTAGCTTTAATAAGAAACAACTTCTTCAGGCCGAAATAATTTCTGCATTCTGCATTTCTGTATCTTTCTGTATTGAAGAAGACATCAGTAGCAAGTAAAACTTACGAGATTCAATGTTATCTTACCAGTCAGAAATAATTCTAATCACCAATAAAAAGTGTTATTTGCATAAAAAGTAGTATCAATCTAATAAGTAAATCGAAACGTATACACATAGCCTAATAAATGCATATATTTATTAATAAAGGTTTTAAATATATACGTGATTGGAATGTAACTGCATGTTATAAAGTACACGTAATTATTTATCACTGAAATATATTTCTTACTTGAAATGAATATGATATATATATATATATAACATGGGCTTTTATTAAGAATTTTATATGAACATCAGTATTCCTCACCAATCCCCCAAACCGCTTGGGAACAGCATCGACTTATTTCACAAGAACCTGTTTCATTTTTTTTTTACTAATAAATCATAATCTATCAAAACTAGACTCGAAGATTAGGTTTAATGAGATGAATAAATTAATAGTTGAAAATATAATATGACGTAACTTTTGCTTACCCCCTATTTTCTACCATAGCAGTAAGCGAAAAGAGAATAATCACTGTGTTTTGGGTCAGTGATTTCTTCTGTAAGTAATATATTGAGAGTTTCAATCCACACATTATTCATTATCATTCAACTGTCAAGTGATCCATCAAAGAAACTTTATACTCGAGCGTGTTTTATCGTTGATTAGTAAAGAAAGAGGTATTTGTGTTAAATCAGTTGAAGTGATTACCAGGCGGTATTAAACTCTGGTAGCTGTATATATATAATTCTAAACAAGCTGCGCGTGTGTGGTGCCCCTCTGTGTGCGACTCGATGTGGCGAGTGTACAATGCAATAGATTTGGGAAATTTGGGGCATTTTGACCCCCCTTTGACCCCCTGGGGGCTCGAACCAGAATTTTTTGAGGTCAAGGATGCTCATTTTATATCCAGACAATTGCCTCTACATTTTGGCCAAGTTTCAGAAATATTGAATGGATGCATCAAACGCTATGGGAGAAAAGGGTCATTGTTTGCTATTCTGGGGGCGCGAACCAGATTTTTTCCAAGGTCAGAGATATTTATTTTCTATTAGAAAAAATTGCCTCCACATTTTGGGCAAGTTTAAGAGGAATTGAATGGATGGAGGAAAAGTTATGGGGCAAAAAATGTCATTTTTTGCCATTTCGGGGTCTTTTGACCCCTGGGGGGCTAACTAGATTGGTTTTCAAAAATCGGAGAATGTCACCTTCTAACCTGACCAAAGTTACAACTTCATGCAAAATTTCAGAGAAATTCAATGCATGGTTGCGAAGAAAAATCCGGACGGACGGAAATTCCTCAAAACATAGGTCCCCCGATTTTATAAATCGGGGGACAAATAAATTCAATGCTATACCTTTTCTGATCACATTCATTTATTGTAAGAATAATATTTCAGTAATAAATTAAAAACACTTAATCATAGGGAGTGTATTTCCAGTCATACTGTATAATACCCATTAATCACTCAACTATAAAAAAGAACAAATCTATTTTAATAAGTCCATTAAATCTCGTCGATTATATGTGAAAATAATAGTTAAATATTAAGGGTGAAAAATGTGAAATTATAAAGCTCGACACTCGTTGGCTGGGAAAATGTACTTTAGACGCTGCCGCAGAATTACAGCAAATCACGGTACATATTATTAGCAGCCAAAGTTTATTCCGGGAAGTAATCGTTCCCGATCAGGTCTACTGAATATATCCAAGTGACCCAAACACGTTCCAATGACCAACTTGATGAATTAAGTCGTAGTGTGTATTTCTTGTTTGTTTTCGTTCAATATTTTTGTCAGAAATATCTCAGACTATTACTAATTATATAAAGCATACACTCTAATTACATTTTCTCTTAAGTAATTCATTTTTGTACGAATTAGTCAACTGACTATCATTTATGATTGGCGGGCATAAAACGACGGACATTTTTACCCAGTCTTATTGAACAATGTAATTAGGATAAAATGACGAAGTATTCAAAATCTGAATCTAATACTTTCAAACAAGCTTATTGCTGATTTGAAAATATTCGGATATGGAGCGTTTGTTTGACATTTTCATCCAATTTAGTAAGTTGTAGAATACCCTGAAAATGCTTTCTCTTGAAATCAAAAGAACATTTTAAACATAGTTTGGTTGATTCATTAAAAATGATACGTATAATATAAAAATACATTATTTACAGGTTCGTTCTAAATTATAGAAAAACTTACTGTAAACCATTCTCTAAAACAAAAATATGTGCATGAATTGTGGTTGGTGTCATATAAATAGTGAATGTATTTTCGTAATAATATTTTCTTGTGGAAATATAATACATATAACTGATCACTGCAGAACCCCAAAAAGCTGTATTAACGTCGAATCAAAAATACAACATAAACATTGTGTTATGAAGACGTGAAATTGAGTATTATCACAAACGTTTATCGATTTATGGAAAATTAATAATACAAAATAAAAGTTATACTTGACACCTGAAGGTGTATTTCAATTATAAATAAAGAAACATGTGGAAACTTGGAAACACGTTACTAAAGAAAACAAATATAGTTCTAATATGAGTTGTTAGGCAAACTGACTTTAAAAAATTAATCCAGTTGTAATATTTCATTTTTTGGAAAGACATTACAAGCCAATGTTTTCTGTGCTAGAAATCTGTTGAAATTAATGAAAACTGATTCGATGCGTCTACTTGATTCATGGAAATTCCACATGTAATCTTTGTTATCAAATTGATGTATCGCCATCTTGTGCGGAAAGGGTGGAAGAAAAATTAATGAAATAACGGAAAGATGAACTTCCTGAAATATTTTCAAAAGAACTTGGATGGTACGTGACAAAAGACAACTGAAATGTAAAGGAAGCAAGGAGGGCTAGTATTAGACCCGAACGAAATGCACTGTTCTTTGATTTTAACCAATTAACAAGGAATTGAAATGTCCTCTCAAGAGTCAAATATTACGACTATATGTCTCAAATCGTATATGTAAATAGATAAATTATAAAATACGCGTTCGCGCGGATTTTTAAGCTAACTTTTATGATTATCTAATGAAACCCTTGGGAAGTTTGCGTAAGATTACCTTGTGAATATAGTTCATTGCTGGATTGCTTACCTCCACATACTAGTCGTTTTAGTTTAGATTGTTGATTATCTACTTTCATAAAGGTGTATTTATATATTTATCGTGTTATAGTCGCGCCTATCATGATAATTTACACATTTTAATATAATTTTACATATAAGTGTAGGTTGTATTAGTAAAGTTCTGCTAGCGGTTAGGTATGGCTTACATGCTACGCTTTGCCGGACAAACGGAGGCACTATATTTGAAATTGATAACTCATCGGTTGTAGAACAGATTTGAAGTTGGATTTAATGTTCTGCTATATTTTAGTAAACTTAGATTGTTGGAGATGTTTTGTAGAAACATTAATGCTTTAGGACATCGTATCCTCTAATGTATAATTATGTATTCAGTCTTATTTAGGAGGATAGAATATCTTCTAGAAGATTACATATACATAGTTATTGATATTATGTTTATTGGTATAAATCGGTCTGTTGCATATATCGTCAATATATTTATAACGAGTGGAAATTTAAAGCTACACTGTGATTACATTAAAACTATTCGAAATGGTAAAAGAATGACTGTTCAAACTTAACCGCGACAAGTGCGGGTGTTTTATATGACAGACATAATGTCAATAGGAATGTATATTGACTCAAATCGAAGAATACAAAAGTCTTTAAAGTTAGAGGTTATTCATGCCGACGCAAAATGTGACACAAGATTACAAGCATCATGAATGTATTCAAACTACTATGTTGTGTATAAGCCTAAATGAAAAAGTTAACACCACCTATAAACAATCTTATACATTGAGTAAAAGTTGAATCCCTGCACGGTTTTGACAAAATTAAAAATATATCTTCTCCTACTTAGTAATAATACATGTTAAGTTTTTACTTGAGATTTTTTCGCGTTGAACGCAGGTGAATATTTCCTTGGGACTGTAATTCTACATACATTCGAAGAGGCCTATACAATGCCAATAATTACATGCTAAAAGAAGTTTACTATCTATGAAAACGTACAGCCAGAGAAAGAAACTTAGACAATAATATTTCTTGAAAAAGTCCAAAAAGTTCTTGTTACACACTAATAAGTGGTTTCTGTCGTTAATACATGGATCGGGGAAGGATTATCTAGAAAACTATATTTGAAACTCCAATTGCAAAATAAAGTTTATGAAATGCGAATGACCTGTCTTTATTAATTTAAAGTTTTTTAGAACCATTAGAAGACAGTGGTGTCAGGAGATGAGAAAGATTGGGAGATGTACAATGTAATATAGTACGAGAATTACCTTAACATTTGACGAAAGAAAAATCAAGGCTGAAAAGTATGATTTAATTTAGAAAACAAATCTTAAATAATAAAAAATTCAATATTTACTCGAATAACAACGCATTTAATATGCAATTAAAAACATATAAGGCCGTAAATGATGGTAGTGTCTTCATTTAAAAATAGGATTTTAAATTAATACCATTCATTGCACCTAAAGATAGCTCCCAGGAATTAAAGAAAGGAAAGGTATACGAATTGGACACGATTGACATGGCTATTGAGAAAGTAATAAAAAAATCTTGCCGATGTTTTCTCTTTCATCAAGACTAACACAAAGGAAATGTCAACTATGGTATTTACTACACCTAGATTTTACTGGGTCGTCGTAATCTAGTCGGGGTACACAGACAAACAACATGGTCTGAAGTAATCAAATACAGAAGACCTATTTCTAAGTTTCAATACGTTTTCCCAGGGAATATTCTCTGGATTTGTTGTCAATGAACTCAATACATCGGGAGTGAATTCAAATATTTAAAAAATCTCCGACGATAAAATGCATCATTATCTTCGGAGACAACACTAGCTGAAACAAAGGTGCAGAGAATTTTGTTAATACAGCTCTCATAGTGGCCAAAGGTATAGAAACAGAATTCATTGAATAAGCACAAATCCGAACACAATATAAAATATTGCGCAATGTTTACCCGAAAAGTTTAATCGTTATTTTATAAACTATTACTAGGAAGAAAAAAGTCTGAATAACACTATAAACCCACCTATATATTTCAGTTCTGTAGTTTGTTTGTTTTGTTTTTTTAAGAAAATTCAGAAAAGGAAAGATAAGTTGGGAATAGTTGTGGTATTAAGAAAGAGGTTGAAACTTTAATGTATGTGACACATTATACAAAATTAGTGTATGGAAATACATATAAAAACAGTTATGACATAGATTTACTTTCGATATATCTTAACAAAAGAAGTACCAATAGATATATATATATATGATATGTCTAATTGGCATCTCACCAACTCGTGAAAATATAGTTCCAAGTAAAATAAAAAGGACGCTCATAGAATTAATGTACACAATAAAAAAGTATTAATCTTTTTTTGTTTTATATATATATAGTTTTAATGGTTGAGAAACTTCCGAGACTATATATATATATATATAAATTAATAAATGTGATTTTTTATTTATCACTACTATATTATAATCAAAACAGGTTACTGTTATTTAACTAAATAATACGACATAAAATATTCATATTCTGTATATAGTGACGATTAAAGATTAACATAGAACCTTCTGACTGCCTAATTAGCATAAGCATTTTGAAATAGTTTATAATTAAATAATTTGAAATTTCACTGGCTTATGTTTGCTATTTATATGCAATAGTGTCGTCTATATTAACAGTCATTAATTAAGTTATTTAATAAAGAAAATCGAAAAATAACTAAAACACCTAAAGTGTTAACTTCATGCGCTTGCTGACGACCTTACTGAAAGTCGTGGTTCGCTACGAGCAAAGCTAAAGCGAGAAGAGAAAGGGAGTGAGTTGGAGGGAGAGGGTGGCTGTCTCTCTTCCTCTCTATCTCTCTATCTTTCTCTCTCTCTCTCTGTCTCTCTCTCTCTCTCTCTTTCTTCTTTCTGCCCCGCTTTCTCTGGATTTCTTTTTGGAGTTTTTGCATTTCGCGGGGAAAATAAATAACTTTTTTTTATTAATTAAGTTAATGATCTAATTTATAATTTTTTACAACAAACTTTTTTAATGTTTACAAAGACCGTTTCACTATTCTCATTGACAAATGCAAACAAAAGTTTAGTAGCGCTATAATCTGTCCAGATTACGAAACAAAATATAGATAAATATGCTGGTATTATTGCAAATAAACATCCATCCTTAAATCCACCTAATATGTTTCTACGTGTGTAAGCGATCAACTGTAAACAACTAAACAAAACTTGACAGAAAGAACAAAAGAAAAATAGTAAATAATTAGAATTTAAAGTGGGGGAAAAACTTTGTTCTGAGAGTTGAATCCGCTGCGTTTATTTTTAGAAGAGAGAGTTACGGTTATTGGAGACAACGTGTAGTTTCATTGCTGTGCCATTAAGCATTAAGGTAAAGTGTTTTTAAGTTCACTACAAAGATACAATGGCACGGAAATTTGGGAATATTTTAAGTTCAGCATATATACAACTGAGCTCTCACTGTAAATTCTTAAATATGTGTGTGGTTCATTCTTTCCGTTTCCTACTGTTTTAAAATGTAATCGTTCAAAAAACAATCAGAATGTTATTTTTCGAGGATTGGGGGATAAATAGAGGGTGTTAATCTGCAAATTTACTCATATATAAATGATTAAAATTTTGTATTTTTCTCTTTTTCATTTAGATTATTAGCAATTGATTTTAGTTGCATTTCCGGTGAAAATTAAATAAATCACTATGTAATGATCTAACTTGTTAAATACCTTATTTTATGATATAAATAAAAAATATTGAAAGTTTAAGTCTTATTGTAGATTAACCCCTCACGTTAAAATTAGATTCCACTTTTTATAAGGCTATTACGTGTGAACACGCTAGAAAATCTGGGGGAAAGAGAAACAAATACTAAATATTTTAGAATTTAAACTGGAGTTAATGCTTTATTTTCGTGCTATTCTCGGGTTGTATTGCAATTAACCATATTTTGCCGTTGGAGATTAATTATGTGCGTTTTTTTAGGGGTGGGGATCTTTTCGTCGTGATTGCGTGTGGTGTTATTGTTGTATTATGACTGGCCCTGTATTTTAAAATGTGTAGATCCTCTAGTATGAATCGTGAAAGAAAATAGAATTAAGAACAATTTGAGTGCTTTGTAATTTTGGGACAAACAAACTATAATTCACGGTGACTCATTTTATAAGTCATAACAAATGTTGCTGAATGCCGCCAGAGAGGAAATTCTAGGGTCAAAAAGGTTAGACAACATGAGGAACGAATGTTTTTCGCATGACGTTAACACGTGTACATCAGGTGACGTGAGTCATCTTTGTGTGAAGATTTAGTTGGCGATTCAGTCGAGTTCTCGATTTTGGCGGAGATAGGTCGCCCCGCTTAGCCCGGGTGGCTTGTGTGAAAAGTTAGTTATGAGTTAGTTGGGGTTGGAAGCGACCCGGACCAATTGATAATGTAACCGCTTACCGTGAGGGCTGTATCTCTTAGGAGATTCAGTACAATTAACGTTGCATTCTCCAGCGAGAAAGAAGATGTGAATAAAGAACCAATAATGGAACCCTCTCCAACTGAAGTGTGAAAATAAATGTGATGGAATCTCTCTCTGAAAAATCGTCCCTGAGTGTCTCTGTCCTCTGCTTGAAAACAAAATCCGCCACATAGAACAGATACTTCACGACGATAACGAGCCAGAAACAAAGATGAGATGCCAACGAACTCACGACGAAGCGACGAACGAGAACTTCAGAGGTAACTTTCTTATAAGTTAAAATATCCTGAAAATGTATTTAACATGACTCTTACGAACTGTGTTTGATTAATAATTGTTTAAAAGGAACTTTGTTTAATGTCGGCAGTTTAAAGGCTTAAAAGTCGCCTGCTTTAAATAGGTGTTTAAAGTGATCTTGAAAATGTATTTAACATGACTCTTACGAACTGTGTTTGATTAAAAATGTGTTTAAAAGGTTTGCTCAAAAATGTTTTACCAAAGTATTAAGAAAAAGATTGTAATCACTATTAATCATAGACTTTTCGCAATGTTTTCGACCCGAAGAGGACATAATTCGAACTGTTTCGAGTGGTTTTGGAGAACTTCCTCAGTCGGCAGGATTTCTGCCTGTAGTAATAAATAAGCCCTCTCCCTCCTCCCTCTGTGGTTCTCGTGACGTTTAATTTTTAGTAGTTATGCAACATTATTAACTTGCCAGGTCAAAGTTAAGGTTAGTGTTAAACATATATTAACTGCCATAATAATTTAGAATGACACTAAAAAGAAAAATTTAACTTTTAAGGGGGGGGTAATTTAGCTGAGGATGGTAATCTACACATTTACCAAAGATGATTATTAAAATTATGGAAGTCTCGGAGCAAAAACATGTTTTCAATTAACGCTCATTTTACAAATAATCAATGCCCGGGAGTAGATTTTCCTATTATCCTTGTAATAGTCGAACACTTTACAACAGCTGCCTTTAAATAAGATTAAACTTTTGCTGCTTTACCGGGTTGTTAAAAACGACCATGTAGGCTAAAACGTTAAGTTTTAAATAGAATTCGTTTTCCACGGTTCGAGCCAGTCGACGGGTGTGAATAAATCTTCTCTACACTGACAATTTCCGTAATAATAAAACGTATACGTATGTAAGTAAAAACAAATATTTGTAATTCTTTTTCGTCCCCAAATCTTGGCTTGGCTCTGTAGTGACTAGTATGAAGACAGTCGTAATTGTGGCTTTAATGCAAGGTGCCTAACAATAGTCGAACACTTTACAACAGCTGTGTATAAATATGATTAATCTTTCGCTGATTTACAGAGGTGATAACAACGGTCGTGTGGACGAAGACGTTGGAATTTGAGTTTGAAATATAACTCGTGTACCGGGGTTCTAGTTCGTCGAGCGGTGTTTATAATTCCTCTTTACACTGACGACCCCCGTAGCTATGACACGTATACGTATGTAGATAAAAACAAATATGTATTTATATATATATATATATATATATATATATATATATATATATATATATATATAAGTGGTGTACTAAAAGCGAACATTTAGGAAAGGTATAACCTATTGTGAAGAGTATACAGCTCAATATCCAGGATAGAGCAGGTAGATATGAAGAAGAATGTAAAGGGTAAAAAGTCCAATAAGAGGTACGTTCGTGGATGCAGGCAAGGCTCAGTAAAGAGTGAGGTGGAAAATATTCGCCATTAAAAATACTTCCTGGTCTGGAAAGTGTTTTAAAATGGGAAAAAAAAAAACAGCGAAAATATTTTAAAGCTAGCCCGTTGAGAAAGCCGACTTGAAATGAAGAAAGGCAGAAACTCATATGCGACCAGTAGGCGGGGAGGGAACGGGTAAGGGGTGTGGAGGAGGAGAGAGGAACGGGTGCGAAGGAAGAGAAAGGGAACGGGTGCGGTGACTGAGTGCGGTTAAAACTAAGAGTGTGATTGTTGGGGGGGGGGTAAGTCACATAAAGTTGAAATTGGATGTTAGCGCGAATTAAGGTTACACAAGAAAAGGGAAAGAATGGAGTGGGGGTAAGTCAACGGGTGCTGGGAGGGAGAGTTAAAATACCAGAATGTGTCTATGAACTGAGTTCGGGGTTTAGTTGTTTAATCAGATGACCTTACTTATAAACAATGAGGCAAAATATATTTGAAGGGTAGAGCTAGAAAAATAAATAGTTAGAATAAAAATTGATAATTGAAAAATTAAAAAAGTAAAAATAAAAATAGATTAAAAATAGAAATAAGAAATAAGAAAATAAAAAATGAAAAAGAGATAATAAAATTAGTCTTAGGCTCGCAAAGAAAATTATGGATTGACCGATAAAAAAATAATAATATAAATGAGGGAAAAGTCGATAAAATTGGAGCTCGAGAGTGAGTGTTAAAATAAGGAAAAGGAAAATTAGACCTCGAGACAATATCCGGAATGGGAATCCCCAAGGTGGTTAAATATATGGGTACAAATAAAATATGCTGTTACGGGACGCTAGTGCTTTATGGATATGGGAAAATTAAACTTTGAAAGAAAAAAATTTTCAAAAAAAGGTATATGGAGGTTGATTAAGAAAATTATTAAATAGGTTAATGATAGCAGAAATAAGTAAGAGACATACAAGGTTAAAGTAGTGACAATAGCTTAAACCATATATATATATATATATATATATATATATATATATATATATATATATCACATAAAATACAAATTTTAATAAGCAACTGTTCGGATAAAAATGATGAAACCGAATTGTGACGCCGGATGTGACGTCACGGGCGGGACTACAAATAGACCCGAGGAATTAGGTTCGGGGATCTCATCCTCGTCGCCAGGTTTACTGTCTACGAAATGAGTCCCCGAACCTAATTCCTCGGGTCTATTTGTAGTCCCGCCCGTGACGGGTCGGGAGGTGAACATCAACCTGCCAGGACTACAAAAAAGACCTGAAAGCCAGGCCTGGAGAGCAGCTCGGCAAAAAGACAAGAAAGAGAAATACAAATTAAAGGATCGCACAGATCAGAACAATAAAGCCAAACCATCTTACATAGAAACAGGAGAAAGTGTACTCCTAAAACAAAGTAGATATAATAAGCTAACCCCAGCTTATCATCCAACACCATGGACAGTAGGAGAGCGCAAGGGGGAATCCGCGATTATAAGGCAAGGAGATAAACGGGTGCTAAGACACACGTCACAACTAAAAAGAATCCCCCAAAACACAACCCGTCAACAAGGGGAGGATGATGAGTTCCCTTTCAGTGATGAGTTAAGGAAACTGGAAGAAGAGGAACAGACCCAAAGAAGCGACGAAGAAATGGACCTCCCGATCGCACTCAGACGAGCAAGACGACACATAAGAAAACCCCGGAGATATGCAAGCAGCAGTTCAGGGGACGAGGGAAGCGATCCGAATACAGAGGAGGAGGTAGATGTGACGCCGGATGTGACGTCACGGGCGGGACTACAAATAGACCCGAGGAATTAGGTTCGGGGACTCATTTCGTAGACAGTAAACGAATGAAGACAGCAGACTCTGTTTATATAAGATGATCAAAATCTATTAAGAGAGAACATTTCAAAATATATTTAGATAGAGCACAAAGATTTATCCAAATTGATTTTTAACACATGCTATAACCAAAGTCTGCTGTCTTTATTTGGTTTCATAATAACAATAATTAATAATATCAAATATGAGTAATCTTAAATATGTATGATATATGATTCGAAAGCATCGTTAACTGACGCATTTATTTTTAAAGCCTTTGCCTTAAGTACATGCCAGAAAAATTCTCAATGGCAACATTTTTTTAAACTTCCATTCTAATTGCTTTAATAAACTCAATGTGCAAGTGACTCACCAAGTAATACTTCATTTGCTATGTGTATTCTATCACTCTCACTCTCTCTATATAGATTGAGCTTCATTCTTATGTTAGACGATGTATATTACTCTCACTTACAGTACACTGTCTCTCCCTCTGTTTATTAAAAGCCAACTGTGATAAAGTTTAATATACATATTGGAAGAATCTCTTATAAAGAAATGAAAGTATCATCACAAGTACTAATTCATTTTAAGCCGTAGGTTGAGCGAACAAGAGAGAAAAGTCAGAAATTGGCTATCATATCGAGTAGAAAAAGACTACTTTTGTATTTTGTCTTTTGATTTCTATTAAATTAAACCGGCTTTTCAAAATCACTTTTCCTAATTAAAACAATCAAACTCAAGCCCAATAGGTGAGCCAACGGGTTACATTTATTCGAGTATTATAAATAGAATTAGCAATTACGAATTTGTTTCAGCTGATGTAAGCAAACGTATCCCACATTTATCCCTTTGTCTGGTGTTCATTTATTTGAGTGATTCTTTGTTTTTATTTTTGTTATTGTTATCAAATTTATGACGTGTATGCTCTCATTCTAGTTATTGTGTTTTTATTTCATTTTTCAATTTGGTTCAAACATTTCTTAGTAATTCAAATTATGTCACACACACAATGTTTTTTTTTTCAGTAATTAATTCCTGTGCACGATAGTCGACTGACTGAAATCTATCAGAGAATTTTTCTAATTGCCCGCTTTGTGTTGCATAATCAAGTCAGATTATTTAATCACAAAGACCTTTTAGCGCTGACTTCCTTCTTAACGAGAAAAATAAATAATAAAACTAATCATTCATTAAACATCCTTTCACTGTACTTTCTTAATATTTTCTTTTTCTTTTTTCATTTTTATTTATTCCCCATGAAAATCTATTTCCTTTTCCTTCTTTTGTTTTATTTCATCGCATGCTCGTGACACAAGTACCAAAGCAATTACTATCGCTGAATTAAGTCCGTTTCGCATGCAAGGCAGTTTTTGAATTGGATCTAACCGCGAGCACTGGCCTTTGACATACTCGAGTGTCGTCGGTGTTCGTGAGAGGAATGTCATTACGTTGAAAAAGAGGCGTTTTGATCAGCGCGTGGCATTTTTTTATGGCTCGTCTACGCCGTGTCCATTGCAGGGATCATTTGAAAGTGCGTAAGCGATCGTGGCAATACGGCTAAAACAATATGGCTGACTTGAATTGCTAACCAGCCGGAAACATCTGATAGTTCAACAGATATCGAGTGGATGCTGAACGCGCTCATTTCCATAGGAAGGACGGTGCCGGGAGCGGCGGGAGACATTGTTATCGAATGAAGGACATCTTCATAATGATGTGTTTACACATTTTGTTCCATTGCATGCGGACATCGCACATCAATAACTTGTTATGTTTTTTTTTCAGTGATACGGTTCTACTTGCCTTAATTCGGCCCTTTGCATTGACTTTGAAAGTCTGCTATATCGTGTAGGATTTTTTTTTTCATTTTAGTTACGGACGAGTAGGACTGAATTTAGAATAGCTAGTTACTTAGCTTTTACTTTAGGAATGAGATTTTTGTTCCCAGAGATTAGGTTCTAATAGTCTTCGTTTCATCGCCTGTCAATAAAAGTTCCCTGAATACGATGTAAAACAAACTAAATTCCTATCTGTGCACAATTATCGTTGTCGGAGATACATTCTCCCATAGGGCATTGGAACTGATATATTACATTGCTTCTACCTAATGTATTTTGGGTTTGATACCAATATCAAAAAATAAAAAATACTCGAAGCCCCGTACATAAAAACTAAACATCCCACAATTAATAATGTCAATTATGAAACTAGTCGCAACATTTTAAAGTGTCTAGCATAATAATTAACATTACCAAATTCTTAGCCATTAGGTAGTTATGCGTTTGAATTGTATGCACTATCTTTAACGTCATCAATTTATTAACAGTTTAAACAGTCAAACTTTAAATCTCTCATATGTGTAGAACGCCATCACGCTCTCATTTACATTTCAACTTTACAGACGCTTTTTCAAGTTATAAACTACTTGCTGTTATAATTCAAAAATGAGCACAACAGTAAAGTCATAATTTGTAAAGACACTAAAACTAATACCGCCTGAAGATGATTTGACTATTCAAATCGAAAGTACTTGCAAAAAAGAAAAAAAGAATGGAACAAGAAACTAATGAATCATATTTACATCAATTTGACCGTAGCATTAGATGGACAATTCGGAAAATTGTAAAAATAAAAAAGTCGCATCAAACAAAACCACTCCGTGTTATTTAATAATGTTTGCCTATATATATATATATATATATATATATATATATATATATATATATATATATATATATATATATATATAAATATATATGCTAAAAAGTTACCCAGCGTTTCCTGGATTAGAGTGTGGAATTGAATAATATAATATATAAATATATTAACAGCAAAATAATGATGTGAACTTGATATCTTACCCTTCGAGCTATTAAGATATATCTTAATACACTTGACATATCGCTTATAAATAAACTAATTTGATTGTGCAACATGTTAGAAAAGTGTTATTAGGTCCTTTAAGATGAAGCTAGAGACGCAGAAGATCTTACCTTATGTTAAGATAAAAAAAGTTACATGTGAATACACGTATAATTACGGTGAACTCCTTAGTATGTATTCGTTTTTAGAGACAGGCATGCACACAGAGATGTCGTCTCGTTTACTAAATATATATAGAGATAGATATATAGATAGATAAATAGCGATAAAAAGATAGATAGAGAGAAAGAAAGAAGGAACGAGTGCTCACAGTTGCAAATATTTTATATATGAATATATATATATATATATATATATATATATATATATATATATACATATATATATACATATATATACATATATATATATGTATATATATATATATGTATATATATATATATATATATATATATATATATATATATATATATATATATATATATATATAATGTTCGCCACTGTTCGCTTTTCGGGTTGTAAGCTATGTTTCCTTTCTTTGAATTTCCCATGTATAAATTTATCCTGTGAATGCATTTGCTCACTCAGTACACTATAAATTAATTAGCAAATCACGTGCACGAATAGATAAAGAACAAGATGAATTGAATTTAGTTTTGCTCTTCCGCAAACAAAAGACAAGTGGAGGGGGATTGTTTAGTGACGTCAATAGAATGGATCACCTCAATACGTATTTTAATAAGCCTTGTTTCTGAACTGAATGTGATTAGACAGTGAACACATTGCAATATGGAACAGTCGAGGGCCGGCCATTTGCCAAACCACTTAAAATATTTTCCTCATCATTAATTAAATCCAAGTGAATTAATGTGTTATTAAAATAACACGCCGCTTAGCTTTGGGTAAGGACGATTATATTCGGAATTCATATTTTTACTTCAACTAATGGTACATTAATGAAATAATGATAAAATAATTAATTTACTCGGCATATTGAGGTTCATCTGATTAAATACTAACGACAATACGATATGTGGATTCATATTTTATTTTAAATATGATTCTATAATTTGCTTAGATTAGGATAACAAGAACTAGGGTTCGGTCGAGGTCGGCGTACTATACTTGGATGTCAGTTGGACCCCACGTAGCTAGAAGAAGGGTGTGGTTGACACAGAAGTAAGCAGACTGTTGATTTAAATGATAGAATTGATTTAAATTATTGATTGATCATTGATCTTAATTAGAAAATTGACTTAAATTATGAAGCAGACAAATAAATGAACCTTGCAATTACTTAAATGTTTTATTTGTTGTTTGTATTTTTATGCATATGAATCACATGTTACCGAAGCAAAAAGTTATTCACAGATGATATTTTTGATATTATTATTAAGATAATGAACAATACAAGAAAACGAATAAAAATGATGAATGGAATAAGTAAAATGTGATTATTTAAGAAAACGGCTCCCCAGCTATTTATTGACATTGGACTTGAAGACGACTTATTTTTGCTGAGAAGCAGTCCTGTGGCAACGTGTTTCACAGATGGGAAAGTCTTGGTACAACTGGTTTCATGAAAATTCAGTTTGGTTATGAATACACACAGGACGAAGGTACTTTACAGTGGTTGTAGTCAGGAGGGTTCTTACTTAATATTTAATAGGAAAGAACCAAGCTAAGTCGAACATCTTCTATGGAAATAAAAATGGAGCAATGTAAAAAAGACTAACTACGTCTCAGCTGTAAGAAAAGTGTTGTAGATAATGTAAACTAAATGATTAATTACCTTAATTACAATTCGTTTGAAATCATTGGATTTATTATCAATAAATATAGAATAAATAGTTATATAATTTAGGATTTAATTTATATACATATAATACAATAATGTGATCTTAACTATTGTTTATATATTTACAGTATTTACTTCAGTGTTCAAGAGTAAATATATCTTAGTCGTACTATAAAAATATATATATGGCAAGTAAGCTAGACAGAGGCGTCCATGGGTTATTCTACCCAGGAAATGATCAGCCTAAATTCATTTTCCTGATGATTACCTGCAGAAAGAGAACATGACCGCATTGTATAGCTTACTTGCCACATATATATGATCATGCTAATATATATATATATATATATATATATATATATATATATATATATATATATATATATATATATATATATATATACATTATATTTAACTTTTATGTATCTGATCAATTTCTTTCAATCTCTCTCTCTCGCTCTCTCTCTCTCTCAATATATATATATATATATATATATATATATATATATATATATATATATATATATATATATATGCAAACATTGTTACAAATAACAGAATTCGTCGGCTTTATTATACTATTTCTATTTTTTCAATTTTCCTGAAGTTTTTTTTGTATTAAAATCAAAAAAAGTAAAAAATATTCCATAGGTTTCACAAGTTGTACGAACTTTTTCGATTCTTCGTCGAATAATGTGTAAAACGCAAATGAAGAAATAAACTGAAGAAAAAAGAGAATTGAATAAAACGACGGAGAAACGCGCATAGAACGTTCTTCGCATTGTTTCAGCAAGTTATTAACGAATTAACTTCAGCAACGCTGGATAGCATCACATATCAAAATCGCATTAGGTTAAGCATTTAAATATGTTACCACAAGTTCCATATGCTATGTTGTATAATTTTAATGCTGTTAACTAGAATGTGTCTTAAATCAGAGGGAGTGCAGTTATGTTTTTGTAGATTTTGGTAAATTGAGGTAGAGTTTACAAGATGCATGGTGAGGCCGCGGGATAAGGTAGTGCTTGTAAAACCAATGGAGCTATTAGCTATATATATATATATATATATATATATATATATATATATTATAATAATATTTTAGTACATGTTTCAAATTAACTAGTTGAAAATCTGACGTCGCTCTGGATTTAAGGGTGAACAATGGGTTTTGTCACAATGCTAATAACACCATATAACTTTCTAACATGCCCATTGTACCCCCTTATATAATAGAAAATACCTTTAGTATTGGAAAACTCGCTGAATTAGTGTCTTACAAATATCGTTTTAATGTAATTCAAATTAAATATACGTATTTGAAGATTAGAGCGAGATTTTGCTCCATAGCTTCTTTAGAGGAGCACCTTAAAATTAAGTACACTGATTTCCAAGTAGAGAGTCTGTACCCCTGCCATTGTCTTTCACGAAAAATTTATTTTACATATGATTACATTTTCATTAATATTGAATATAGTTGAAGTTCTAAGGAAGGCTTTGTTCCCATAGCGTCTTTAAGAAATCACAAAAATATTCGAATATACTTTCATGGTCTTGCCCGTAAGTTTTCATATATAAATACACAATTAGGTTTTAAGTAAATTCTCTCTCTCTCTGTCTCTCACTCTCTCTCTCTTTCTCTGTCTCTCTCTCTCTCTCTCTATATATATATATATATATATATATATATATATACAGTTGGGTATGTGTATATATATATATTGTTGTACATAATATACTCATAGAACTAATAAACTGATTGATGTGGATGTTTAACATCGCTTCTAGGCGTATACGTGTTAATATAAATATATATAATGTTGGGTATGTGTATTGTTGTGAAGTTGTCCAACAGTAAATAATAAATAAAAGAAGTCAAGTCGAGGGTTGGTTTAACAAGTGTATTAACAAAGTAAGAAAGTAACTAGCACTATGGCTAGACAGTTACAAGACTGTGCTTTGTCTATTCTGTCTCTCTGGTGACTCGCACTATTTATAGTGACAACCGGTGTAGTTTCTCCTGTGTAAGAACGGCCGTGTAACATGTACATATATCGTTGTACATAATATACTTAAAGAACTAATAAACTGATTGATGTGGATTGTTAACATCGATGCTAGGCGTATAAGTTGTAATATAAATATATATAAAGTTTGGTGGGTGTATATATATATCGTTGTACATAATATTCTCAAATAACTAATAAACTAAATAGCGTCGATTTTTAACATCGCTGCTAGGCGTATAAGTGGTAATATAAATATATATAACGTTGGGTATGTGTATATATATCGTTGTACATAATATTCTCAAATAACTAATAAACTAAATAACGTGGATTTTTAACATCGCTGCTAGGCGTATAAGTGGTAATATAAATATATATATATAAAGTTGGGTATGTGTATATATATCGTTGTACATAATATTCTCAAATAACTAATAAACTAAATAACGTGGATTTTTAACATCGCTGCTAGGCGTATAAGTGGTAATATAAATATATATAAAGTTGGGTATGTGTATATATATCGTTGTACATAATATTCTCAAATAACTAATAAACTAAATAACGTGGATTTTTAACATCGCTGCTAGGCGTATAAGTGGTAATATAAATATATATAAAGTTGGGTATGTGTATATATATCGTTGTACATAATATTCTCAAATAACTAATAAACTAAATAACGTGGATTTTTAACATCGCTGCTAGGCGTATAAGTGGTAATATAAATATATATAAAGTTGGGTATGTGTATATATATCGTTGTACATAATATACTCAAATAACTAATACTGATTCATGTGGATTTTTAACATCGCTGCTAGGCGTATAAGTGTTAATATATGCTATATTTGCTTTCACTTTGTGTTATGCAAATGGGCAAAAAGGAGTTGGAAACTCTTCGTAAAAATGTATATACCTTCAATTGGTGTAAAATTAATCAATAGGTATTAGACATCAATTAATAAATATTCCCCAAATGTCAGTTGCTTCGGAGTATTTAAAGTTGTGTTATCGAACATAATATGGGCACAGCCTCACACTTGTAAAATCATTTGTAAGAGTCGAATTAATTTTGATCCACCTGCATTATACACCAATTAAGCGAACTTCTCTGAATTTCAATTTATTATTCAGGCCCCTTAAGCTTAACTTTCCAATTTTATACATTTTCTTGAACTAAAATGGTATGATCGATTTTTTGTTAAAATTGGATTAAGGATTCTACACATAACGTTTAGATCTTAATTTTCTTTTAATCACGTGACAGTTTCCGGTGGCCGAGTAAATATGGCGACTGCTTGCCGATTCTAACCAGACTTTGTTAACCGGGTTCAGGCTTCCCGACCGTCTTAAATTGTTATTTTCCTGCACTGAAAATAGCAATAAGCTTGAAACGCTAGCGTATGTAGGTATAAATAATTTAATATTTATTCATAAGAAGAGATGTGGTACAGCGAAACAGTATGTATGTGGATGACTATATAAGCTCCCTTTTTGGGTATGGCTTTTTTTAAGGAAGTCGCCAACTGCCACTAGCTTTAAGGCATAGCTCATTAAGTAAAACCAAGTCTAGCTCTCGGCACTGGAATTATTGACATTGAGATTTCACTTGCATTCAGCCAGTGTTGCGTGATAGCGCAGGATTAGTGTTACATAATCCTTTAATTATTCGTACCGTTTCTTCTTCGTCGTGGAGGGGTTTCGTCTCGATTTCGTCAAGCGGTTGTGTTCTCTCCTCGTTTCGGGACTGCTGTGGAATATCGCCGCCATCATTGCCATACGCCGCGCGTCCAGTATCATCATCGTTGTATTGGGATGTAACAAAGATTATCATACACAGCGAAAAACAATGCATACTCTGTCTACTAAATGTGATTACTTTTATTTAGGCGCCAAGTTTCTGTCGTTTTTAGAGATGTTTTACTAACAAAGAGAGAGAGATCAATTCACTACCTTTATCGTAGTTAATGCCTAGCTATCTATGGCCCATTAAGTCCTTAGCCATCCGAGGAGGGGGGGGGCAAGGAATTTCATCACGCCTGTATTCTTTTAGGGAAATAAATTCCCCTTTTCATTTGCGGACTACATAAAGAAATACGTCTTTTCAGCTTGTTTCTAAAAAACAGACTGGCAAAACTCAGTTTACCCACACAAGAACCGGTGACGTCAGAGAACCCCTATAAACAGGTGCATTCGTCACAGCGTAACTCCCTTGAACCCCGACGGAAATGGTCTCATCAAAATAATGGCCTTTCAACGTTTGTAGGCTCCAATTGTGAGAACCAGTTTTATTTAGCACTCGACTGTACGGGTCCACCCGCACTAAATCGCGTAAGCCAAACCAAACGATCCCCAACACATACGTCCACTTGACATGCGTCCAGCCTCACATGGCCATTATCCAACAGTAGACGTGCAGGCTGTCAGCTCGTCAGTTGAGTTTCGGTCCCGGTTTGAGAGACTGAAGAGCTGTCATACAGCGAAACAGTCTGTGATGACTATATATATATATATATATATATATATATATATATATATATATATATATATGTATATATATATATCAATAAATCAATAAATGCGAATTTAGTTTCTACCTATCGTAACTATATGAACATCAAAACAGCTATGATGATGTAATTCTATGATAATACGTAAGATTTTGAAATAATGTACATATAGTAATCTGCAACAGCCACAAATGGCCTTCGGTCATTCTAATTTGCATATTTATTTTTAAACAAATTTAATAAATAAATATTATGTAATATACAATTGTAATTTGCATTTTCATATTTGCTTATATATTGTCAAGAGTAAAACGTCTGGTGTAGCGTGACTGCTGTGAGCAGTCACAACATGTTAAATTATTTATTTGCAGAAAATATTTTTTAAATTACACTGAGCACAAATTAGGTACCAAACCATCAAAAGTCTGAGGAAAATAGGTGTCGTTTGTTATACTTGATCTAAATTGATAAGAATATCTATCGTACCTTTAATTAGAATCATCTCAGCCACCATAAAACCACATTTACGCTAGGGGCCGTCCTACTTAAAATAACCTAACATCTGCTGAAAATTTTCATTTTTTCAGAAATATATTTATATACAAATATTTTCTTTTCTATACAACGGGGAATGGGGTCAGGATAAAGTTAGTAGGGTAGTATCAGTATTGTTATAATACAACCGTCCTTCCGAGAATTACCTCCTCAAACTTTGTAAGGCGGTAATTGGAATACTCTTCGATATTATATGCACATTTGTGTAAGTGAGTCATGTAGTATCTGTTCTGTTGACATGAGACCATTTTCCCAGTGACAGGGGTGTACGATTGGAGAGTATCATTTTTTCCATTTATAGGGGTATCCTCGAAGTAATTACCTCTTTTTCATTTGAACAGTATCTAGTATGTTGTTATAATACACCCCTATTTACCATTAACGTATCTGTTATGACTATTGTAGTTTGTGTTTGTTAATGATACACACAATCCCAAGCATTACCACCTTTTTGTGAATAGAGGATCCTCCCAGGCTATTCCTCCTCAATTTGAGGGAAGAGCAGTATATTTTCATCTGTCATTATAAATTCCTCCCAGGAATGACTTCCTCTTTTAGGGGGCAGTATAGTATACGTTCATTGTTTACGATACGACACATACTCAATGGAGTAAATATGTATGACATCGCGAGAGGGGTTAATGTACTATCTAGGTTGCTGTTATGATATCATCCGCCCAAAAATAAACTTCTTTTTTTTCGGGGGAGAAGGTAGTGTTCGTTCGTCATAAAAGCATCCTCTCAATTATAACCTCGTCTTTTTAGAGTGAGTGTATTTGTTATATGTTCTTCTCTAAATCTAGCAAACACACACGATCAATAACATTCTATAATTGCTAATATATATATATATATATATATATATATATATATATATATATATATACATATATATTATTTTAATTAAAATTACAATGACTAAATTCAGCCATAACTCAAATTAATTTTTAGCAGTAGCAGAACTGATGATGTGCTTACAATTGCTCCGCAACCTGCAATATGCTACAATTAAATGCAATTACAGGTTGCTATTCAGAAACCACAATGAGAGCGATTCATAAAGATGTTATGTCGTGCATAAAGTGTATCGAAAAAAAAATGAAACAGAAAGCAGACAACACTCACGTGATCGTCTCCCCGGAAATAGGATGGATGACAGAATTTCAATCAAGCGGCCGTTTTGAATTTTTCGCATGGAACTTTGTCTACAGATAGTTATGATAAAGCAATATGTTGTATTATTGATCTGTCTTTGTTCCGATGGATACTACACCCCATAAACTGGTATCGTCTTGGCCTTCAGGGCTTCATTTACGCCGGTCTATGGGTCTATCCTGTGCAGTTCTAGGAGGTCAACCCTCCCAGGTTTTTCTTCCCCTCTTTGAGGAGAGGTACGTTTATTGCTTACTGCCTGAGGCGCCCCTACCGAGGAATGTCGATGGTGCTGCCCAGGCAATTTTTAATGGCCACAGTGCTCACCTTCTCGGGCGCTGGCTTTTCAAGTCCAACTTTCCCGACCCGACCTTGGGCCACATTTTACCTTGTGGGAGTAAGATAAAACTGGCTTTGTGCCTAACCTCCTGGGGAGGAAAATAAAACAAAAACAAGAGATTTTACCAGTTTCGTTCGTATTAGCGAACCTCTTCATAAAAGTGAAGATTTGGAAATAATTTTGTGTTTAAAGGCTAACATATGAGAGAGGAAATAGATGATCAAATTAGACCATATGAGAAGACTTTCAGTGGCATTGAAATATGACAAGTGGTTGACACATTCTTCTTTATTTCTTATTCTATTTTTTATATTTTTATTTATTTTCTTTTTCATTTTCCAACCTACTGAGCTAGTATAGGAGAGGCGGTAGGCGGATGGGGAAGGATACAGAGGAACTAGCTAGGATAAACACACATAGGAGTGGGTATGAAATTGATACAACGAACGCGAGCACCCAAAAATGAATCGGAATATATCAGAAATAGGGCTGCTAACTTGTCTCATATTAAGTTTAATAAAGCAATACAAATCTTAG
Source organism: Sepiola atlantica (assembly GCA_963556195.1). Classification (NCBI taxonomy): domain Eukaryota; kingdom Metazoa; phylum Mollusca; class Cephalopoda; order Sepiida; family Sepiolidae; genus Sepiola; species Sepiola atlantica. The sequence continues at coordinate 235,322,288 of OY744515.1, read as the reverse complement.
ATGGAAAGTATCAACAAATCTATTTCACAGTAAAACTAATGTAAATTATATCTTATTATAAGAAAACTGTGTTTTTTGTGTAGAATGATATGAAATACATATAAGACAAATCCTTAAATAGGGTTAAGATTGAGAGAGATGTATTAAAAAGATAAGATTAGCTATGAGACTTGCTATTATCTCAACCATTTTTTTATATATAGATATATAATCAGGGGCGCAGTGGTGTAATATATTGGATTGTTTTAGTGTGATTTTTGCTAGGTGTCTGTTAGGGTATAAGATCCGAGCCTGGGTTGATGTATATATATATATATATATATATGTATATATATATATATATATATATGTACATATATATATACATATATATATATACATATATATATATGTATATGTATGTATATATATACGTATATATTTATATATATGTATGTATATGTGTATATACGTATATATATAAATATGTATATAGATATGTATATATATATAAATATATATATATATATTTATATATATGTATATATATATATATAAATATATATATATATAAATATATATGTATATAAATATATATATATATATATATATATATATATATATGTATATAAATATATATATATGTATATATATAAATGTATGTGTATATATAAATATATATATGTATATATATACATGTATATTTATATAAATATAAATATATATATAAATGTATAAATATATATATATATAAATATATATATACATGTATACTTATATATATAGGTATATATAATATATATATATATAAATATATATATGTATATATGTATATATAGATGTATATATATATATTTGTATGTATAGATGTATATATATGTATATATATAAATATATATATCTATATATATGTATATATAAATATATAGATAGATATATATGTATATATATGTGTATTAATATATATATATATATATATATATATATATATATATATATATATATATATATGTTAATAATATTTTGTCCAGCGAATTGCAATCTGGAAGTTATCTTAGTTGACTGCCAAACAGAAGTTATAATGTCAAACTGAAAAAGGTTGAATCTAATACAAATCAGTATGAAAACACTGGATATAAATGCGATCCATGGAACTTTGTAAAAACGCACGGTATCCATGAAAGTCTCTTGTTTTGATGGAGATAGATAACAGAGCTTTATCAAATATATTTGTTTTTTTACACATTTTCCTGTATAAACTTTACTATTTCGTAAGCGGATCTCTTAAGTTTCACCTACTTTACTCTACTTATGGGCTTACTCCGCAAGCTTCAAACGGAGAGTTTGTCATTTACCACGGTCTAATAATAGTATGTCAATTGTCAAGAGCGACGTACCAGTCTCAATCCCTATCTAATTGGTTTATATATTTGGTGGATTGCCTTTTTATATTTTATCAGTTAAATATCATTGATATGATATATTTATATGGCTCGACTCTGTTAGCGTGTGTAAATAGTAGCGTGTGTAAATCACGTGTATCCCTTTTAACAAATGGCGTAATGGTTCGATCTCTTAATATTAAGCTTCTGAATATTACTGCCGGCTAAATCCAGATCGTCAATTTTATATTTATCTTATTTATATCAATCAGTAGTGAGATGTCGACGTGACCCGAGAAGTTTATATCTTCGTTCCGAGGTTCTTTAGGGTACGTCACGGATTGTCCAGCCTCTTTTTCAGGGTTTTTTCTATACAGTATAGTCGATTAAATAGGACGAGGTGTAAACTAATATCCGAGTTAGGGTTAACTGTATTCTTTCAAATACATTTTTTTAACGTTGCGTCTTCCGTGTGTCCATGTTCTTATTTTTATATACAAGACACGATAACGTCTATCGTCATCCAGTATGTCTCCCGATGTTTTATTCGCGTAGGCATTGATTATTAGTATCGTACAATGAATTTAAATCAGCTGTTCATACTTTAACTCACTTGTCTTATTGTAAAATATCCGACATAGTCTAGAGCTGTAATATTTCATAGATGTACATTTATTACATGCCAGAATAAGAAAGTTTGTTGTTTCATGCACAATGAATGATGTAGTTTAAACATCCGTAGAAAGTCGTCTGATTTTAAGACTCTCTTTGGACGAGAAAATCTAGATTCGGTTTATTGACTTCGCCGGGCTAGCAAGTGTGGGTCATTGTGTAGGGTGGGAATGCGAGCCCGGCTGATGTTCGCTGGCACTTCTGACTTTTTCCCGGCTAGTGAACACTTATGTTGTGAGTTGTTCATTTCCGTTCGAAATAGATTGGCTCGCTGCCACAGACCAGATTAAGCAACCACTTCTGATATCGTAAAACACAATAAATGTCCATCTCTATTCCCTACTCACACCAATCTCTCCCACTTTCATTATTTTTCTTTCTACTTATTTATTTCGTTCTTCGCAGTTTCTATGTTTCATGTTGTCATATATATATATATATATATATATATATATATATATATATATATATATATATATATGGATGTATGTATTTACATAGGTATATATATATATATGTATATCTATAAACAATGTAGCCGATTATGATGAGATAAATTAATTCAATTCTATCGGAAATGATACAGCAATACTTGTATCCGTGTACGAATGCACATAATGTATTTAACGAATATAAATGTTTCCATCGTTTGTTTGTGTTTGTGGGTATTTAGATAGCATGTTTTGTTTCAGGCAAATGTAATTAAATGACACGAATATCTGTTGTCTTCGGGGGTGTTTTTATTTTTAAAAGTTTTATCCGAATATTCTATTTAGTAATACCGTCAAGATAGTGTATATTAGATTTGTGGGGTTCTTCCATATTTTCTACGAGAATACTTTAGATTTGGTTCAATCAAACAATCATCAGGCAATATTAGTAGGTATCTGTTTACAACTTTTATTGTTTGGTATATATATATACATATATATATATATATATATATATATAGTCAATGATATCATAAAGAATTGATAAATATAATTTCAAGGATATATTTTAAGATGGTATCCAGGGATATTACCAAAATGTATTATATGACAATGGATGCTCAATATTAGAAATACAGTCTTAATATAGGGTCTATAAGCGTAAATAAACGAATATATAATTTAAGACGAATTATATTTATTTGCATATTGTTTTTAAGTTTTCAACTTAATATATTAAGAAAATATACAAATAAATATGATTCGTCTTGAATAATATATTTATTTCTCACTCTTATTCCGAATAAGTAAATAACGTATAATTAATTGTAAGATTTCGAGGCATTTCAACGAAAAACAAAGATTGTACTGTTAAGGGGGTACATCTAAACAGTCTGTAAAAATGTCTGCAAATTACAGATTAGACAAAAGTAAACATAATTCATACTTAAGGCGATAGAATCAATTTCTTATATAAATTTAACGCAGAACAATTTACCATTTACTAAATAGCAAGAGTTAATGATCAATCACTTCTGAACAGATATTGTAATAAAGATAAGTTCATATAAGAAAATCTAGATATCAATATTAACGTATAAGTTATGTATTCGTTTAGTTTAATATGTGGAATTATATTTAATTTTTATTTATTTATTACTTTGTTTTTCTATTTCATTTTGTTTTATTGTATCATAAAAAAAATCTAAAAATTAACATTGTTTCTCTGTCTCGTTTATTTATTCCGAATTCTGTAATAGCCAGATTGCAAAAATGCACGGCGATGAACCTCTGAAAAAATATCGAAAATTAAATGTTATTATAATCTAATTATAAACATATTGATCTGCCTAACACTATACGAAAATAACACCCTCTTAGCGTCACTTGGGATTTAAATGTTAAAATGTAGTTTAGTTAACTTAAAGCTTTCTAAGATGTTTATGATCGATTTAAATCTGTAAACAGAAAGCTACTATTATGTAAATCTCATTTATATACTAAGTAACATATAATACTGTGTCGGTGTTGCTATTTTTCTTCGAGATCTTAAAATAATAATATGTATTTTCCCCCCATATGACATTCTGCATGGTGAGCATATCATTGCTACCACATTTTGGGTTTGTAGGTTTTACATCTTAAAAGTGTCAGAGAAACGGACACATTTAGTCTTTTATATATATATATATATATATATATATATATATATATATATATTAGATTTAGAGTATAACACGTACATTGACGTTTCAGATTGAATTTCAGAACTTCTGTAGACGTGCCAGTAAATCGAGGTTTTGAAAATGGCTACGAACATTCCTGTCAATATCTATCAATTCATTCTTAGGAAGGCAGTGACCATTTATATCGTCAGAATTGCCCTCACAATCTACCAGCTTGATTCTAAGATAAGCTTATCTCTTTATAGTGTTACCTTTTTTATTATTTTTTTAATTTATTGTATTATTACTATAAGGGGTAAGTTCTGCAATGATTAACAATACAGAGGGAATAATCGGCAAACTGAATTCTATTCCTGCTAAATATCTTATATGTCGTACCAAAAATAGAATAAAGTTAATCATTTCGAATTATAGTAATGTTGACTAAACTTACCGCCAGGATAGAAGAGAGATCACTTGAGTCCGAAACTGGAAGTATTTAAAGTAGTTGACCTGTTGATCTTATTAGAAGACCCCCAAAACGTTAACTTATTTGTCCCCCGATTTATAAAATCGGGGGACTTATGTTTTGAGGCATGTCCGTCCGTCCGTCCGTCCGTCCGGATTTTTCTCCGCAACCATCCATTGAATTTCTCTGAAATTTTGCATGAAGTTGTAACTTTGGTCAGGTTAGAAAGTGATATTCACTGATTTTTGAATAATAATCCGGTTATCCTCTCAAGGTGAAAAAAGGTCCCGAAATGGCAAACAATGACATTTGTTTCCCCATAACTTTATATCTATCCATTCAATTCCTCTGAAACTTAACCAAAATGGTGAAGCAATTGTTCCTAATAGAGAATAAGTATCGCTGACCTTGGAAAAAATTTGGTTCGCGCCCCCAGAGGGTCAAAAGCCCACAAAATGGCAAAAGATTACCATTTTCTCCCATAATGTTTTATCTATCCATTCAATTTTTATGAAACTTGGCCAAAATGTAGAGGCTATTGTTCAGGATATAAAATGAGCATCCTCGACCTCAGAAAAATTCTAGTTCGCGCCTCCAGGGTGTCAAATGGGGGTCAAAAATGCCCCAAAAGTGCCCAGATTCATTGCATTTTACACTGGTCGAAGCGTGTCACATACAGAGAGGGACCGGCTTGTTAAAATAAGTTTATCTCTTCATAGTGTTACCTTTTTTATCATTTTGGTATTGTTTTTTTTATTACTGTAAGATGTTAGTTGTGCAATGGTTAACAATGCAGACTACAATGCTGAATTCTAGTCCTGCTAAATCTGGTATATGTCGTACAAACAATAATAAATACATGGGCGGCGAAATATGAACATAAATCTGATCCATTTCATTCGGAGAAATCAAATAAATTAATGAAGACAACATAAGTCTAAAAAAGGAAAGAAGAACAACGGAATCTTAATAACTAATCAAATGCGCATCATTACGCACGAATAACATTTAAAAAGAAAAATTATCAAAATTCGTGCAGCATAGCTGACACGCGTCGACGACAATTTGGTCATTCAGATTTATCTCTATTACATTAAATATGGTATAATTGTTAAGATCTTTATTTTATTCACAACTAACCAGAAAACATGGCGCTGCTTTTAAACGATCATTTGAAAGGAATAACACGTTATTTATATATATATATATATATATATATATATATATTTCTCTCTCTCTCTCTCTATATATATATATTTCTATATATATATATTTCTATATATATATATATATATATTTCTATATATATATATATATATTTCTCTATATATATATATATATATATATATATATGTATATATATATTTATATATACATATATCTTTATATATATATATATATATATATATATCTTTATATATATATATATATATATATATCTTTATATATATATATATATCTTTATATATATATATATATATATCTTTATATATATATATATATATATATCTTTATATATATATATATATATATCTTATATATATATATATATATATATATATATATATATATATATATATATATATATATATATATATATATATATGATAAGAGGGGATGAAATACCGGAACCACCATGGAGAGAATAATACCCTAGAACATTAATTAATAATAAAAAAATAAAATTTAAAAAATGAAAAAAAGGAAAGAAATACATTCGTTATATGAGAATAACAATATTTTAGCCGAACAATTAGAAATAACTAAATTTAAAAGCGACTTAACACCATTAGACAGACAAACTGAACTGAATTACGTCCTTTCCATTGTTGTAATCAACGTTAGACTGATAGAAGCGATTAAAAACAAAATTTATAAAAAAGTTTAATAAAGGCAAATAGATGAATAAATAAATTAGATATAAATAGATAAATAAAATATTTTAAAAAAAAAGAAAGTTTATTTTATTTTTTTAATCTGGTTTGACATTCAAATTTAACCGGTATTTTCTGCGAGACTGCATTCTACCGGCCTTCATATTCACGCTTAAACTTGCGTTGAGTACAGTTCTGAAGAGGAAGAGTTCCCGAAATATTATATCATACGGAGTTTCCGCCAGACTATCTTGATACAGGTATTACATAACATTGTAACATTGTGTACATAAACAGATATATGTGTGTTTGTAAAATAAATAAATATATATATATATATGTGTGTGTATGTATACATTGTATTAAGGGTTAAACTATTTAATTTGTTCCACCATTATATGTCTTATTTCCTCCAACGTGTGTCTATCCGTCACACCTCTGCATTGTATTGCCTTCTAAGTATCACATTTCTATATACTAATAAACAATGATTCAAGCAAACTACATAAACCCCTTATATATATATATATATATATATATATATATGTAAGTTCTTTATATTTATTTATAAGTAAACTACGAAATACTACAACTTTTCATGACGTCATTCCTGCCCGGGTGTCGAACATGCTGAACTTTTATTATTTTATAGTAAAATGTCATCACTTGATAAAAGAGAACTGTGATGTATTTCAATCTAAAACGAGGCTTACTCTCTAAACTAAAAGGTGGCAAATTGTAAGGGTTTAGTCAACACGTACATCGAAGGAAGCGGGCGTTTTGGTGATAATTAACAATAATAATCAGTTTTTCTCTGAATATATTATGCCTATAAGATGTAGGCTTTGTAATTGCCAATACTGTTTTTGTACACATATAGTGAAATAGCCGTTTGGAAACTGTTTCAACCCCAGGTGTGTTTGCAAAGCAAGTTAAATATTGAATAAAACGCCAAAATTTAAAAAAAAGTTTTCGTTCACTATATATGCCTATATTTTCCCCTTGTTCTCTCTGTTTCTCTCTCGTGATCTTTGGGTTTTAACTCCAGCTATGTGTTTAATAGTATTTTTTATGTTCATAATTCCCTATTCCAATTTTTGGTTTATAGTTAATTTTAGTATTTTTGATTGTTAATAAATAGAAAGAGAGATAGAGAGAGAGTGTATGTTTGAGAGATAGAGGAGGATGCGGGTGTTATAGCGGCAAGGACTGTATAAAATAAAAGCGAGGTGTAAACAACATACAAAATATTCGTAAGAAATATAATAAACGATTGGTAACTTAGGGCGTAAAATGCAAATTACGGCTAATTAATACAATTAAAATCGGTTTATTGTTAAATATAAATCAATCCCAAAAGTAATAAATATTTTAACATGTATTTATTTTTGAAAGTTGTTTGATTCAGCATGATACAAAGAAGATAATGTGAGTTTTAGTTGATACAAGAGAAGATGTTCGCCTCGCTGCCTCGAACTCGCACAGTAGACTCCTAGAGAGTAAAACTACCATAAACAAAGACACTTGGAAGAACTTCACAGTATTTTTGCAGAACAATGTGCACATTTCACGCTTGATGAGGACACAACAGTATAACTATGGCTTGTTGATCTGATAATGTGTCTCAAAGAGAGCAATTTGAGAATATTTTGTAAAAATTCTATAAACCTTAGGTTATTTTGTTAATCCATGCATTTTTGAAAATCTCTTGAATTGTGTGTTTCCAGTTTTGTTGAATTCTACTAGTAGTTTCTGCATCTATATGGATTAGCGGTCAGATAAAAAGACTGCTATTTAATTCATCATAATTCTTCATATACATCGAATACAAACATAATTATGCAATGATATTTTAATCACATTATTTATTACATTCAATTTAATTTAATTGGTCCACCTGATAGAAATCTGTTTTAATGATGTATTTCATCGATGGATATATTTTTTTTAATTATAACCATTTAAATTGTTAAATTAAAAATGGAACAATTCATCAATATGTGTTTGAAGGTTATTTGATTTTATTATTCTCATATAGCGCAGTTTTTTTAACACTGGTTTCGAGTATCTGATTTTTTTTTCTATTGTTATTTCTATTACAACGAATTGACATCTCCAGTTGTTTATTCATACTGACATTAACAGATGGACAGCTTTATTCTTTTTTATTCGCATTGCGCCTGCGCACAACTCCGGCGTATTTTCCCGCGTTCTTGTCATTTGGATTTGTAATGGAGCCGGCAAGTTTGACATTTCTTTTTTTATTAATTTAATTCAATTAGTTCAAGCATTTCATCATTTTGTTTTGTTATTTAGAATTACATTTTGCAGAATTGTTTAACTGTCACTAGCGTATAACTCTCCTGCCATCTTTCTCGGTGAAAATGTGTTGTTAAACAGGAAAAAAAAGTAAAACCACGCAATGAATGGGGTTTATTGACTAGTTCCTCGAATCTATATGGTTTAATGACAACTTTTTGCAAGTTGCTAATGTAATGAGCTGAACATGTATTAGTTTACTGTGTATATTAATTACCTCACAAGTCTAATATACTTTTAGTATATTATTATTACGTCCGGTGTTCCTTATTGGGTAAGTTGTTTTGCTTGTACTTGCATGTCTGATATGGTTGTATGAAATTACTCTTCCACTACTAGCCTCGTTTTGTATATCTACAAATGAATGTATGCTGAAAGTGAAGACGTTTACATACTTCCAAATCGACTGCCTTCCCCAAGCACTAATATGTGTTTTTGTATTTCTTTTGCGCTTGTTTTATGCATTCCGTTATTATGTTATTTACTGTTATAGCATTCTGTCCACAGAGTCTAGATTTACTGTTCTTCTGGTTTCTGCTTCTATATAGTTCGCTCTGATCGCTCTTATATTTGTACAGTAGTCAGTAGAAAGGTTGTTTCACTTTTCAAGTGTCCTTTTCGTAACCAGACCCATGTGTGTTTTTCATCATTTTGACCCATCTTAAAAAAATGTTTATGCTGTTGCTTCTGATTTGTCTTTTTTAACATTTTTATTTAATAATTCTCAGTATTGTTCTTATTTATGTACATTTTAAAGCGGTATTTAGTATTTCCTGTAATCTCAGTTATGTATTGCTCTAGTTTCATAAATCTTCAATTCTCGAACCCATTTATACTTACCAATAGTCTCTTTTTTCTCTCCTTTTTTACAGAGTCAATATGTATCATCATTAGTAGTGTATTGTGCATTGTTATTAAGTTCCTGTTACTCAAGGTGCCTGAGTTCTTATTTTGTCTAGTCTATGAAGTTCACAGAATATAGATCTAGAAATAATGCCCAGGTATGTATATCTTTTTGTTATATCGCTACTATATAATTTGCTTTTAACGAGTGTTTTTCCCCTCGCGTATTCGCTTCCAAACTTCTCTTTAATTTTATTTGAGTTTATGGTGTCCGCTTCAAGTACTCTCAGATATTTAACGGTATATTTTTTATAATTTAACAGTTGTATGTCCTTCCCTGCTTCAGGTTATCGATTTTTTTATCTCTAATAAAGAGAACGCTGTGTTCCGAATTCAATTTGAATATTTATTCAATCATACTTCACCCCAAACAAAGCAGGTCACCACTGTATTGAAAATAAGGAATAAAGGTAGGGGGCATCCTTAGTTGTGAGCTGTGCAGCGAGATGTCTGTTCACATTAGTTTTAAATTTCTACATCTCAGTAGAATCGGGGAAACATAGAGCAAGAAGGGAGTTCCAGAAGCAGCCAGCACGAGGAAACAAGCTATTGGAGTAGAAGGCTCTCTTAAATTTGGGGCCTCCACAGTGAATGGATGGGACTTAGTTGATTCTCGGGTTCGTCTTGTGTATTTATGTCGAGGAGGCACCAGGGCAGCCAGTTTTTCAGAACACATTCTATTGAAGTACTTGTAAAACAGGAACAAGGATGCAACATTGCAGCGATCAGACAGGGGCTAGAGCTAGTGAGGGACCTATTAAATTGGCGACTCTTTTTGGGACCTTGTCTAAAAGGAAAATACTAGTGGATGATGCACCATCCCAGATGTGGCGACAATACTCCATGCATGGGCGGATGGTAACTTTGTAGAGACATAGGATAATGTCAGGTGTGAGAAGTTTACTAGCTTGGTAGAGTGAGCCCACCTTCTTTGCAGCAACCTTGGCCATGTTTTCAGTGTATTTGTTCTAATTCATGTTACCTGTGAATGTTAGGTCGAGGAGATATTATTTGCCATGACAATAGGTGGTTGAAGAGGTATCTTGTAGTTATTGAAAGAAAGGAGTTTTGTCTTTATGGCATTAATTGTTACAATCGATCCATGGCTCCATTCCACTTCAGACTGGAAGTTACTTTCTAAAGATCTTGCAATTGCCTTGGATATGTGTGTGTCTTTTTAACCACATGACGAAAGTAGAGCGTGGTGTCGTCAGCAAATATACCTATATCAGACTCAATCTCCCGCGGGAAGAAGTTTATGAAAATCAGGAATAGTAAAGATCCAAAGATGGATCCCTGTGATAAACCTGCATTTATATCATGTAGCTTGGATGAACGGCCATCGAGGGTAATCTGGATCTTTTTTTTGGTTAGGAAGGATCTAATTACATTAAATATTGGTCCAGTAATACCGTATGAGGGAACTTTTATAGGATGACCTTTATGCAAGATTTTGTGAGAGGCTTTGGATATATCAAGCGCTACCACCCTAGCTTGACCTTTTTTTCCAGTGTATGATATATGCGTTCAGAGATGACCTTTAGTTGATCTGCAGTAGATCGTGCTTTCCTAAATCCATACTGAGGGTCAGAAAGATGTTAAGCATTAACGAGGTGACGTACTATCGCTAGATTGTGTAAGGACTCAATAAGTTTAGCAACAATTGGGAGTAAATTTATTGAATGATAATTCTGAGAGTCAATTCTATCTCAAGACTTATTGAAGGCAATTTCCTCGCTATTAAGGAAGCGAGATTGTAAAAGGCATTTGTTGTAGAGTTTGAAAGGAACAGGAGCATGTTCAGTAAAGCATTCATTTATTACTATTACTGATATAGGGTCAGACACACACGCTTTGGCTGTGTCAATGTTTTTATGATGTCCCTGGCCTATGATTTGGTAATGACCAGGTTTTCAAGTGTGGATTCTATCCACAATGGGAATTCAAGAGGGTGCTGAGTCCAAAGTGGAGTGTAAGGAAAAACGCTGGGCAAGTAGTTCAGTCTCATAAGTTGCCGTGCAAACAACATCATTGGTGTTTGCCAGCGGGGGTATTGTTGATTGTGTATTGTTCATCAAGCTATTGTAGACGTTCCAGAAATCGGTAGTACCTTGTTTCTGTGACTGAATGCGTTATCTTGTAAGCTCTGTATGCTTTCTCTTTGAATCACTTGTCACTACTTTAAAATTATTTATTGACTCTACAAATGTCTATCCATTTTGTCTATTCGTCTGTAGCAACGGCGCATCAGCTTTGGGATGAGGTTATCAATCTTAACCACAACGTGGTAAAGCGGGCTATGGGAACTCGTCACAACAGCCTCGGGCAGAGACGTCAAGAACAGGTTGAGGAGTGAGGCTTCCTGGTTGACATGAGGAAGATAAGGAGAAAGTAAGCGTAGAGTTATCATCTACTTCAGTAAAACTGAAGAACACCAGCCAGTCCGATGGTTTGCATTAAAATCCCCATATACATAAATTCTGGCATTCGAGTCAAGTGAGAGTTGTGAATGTATATTTTCAGAGACAAAGTTAATGAGGGTACAGTCCTGAGTCTGGGAGAACATTGAGGTGCACATTTAGGCACTAGCACTGCCAACACAAACTTGTGTATAATTTCTCTGTTCAATACAATTCATTATTATTATATCTAAACCTGTTGTTCTTTTATGTCATTGTTGGTACCCCTAAACGGGTCCACAACAATAAGTAAAAACAAAAAAAGCCAAACACTGGTGTCTTCAAGTTTCATTACGCTAGTACATCTGCGCCAGGCTGATAGACATGGAAGTAGTATGAAGGCCGAGAAATAGGCAGAGCATAATGGCTAAATATTCTCGTTGTATTTATAAGATATACTAGTAGTTTTGTTTCTGAAAATAGTTTTACGACATCCATATACATTAAGTAGTTGTTTTTGTATCTTTGAATTTCTATCCTGCACTGCACTTGTTGCGTATTAAAGTGGTGTTATGTCTCTGATAAACAGTAGTAGTGAGAGTTTCCATAGACAATGATTTCTATATTCGTAATATGTAAGGTTGAGCTTTCTAGCTGCGAGTTACCGCCTCACAATTTCAATTGCTTTCTCGATAAAATTGTATATATTTTTAAAGATTATGATGTACATATTAAAGTATTCAATTTTTAATAGTTTGAAGCTTATCTCGAAGGTGTCTCTGCAGTCAGTCTACTCCATGACTAAGTTTTTCACTGCTATTCATCTCTATCAGTTTATTTTACTAAATGTAGAGTCCACATCTATTAATAGAGGGGTTTATATGTTTGCTAAGTTGTGGCAATTAACTCTTCCACAAGGTTGGTAGGTTCGTTATCAGTCTTATCTTATTTGGTATTAATGTGGTTCTAATTCTAATCATCGACTCTGTTATGTTATTTTCCTTTATAGGTTTGTATTAGTCTTTCATGTTAGATTGTAAGCATTAAGACACAAATTCATACATGCATCTTGGTTTAAATAAACCAAAATGCATGTATGACTTTATGTCCGAATGCTTACAAGTTGTTTCATCACTTCGGGTTCTGTTTCCACTTTAATTTCTGAACTAATTTCATTTTTTCAACCATTCGATATTTTTGTTATGTTCTTGTCGCTTTTCTCACATATTGCACCAGACTATTTTGTGTCGCGTCCTTTTGTTTGATTTCGTTCATCACACGTTTACATTTTCGTAAGACTGCCTTTAATTCTTTTAAAAATTCATATGTTGTCTCCACTGATCACATTTGTAGATGTATCTTCGAAGACTTCCTCTCTTTTTCAATATATTTTGTTTTAGTTCTTTATTTTTCTTGTCTTCGATTTCTTCTTTCTTTGTCAATTTTATTTATTATCTTCTATCGCGTTTCCTCTTCTTTGGCCTAGCTTTTTCTCGTCGTTTTTGAGTTTGGATTTCCAATCTGCTTTTCTCATCCGTCCTTTTCATGTACATTAATTGACTGACGTTTGTCTCCATGGGTTTTCCCGTAAATACTGACTTTGCCCCCGTCTCAATTAAGTCACTTATGGCTGTAATATTAGCTGTTGGCATGTATAAGGGTAGTCCAAGTTTTCTTTTTTTTCATTTTACTTTTTTCTTGTTCTGAGTCGAAGTGATTACAAGTGATGAATTCTCTAATCTCAGTCAATCGCTAAGCTGTGGATTCGCTTTACACCGACCTGATGCCTTTATTTCTAATTCGTTATACTCATTTTAGATGTTAGTCCACTTCATCGGTGAGAGACAAACTTAACTTCTCCCATTCGATCCATATAGCGTAACTATCTTCACTATTTTGTTCTATTCACTAAAAAAGGCCAGGTTTTCTGTAGCTTCTACGATTCTATTCTTAATTTTTTACACGTTAATAATTAATATTTCTTCATCCCACTTGTAACGGGAAAAATGATGACATGAGAGCAATAAATATCTTCATTCCCAACTGTCATAACACACCAGATGCTTACATATAGTGTTTTCAGCTACGGTATTCATTGTCTAAAACGAATGTCCACAATATACGATTCTCAGTCTGCGTAATTCTTCTCCGTTGAAGATCATTTATCTATCCTGTTGTAATGTTATCGAAAAAGACGAGCTGATTTTGGTAGTCATTTCCTAAACTCATATATCTGTGTAACTAAAACTAATAAGTGATTTACTCCTACATTTTCCTATGTGGCATATATGCATACGTTATTTACGGTGTGCCCAAACAGTCTATATGTAAAGAAGCCGAGAAAAGACAGTTACTATTTCTCTTAATTATCAAACAGTTATATTAAGTATTGTTTAAAAGGTTGGGTTTCTGCAGAGTTAATAACACGTATGGCTATTTATATTAATAGAAATGTAGTTTTCAATCATAACTCACTCCAAGATGTGAAGAATAATTTAGCATGTATTTTAGGATATTTAAGTATATAAGTAAAAAGACTCAGGGAAACAAACGTTAGTGAACTGAGCTATATCATGATAATAGATTGAATTACTAAAATATTTGCCTTAAGAAGAACATGTAAGTCATTACACTGTATACGTCTGCATGGACTAAAATCTTATGTGGGTCTTACTCGCCCATATTGTATGAAGTATTCCAAAAGTTATGCAGTGGAAATGTTCATACCTCAAGAGCTATTTGTCTGATCAGACTGAACTCTTGCATGCTGGTTACTGCTACTAAAAAGCATCAGATCGTTAAATCAAATGTTTAAGATCTGAAGTTTAAATGCCGTCAAAATTCCGATCAAGTTAAGGTTCAAAAACTATATCAGATACGGGATTGCATTGGCTACGAGGTTCGCCAAATAGCAGGTATCTATTTGAAACGGAAACAAAGTTATAGACAAAAGTGTGACTTTCACATTTTCGATACCCTTAACATTGGTCTTTGACCAAGATATCCGAAAATTAAATTCGTTCTAACTAGACCATAGGAATATTTTCGGTGACGATTAAGTAAGTAATGTACAATCTACGCTGTACACTAACAAACATAGTGACAAACCCGACCGAAAACATAACTGTCCCTTTGCCGGAGGTAAATATAAAAATCAATTTAATGTGGACACAAATAGAGAAAATGAACAAATATATAAAACTCTTCGAAATGCTCGCCTTCCATCAATTAAGAAGACCAATATTAATATCCTCAACGAAGGGATCAATTCTAAATTTCAATATGCGAGTCTAACTCGTCTTAATAACCTTGGTGCTTTTAGATCTAGATGTAAAAAAATCAATCACTGCATTATTCATCCAGATATTTTAAATTATAATTTTTTTTAAACTAATAAAACTGAAATCAATATATTGATTTTGTTAAGATAAATTATTTTCTTAAGAAACCTTGACGCCCATCTTTTTCAATTGGTCAAGTGAATGACTGTCAGAAAATTGAAACAAGGTTGTTTAATACAAATGAGTGTACGTGGGATAGATGTAATTAATGTATTTCTTACACATTAAAATTCAAATATTTTGTTTATGCATTGACTAATATAATTAATAATTGTATATGTTATTAAGAATTCTCATCCAGATGGAAGAATAAAACGGTAATATATAAATCTTAGACTTAGTACTCGACTTGTG
Organism: Sepiola atlantica; assembly: GCA_963556195.1. NCBI lineage: Eukaryota > Metazoa > Mollusca > Cephalopoda > Sepiida > Sepiolidae > Sepiola > Sepiola atlantica. The sequence continues at coordinate 235,306,501 of OY744515.1, read as the reverse complement.
CTTTTGATTATCGACTATTAAGTTTATTATTGGTCAATGTGAAGCTAATACAAAATAAATTCAAAAGCAAATAATTCATCACTTGAGATAAATCAACAAACAAGGCATTTTACAATTTACTTATAAGGCATGACATGATGCAATAGGACAGCTCTGAAAAACATGCAGATTAATGAAACTACTACCGGAACAGTAGCAGAAACTCGCTTTAAAGCGAGCTGACAACAGACGATATTGTTGCTTGGAAGAAACAGAAACAGCTTACCTTGTGAGCTTGTATATATATATATATATATATATATATATATATATATATATATATATATATATATATATATATATACAAAATAACGGCTGTTTTTATTGGTAGAATACTCCATTTCAGCCTTCAGACAATGTCGGGTCATCAGGAGAGAATACGCACCGTTTCAGGGTCTTTCTCCCGACGGCTTCTTTTGTGTATCTGGCCCCCTCACTGATGTGAGGTTACATTATCTGGATCACATTTTAATCTAACTGTTCAATGAAATGAAAACAACTGACTTTTCAACGGCTTAACGTCTCACGTGTCGGTTGATGATTCAGCGTATCGTCTGTTTTTGTTTTTAACGGTTGCGCCTCTTACGTCCTTGTTTGAAAACGTTCTCTTATATCAAAGAGAAAAAAATTAAATAAATAAATTAATTAAAATAAATAAGATAAAGTAAATAGCTGAATAAATAAATAAAATAAATATAAATAAATACCTCAATAAATAATATCCCCAACATTAATACCGAGAAATGATTAAAGGGAGATAAATTATCCATATAGTTCAAGGGAGATTATTTATAAATAATTTTAGTAAAAAAATTTTTCTTCTCACAGAGATACCTATACAGTTTACACTTGCTATTATATCACCATGTGATATTCCTTTTCTCCCAGAGCCACATTGCACATTGTTCGGTTATCTCGATGAGGCGTTTGTTGGCTGCACCTTCTTACGACCTTTAATTCCAAGCTGACTTAGAAGTTGATACAGAGAGCCTGAAAGGAAAGCCCGGGCTCCAATTTCAACGGCTCGATGGATAACGCTATAACCTTCACGGGTCAGCTCTCTCATTAGATCTTCGTATTTCTCTATCTTATATTGGTGTTGTTTTTGAAGGAAGCACGTCGTAAGTTGAGCGTATTATAAAGCTCAACCTTAGCGGCGCCACATGCCAAATGTAATTCCATGTAAGTGACTTTGGATAGCTTCTTCCCAGTTCGTCCATTGTCCCTGCTGTGACTGTTGGACACGTTTTACGAACCTTTTGCTTTCCTCCTAGCTACTTATTTCTGAATGAGAAGGTCGCGGCGATCTTTGACTGTAGCCGTGGACCATCTTTGGATGCTGATCATTCCTAGTCCAAATCTTCCTGTTTGAGAGAGTCCGATGACTTCCTTGAGACATAGGCTCTATTTAGCCTCAGTTATAGCGTCTCTGACTTTCCAATTCCCTCCTGTCTGAAGAGAGGGTTGTACTGCCTTAACCACCGTGTCCTTTGAATCGTTCAGCATCATCTGGAACCTGACTTTCCCAGCTTTAAATTCCTTGGCAATAGATTTGAGCGGTAATTTTAGTTTGGCCTGTTTGCTATATAGTGTACATTTGTCAATCCTGGAGGCAAACACAGCCATTTTCCCGTATATCTACTGATCTTTGCTTCGATTGGTATATATGAATTTATTAATGATTCATAATGTGTTTTAGCATTCCAAACCTCTGATTATACTATTTGTTCTCGTTATCTCATCGCAGCGGAATCTTATAGTTATTCATATGAATTGATGTTCTTTTACACTATTGGTCGATACTAAAATCTTATGACAATATCAGAAAAGGCTAAGATTCGTAATAGAAGTGGTTCGAAGTTCGGAATTGGACTTCTCGCATTTTAGTGGGTTAGTTTCTGATCCTAGAACTCTTATAGAAAGAAGTAGATATAAAATGTACGTGTATAATGATTGATTGCATTAGTCGTAAAAATAAAGGAGATCATTCTGAATATAAATAGCGAGCCTGTACGTTCAATAGGTGAGTAATATAAATTTCGTAAAATTAAACGATGTGAAAAACATATTTATTGTAATTGAATGTCCTTCTTTTCGAAAGTTGAGTGATAGTTTTCAATGTACTGTTGACGCGTATAGCTTTCTAGCCAAGGACTGAATAAAGAATTCTGCGTTGCAGAGGGTGCAGGCCAACTATTGATAAGTGTATTCAGAAACAATAAATTTAATGGTGATCCAAGTAATCCATTTTCATATTTAGTTATACTCTCTCCATACTTATAGATAGTCGAGTATACAAAAAGTTGGGAGAATGTGCACTCTTACACTCACATCCTATTCTACCTACATTTATATATATATATATATATATATATATATATGTATATATATATATATATATATAGAGAGAGAGAGAGAGAGAGAGAGAGAGAGAGAAGGGGGGGGGAGAAACTTTAATACCTGCCGGGGTTCTGAAATACCTGACTAGTAAACAGGAACAGGAGTACCCCTATTGGTGTGATGAATCCGTAGATCTTGCTAGGTCATCTAGGAAAAGGAAAACGTTCATATAAAACCTGTACTACTGACTTCTCACGTCTGTTCCTCGGCCTTTTGGCCAAGATCGAAGTGTAGTATCTGTTCCGATGGATACTGCACCCAATAGACTGGTATTGTCTTGGCAATCGGGGCTTGATTTACGCCGGTCTATGGGTTTGTCCTGTGCAGTTCTAGGAGGTCCACCCTCCCAGGTTTTGCCTCCCCTCTTTGGGGAGGAGTAAGTTTATTGCTTACTGCCTCTAGGGCTAGTGACTCGAACAAAATATCCGGGTTGCCAGCCTAAAATTGCTTAAGGATTAGATAAGCTCTGACTATCGCTAGACGTTTGAACTCTTTCTTTGTCTATTAGCCAGGCGCAGAGGTACTAGCGCAGGTACACATAAAAGACACCCAGTGCTTACCCTTGTTTCGTGACTGGGACAGTGAACGCCGTATCCCTTTCTCTCTATCGGGAAACTTAGGGAATGTTTTTCGTCATTAAGTCTTACTAGTATGGGTCGCTCTTGTTCCTACAAATTGAAGGTACAAATTAGACAGCTTGTCTGGCTGCTGTTTCCGACTGGTATTACAGAAGCCCTTACTCTTAGATAGTGCTAAGAGCGGCTGTTTTATCAACAGTATTATAATATCATGGGTAACTGTACGTGCCATGTCGCGCATGTAAAGGGACTCTGCAGTTATCCCGGTGGGTTTTCTCGAGCCCACAACCTCCATGAATCAAGTCCCAACTAATGGATAGGTTGTGTGAGCTTATTGACACAAAACAAGCACCCACGTGTCTTTCCTCGCTCAATCAAAAACCAAAATGTCCGTACAAATAAAAAAAGGAACAAACCTAAACCAGACACTTACAAAAACACTTTTCTGCGTCCGCCCTTGAGGTTAGCATTCATAAATACTCGGGGACTTAGGACCAACATCAATGACGTAGAGACCTTTCTCTTAGTAACCTACTCGGATATCCTACAACTAAGTAAAACAAACCTAAAATCTTGAATCAACTCACACAATTTTGACGTAACTAATAACGTCCCACTCTACTGTAAGGTCTGCCAAATATATGCACAGGCTAGGGGTTTATGTTCAGAACATCCTCCATTTTACCAGAGAACATAGGCTAGAATCAGATGATCAAGCCTACATGTGATTTAGATTAACCTTACAGCACAGTGTAAGTAACTTATATTTAATATAACAGATCTGTCTAAACCAAGGAGTGTACTCTGCTTAACTTTGTCTCTTAAAATATTGATAAAGCACTCTCACTTTACTTGAGTACCCAAATACATGGTGTTGCATAGACTTTAATTTGTCGTACCTTCTCTTTCTCATCGCGCGGAGGGGTATCGTCGTGATGTTGTCTAGTGGTTGGATTCTTTCTCCGTTTCTGTACTGCCGTGAACATCGCTGTCCGATGTGTTTACAATAAAACCCTTCATACCACGATTCAGGAGAGAAACAATTTTTTAAATTGTGTTTTGTTTATTTCAGGCGTCAGATTTCTGTCGGCCATGGAGATGTTTCACTAATGTTGATGGAGAGACAAAATTACTACTTTATCGTAGTTAATTCCTAGCTTAAGTCCTTAGCCAGAGAGGAGGGGGAAGAAAGAATCTCATGCCTGCATTCTCTTAGGGGATTTCATTCCCCTAATAATTTGAAGACTACATAGAGAAAATTTCTGTTCGGCTTGCTTCCAAAACCTTGACTGAAAAAACTCCCTTTCCCACACAAAAGCCCGTGACGTTACAGAACCCCTATGCGCAGGTGCACCTTGAGCCTTGCCTTGAGGTCTCGTCAATGTGGTGGCGCTGTGAACGCCTGTGAGCTCTGACTGTAGGAACAGCTTTTTTGTACTCGGTTTTACGGGTTAACCCACACTAAATCGCGCAAGCCAAACCAAACGATATCCCACACATACGCTCGCTCATAGGGTTATTATCTAACAATCCTCCCCTCCCAATACAAAAAAACAATCCTAAGATTTCATTTTACACCCCCCTCTGCAGGGTCTGGTCAGAACCAAGGATTAGCACGGCTGGACACCTCTGTTCCATCCCTTGACCCTATGACCTTTCCTGGGATCTAAGAAAATTACCCTTATGATCCATATTGGCTCAACCGCCATCCCTGTCATAATCGATAATAGGATACGGTGTTCCCCTGTCGCAAGGCTGCTTGACCACTTGACCACACAGGCATCTGCACACGATACCTAGTCATTTAATTGACCTCACACACGCACTCCCAAGCATCGGCATACAACCGATAGTAAATTCCTCTAATTGGCATGTATTACCGCCAATTACGGGGGAACAAACAGAAACCTTTATTTCAAAACATATAACATATTATGGTCAGCGCACTAACTTAATTTTAGGTACCGTTCTATCCTTAAGCACTGTATCTGCCCTCGGTTTAATACACCTCTGTGGAAACGGTGTGTATTTTGGAGGTGGAATCGCCGACACTCAAATCGGGCCGATCACATTTCCTATCTATCTTTTCACAGGACTCTAAAATACGGCACCTTCTTTCAATGTTGAACCTATCCATGGCTATATCTGACCCTGACACGCGCACGAAGCGCTCTCTCACCCAAAATTAACTTCAAACCCGTCGATGCGGACATGTTTACATCGTTTCTTAATTGTCCCTTCCCGTGATTCTAACTATGTCGTGGGAGGGGAGAGGTGTCTCTGCGCACGATCGGTCACATCCGAAACCTAGGACGGACCCATCCTACAAATTAAATATATCATAATTCATGCTTGATTGACCAATACACATGCGGTTACTCCGAAGTCCTCCCAAAATATATATCCATAATCATGCAAATCTTTTCATGGCTAGTACTCGCTTCTTTGTTTCCACACGTGTGACACCGAACAACTCTTTGTCCGTATAATCGCAAGCTCACCGGCTATCGCAGCGGTTCACGGGTAGTGAATATAAATCAATCCCAACCCGTTTATATAATAAGCGGGCAGTCGGAAAGACATGGCCCTTACAGGCCCAAACATATCAGACCTCCGCCAAAATTCTTACCGCACCCCCAAAAGGTAAATTCTTTCATTCGATCTCCGTTTAATTGACTGACCTCTACCCGATCGATTTAATGAACTGTATTTCTCCCTCTTCCTTTTCTCTCTCCATTATTTCCACTTAAGTCAAAAACTCATAAAAGCAAACTTATTTCTCTTCATATACTACTATTTTAATACAAGGGGGGGGCAAAAGACAATGTTTTCGGCTAAACCGAAAAACAAGAAAAATTAATCAAATGAGTCTCTCTCCTAGATACGATACATTTAAATTTAAAAAATTCTAATATCAAAATTGAGCAAAACATCTCCATCGGCGACAAAATAAAACAATACAAGAAATCCCCCCACAGAATGCATATGTAAAACATGGACAGTAAGTGGGTGTGTATGTGTGTATGTGTGAAAATTCGTCACTGTCT
>OY744515.1:235140437-235295437 GCA_963556195.1 Sepiola atlantica | reverse complement strand
ATTGGATTTGAAACTAACGGTATCGATGTTTTTTATCTTTCATATATATATATATATATATATATATATATATATATATATATATATATATAGAGAGAGAGAGAGAGAGAGAGAGATAGAAGAAAAAAGAGTGATAAATATGCGACGATTGTCCAAATTTATTTCAAATTTCAATTGTTCAATGCAAGGTGTATTCAGTAATAAACTAGTGTTTATTATTCTTTCCTTAAGCCAAGGCTTTTCAAAGATCGAAATCTTATCATCAAAAGAGAAATACAGATGGATAAGTTGGCTTTCGAAAAAACCAAAGTTCAACTATTTGAAAAATATGAAAATTATTATTATTAAAGGAATTTTTGTTAAAAAAAACGCAGTGAATGAAAAGAAAAATTCCGTGAAAAATATATGCAGATTGTCCTTTAAGTGCGTCTGGACTCACCTATATTTTGAGCACTTTCTCCACACTGCTCCCACGTAAAGAGTTTTCTTCACATTCTACAATTCATTTTACTTCTTTTCAACGGAAATTTACCACCCGGACAATCTGCATATATTTTTCACGGAATTTTTCTTTTCATTCACTTCGTTTTTTTTTAGAAAATCATGATAAAATGCTACTTAACCTAATCTCTAAGTTCGATATTCTTATTTTTATCAAATTCCATGGGATTATTTCTATTTGAGAAAACGTCTTAAATATACAATTTTAGCTTAATGTGACTTAAGAAAGAATTATAAATTAAGGAAAGTATACTTAATCAAGGTCTAATAATATATTGATTAAATTTAATACAAATTAGAAATATGTAATTGAGAAATGGGAGGCTTAGTACAGTTTTTTAAATACTCCAAATAAAATCAACTTTGGTAGGTATTACTAAGTTAATGTCGAATAACTATTGTTTGGATCTAGCAATTGTAATTTGAACGAAGTAATTCCACTCCATTGTTACCCTCTTTGCCTAAAACAAAATTAAATTAAATACAGATCACATTAGCAGATTCATCACGATCGGTTAATTAGTTTAGAGGTAACTCTTTCAAATAAACAAATATACACTTATACGCATGCCTAATATTCTCCCTCTCTCTCATATATGTATATATATATATATATATATATATATATATATATATATATATATATATATATATATATATATATATATATATATATATATATATATTACACATATATCAATATTTAGGAAAACGTTTTGAAATGACATTTTGCTCGATAATACTTTTCATTTCAAAGAGTTAACTAAATACTTCAGTCAAATTGATGTGTGTCAGTTCCCTGGCTCTCTGCTTCAATTTTGTTCTTCTTATGTTGTAAGTACTTTCGATTTTATTCATCAAATCATAACTAGGGGTATAAAGTACTTAAAGAAAAACTCAACAATAATGGCATATTTATAATAACTAAGCCAGATGATGATTTGATGAATTCTTGAGAAAACAAAAAGAAAAATAGAACAAAAAGCCTAGGGGCTTAAACACACAGAGTTGACCAAAATGATGAGATCTCAGTTTATAATAACTGTCAGTCGATAACATCGACATACCAGTGTCGCAGATTTTGTACATGTATGTGTAAATAAAAAGTATCATATATATATATATATATATATATATGTAAAAGATTAAGGCTACCAACATTTGTAAAAAGTTTTTTCAGCATTCATTTATTATTTTGTTATTTACCAATTCATAATTTTATATAACGCGTTTCAAGCGTGGTGTGCTCTCGTCAGATATGTATATCAATTTGAAGCAATGTCTATCAATTCGAAAAAGTGCTGTTGTTATTTATATATATATATATATATATATATATATATATATATATATATATATACATATATATATATACATATATGGCACAATCACGTTGACACACCGTGTATAAATAGGTATATGTATATATATATTTTTATATATGTATATATATATTCATATATATTTATATATGTATATATATATATATTCATATATATATATGTATAGATGTATATATATATATATAGATATATATATATATATTTAGATATATATATATTTAGATATATATATATATGTATATATATATATATAGATATATATATTTAGATATATATATATGTATATATATATATAGATATATATATATAGATATATATATATATATATATAGATATATATATATAGATATATATATATATATAGAGAGAGAGAGAGAGAGAGAGAGAGAGAGAGAGAGAGCGGAAGATACAAACACAGTGAACTTGGGGTAGTGGGGCAGTTTATTATGATTACCAAATCACAGGAGGAATAAAATATTTGAAAACTGTTATCTTCATTTTTGGCCTTGACAGGATCCTTCCTTCTAATACATCACTTTGCTTCTCCTTTGTGCTTCTTTTACATCTGTTTTTTTGTTATGGTTCTTTATATAAATCATTTGTCACTGTGAATATCGTTATGTTATTCGCATTAAGGATGTTTTTTTCATAATTTTCCGATTTGCTCGAAATTCCTTTCTTTAGAAAGACTGAACGTTAAATATAAAATGAAAGATTGATGATACTTAAAAAATATAATAACGTTATTTTTTAAATATTACTCGCTGACTCATTTCAAGAGTAATGCAAGAGCAATCACTTAGAAATATCGCCATGTTTTACATTATGACAAAGCCTCCGAATATTTCACTCCTTTTTACTGTTTCTTTGTGTGTCGTTGATTCTTTCTGAATCACTTTCTGTTGTCAAAACACAGGGAAACGTTATGTGCGAACGGAAATTCGACTTCCGGTTGAAGTTCTAAATGTTGACTTCATATTTATGCACTTAATAAATGCGAGAATCGAGTTTCCATTGAATGCGCTGAATAATCAGTTAACGTTACGAAATGTTGAAGTAATTGTTCAAAAGATGCAATCACAATGTTAATCAGAAAATGTTGTTTTAGAACGAATTCTTACTTCCAGTTTAAGCTGTAAATGATTAATAAAGACATGGATCTATGTTCCAAATGTTAAATAGCTTTTACTATTACAAATACTATTTAAATACTATACAAACTATCGCATGTATACTAGCGAATGTACACAGGTATGTCCGCTAGTATACATTTGATGATTTTAATTCGCAGGTCAATGTTAACAGGTACAGCGGAATCCAGAGTCCTGGAGCCAGTGTGTTCACTCCGAATTTTACTCAACCTTCTGTAGATAGAAGCTGACGTGGCATCAAGAGGGCAAAGATAGAGAGGATGAGAGAAGTAAGCTATTTGATCGGAAGCCTAAGAATGCGAACACATTAATTAACAAGTGTTCTGAAGTGACGATTAACCAGTAATTACTGGCCTCTCTTTGTATCTCTATCCCCACTCTACTGGTTAGTGATTTTGAATATACGATACATGGGAAAGAACCTTTTCCTTTTTTCTAACAGTTGTCTTTACTTAGTCCTTTTTACAGGGTATGAACGAACTTGTTGGCAGGCGGCGTTTCCATAGTCTGGCAGAATACTTAGCAGAAAAGGAGCGGCTAACAAGGTATGTATGTTCATGTATGACACAACGTTGAAACGTAACACAAAAATGTATTTCATAATTAAATAATGGTTATTGCTACGTACTTCTGCAAATCAAAGAAAACAAAAGCGATCGCAGTTTAGTAAATGATCTCCTAAGAACATATTTCACCTTACATTGGTAACAAGTATAACGGGGAATTATACATATGAATACAAGTGCACATTTTAAAAATTATATTGAGATGTGCGTATTCACTTTTTCATTAAAGTTTTGGAGGTTTTCGTGCAATAGTTATAAACGCTTTCTGGAATTGGAGCGCCTCTGATGTTTGTCGAGAGTCCATTTTCAAAGTGAAAAGCAATAGCTCAGTTGTAGTTTTAGGGGGTTTGTTATGTGCATGTCTGGACAACAACCTGTTTAAAAACATCATATACGATGACATGAACGCAGACGAAATGTCAAGATGCCAGGAAAAAGACGAAAGGTGATTACTGGTATGGCATTAGTAGTTGTCTTACTTTTGTTATGGTGTTTATGACTAATGGTTCATCGCGTGTTGTATACTGTCGTTGAAATATTTTCGTGCCTCAAGAAAAATTTCAGTTTCTTAGTGTTTTAATTTTTAATTTTCTGTCAACAATTCTCGTCGTGTGAACAGAAAAGAATTTATTTATTCTGGGAATATTTTATAGAGTTTACTCGGTGCATTAACCGCGGAATATATGAACATATACTAAGCCGTTGTTTGTTAAATTTTAATGTAGAGGCACATATTAAAAGAAATAAACGAAGTAACATAAGAGACCTAGTCAAGGATCAGGTACAGGAGTACAGACAAGCCTACGGCAGATTGACTAACGAGTTAGGTTCGAAATCTGAACGTGTAAATATATTCATTTACAATAATATAGCATATATTCAGTGTTGTTAAAACACTCAGAGAGGCAGACAAACTCCCACACACACACACACATATATATATATATATATGTTTGTGTGTGTAGAGATGGAATGAGAGAGAAAACGTGTGAACATATATAGAGAGAGCTATTGTACTCAGATTAAAATGTTTATATTTATATATGGCAGTTTTTCAAATGCATAACAATGAAATAACCATAGATAAATGTAATAGGCAAATCATTTCTGAACTAAGTAAAGTTGGAAAATAGATAACTATAATAAACTATGTGGTATTAATTAACTACGTAACAATTGCATGTCTCAGCCATAATGACTCATCGTAATGTATATAAAGACAGCAGACACACGAATAATATGACAGTCTTATGACCAGAACGTGAGAAACAGTCGATTACCATATGATGTTTAATGCATGTTCATGTATGTGTCCAAACGCAGATCTGGATAAGATATTCTACCAATATAGAGACGGTTGACTATAAATATAGACATTATTACAACTCTCTCCGTAAATATATTGATACTACAATCAGACGACCTTAACGGATAAATATTTTTCAAATAGGATATGTAATACGTAATGGAAGACGCATTTTCTCTACTACAGTATCTAAATATGTGTAAGTGTACGATATTTGCCACCTGACAGAAACTACCTTGATCGCAGGTTTAATTTTTAGTTTTTCCTCTAGGCCTGTTACCTTAGACATGCTTTAGAGTCTAGTATACCATACTATTTCACTCATAACTGGGGTCGCGATTGATTCGTACATATCTGAATGTAAATATACATTTCTATGTGGTTTTACTCCAGTGGCAAGTGGTTATCTGAACAGGACCCTTTTGTCTATTAGAAAACACAGGAGCGTGCTTCGCGGAACAACTTACCAAATCTCTATCATATCCAGGTTAAAATTCACCGTTTACAAACATTAAGGCGATATATAGACGTGCACACATTCTAGTTGAACGTGTTGCTCTTTCCTATTATTTGCAAGTAAATGTGATTTGATTTGAGTTGAAAAGTGAGAATAATGAAGTAATTATACACGGCACGTAATTAAGCAGTTAATACCTTTAACCACAGCAATTCCTCTACTCTTAAACAAAGATGACTGATGAATATAACTTAATAGCACGTGAAGTTTTATTAAAATGTTACGTATTATTCAGAAGAAAAAAATTAAAGTATGATATATTCTACACAAACACCAACACGCTAAGGAAGGTGTGCGCTTAAAATGTGGTGTTTGAAAAGCAAAACTCTTTTTGCCAGCATGCAGTGTTATGATTTTTAGGAGGAATTTTATTAACACAAAACAACTACCATTAATTTCTTACTTTCAAACTTCATCATCACGTTTAAATGGGTAGTAAATGATTGAATCTTTTTATATTCTTTTAATCTCTTGTGCATTCAGGCAATATTTTCTTTGTGTGTGTTTATCTCTGACAACGTAGTGTTTATTCTTTATAAATAGGTGTTATTTTTGTCATATTTTGTATATGTTTGAGTCATATCTTCAGTACATTTAGGCTTTCGACCCTCTTTGATAACCAGGTTGAGGTTAATTATTAGTACGGAGAAGTATTGTCCTCTTATCTTACACACTACTGTATACACAAACAAACGAATAAACAAACGTATACACACATTCATACATTCGCTCACGAAATAACAGTTTGCATTCAATTTCTTGTATGACCACTATAACGAGAGTAATGTTATACATCCTAAGTAGTTTATGAAAACATGTTTTACATCCTTAGTAGTTTATGAACACTATAGTGCTTAACAATGAAATGTACGATTTTATCATGGACATTTCGCATGTCATGATGTTAACTAAATGTGACATATAAAAGAAAAATGTTATTAAACAATACCGAACATTAATTTTGCTGATGTTTCAGTGACAAATTTGGTTTTTATTTTCTATGCTATTTTAATTATTTCTCTATTGTAGTATCTATAAGACTAAATTGTACAACATTTATTTCTGGACATGCTTGTGTGAGAGTTCACTGCGCAGGCTCGTTGTGTTGATCCAAAGTTGTGCCTTTATTCTGACACAAGTCGCAGTGTCAATGTGGTTTCAGTCAGTACTCTAACAGAAGAATTATCCCTCAAAATAAAATCGCAACACCCGTTTAAAAAGAGTAAAAAGGGTTTATTCTTTTCGAGGTTACAATGATGCTCGTTTTTGTTCTATTGAACGACAGGCTTGCAAATGATTCATTTAACCCAAGCAAATACAACCACAAGGCCAAGTACCACAATCCATAAGCTAAGAACCCAATGACTTATCTTGCTTTGAGAGACCCACAAACCTCAATTGACTGTTAGACCTCGGGAATCACAACTTACCTGCCCATTTGCTGGAATATATAGAGATACATTCCTAGAACCATATTAAAGAGGGAAATTTGAGATAATAGCCAGTCAGCATCCACTTTAAAAGTCCAATCTGCTTTCAAGTCATAAACATAGAAATCTTGTGGCCATAGTTTCCTTATCTGGATATCTATTACAATTGGAAGACTCTGAACGAGTAATAACAAAAGCAGGGACGTCGTATCTGTAAAAGTGAACAATTCAATGCTCCGTATCTTGTGTAATTTCTCTTTTCTTAGTTGAAAATGTCCCAGCAAGTTTCCATTTCTCCTGCATTGCAACTATGCAACCCATTAAACATGCCGCCTATTAAAGATCGAAATTGCATGATATTTATCACGATTTAAAGTTATAAATATTAATTCAAGCATCATGATAATTCTTATTTTAACCTTTGTAAGAATTTTATAAAATTGTATGAGTATTGAAAACAAACACTTAATTAATGCATAAACCAGAAATCTACAATTTTTAGATTTCTAAGTCATGAATATTATCTTTCTGGCTTCGGTAAACAAAAGGGCGGTAACTATTGTTTTTTTTTTATTCCATCAAACTTCTATGAAAGAGTTTCATCAATTTCAGAAAATATTCGGTAGAAAAATAAAATTACGGTAAATTTGTTTTACAAAATATTATGAGATTTTATATTTCATTTATAATTTTTTAAGGTATAGATACATTAATTGTCTTTAAATATACGTTCATTTTTTCACAGATACAGAGTGACGTTTCGCAAGTCAAAAAACGGATCGGTAGACGAATTCAGGATCTAGAAGATTATTTTTGTTAAGTATTCGAATCACGTATCTGACAAATGTGCAATTAAACTTTAAGCATTTTCATGTCATTCAAAAAACTTTTAGCATTAACGTTCCGCATTCTCTATTTTCAGTCCGGATTCTAGCATGACCTTCGGTAAGGAGCAGGCACGGTCACTGAAAAATTACGTCACCCTAGTAGGTAGCGAGCGAGATCTGTCGAACAGTCAGACTGTCAGTAATGAATGAGAGCGTATTTAAAAAGCATTAGTAAACGTTTAAAATTTCATTTAAAAAAGAAAAACATGAACACGATTCGATTTATACTAAAAGTTAACTTAATTCAATATCAATGAAATGAAAAAAGAAAAGAATTCAATATGAATAGTTAACTGTTTTAAGTTACAATAATATCAACATATTATTTGTTGTGTGGAAAATAGTGTTCATTAAAATGTATGTAAAAGTATGTATATACAATCGAATACTGTAAATCTGAATTAAGAATTTAGAGAACAAATAAACAATAATTAAATGAACAAAAACATTTAAACTAAACGATGAACAATTTAAAAACTGTAAATAAACAATAAATAAGATTAAATGATAACAAACGATCAATAAGTTTGTTTAAATGAAAACAAACGATAAATAAGTTTAAATAAAAGTAAACGATAAGTTAGTCTAAAACTAAAAATCAACGAAAAATTACAAAAAGATAAAACAAATTAAATTCAAACAAATAATTTAAATATAAGAAAGCAATAAAGTTACTAGTGCAGAAATATTATTTAAATCAAACTTATATAAAAATATGATTGAAATGTTAATGAAATGTTCGAAGTTTAGTTTACACATGAGGGCGTATAATTTTATTTTTCATAGAACTATGTCTGCTTTTTCTTGACATTACACGACAGTTAGACGAAACTTTTCCAGATAAACGTTTTCACTGTAGTCTATGGAACGAAAAAGGTTGAAAATAAATATAAAGCAAATAAATGTTACCAAAAGCTACATAAGTTAGTCTATTACCTACATGGTGTTAAAGAGCCCTGCACTAGGACATTTGATAATTTCTCAAAAATCAAAAATATTACAAAACACTGAAGAGAAGACATCCAATAAATGTCCCCAATTGTTCGACAATATAATGTGTTACTAGTATTTTGTTTAAATGTCGATTTTGGAGCAATTATCACGGTTCATTGTGCAGTGCTTATTAGCATCCATGTTATTATCTGCGATAACAAATAGGTAACTCGGTTTGTCTTAACAAGCAACGCTTTAAAAAGAGTTAAAACACAAATAAACTTGGTAAAACAGCATCAAAACCGATACCTTTATTATGTTATATTATGCCGTTTTAACATAAACTTATCCAGGTGAGTCGTAGAGTATCTTATGTTGTATTATGTTACATATATGTGTTGTATATTTGTTGTCCACCCTTTTTTGTTCTGTTGAGTTCAGTTAAAAATATCCAGATATTTCCTCCCGCTACCGAGGACGAAAAAGATGAAGTTCAGTAAAAAAAAAAAATACCAAGAAATCCTTCTAGACGTAAGCAATTATTATTTTTGTTCCAACCCAGAGTGCCTTTCTTAAGGGAGATGATTTTCTCTACATTAACAACAGACCTTGTGTCTAACGCTTACCTCGTAGGGATGCAAGTATTTACTCGCCTCCATAGGAGATAAACGTTAGACACCATTCGAATTGTATATGTTTTTTGTTACGCAGAACATTACTTTTTAAAAATATTATCATACAAAATAACTTTTCTTGTAGAAATAAACTTGTAACTTTTTTTACACACAAAAAAGTATTAACGACATTTAATAAATGTATAAGAACAAAATAAGTAAAAACAATTTTCGTAATCAAAGACAAAAGGACTGGAAAGCATCAAATGTTCTACCCCATAATAAAATAATCAAATCAAATCAAATCCAAAATATAAAAGATTATAAGTGACAAGTTTTATTTAATATTAAAGTAACACACCGAAGAAAAATCGGTGCTTGTATAATAAAAAGCCGAAAAAAGGTGTTTTTGTCTTTTAGTGTTGGAGATGTAAATAAGAGGCAGGTAACTCTTACCACGAATTTTAAGCAAGATTTTCCAGTAATAAAAACTGATGGGTTTAATTGGCGTTGCACATGTGGCTACTGTACAAGGAGAACGTCGATTAGACATAAAAGGGTTAATCTTAGGATTAGGGTTAGGGTTTAGGGTTAGGGTTAGCGTTTAGGGTTAGGGTTAGGGTTTAGGGTTTGGGTGGGGGTTGGGGTTAGGGTTAGAAAAATATTGTCCGAAAGCTAGAGCTGTTGTGAAGAGTTACCTGTACCTTATTTACCTCTCCAACACTAAAAGACAAAAAAAAGTAGTTTTCGGTTTTTTTATTATACAAGCACCGAAAATTCTTATGTAAAAATTATTGGGTTGTACAGTTTTAAAAACAAAAAAAGTACAAATATCTTTACTTACTTTACTGTGTTTCGAAGAGATAAATCCGTGTATTTTAATAACACATGTTCAAATCTGAAATAAATTTGTATATTTAAGAAAATAAAATACATTTACTCTTGGACCATTTTTACATGTTTCTTCGCAGTTTGGTACGACACAAACAGATGCATCTTTGGGAATTTTGAATTTACAGAAAAAAATGTTTGTAGCGTGTAGCCTCTTAACGACGGTCGTGGTTTAACTACTAATAGGAAACGAGATTCAATGATCAGGCATTCTTCTTCACGTAGGGCGTGGTTCTAGTCTGCCATCAGCTCTATTAATAAATTAATAAATTAACGTCATCATTTACTTACACACTACTGCAACAAGATATGTGTAAGGCCGGAAGTTGGGGGAACCCATCCCCCAGGGGTCGCACCGGTTGTTACGAAACAAGTCGTAAACGGATCAGTTGGCATTCTAGCGTAGGGACAGTCCAAAAAAGTATTAATGCTTTGAGGGTTTACATTATAAAATGTGGTCGAAACATCGATCAATATGATGAAGCATGGTATAGAAGTCCAAGTAAGTCCCTAGAATTACTGGCAAAGAAATCAGTCGTCGCATTTATTTTCTAACTGTTTGTAACTAATAGTTTACTTATTCTCATTGTTTTCTGTGTAGATTAGGGCATTCACTCACTGAGTTGTATTTAATTCATATAACGATTTCCCGGTCTGATTAATTCATCCTCCATAATTCATTAACTCTGTTCCAATTGTATGCATGCTTTGCTTACAGTCGATCAAAAATAACAACGAGTTGACGAGTCAGGTCGTTGTTTGCAATTGTTTTAACGCAGCAAAAATGAGATTTTGCGTCACTTACTTTTTAGGGAATGTTTCGAAAAATAACGGTCTCTTGTAAATGAACAAAGTTCGAGTTTTACTGGGTTAAAATATGTCTTCAGCAAGAACTATTCAATAGTGATGACCTAAATGGTTAACACGTTAGAAGTGCACATAACGCTAATATTTTGGATTACTTTTTTTTAAAGAACAATTTGTAATTCCATGTTAGTTTCCATCTTAAATCTCCATTAAATATCAGTGTAGAATTATACTTTGCAAGGGCAACTGCTTTTGTAAAATGCACTGCAGTATACACGATTACAATTAAAATTCGGATATAAAACCTGGAGTTATATTAACAATATATTAAGGCAATATGTTTCCTACTCATACCATGGAAATCCATAATATCGACAAAATCTTAAAGTCAAAAGCATCGGATGAATAAGAGTAAGACCAGAAAATAATGATGTTACAAAATATTTTCTAACGTGTCTTCTTGCGATTGATCTTTCTGATTGTCGTTTTGATATAACATTAACAACGCAATTGCATGTGCATACGACTGTAAACGTCATGTAATGGATTAAAACAGACATCAAAAACATACTGAAGTATTTAGAAGGTCAAAAAAAGCAATTAGATGTTACCACTGAGATACATAAAAAGATTATTCAACACAGAAGCAATTCTCTTCAGAAACTGCCTTATTTATCTCTGGTTATTTCCCGTCTATGTTTTAGTCGTGTAGAAACTTTAATGGACGTCGAAGGCTGATGACGTTCGTGACAGAATTCGGGGACTACAAGAGAGAAAGAAAAAGAGAGAGAAAGAGAGAGAGATAAAGTAGAACATTTTTCAAGCCCACTTAAATTCTGATCAAGAGGAAAAACATAATCTGACTTATCAGCTTTTTTCAAACACAAGCTTACAAAATAATTTTACAATTATTTCTTAACACAGAGCTAATTATAACATATTTCGTCATTAGTACAAAGTGTTACTTCCCCATTTTAAGTATACGTAATACGATAAACTTTTTGCAAGGAAAAGTGTATGTCTTTATTCTTTACGTATATTGTAAATAATAAGGTTGAATATGTTAATTAGACTAACTTATCATGTTTCCTGATCATTTGTATACCCTGGACCAAGGTAGTTATCCTAATTTTCCAATCAGAATTGATATTAGCTTAACCGATTATTATCTATAGTGTTTAAATTCAACCCAGTATTCCGCTGTAACGTTGCATATTTTTTTATTTCTTATATACAACTAGCTGAAATACTCATTGTAGGGCAGGTTTAAAATATTGGAAATTCTCTAACCTTTAAATAACTCCAATAGTTATAATCCACAAACATTTTATAACAATAAAAATAAATAATGCCATGGGAACACGAGTGTTCGGCGAGAGCTTACCCGACTGTACTTCAGACTCAGAGATTGTTAATTATGTGATATTAAGTCCCAATTAGAGAATTTTAAAATGTTAAAATTTAAAGAATCGATTCATATTGTTGTAGTCTAACTACGATTTAAATAAACCACTATAAGAGAAGGATACATAGATTATCTACAGTCCGGTATTGAGCCGTTATCACCACAAAAACATACGACGACATGTCGCAATCGAAATAACAGAGTTCGCACGAAAAATTATCAGTATTTTAAACAGCGCGTGAGACACAATTACACATAAGCTGAACAGTTTACTCTTAGAAATTGAATAAGTACCCAACGCTTGCTGACTTCATTTTCAACCGAAATAATTTGGAATCTATTGTCGTACGAACGTGTCAATCACTTATACCTTCAAATGTATGTAAGCAAAATTCATATAGTTTAATGTGTACTATTGTATCATTATATAATGTGCATTCATATCTCAACAAGAACTTCAGATAAGAAAAAGTTTACCTTTGCATAATACGTGTACGAATATATACATAATATCTCTACGTTATCTATCCTAGCATGCATCTATTATACAAATAAATGTTTTTTGCTTCATGTTGTTACTATTAGACGAGACGAAATGTGTTATTTTACCCAATCTTAGTTATTTTATTTTCACGTAAACGAATAATTATCTCCCCGGTAGTATACTTCATTTGGAATAAAATTCGCTAGGAAACAAACTAAATTACATTTGAGTATAAATTTCAAAACATAAAACACCACTATTTCGACTACAAATACGTAATCACACATTTGACTTAAGGTTGGAGAGCCAATGAACATTGCTGTCATTTGTTACAGTAAAGAATACATGAACAGAGTGCCAATTACTGAATTGATATTAAAAAATATATAAACAGTTATCTATTTTTTTCAACTTTACAACTGAAACAATAATATATGCAAACCAAGAACAATACCATTTTGTCGGATACTGAGTAGTATCGATATTGGATAACGTTGCACAGTAGATAAATAAACACGAACATACCAGATCCTGATGAACTAAGACCATATATGGAATACTGTTGTCATATCTTGGCTGGTAAATCTCTGTCTTTTTTCTAGGATGTTTTTTAAAGTGTATAAACTTATCCGTAATTTGATTAGCCCTACTATTTCTCTATTTACTACAACCTCTCGCTCACGGACGTGAGGTTGCAAGTCTCAGTCCTTTCTATAAATACTATTATGGCATGTGTTTTTCAGAATTGTCTGATCTATTCACATTTTCTTTTTGTTTGAGATATTTTGACTCGTTGGTCTAGTGGTCTTCATCAATTCGCTGTGTGTATACCCCATTAGAATACAGCTTCCTATTCCAGTAGGTTCTTTCCAAGAAATACAGGCTTGTGGAACTCGCTTCGTGCTGACTGATTTCCTCCTATCTATAGCCTTGGTCTTTTCAAGATGGGCATCTCCTGTCTTTGCGATAATCACATTTCATTATTGCTAGCTTCTTATATCGAGTCGCCTCGTGCGTTTACTAAAGCAGTTTAAATAAAAACAAAATTAAAAAATCAATAACAAATAAATGTTCAACTCTTTGAAAGAACTTGCACGACTTTCTCATGTCATTACATGAGAACATCTAACCAACGATCAAGGAGAACTAACGAGTTCAAAGAATAGTGTGAGATGTAGATCTGAATCTTTCCCGGACCCACATGAGTAAAACATACTCAAATACTTATTTAAGATTAAAAATTATCGGCTGCCTTACTTCATTTACATGTAAAATTATTATTATCAACTGTATTGATTTGAATGAAAGCTATTCTAAACATTAACAAATTGGTGATCTGATGGGTATTTTGATGCAAGTCAATCTCAACAACATTGTTTAATCCTTGGAGAAAGCAAAATTCGAGAGTAACATATAATCCTTTGTTTTCTGAATAAATATACAGACTGCTATCAATATTTGAGCTTACTACGAATAAGAAGGATTGCAAACAATGATTATCCGCTTTTCTTAATGTTCGTTGGTGATAAATAACTCGCTAAAGTAGATATACATTTAAATCAACCGACGAAAGGGTTTTTATCATCATAATTAAAACGACTATATCGAACAAAATACAGTGCTACACTAAATAAAAAACGCTAATAATTGTCAAGCAAGTTATTGAAATGAAACTGTTTTAATATAATGGTAGGTTAACGTGAAAATTAAATGACGTAGCAACAGATAGTGACTAAAGAAAAACGTTGTAATTTAAAAACAACAAACATTCTCTTTACTGTGTCTACGGAACTGCGCAAATGTGTTTCGGCGATTTTCTTTCATACCGATATGGCGATAGACTATGGGAAGACTACACTATCACGGTATACTCTAAATAGAAACATAATGTTAAAAATGAATTTTGTTTTAAATATGATTCATAGCTATTATTAATACATTGAGAGAGATTACACACAACCGCGAAATTAATGTCAAGTTACCTCTATACACAGATACTACGACAAAACCTCACATATTGAGGACGACACGCGCGGTCATCAGTTAGTGTGGTAAAGATTGTTTCTAATGATGCTACACTGTGGACTGTATTCAGCTACTAATGTAATAAAGATGTTTCATACATCTGAGAATAATTCTCATTTTCGTAAACACTGAAAATCATATCCAACGGAATATGGGACAAAAGGGAGAAAGTAGCAACCCTAGTTGAAGTCAGTGTTCCTAATGATGCAGGATTGAACAGAGATGAAAGGGAAATGGTTACGAAATACCAAAGTGTTATGTACGACATGAAAAGAAACTGGAATGTTAGGAAAATCTGCACCATACCAGTAATTATAGGAGAAACAGGACTAATGAAACATAATTTCAAAAGCTATCTGGCGAGTATGCCCGGTGAACCGAGTGCAAGAGAAATACAAACAATTGCACTTAAAGGGACGGTCAGAATCTTAAAAAGATCTTAATGCTAGAGTGTCTGAATAGCCGGTGAATTTCTGGCATCCGGTAGGATGCCCCATCTCCAGCAAAAACGGAAAGATAAGAAAAATTTAAAAAAAAACGGAAGACATCTAAAGACATAACATAATTTAAATATTTATTTTTTATCTTCCTACAAAATAAGGCGAATAAGCGTTTCATTAAAACATTAAAATTCCGTAAATATATTATTACGTCCACTTTAAGCATGACACTTCACATTTTATAATCTTTCAAATAGCTCGTTATTGTTATAAAAAGTTAATCGTTACATGTATCCAACACGATATTAAGTAGTATTTTATGAACTTAAGGAGTTAAAAGCGAACGATGTTGAAAATCACTAAATATTTAATGAAGACAAAACAATATAAACCGACGACAAATTGTGCAGCAGGAAAGCCATGCTAAGAATCATTATTACGATGAATATTTCCATCGCATCAAAAATATTTTCCGGATACAACTATACAATACAAACTATATTGAAAATAAATAAACAACTTAGATCAATCTTTCTGTATAATCTGAAACAAAATGACATTTTATTAAACTATGCAACTATTAATGTCCAATAATTAATATCTTTTGAGTTTTATTTCATTTTACTTTCTATATTTTGTTACATTTTCAACAAGGTAAGTGTAGATATAGTCTTATGTTTTACTAGAATAATATTTTTCGAGATTTTTCATCGAAATTTGTGAGAAAAATTATATAAACATGAAAATTATTTAATGTTGTCAATCTGAATAAGTGGATGGATGTATCCTATAAGTATGCATTATAAAAGTGTATTTAAAAGATAGAATCTTAAATAAGTAAATAGGTAAATTCTGCAACTTTCATGCAATTCAGACACTTCCATTATTTTTCGTACACGAAAAATCAGTATCGGATATGCGATAGAAGCGCGCCTAAAACATGGCGATGCCTACTATATATTTACATTGAAATGACGAAGTGTAACAAAGAATATCACTTGGTGCAAATTTCGTTTTCGTATCCATCCAAACGTGTCTTTTTCAATGCAAACTTACCACTCAGCAAAACGGGTAACGTTCCGAGAGTCTATGTATCAATAATTCTATATGGCTCTGAATTCTGGATTCCCTATTGATTCCCAAGTGAAGAGCTAAAAAGTCCAATACTTACCGTATACAGTATCTTATCAGTAGAAAAAATGCCGCACGTAAATACGTTATCCTTTCAGTATTACATTGGGAGATGAAACTCTGTTCTAAAGGCAGCTGCGTTGATTGGAGCATTGCATATATCGACCACCTGAGCTACACTGTGCTATACAGTAAACCTAAAATGACTACACACCTACAGCTAATTAATGTATTATTAGAATCGCTGTTATTGTATTCTTTAATTTGTATTTGATTTTATTTCATTTCTTTCATTTTTGCTAAGCCATAGTAACATTATGCGCTTGACTGGCTTAATATTAATATATACACTTACAGTTCGTACACTAGTCGGTTCATCTCTGTAGCATAGCGTTGAGGATTGATTCCACCCCACAAATTGTATATCATCTTCTTCATTGACGTAGTAGTTGGCTCATCGTATAGAGACATCTCCAGCAGTAGTAATGTAGCAGTCATAGTGTTTGATTTATGCTATGCTTAATAGGATGATGACAAACACTGATGTATAAACATATCATTATATATCTTTATTGTCTGATGCGGTGAAATATTGAGTTTATGAGAAAGGTGGTGCACGCACAGGAATTGACGGAAGTGATTTTTTCGACCTCGACATCGAGTCGACATTTAATCTTTATTTGGGTTTGTTAATATAATAATGTTGGACACCCACGCATCCATCTGTAAAACACCATTCTGTGATTTTGCCTTCTCTGCGTTTATTTAGCGACGGTGCGTTCCCGTTTGCAGTTAAACTTCTATAGATAACATTTGCAGCTGTGTTTTAATACCTTCGACAAATATCTTTTTTTCTGGAAAGTTGTATTTCTATGTCAATAAACCCTGTCAATCAGCAACGCTTTTAAACATCCAGCCAAGTAAGTGTTTCTGCCAGGTTACATTTCGGCTACACCAGACCTTATATAAAATTATAGAGATGTTTCATTATACTTTATTAACTCGGTGGCTGGAATAACAATAGTAGCTAAAACGAACGACAAATCGCTCCATTAATTTCTCTAGAAATGTTGACTACTTTTTACAGTGATTTGCAGCAAGTATACAAAGATAAACTGAACCTTCCTCTGCTAACGTTCGTAGGGTGGGAGAATACAATAAATACGCATTCGATCATTAAGATAGCTAATCTCTCAGAGGCTGAAACACTTAAGCTTTCTCTCACGTACGTCCGCCGAAGACGTCATATCCTGCCGCGTCTTAATTTAACTGTTTTCCAAACGGAATTATCCACTCTACTTAATTTCATCCTTACACAAAAAATATCGTTCTCAAAATTACTTACGTATAATCGTATTTGAATATTATTACAGTCCTCGCTAATAGCAATCGATAGCATGTTATGTAGCCTCAATGGCAACAAGTCTGTAGATTTCGATAATAGCTATTCAACCGTGATTTTAAATGACTTTTTGTTCCGCACAAGCCGTTACCACTCATTTGCCTCTGATAAAAACCGGAAGTTGTTCATGAATCCCGCGTCTCAAAAAACCGCTTCTGTACTCTACGTTTCCTCTTAGTTGAAATTTGGTGGCTGCTATTTGTCCGCAGTATTTCAATCTTTCAACTTTACACATTTGCTTGGTATCACAGAACGTTTCTGTCACTTCGTCTTCTCAGTGGTTTCTGGTTTATTTTATGGAATTCTTCTGGCATTAGGAAAACATTATTTCTACTGGTGTATCTTACATAAAATATACTACGCATATGTATTACAGCATTTTATGAGTATATATATTTTAAAATTATTTTAGCATATAATATTATTGTGTATTAATATTGTGTAATAATGTGTTTATTATAAATTCTATTTTTGCTGTAAAATTACTTTTAGTGTAAGCAACAAATTGATGAATATGAATTTTGAAAAAAAGTATCTTTCTTTTTTTCTTCATTGTTTAAAACACACACACACATATATATATATATATATGTATATATATATATTTAGATAATACATATATATATATATAAACACATACATATATATGTATATATATATGTATGTATATATACACACATATATATATATATATAAGTAAGTATGTATTTATATATATGTATGTATTCATCTAAATATATATAAATACATACATATATATATATATATATATATATATATATATATATATATATATATACATTAAAATATTTGGTTTTATATACACATGTATACTTTTACTCCTTTTGGGAATCGTCAGTGTAGAGATGGTTATTTATACCGGTCGCAGAAATCGAACACCGAACACGAGTTATGTTTTAACTCAAATTCCAACGCTTTAGCCCACACGACCACTATAAACAACCCGAGAAATGAGCGTAAGATTAAACCTATAAAAAGCAGCCGCCGCCAAGAGTGTTCGACTGCTGAAGGAACGCATATATATATATATATATATATATATATGTGTGTGTGTGTGTGTGTGTGTGTGTGTGTCTGTGTGTGTGTGTGTGTGTAAATATATGTGTTATAATTGCGTATTGTGTTGTAATTTATCAGAAAATAAGAGGAAGACAGAAAAAATTACAGAAAGAAACTGCAGCGTGGGTTCAAAAACTGTATAGACGGATGCCTTAAGCCAAATACGTTGACGCCGTCTCTTAAAAGAAAATGCTGACAATTTTGGCTTATTATATATAAGTTGGTCTAATGATAATCGTAACAGACGACACGATGCTTCCTTAGACGGGAACTACATCTTTGACACAAGTAACCTATGTGTCAATCTGGCAAGGTTCCATAGCCATCCATGAGATTACACTTAGTGATTAGAGAATTATGAAACCAGTTCATTCCGTCATTGTTCAGAGCTGTTTTCTTACTGTAAATATTTGGTAAAATTACTTCGTTTAATTTGCATTAATAACGAATGTGTATTGGGGAAGAGAAAGGTTTGATCATTGAAGATTTGGCTATTGACATTTGATTTCCGGAGTAATTATCACGCTGCATGTGAGCGATGGTGAGCAGACAGCAGGAAAGGAGTCAGAGGAACAAAAAATTATATGAGAGGATAACATTATTGACTGTGTGAGATATGCGATCTTTTCCATTTCACTCTTTATACTTTACCATAAAAAACGTGTATATATATATATATATATATATATATATATATATATATATATATATATATATATATATATATAAGGAATGAGGTAAAATAAAATACCTTCAAAGCATTTTAAAGATGCGATATTAATTTTTAAAGAACAACTGTAACATATTTTTTATTTATAAACTTTCATTTTGGTATAGTTTATAGTTTATACTATGAACTAAAAATGAAAGTTTGTAAAAAAATTTTTTAAATCTGTTACGATTTTTCTTTTAAAATAAATATAGCATCTTTAACATGCTTTGAAGGTATTTTATTTTACCTCATTCCTTATTATTAAATTTCAAATAGATGCTTACAAAAAAATATGAACTTTAACTTTAATATATTTATATATATATATATATGTATATATTATATATATATATTATATATGTATATATATTATATATATGTATATATATGTATATATTATATATATATATGTATATATTATATATATATATATTATATATGTATAATATGTGTGTATATATATATATTATATATGTATTATATGTGTATATATATATTATATATATTATATATATTATATATATTATATATATATTATATATATATATAATATATATATTATATAAATATTATATATGTATATATATATTAGATATGTATACATATATATATATATATTATGTTTGTATATATATATATATATTATATACATATATATATATTATATACATATATATATATATATGTATATAAGTTCAAATAAAAACTTAGTTTATGAGAAAAACAAGAAAATGTTCGCAGAGATATAATAATAACCCAATACATGAATTATATAGATGCATATCGTCACTATATGACCTAAATAAACATGTCACTATTAATGTATCGAGAACGAACTCACTCAATGTGTTGCATAAATCAATTACAATGCTTATCATTGTCGTTAATTTTAAAAACACTTTTTGTAAGAATACGGTCGTGATTTTTCCAATCTAAATGAATAAACTTCGAAACAGTTGGCCTTGACAGAAGGGATGACAAACGACCTGATGGCCTGACGGTGTTTCCCCTTGCAAACGGTAAGTCACTGATATGGGATCCGACCTGTGTAAACACTTTTGCGCCCTCGTCAGTGATACAACAGGCAACAAACCCTGGGCATGCAGCAACGTCAGCAGAGAGCCGCAAGTGGTCAAAATAGGTCAATCATCTCGGCAGAATTGTATTTCAACCGATCGCTGTGGAGACGAGTGGAGTGATTGGCTCTGTCACACGCGACTTCCTCGGCAGCCTAGGTCTATTGATGACGCGAAACACCGGAGACAATCGCGAATTGTCTTGGCGTTACGAGCGCCTCTTTATCGCCAGTATTAGTCATCGAAGTTGTGACTATATAGTTGTCTCTTCATTCCTTTAGTAGCAGTTCAGTAGTACACCTATCTCTTTACTCCTTTATATCAGTAGTTGTTACAGTTGTCTGATTGTCTCTTCACATGATAAAAACAGCTCATATTTTGAGTATTAATAATTCTTTAGCAGTCTAATTTTCTTTTAGAATATATATTAATATTACCTTCTTTACAGTATACATATTTTATTAGTGTTGTGGGTGAACCTACCTACGCTTTCATAATAATAAAATGTTAGCAACCGGCTATCATAAATACCGGCTTTTACCAGGAGAACATTGAGAGTCACATTTAGGCTGTACGTGTTGAGTGAGTTTATTGCGTCAACATAGTATTTTTCTTAAATCTGTTGTTGCTGCTGTTGTTGATTATTGTTATCGTTGTATTGCTTTCACGTTGATTGTTATTGTTGAACTGTTCTCCCTTTTAGGACGTTTTTTTTTTCTGACACGTTTTTTTTTGCTCTCTGCCACTTTTTTTTATGGTGTCTCTAGTTATTAACTAGATGGCGTCCAAAACGACTGAAAATTCGGAATGGTGCAAACCACCAAAAATGTCTATAAATGTCAAACATTTCGTGGAAGAAGTAAAAAAAAATACGAACACATGGTTACTGAACAAGGAATTACCGTGGATTTACCAATGCTTGCAGAAATTAAAAAAGAACAGTAACCATGTTTGTTGTCGAAAAAAAAATTAAAAATCCATCAGGGCCTCTCCTGAATTAATATGCAAGTTATTGGCAACTGCAGGATTCAAACCGCAAAAGTTAATCAAGTGTAAGGGATTTAACACTTGGAATGCTTTGTTTCCTAACGAAGACATTTGTGCTAATCTCTCACTTAATCAAATTATCACGCAGGACTATGTTTTACGAACCGAGTACATGGGTAGAAGACGTTCTTCAATTTCTATCTTCAATGTGCTTTTTTATGTAAAAGGCGAACAAATTGGTGCCTTTTGTCTAAGATTTGGCGAAATCACAGTCGTCAATTTTGACGAATTTCCAGGTTCATGGAACTTCGAAATACTTATCGACAAGAAAGCTTATGACAGCATCCCCTACTATTTACAAGTCGGGGAGGAAAAACTACCTATTATATTGGCCGGACGAAGACCTGTTTGTTGGTTTTGTGAGCAACTAGGTCATTTAACTTTTGATTGCCCACAGAAAAAATCCACTCAGAAAACGACGCCCCCGATTAACAGACCATCCAAGGCTGGCCCCCACCTCGATCCTCCAGCTACAATTGGTTTACCTATTACATCTACATCTGATGACTCCGAAGACGAATTCCCTGCTCTACCTTCTGCAGAAAAAGACGAGGGATGGATTATTGTTCCGGGGAAAAAAAAACCCGGGTCGGGTATCTCTCGAAGAAATGAGAGAAAAATAAATGCTTAAAAACGACCCGGGAAAAGACAGTTACATTAAGGCAAAAGAGCTTAAATCTAAATTAAATAAGAAAGTAGGAAAAAAAGAGAAAAAAGAAGGAAAAAATTCAGCCACTTCAGATAAAATCCTTACCACCAATCCAAGTCCCCAGCCGATCACAAAACCAATAGTTTCTAAAAATTCTAATTCTCCCAAATTAATGCCCCCCCAATCACTGGCCCAATTTTAGACAAACAGTACAAGCTTATTCCTCTAAGTCCGATTAAATCGTCTATAAAAATCACTTCTATTAAACCTTCTCCCTTTGTCTCCCCATTTAATACCCCCCAAAATACCCCACCTGCGTCACCCACAAAAAAAACCTCCCCTTCGCCTTTTCCAGCATCTCCTATGAGGCCTAGCTCCCCTTCCCCATCCCCAATGGATGACATGCCTCCCCCTCCATCTATTACACAGAAGAGGCAGATGAGCCCTTCTGTGGAAAGGAAAATTTTAAAAAACGCATTCCTTTCTGGGAGGATATTTGCAAAGTGACATGCACCCAAATAGAAACAGTAAAGCATTACCACCTCTCCAATATAAATGAGTTCCTTAAATTCAATGAAGTCGGTGGTATAACCATTTACGACCCTGCTAATTTCCCCAAGGCCGATAGAGTCCTTACAGTGGTAAGGAAGAAACCAGAAGCGAAGGCTCTATGGCATATGCTGGAAGAGGCGAACAACACTTTCAATTTCACCGTTCCAATGGCCATCTTCAAAGATGAAGGTCTAGTCGTTTTAAGGAAAGATTGTTTTGGGAGGGTTCCATAAAGGTTACACCCCGCCCTGCATAGGATAGCGAAACTAACCTATCCTTTGGATGTTGGCGGCATCTCCCATGATGGTCAAATTAATGATCAGATGGGCAATCAATCTTTTGGGAGAACCGTCGGTATCCTGACCACTGCTATGTTCGTTTCTGGAACCCAACTCTAAGGCACCCTCATGGCTCTCTTTCTAGCGAGTGTAAATGTCCGGGGCCTGAGGGCCGACGCTCGTAAATTTCGAATCGCTACAGACCTTCAGCGCCTCGAAGTGTATCTATGTTGTATTCAGGAAACTCACTTGATTTCTGGGGACTATTTGGGTGCGCTGACTAAGGGTTTTCACGCTTATTCAGCGTACTTTTATTCTTCTGCTAGGGGGGTTTCCTGGCTGGTAAGCAAGTCTTTAGATGCGTCGTGTGACCCTAGCTTCATGGATCCGGAAGGGAGACTTTGCGTTCTGGATATTACCCTAAAGGAGAAGGCATTTCGGCTCATCGGGGTTTATGCGCCCAATAGCCATTCTGAGCTCGGTTCTTTCTTTCGGCGAATCGAGCAGTTCTTGAATTCTACTTCTCGGACTGTCATTCTAGTGGGAGACTGGAACGCGGTCCTCGATCCCGATTTAGATCGTAATCGACTTAGGGGTACTAACACCGATCGGGATGCTATGTTATTTCGGGACTCCCTCGATAAGTTCGATCTCATCGATAAGTACCGGAATAAATGGCCCCGTGATAGGGTATGGACTTGGACAAATAGGCGCGGCTCCGATTCGGTACAAATTTCGAGTTATATCGATCGGTTCTTAATTAGGAGAGTCGATGTAGGATTAGTTGAATGTCCAAGTTTTCATAATATAGTTTACTCAGACCATAGACTTGTTCGGGTCCGGGTAAACTTAGATAGACCTAAGCCTAGTTTAGCTGGGTACTGGAAGCTCAACACTCCGTTGTTCAATGTGAAGGGCTACCAGGAACAGCTATTACTAACCTTATAGCGGGAATTGACGGGGGCTGTAATTGGGAATAGAAAGTTATTAGGTCATTTACTGCCGATTTTAGCAGACGACTCAATCTATCAACTAGGGCAGCCAAAGTGGCACTAGAGTCTAGATTAGATCGGGCGGTGGAGGTGGGGGATAGCTCTAGTGTTACTATAATTAAGGCCAGGCTGGCTTCTTTGGCTATCCAAGAACACCAGGCTTTAGTGATTAGGGCTAGGTTAAAAAGAGTGGCTAACGAGGCGACAAACATGGCTGCTGAACTGCGTACAGAGGAGCATCGACATGCATTTGATCAACATATCGCTCGTGTCTCATTGCCGGATGGGAGACTCGTGACCACAAACGATGGTATTCTGGAGGCTTTTCGTTCTCATTTCCAGGATCTTTTTACTCGAGAACCCGGTTTGTCTTTAGCACAATTCGAGCCCTATTTAGCCGACTTTTCTCGTCTTGAGGCGACCGAAGCGGCTAGGTGCGAAGGTTGCATAACAGAGGAAGAAGTCCGGGAAGCCTTAAGGTGGGTCGGCCTTAACAGGTCTCCGGGGATTGATGGTTTGCCCTACGAGGTGTATTTGATGATGTCGCACATTTTTGTACCCTTGCTGACAGTTTTGTTAAACTCGTGGTTTAGGAACGGGTCTATTCCCCAGTACTTGACCATGGGTTTGGTGAAATTGTTACGCAAAAGCAAAAATGGTGGGGATGGGTTAGATAATTTTCAGCCCTTAACGATGCTTAATGCGGAGTTAAAGATTTTAGCGAAGATCTTAGCCAATCGTCTGCAACTTGTTTTGCCTGGTCTAATTAGCCCCGAACAGACTTGTTCTGTGAAGGGCCGGACCATTCAGGATAACTTGCACTCGATACGCTTGATCATAGATAAAGTCGACACTGAAGCCGCGCTGATCAATTTAGATCAGTCCAAAGCATTCGATAGGGTGAGACCATCGGTACTTGGAGGCTGTTTTGTCTGCGGCCGATTTTGGCTCGCAATTCCGCTCCTGGATTCGCCTCTTGTATGCGAACCCCGGTGTTAGGGTTGAAGTGAATGGCATGAGGTCTTGTGCCTTCAGATTGTCCAGATCTCTTCGTCAGGGGTGCCCTCTTTCATCGATGCTTTATGTGCTTGTTTTTGAACGTTTCCTTAACAGGCTATGGGTGAATCCGGTCCTGCGTGGAATTACTTTGGCAGATTCTTGCACCATGTTGAAGTACTCCACCTATGCCGACGACTTGACTGTGCTTGTAACGAGCAATGCCGAGATTAGTGTCGTTGACAGAGAAATCAGAATGTATGAAACGGTGACAGTGGCCAAAATCAACTGCGATAAGTCTATTGGCTTGCGCATTGGTGCTTGGAAGGGTGTTTCCTGGCAGGGACCCTTTGGCAGGACAGATGGGCTTTGCAAGCTACTCAGCGTCTGGTTTGGTCCTGATCTCCAGCTGGGGAAAATTGGTCGGAAGTCCTGAAAGCGATTAGGGCAGCAGCTGGTCTGTGGTCCTGCAGAAATCTTTCGTTAAAGGGGAGAGCGGAGGTGTGTACTTCTCACATTTATCCGAGCATCCTATATCGTCTGTCAGTGCTCCCACTCCCGTCGGATACACTGCTGGAGATGCAGCAGGCTCTGGTCAAGTGTTTGTGGCTTGGTAAGGCCTCTATGGTCCGTCGCGAGATTTGTTACCTTCATCCTTCTTAGGGTGGTCTGGGTATGCCTAGCATCGAAATTCGATGCCACACTCTTAGGCTGTTTTATCTAGACCGAATGAGTACACAATTTGAGGATAACGGTGTCTTTTGGAAGGCACACACCAAGAAAGCCTTTCCGGCTTTGAGAAGTGTGCACTTGGATGAGGGGGAGGCACACAGGTTACCCCGAAACGAGTGCTTCTTCTATCGCGAATGTAGACATGCGTTGAAGTTCCTTTCAAAGGTGACAGAAAGCCTCTCTGACACCCTGCTGTTGTCTCGAAAGGCATTATATCGGGTAATGGTGAGGGGGACTGTCCGAAATGATAGGCCTGAGGGGCTCGCTTTGACGAGGGGGGGAGCTCCGCTCAATCTGGCCTTGGGCGCCTGGGTCAAGATGCCTTGACAATGACGAGGCATCACTGACCTGGCTGACGATTAGGAATGTACTCTGGGTAGGTAAGAGGCTTCATTCAGCACGCTTGAGTAATTCTCCGACTTGTGTCAGATGCGGCGATGAGGACGAGACCATAAGTCACGTCTTTGTTTTTGCCGCATCGTCGTGCCGCTGATTAAGCTTGTTGCAGGCTACATGGTTCGTATTCTTAATGTATCGTCTTTTGATCTGGAACCCATTAATGTATGCAGCAACTGGGCTCCGACAACCGATAAGCAAAAACGGTTTACGTTTTTGAGCTTACTAGCGAGTATGAGAGTTACGACTGTGTAGAGTGGCTGGCGCTAGATTAGAGTGGTATCTGGACGTGCCTTAGGCAGAGAATATTGGGTTCAGGAAACGAACTATGTTTTAATTTTAAGTTAGATTTAGACTTATCTTAAGTTAGTTTCTGTTTAATTTTCTGTTGATGTTTAGTTCAACAATTTAGCTAGTGTATGATTGATTCCATTACATGCCCCCTTTTATTTTGTCCTCATCCCACTCCCCTTTTTATTTTCTGCCCCACTCCCCTTCCCTCTCAAATTAGGTGACTGAGTGCCTGATTTGCCGGAGATGCAGGTCACCCTTCGATATTTTCGAAGGAGGTGGTCAGAATAAAACGTTGGGGCCTGCATCAACCACCTTTTTTCGAGTTTTCGATTTCGACCGGCAAATCGGCATCTCTGCCACATTTCAATAAAGGGGGGCTTTTACTAATCTTTATTTCTTTTACA
Source organism: Sepiola atlantica (assembly GCA_963556195.1). Classification (NCBI taxonomy): domain Eukaryota; kingdom Metazoa; phylum Mollusca; class Cephalopoda; order Sepiida; family Sepiolidae; genus Sepiola; species Sepiola atlantica. Next base: position 235,268,396 of record OY744515.1, on the reverse strand, counting down.
TTGTATATATCATATTTTTAATTTTTAGTCCCCCCCGTTGCATATTTCTTATATGGGTTTTAAGTAGGACTTCATGGTATCAATTATTATGGTGAGTAACGATGGATGTATAGTATGAATGCGGTATTATTGTAAATAATGGTCATGATTGAAACTAGCTAAGTTGAGTTTTTTTAAGTTAGAGATGACCGATCCTTTCCCCACCCCTTTTTTGGCCTTGTGCAACATTTTGTGTACAAGTTTACGCAAATAAATATTGAGGCACATTTAGGCACTAGCACTGCCAACACTGACTTGTGTATAATTTCTTTGTTCAATACAATTCATTATTATTATTTCTAAACCTGTTGTTCTTTAATTTCATTGTTGGTACCCCTAAATGGGTCCACAACAACTGGCGGCGAGTGATTCGTAAAGGGCTTCGTTGGAAACACCTTGGACCTTGCAACTTGTGAGTGATAAACCAGTGTCTACAACACGGTCAACCTTCGAAAAAAACTTCTACCCGTTTGAAAAAAAAAACACCCTGTAGTTTACAATTTTCGGGAAGATATTGGAAACATCGAATACATTCAATTTTGGGGCGAGTCTGCCTTACAAGAAATAACCAGTTTAAACAATTACTGGACGAAAAAAAAAGTAAGACAGATTTTACTATGGTGTTCTTCGTATTGCAATACGGGATCTTTCCTCGTGCAACAAATGAAATTGGAATACCAATTGCTTATAAAACTGAAAGGTTTGAAAAAAAACTCCATACTACAAAAACCTTTTTTCGTGTCTGATATAGTCAAACGTATTTTGCGAACAGACTTGTCACTGTAAAATCGTATAGTCGGGAAAAAATCTGACAAGTAAAATCAAGGTTACTTTCTTGAATAACTAGTCAATTTTTAATATAGCCATTACTTGCTATTTCGCATTTTCAGCCTACACTGAAAGGCAAACGGGCGTATTGGAAAAAAAGTTCCAGATACGAACAAAAATACAAATAATTTTTTAAATTAATTACCCAATAAGCCGGATTAATAAAATGCTTTTTTTTTCTCAAGGAACTTTGAAAAAAAAAGATTAGCAAGTGCGAGACCCGAATGACGCAGTGATGAGAAGGGGTTGAGTTTGTTATTAAACTATAAGCATTTGAAAACAAAAAAAATAGGGAAAAACTATTTATGACTAATTCTTTTTCAAGAAAGTATTTCTTTAATCATGGAAGATTTCTCGAAACAGATATTGGAGATGATTAAATTTCAATCAGAACAACAGAAGGCAAACGATGAAAAACATCTTGCTCAACAGAAGGCAAACGATGAAAAACTTCAGTCTCTACAGAAGGAATTTCAGTCGCAGCAAATAAGTTTGTTGAAGTATTTTGAGGAAAAGAATTTCGCACCAAAGCGAGAAGATAGCAAATATTTAGACGAACAATTGATTGGGATAAAAAAATTACAATTAGAGCAACAGACTCAATCAGAGAGGAAATTTGAATAGTTTGCACAAGCAATGATAAATACGACTAATGACGACAGCGACGTGTTATACCAAAATGCAATATGGTCAGCTATAGAAAATTTCAACTATGTGCTTGAAGAGGACCTAAACTTCGAATCATGGTACCGTCGATATCAGGATTTTTTCGACATTGATTGTAGCACATGATCAGAAAAGAAAAAGGTTCGTTTAGTTCTTCGTAGACTAGGTACGGCAGAGTATACACAATTGGTCGATTATATTCTGCCGAAGAAAACGGGCGAACTATCTCTCACGGAAACCATTAAAATGTTAATGGAACTATATTGCCCCAAAACAAGTTTATTCCACAAAAGGTGGAAATGTATGAACCTAACGCGAAAAGAAAGCCAGGATTACTCAACGTTTGCTTCGATCGTCAATAAACATTGTGACGACTTTAAGTTATCATCCTTGACAGCGGACAATTTCAAAGTATTAATATTTGTTCAAGGGCTCGTCTCGCAAAACGATGCAGAGTTAAGAAGACGTGCAATAAGCAAACGTGAAACCCAGCCAAATTTAACATTGCAACAACTGGCCGAAAGCTGTCAACGATATATTTCCGAGAAAAAGGAAGCTAAAGAAATAGAGGAAGCAGCAATTACTAATATCAAAAATGTTCGTCGTTTTTCAAAAACATCATACTCTTCGAAGGAAAAATTCAGGAAGAATTTGCCTCAAAGGTCGGATGAAAAATTGCCAAACCACCCTTGTTGGGGTTGCGGGGACCTACATTGGTACCGGAAGTGTCCTTTTTAACGAAAACATTGTGACAAATGCCATAAAATGGCACACAAAACCTCACATTGCAGAAGTAACACTAGAAAAAAAAGTTATATAAAAACAACCAGAATTAATAGTGGTAACCTAAACATACGAAAGTGTGTTACGGTAAAAATGAACAATCAAGATGTTAAACTACAGCTTGATTCAGGGTCTGACCTATTAATTATTAATATTAATACCTGGAAAAAGATCGGCAGACCGACTATGATACGCACAGATAAAGTGGCTCGATCGGTAACCGGAGAGAAAAGTAACTTTGAAGGGGAAGTCATTTCAAAAGTGACACTAAAAAATAAGACATTAAAAGTACGCATGTTCGTAATGAAAGATGGAGGAAATTTGTTCGGTTCAGATTGGATTCAGCACTTCCAGCTCTGGGATTAGGCGATAAGCGGCTATTGTCTACGAATAGAGAACGTTTTCTGCTGAAACAGAAAAATTGACGAAGGATTTGAAAGAGTCATTCCTTAAGGTGTTTTCTAATGAATTAGGACGCTGTACTAAAATGAAGGCAAGTTTTGAACCAATTGAAAATAAGAATCCCGTTTTTAAGAGAAAACGAAGTGTACCATTTGCCTCTCTTGAAAAAATGAATGCAGAAATAGACCGGTTGGTGGAGAAAGGTATTTTAACACCAGTTGACTACTCGGAATAGGCGGCCCCAACCGGCTACGTGAAGAAAAAATTTGGAGAGATCAGAGTGTGTGCCGATTTCTCAACTGGTTTGAACGATGCGCTGAAAGATTATCACTATCCTCTGCCGACTCCAGAAGAGGTTTTCACAAAATTAAACAGTGGGAAACTGTTCTAAAAAATTGACTTGAGTTTAGCCTATCTGCAAATACCTGTAGAGGAAGATAGCTCTAAGCTTCTCTGTATTTCGACACACAGGGGACTACTAACGTTCAATCGTCTCCCTTTTAGAATTAAAGTGGCCCCGTCGATTTTTCAGCAGGTAATCGACACGATGTTGAGCGGGCTCGATTTTTCGATCGGCTACCTTGACGATATCTTAATGAAAAGTACGAACGTCGGGGAGCACCGTGAGCACGTAAACAAAGTATTCGAAAGGATAAGCGATTTTGGTTTCAAAGTGTGAGATCAAATACTTGGGACATGTCATTGATAAGAGCGGAAGACGTTCCGACCCGAAGCCATCAAGAATATGCCCGAACCAACGTTACCCAACTACAAAGCTTCCTGGGTCTCGCAAACTATTACGAAACATTGATTCCCAGTATGCACAAATTGCGAGCCCCTTAAATGAGTTACTTAAGAAAGATAGTAAATAGGAATGGTCCGCCGAGTGTCAATCTGCATTTGACAACCAAAAAACGAAGTAAACTTCAGAATTATTTCTTACTCATTTTAATCCAGAGCTAAAAACTATTGTTGTAAGTGACGCCAGCTCCTACGGCATTAAGGCGTGCATTTTGCTTAAAATCCCGGATGGCTCGTTGAAACCCATCGCGCACGCTTCAAGAACTTTACTCCGTGCAGAGAAAAATTACTCTCAGATTGAAAAAGAAGCGTTTGGTATTGTGTTCGCAATGACCAAATTTCACAGGTATCTACACGGCCGTAATTTTATCCTACAAACAGACCATAAGCCACTTATCACCTTCTATGGATAAAAAAGCCTTGCCAACCTACACAGCAAACAGCCTATAGAGACGGGGTATAATTCTGTTAAATTATGACTTTGAGATGGAATTTTTACCGTCAAAAAGAGTAGGACACAGAGATGGTTTATCGCGGCTAATCCCAAATTACACGGAACCGCTCGAAGATACAGTTATAGCATCCCTTCGGTCTGAATATGACTATAGTAAAGTACTGTGTAACACAATAAAAGAGCTGCCAGTCACACTTGGCGATATACAAAAAGAGGCAAGAGAAGATAATTTTATTATCGAAATTAAAAATAAATTAAAAACAGACGATGATCAAACGGCAGAAGTTTTTCAGTCTGTTGCGACACATTATTATACCGGGAGCGAGTAGTAATCACAGCTACGCTAAAAAAAATCCTGAAGGATTTCCATAAGGGGCATCCTGGAGCAACACGCATGAAGAGCCTAATGAGATCTTATGTGTATTGGAAAAACATGGACAGGGACATAGAAACGAAGGTGAAGGCCTGTGTGGGTTGCGCGTCGGCAGCGAAAGCACTACCTATTCAGTACAGTCCATGGCGAAAGGCAGAGCAACCATGGTCCCGGATTCACATAGATTTTGCGGGGCCATTTGAAGGCTTCTACCATTTAATTATAGTTGACAACTATTCAAAATGGCCAGAAGTTTATAGATGTAAAAACCCAACAACGGATGTCACGATATGCGCGTTGCATGAACTGTTTGCCCGATTCGGAGTTGTAGACATTGTTGTATCGGACAACGGTACACAATTTACTTCACGAGAGTTCGAAGAATTTTGTGAAGACTTTCAAATTAAACATATCACCATTCCGACTTACCATCCGAGGTCAAACGGACAGGCAGAAAAATGTGTTGATACCTTGAACAGAGCGTTGAAAAAATCAGCGGGCACGCCGAGAGAAAAGGCACTCCAGCAGTTCCTTCAAGTGTATAGAATGACACCCAACGAGAACACACCAGCCCAGGTACCACCGACGGAAGTAATGTTTGGAAGAAAAATAAAGTCGGTATTCGACAAACTTTTACCAAAACAGGTGAAACCGACCAACATTACGGCACCTAAGAAGAGTTACGAGGATGGAGATACGGTGTTCTTCCAGGAACACCATGGCAACAAAACCGTGTGGGAAGTGGGAAAGGTACAAAAAGATTGGGGCGGATGGGGTATATTGTAGAGGGTCCTAGAGGCACCTGTAAAAAACACATTAACCAAATGCGTCGTCGCATGTCGGACGACCCAGGAAAAGGCCCATCGGATCAGAGTGAGACCATCATGGAAGATCTATACGACGAATTGTAGCTGCCAACAGCAAAAACGCCTCCGGAACAGAGACGTTCATCAAGAAAACGTAAATTAACCGGGAGTTTCTGAGGTGAATCCTAGGAAAAAGACATACCTTGAGATTCCGGGGGAATGAGTTTCGGAAGGGGGGTGTTGTGGGTGAACCTACCTACCCTTTAATAATAACTAAATGGTAGCAACCGGCTACCATAAATACCGGCTTTTGCCGGGAAAACATTTGGAGGCGCATTTAGGCACTAGCACTGCCAATACTGACTTGTGTATAATTTCTCTGTTCAATACAATTCATTATCATTATCTCTAAACCTGTTGGTCTTTTATTTCATTGTTGGTACGCCTAAACGGGTCCACAGCAATTAGTTACAACGTTCTTCTGTTATATTGCGTAATGTGTCTGGATATGTGGTCAAATACTCAAATTTCGGATCTGTTAACCAACAGTCAAAACATCATAATTTAAAATTATACCTGAATTCTGGCGACGTCTTGCCTGACTGTGGATATGCAATAAGAGTCTAGCACATACACCACAAAAATAACTGCAATAACATAGAAGATAACGTTTATTTAGTTTAGATCGTGTCTGTTGTATAATTACAAAAGGGTGGAAAGGGGGGGGGGGGTACAGTAGGAGGCTCTTATTAGAAGTCCGTTGAGTCGATCAACTTATTTGAAATCATTTAAGGCCTGCCCTTCACATGCATATGTTGACTGACGTTTCGCGCTCTCTCATCCCACATCTCACGTCATTTCCGCTAAGTTAGTGTTTACTTTCTTTGCTATTGCTTCTAAATGTTAAGCGCCTTTACCTTGCTTATCCTGCATACGTTTTCCTCTACTATGTTCTGTCCTTCTTTTTTACTACCATGTCTAAATGCTAAACAAATGAACCAAACGCCGATGTTTTCTTTGCTTCAGAAGATGTTATTAGATTTCATTTGGTTAAACAATTCGCTTTCGAAAAATGTTAGGCCATGTAAAATGGATGTATTTTTTTTTTTGTTTTTCATTCTAAAAATAGAAAGGAAAATGTTTTCGCGCTATTCTTGTGGCAATAGACCGAGTGCTTCTACAGCACTCAGCCGCTTTTACGCCGATTACTTTTCATCTCTTTTCATTTCATCCATTCGTCTTCGTCTAGGTATAATTAAATGGTATTCCAACGAAAGTCATTCCATTTAATGTTTCAAATGGTGATGTTACACGTTTTATCCAAAGGAATTAAACGAGTCAGTTTAATTATAACTTTGCAAAGTAAACAGCATTCGATATTAGTGCATTAAAATCAGTTTAGTACACGACATACATTTTATAAAGAAAAAGACGCTTAGTGATTGAATACAATTAACAATTCCAGTTACCGAAATTAGTCGAAGTTACAGTATTAACATATTATTCAATGTTTAATAATTTGTTCGTTAGAGTTGACTTTTTGAAACCATTTATTTTAAAAATTTAAGTTATAACTGATAAAAAATACTTTGACAAAAACGACGTTTCTCTCCCCCTCTCTCTCTCTCTCTCTCTCTCTCTCTCTCTCTCTCTCTCTCTCTCTCTCGCTTATCAATACTCTCATCCTCTTCCACTCTGTCTACTACATACTATAGCAAAAACATTTACAAATCAATAAAAAAAACTAACGTAGACTGATATCTGTTGTAACGTTTAACACCGTTGTAAACAATCAGTTGACAGTAACAGACTTCTAGGAATAGTAGTTCAATCCTTACTACACTCCGTAATAATAAGGAAAAATATAATAATTAATTAATTACGTGGTCATGAAGAGAACAATTTACTGCCGTGGATTAAATAAAGTGTTTGATCTTTTTAAAAAGTCGGAGGTTACATCGGTCAAAACTTTGAGAAAATAACATCCAGAAACGAATACCAGTCCCAATAATCCAAATAATACTCATAACATATCATTTAGAATAATTTTTAAATACACGGTGAAGTGTAAATGATTGACGTGGGATAAAAAGCAACATACAGTGGCCATTTTTGCGCTTTTCCTTGATATGCTTTACAATGACTGATTACTGATGGAAATAACCTACAAAGCTTGTCGAATGAATAAATACTTATACATTCTACGTCATTCATACATATCAATTCATCACGCGGTGTATTTCACTTATTAAGAAGAAAACAACATGGCGTCTAGACACGGTCTACATTTTGGAAACCAAATGAATAATAACTACCATCGGGACACCTATGCGGGAGATGCCATGGAATATAAAAGACGAAGGAAACCATATCTTCTATTTTAACTTCATAACATATTTTACCCGATTTAGCAAAGAATATCATTTTCCATATTGTCAATTCGTTTATATTGATATGTGCCTGAGTGAATAGTAAATGTTGTGGCTCATGTTTTATTAAGTTCTAGCCCAATTTGCATTGATAGATTTATATTACATCATTATTATTACCTAAAATCTTCAATTTATGAATCTGTTAATGTATACTCTAACTAAGATTGATTTAATGGAACACAACTATACATTATTTATAAAAAATACACTACCTTGAATATTTTACACACTTTTATTAACGAATATATTTGTATAAATATATATATATATATATATATATATATATATATATATATATATATATATAATTATTTGTACAATTAAGTAACGCTGCAACCAGCACAAACCATAAAAGTCGCAAACCAGAAGTCCTTAACTTGAGTTTCGCTATCCTTTTGTGCTAATTAATAGAGCACTGTAGTTTGATGACTACAGCACTTGACAAGAAGCGTAGGTACATTCCACGGTCGGTCTTCGCCGTGGTGTACTTAGTTTGTGTTAGTCAATAGACTTTCTTGTGTGTGACGTCTTGGCTCAGGTGGCAGAGTACTCGCCTCGCATGAAAGTGACTCTGGTTTCGAATCCTGAGTTCGGGTATGCTCTACTGATGAGCCGAAAGGGAGGGCAAAACTCGAGTCCAGAACTTCCAGTCTGTGGCTTTCATGGCTTGTGTGGGCTGCAGCGTTGTCTGATTCTGGAGTTAATATACATAATATCATTCAAAATTTAATATGTGTGTATATATATATTAAAGTTTGTAAACAGAATATATGTAAAATATTATGTTTCGTATGCTCCTTAGTCTCTTATCGATAGTGTTTGCAGAAAAAAATCATTTAGTTCGAATACATGATATTAATATTTTTTCGGTGAACCGTTTTCAATTTGCTTAGTAATTTCAGCGCGGAAGTTGAATTGAATAAATGCATCCGACTGAGTCAGTCCGCATCCTTTGATTCAAAATACTTACACAATTCAGTAGCAATCTAATTAGGCTCATCTTTCCGTATTACACCATCTGCCAGATTAGTTCGCATTGATCACGACGATTATCAGCCATAGCATAACTAATGGGAAAGACGTTTCAAAGTTACGTTTTAAGATTAAAAATAACTAACAGATATCTATAACATTTTCCGAATGTTATTAATAAAACGTCCACTACAATTCTTAGTTTTCAGTTTAATTAAAAAAAAACTATTCCAAACTAGTTTTACTATTGACTTCTTCGGTTGTTTTGTGTTTATTTAATGAGAAAAGATCAGAGCATATTCATCGTTTTCTCTGTAAGTTTATGAAGATGCGATCTTTTCTCATACGACTGTTTCCAGTAGGAAAAAAACAGGTCCCCACCGTTTATCGTGGCGTGAACGTGAGGTGTAGGTCAGTTACCATTAGAAAAGTGGCGCTCATGTCTTAGGCTTAAAATATGTATTTCTTATGAATGATACTCATATAAATTACCTTTTTAAAAAATGACATTCACATATTTCGAATGAGTCAGGCTATTTATATAATGTCACTCTTTTGTGAACAATAATGATCGCATTAAATTAATTCACCGTTAGAGACACGTACTATTGCGGCCGGTATGAAATATGTGTATGTCTAATATAAGTCAGAGCGTGTTCAACTATTTACGCCATTTGTAAACATACGTATCTTTAGTCATTACGTTTTCTTCTGGAAGTGTAACATTATCATACTTCGTTGATAAATATAATTATTTTTTAGTATTTTTTTTTACTCATGCTTTTCAAAATTTTACCAAAGTTACATAGATTAGAATATAAGGTAAATCCAAAGTTTCTAAAATTTCTACTATTTTCTGATTTTCTAGATATTATCTCTATCATCTACCGAATAAATTATAAAAAATATAGAAGGTTCCAGAGAACTGTGTTACTTTAAAATCATTGTTATTCAACTAACACTTACGATAAGGTTGTCGTTTTAGAATTTTGTAAATGATAATCAACAGATCTACTAGACATATAATTAGTCAAGGCAATATGACTGATAGAACAAATATTGCCTAAGGACACAATATATAGAATATCAGTTAATAACTTGCAATTTACACTATGTAAAGGGCAAAGTGAATCAGATCGGCCATCGCAGAATAGTACAACATCACGCGATTCCATCTGGAACACTGTTTGTGCGTCAGGGATTTGTACTCATGCGAGAGTACAAATCCCTGAAGCACAAACAGTGCACCAGATGGGATCGGGTGATGCTGCACTATTCTATGATAACCGATCTGATTCAATTCGCCCTTCACGACGTATACTAGTGAACACGGCCACATATACTTTGAAAACTAAGAGAAACGGCACGACCTCTAGCTTATTCTTGACGACGGCTACCAGTGGACCAAAATCACATATAACTAATATGGGATTAACTTAACCGAAACGTCAGAACTAAACAACTCACAAGTGCAGCTCACCTCTGGATACTCTTACGGAAAGGTTTGTTAAACCAATTGTTAGTCTACTTCCAGTCTTTGGTAGATATGAGGCCGACATTCTGTGTAGCAGTTATGGCGGCCAATGCGAAATTTTATTTGTGTTTGGGGGAATATTCTGTGTTTAGTGTAGTCACTAAGACTAAAAATTAGTATAAGTAAAACTATATTAGTTTTTAAATGGTTTCATTAAAAATAACACATTTAAGGTGACAACTATATATTTCTGATGGTAACTAAATGACTTATAGCATACATATTTCGATACATCGATATGTATGTATGCGAAGGTGTCTCTGTGTATTAATGGAAATATATTCATATTTATATATAAAAGACGAAAACATCGTGTCTGTCCGTGAACACTTTTTAGGTTATTACACTTAAGAATATTACATTTGGTAGGAATGATCCCACACTCATTCATATTGTCATAATCAGGTCATATTTCTAATTTTGCATTTAAATGTGACTCTAAGAAGCACATATGATGCCACTTGAAATGTGTTCATCTCTCATGTTAATAATATTTAAATTGTGGTAACGTTACATCAATAAGTAGATTTGAAAAAAATGAGCAAATTCCACAAATTCCGCTCATTAAACACCACTTTAAAAGGTATCTGTTAAGTTGCCTTCTTGAGTAGGCTCTACTAAGGCAAATGTTACGCAATCATCATCTTTACTTCTGAAGTGGGGTTGATTGTGTCAAATGGCAAGTAGAAACAATGCCGAGATAAACAGAGAATGACTTGTGTTCTTCTAGAATTTTCCTGTTACTCAACTTGTTCGATAATAAAGGATTAAGTGTCTAGTCTGTCCTACGATCGAATCTATAGTGTGGCAGAAGAAATACGAATGAATGCTTTTCCCATTGTTTTAGTAAATATTAGGCAGAATCTTTGAACGAAGTCGAACCTGGTTCACATTCCGGTTCTGTAATCACTACATGACGCCACTTGCACACATTTTGAAAAGTTAACTCAACACAGAACTTTTTAAATTCATGAATACAGATTTCATTATGTATCATCTTTCGATAAATTACAGTCTTTAATTTTCTAACAAGGATATATATGGCGAAGGGGTGCGAGCCATTGGAATCGCCAAGAGAATCAAAGGCGGACCACGGACGAGAAGCAGTTGTGGCTGTGTAAATGTCTGCACATAACAGAAAGCCTCTCTCTCTCTCTCTTCATTTCTCTGTCCATAAGTGTACAATGAAACAGCTGCAAAAGAATGTCGCTAAATATCATATTAATTAAAGTCACTTGGCTACTTATATATGATAAAACACAAACAGTTTAAATTATCAAATAAAATTGTAAAATTACTAGTGTGAAAATACACTCATTTAAATGAAGTAAAACGATGTTTTGTTAAAATGTTTACTATTAAAACAATCGCATGTCAACATTTCGAATGAAGTAAGAAAATAAAACGTATAGCTCATATTTCGAAATAGCATAAGTATATTAAATTTAATTAACAAAAACTGATCACTTTTATATTTTATTATATTCTATATTAAGTTTCGTTCGTATTTGATCAAGTAAAAGTCCATGTAAATGAAGTTAAGTTATCGGCATTAGTCCAAGGTTTTTAATTGGCTACTACACTGAGATTTAGGGGAGAGCGCCATATTTTCTCTAGGGTTACTCCACTTTACTATGATTCTCACATTATAATAGTGAGTATTTAGCAAAGAAGAATCAAGTACAATGTTTGTATGTTTAATATAATTCGACCGAGGATTGAATTCCGATTTCCAGACTCCCTAGCGAATACATTTACCATAATGCAAGTTACCAATTAAATTCTATTTCAAACCAATATAAATGCTAGGATAATATTAGTTTGAATATTTTTTATACAAAATATTCCGTACAGTTATATAATTAAGTAAGTCATTTTAAAATATATTGAACGAATATTCAATGTGTCGCAAACATTTTGGATCCAGTTTGGTCACGTATCTTGGAATTAATGGTACTATTTCCTTTGCTAAAATCTCTGATTCTTTTGTATGAGTGGTTGTCACTATGGTGGGCTGCCAGATAAAACTGTTATGCACTAAAATGTTCACGGCCTGTAAGATTAATCAATCACATCTTCTTTGAAGTGAGTACACAAGCAATACTTCTGTGAAATTCTGCTGATATATTATAGTTGGCTACCGATTTTTCTATAAAAATAGTTTGAGCAAGATAAGTTCGTCGTAGTAGCGAGGCAGCAGTAAGATTAGAATAGGATGAAGAAGTATGTGTTGTTTCTTGGTATCTTGTACGGTTTTACGACATGCCGACTGTCAGTTTCTCATTTTATGCCGAAACCGTACATATTGTTAGTAGAGATTCGTTTTAGACTAATTTGTTCTGCAGGATTATTGTTATATATAATAAACCAATAGTATGTAAACGATAAGTAGGACCTGAACAGGTAAAACCGAGAATAATAGTAATAAATGACTAACTTCACACTCCTCAAAATAATGATGTCAGTTTATGCTAAATTGTTGGAATGATGCTGCATTTTTTTTTAATTACTACATAATATCACTAGTTTCTTTCGAAATTACTACATAAATACATAAGACACTGCAGGAAAAAGTGTTCCCCCATTACAAAACTGGCCCAGTTTACCTTGAAATAATAATGTTTGCTTCTTATTCTAATATGTTATGCTACCGTGGTCACGCCGTTTAAGTAAATATAAACTGTATAGAGGTTTGCCGCGATGTTTTTAGCCTTAGCCGGAGATAGGGAAATACGAACATACGAACGTATGTACATATGCACACTCATACACACTTTTGCCCTTCATATATATTGATATATGTTATTATTTAATGTATATTCACGTATAACATTATAAAATAATATAATAATTTGCGTAGATATTTTCAGTATTTACTTGAAGAGTGCTCAATACGTGTGTAGATCGTAGTCGTGTTATTAAAATATGTTTAATGCAAGTAAGCTATATAGAAACATTTATGTTCTATTCCCGAACGAAAATATCAGAATATATATATATATATATATGTATAGAGAGAGAGAGAGAGAGAGAGAGAGAGAGAGAGAGAGTGCGAAAGAGTGAGAGAGAGGAAGAACGGTATCATATGTGTGTGTAGAAATGTATGTAGAAATATGTGAATGTATGTAACCAGGGACTATAAGTGCATGTCAGTAAACATACAGAGAAACAAAAGGAATACGATAATCGGTGTTTTTGCTTAATTAGTATTCTGAAATAGAACGACAGAAGAGCTTTAGACAATATGCATAACTTTATGTTTGCGCATAATGCAAGCCTTTTCTGAACGCCAGCATATCATTTTGAATAAAAGAGCAAAGGTTAAAAAACACAAGAAAAAAACGAAACCACAACTGTGAGAATGACGCCAAAATAAATTTTAAAAGGAAAAACATATTTTAAAAAATGCGCACATTTTCTAATAAAATAACAAACATGGTCTCCACATTAGAATGCATGCTGGGATTACTCATCATTGCCGCTTTCTTCCCCATCACCAAGTTTCCTGGTTACGGGTAAATGGAGAACTCGATATCGAATTTCAAAATTACGTTTGCTCTTCCTCTTCAACTTATTTTTTCTTGGCAAAACGAAATGCCTTTTAAGTGTGTTAATATTTTTTCTCACTACTATTTCTGCCAGTTGTTTCTTTTGCAATCAGCAGGAAACGAATTTCAGCAAATAGTGGATCGAAATTGTTTCCAATGCTTCACAAATTTCTCTTTTTTGTATTGGTTATTTACTTTTAATTCTTTTTCTGTTCCGTTAAAAGCGTTCTTTCCTTCGATGCATGTGTGGGAGAGGAACTGGAATATAATATGGCGGGTGTCAGGAGAATTAAATAAATAAAAACACGGACATTAGTCAGATGCATCCGTTCAAACTGCGGGTTTTGCAATCGAAAATGCTATTCTTAATAAAATCGTGACAGATCAACAGAAATTGGATTTCGAAATTGAGCGGGACAGACCAACGAAAATGCTATATCAAAAATACGCGTAATAGACAAATGTAATTATATTCTAAACCGAAGCGTGAGGAACTCAAGAAGATAGAACATGAAACTAAAGCGTCACTTACCAACGAAAATGCAATTTATAATTTAGGCATGACATACTATCGAAAATTATAATAAAACACAATTTTGATAGAACAATGAAAATGTTATTTGAGAAATAAGCCTTATAAACAAATTAAAATGCTATTTGAAACCTAAGCGTCGCAGACGAACGAAAATGGAATTGTGAACTTAAGCCTGATATACCAACGAGAATTATTATCAAAACTTAAGTGTGACAGACAAACGATTATGTAATTTCAAACTTAAACATGATAAAAAAGAACAAATGATATGCTAAACTTAAATGTGATGATAAAAAATATGCTTGAATGATAAACACGATTGAACAATGGAAATGTCTACGAAATATAAGTTTTACATAGGGACGCAAATGCTATTGAAAACAAGAGCGTGGCAGACCAACACAGTTTTTTTGTTTCACTTAAGTGCTAAAGATCAACCAGAATTATACTCCTTATTCAGTCTGACAGATGAATTAAAATCATATTTAAAACAAAAGAGACACATAAAAATGTTATTTGCATCATAAGTTTTACAGACAAATGAAAAATAGAATTTGAAACTCATCAAAGATAATTCTAATTCAAACATAAGTGTGGCAAGATGATGAAAATTCAATTTGAAACTCTATTACAAAAGACTTCAACTAATTTGAATTCTAAGTTATGTGTAACGACTAAAAAAATTTAATTTAAAAATTTAATCAGAAAAGACCAAAAGCTAATTCTTATTTAAGATTAAGTGTTACAAAATAAAGAAAATGCAATTACAAATTAAATCACTAAAGAAAAAAGATAATTCTAATTACAACTGAAGTGTGACCGAATAAGGGAAATTTCAATTTGAAACTAAATCACTAAAGAAAAAGATAATTTTAATTCCACTTAAGTGTGACAATTATAAACTCAATCACTAAAGACCGAAATATAATTCTAATTTAAATTTAATTGTTACAGAATAAGGTAAATTCAAGTTGACACTCAATCACGAAAGATCGTAATATCATTCTAATTCAAACTATAGTGTGACAGAATAATGAAAATGCAATTTTAAAGTCAATCACGAAAGAAAACAGATAATGTAATTCAAACTTAAGTGTGACAGATTAAGGAAAATTCAATTTAAAATTCAATCACGAATGATCGAAAGATAATTCTATTTTAAACTATAGTGTAAAAGAATAATGAACATGCAATTTTAAACTCAATCACGAATGATCGAAAGATAATTCTATTTTAAACTATAGTGTGACAGAATAATGAACATGCAATTTTAAACTCAATCAGTAAAGAAAAAAAGATTATTATAATTCTAAATTTTAGTGTGACAGAATAATAAACATACAATTTGAAACTCAATCACTAAAGAAAAAAGATAATTCGTATTCCAACTCAAGAGTGACCGAATAATGAAAATGCAATTTTAAAGTCAGTCACTACAGAAAAAAGATAATTCTAAGTGTAACTTAAGTGTGACAGGAGAAGTAAAATTCAATTTAGAATTTAATCACAACAGACCGAAAGATAATTCTAATTTAAACTTAATTGTCAAAGAAAGGTAAATTCAATTTGAAACTCAATCACTAAAGAAAAAAAGATAATTCTAATTCAAACTTATGTGTGACAGAATAATAAAAATGCAATTAAAAACTCATGTACGAAACGGGATTTTATAAGTCTGACGGAGAACGAAAATTATCTTCCGAACTAAATCTTCATATACTCTGACAGATAGAGCCTTTTATTAAGATGATGAGACGCATTTAAAGTTTTAGCATTGTTTAAGTTGCGCCCATTTAAACTACTCGTTTATCGATAAAATGCTTCTCTGAACTTAAACGTGTCAAACTCATCAACCGGCAGACGCATCCTCCCATCGGGATGCGAAGACATATGTAAAAATAAAAGCAGGAAACAACTTGTAAGAGCACGATTCAAAAAAATATTTTGATGTTTTCTGTTTTATTTGGGAACATTCTTTATCCGATCTTTACTTTCTTTTTTTAAGTTTATTCAATATTTTTAGTTAACGTGAATTTAAACTAAAATGAGGTTTGTAATAGAATAGAAAACGATGAAATTGTCATTCCAATATAGAAGATACAAATATAAACGCATTATATTTGTTTAGTGGGTAGAAAAGTTCTGTTAAAAATATTTTCCAATGAGAGATACACTTCATTTAATATGTGTTAATGAGTAATAGACAAGTGGATATGTAGATGTATAGGTACGAAAGGTGAGTGTAGAGATCGATATCGTTATTGTTTATTGAATCGAATATATTGAATTAAAATCATGCCATTTTGTGTACACTAATAATGTTGGGAAATGTTTTAATCTGCAATTTTATTCGAACTAATGATAATATGAGTTAAACTATTTGTAAGTAATAAATCCTTTACAAAAATGCATTGCCATATGGCATAAAATAATCGAAACTGATGACTGATATTTTGAATCTCTCATTTGATATAATAGCTGCATCAATATACACTGATTAGCCTTCAAAAGACGAAACACGTTTCTGTAGGTGATCACATTTTAAAAAGCTCCAAAAGTATGTGCCGTAAGAAAATACCCATTATTGTATCTTTCTGTCAGTACTTCTCTTCTCCTATTTATTAAATTTATATATATTTAATATCTATATATATATATATATATATATATATATATATATAAACATAAAGATAGAAGAAAAATACCTTCATAAAAATCATGTGTTAGCATACTTTTGTATAGGATAAAATCAAAATAAAAATCAAAACATTTTTTTCTTTATCTTGACTTTTTTTTAAGATGATAACATAATGTTTTCATTTTAATTTTGATTTCAATAAATAATATCTGCATCGAACATATCTTCCAGCGTTTATTTGTTTTTTCTTTCTGTATTTTCATATAAAAACACATATACATATGTATGTAGATATATAAAATGTTATTCCAATGCTGATTTCTGTACTATATTTAAAAAGTGATTCTTTTCATAATGTTGCATATATATATATATATATATATATATATATATATATATATATATATATATATATATATATGTATATATATGTATATATATGCATACATATATATATATATATATATATATATATATATGTATATATATGTATATATATGCATACATATATATATATATATATATATATTAATATATATAAATATATATATATGTATATATATGCATACATATATATATATATATATATATATATATATATATATATATATATATATATATATGCATACATATGTATATTATGGGTAAGGTACACGATAAATCATGAAAAAGAAATGTTGTCGTGGACAAAATGTGTGAAAATCCTGCACCTAAACTTATTTTTCCGTTTGTCATTTTTTTCACACACATATATATATATATATATATATATATATATATATATATATAAAAATATATATTAATATATCTCTCTCTATATATATATGCATACATATATATATATTAATATATATGTATATATGTATGTATACATATATTATAATATATACTAATGTATATATACATATATATTGCTATATATATGTATATATATTAATATA
Organism: Sepiola atlantica; assembly: GCA_963556195.1. Classification (NCBI taxonomy): domain Eukaryota; kingdom Metazoa; phylum Mollusca; class Cephalopoda; order Sepiida; family Sepiolidae; genus Sepiola; species Sepiola atlantica. The sequence goes on along the minus strand of OY744515.1, from coordinate 235,250,644 downwards.
TAGTTATACATATATATTTACAAATATTAATATATATACGTGTATATCAATATATATATATATATATATATATATATATTAAAAAATATATATTAATATGTATATATTAGTATATATAGAGATATATATATTAATATATATACATACTATATATTACATATATATATAATTATATATGTATATGTATATTAATATTATTATATTATATACATATACACATTAATATATATATATATATATATATATATATATATATATATATATATATATATATATATATATATATATATATATATATATATATATATGGTTAAAACCATCCAGTGCAGGCTGAAATTTCCGTTTGAAATAACGAGAGTTACTGGCCCTTTACCATCCAACATTTATAAACACATTTGTCGGTGTTACTTTGTGTTTTCTGTTGTTTCACTTAAAATTTCGAAGACGAATTTGGGACGTCTATGATGAGACATAATTTATTAGTATGAAACTATTAATATGCAATAATCTAAAATATAAATAACTTATTTAATGTACATATATTTTTCATTCATACAGATATGTAAATATTCTGCAACACTGGCATGCCCATGGTATCGATTAATAGCTGTTAGGAACTTATATCTCATCAGGCTGAAAGAAAAGCTTATTATTCCCTCAGTTCAGATATTCTCTCCGTCTGATGAGAGATCAGTGTCTAACAGCGGTTTATCGATACCATCGAGATGTCAATGTCGCGGTTTATGTACAGGTATGTATGAAAAAAAATTATATATAAAAGCTATATTTAATATTGAGTACTATTTATAAGACCTTTAGATGTTTAGCCTGTGGATGTTTAATTTACTTTGATTACTGTTGCGTAAGCATGAAACATCGATGTCTCTAGGAAATAAATAATTAATATGTATTAATAAATATTTTTGTATAGCCCCCTTTACTAAGTCTGGGCACTCTGAGTGAATTTAATAACAAGCAATACTACTAGCTTCATTGCGACAAGATGTGTTGTTGTTAGTTCACTCTTCGCCGCTTGCTGTGAATACTCGCCGACTTGGTATTTACAAAGTTTAATTCCTCCTAAATTCTGAGCTGATTTCTGCTGGTCTACCGGTAACTCTCCTGACTTGCGAATCAGTGGCAATTAGTTGTCGGATTTCGCGCTCGTCAACCGTCGGAAATAAGCTTCTTTCACTGAAGATTGCGTAAGTATGAAACATCGATGTCTGTAGGTAATAAATATTTAATATTTATTTATAAATACCAAAAATAAATAAAAAAGAAAGGTACTTTTATATATCTTTATTTTGAAATTAAGAAGTTCTGATGATGAAGTACATCTTCGAAAATTAAATTGAAAAAAAAAAGTTAATAAAACTAAAATGCATTGTATGGCGTTCTAATTGTTTATTATTATTTTAAATAATTAATATATATGTATATATATATATATATATATATATATATATATATATATGTGTGTGTGTGTGTGTGTGTGTGTGGTTGCAGTGTGCTAGCAAAGTGTAACTTGTGTGCTTGACATCAATGAATTTAAATGTATCATTTTGCACAAAAATAGCAAGAAAGTATGTGTATTTAACTTTCTTTGCAGCGGCGTTGGCAATGTATTTTATGTATTTAAAAAATAAGCGTACCAATTTAATTATCAAAAGAAAGACTTTGTTAGTCATTGCGTTTAGCGCACAGTTTATTTTTTAAAGAAATTATTCTAAATAGGTCTAAATTCCTGGTGTGTTTAAATGTACCCGTATGTAGGCATTCGTGTAAAACATAATCGGACGTTGTCATTTGAATTTCACAATAATTCAACCGGAAGCTTTCCTTTGAATTTTTTTGCGTTTTTACATTAAATTGTTTTAATTATTTTTACTACGACTAATAATAATAATAATAATAATAATAATAATAATAATAATAATAATAATGATGATGATGATGATGATGATGATGATGATGATGATGATGATGATGATGATGATGACCAATGAAAGTATTGCGTATATATAAGAAAATAGTTAAATAAAATGAAAAATGACTCATAAAAATATTAATATAGCAGAACTATTGATAAAGTAAGTATGAAAATAAAGCAGATGCATAACTGTAATTGCGTGATTTCCGATAACTATTTAGAGAATGTTGTAACATACTTTTTTATAATTGAATTCAAGTAGCTTACAATGTGTTGACATAAATATACTTGGGATAAATTAAGGAAGTTTTCGATTGTATTACTACAAGAAGAAATATAACTAAAAACTTAATGAAAATCTTTTGAAAAAAATGTTTATAAAGTTTTTAGGTACTTTTCCTCTTCTAGAAAAAAACAAATTCGAAAATTGAATCTATTTAGGTTTTTTCTTTTTCGTGGCAAATGTAATTCTTCTTCTTATTATTATTATTATTATTATTAGTAGTAGTAGTAGTAGTAGTAGTAGTAGTATTGTTATTATTATCATTACCATTATTATTATTACATAATACAATAAATATTTTTAAATAACTTAGTTTTTTTAAATAAATGTGTTATTCATTCCGTTCTTTTAAAGGAATCATCCCAAAATAATGGAATAGTTTGGTGTGTTTAAATGTAAATGAACGTACGTAGTCCTGTGAAACGTTTAGTAGAACTAGCCATTCTAATTCCAAGATAATGTAATCGACAGTTTTCCTTCAGAATGTTATGCTTCTTCTTCATTAAATCGCTTTAAATAATATTGCAAGGAATAATAATAATAATAATAATATTAATATCAAGTAAATTATTGGATATATATATATATATATATATATATATATATATATATATATATACACACATCAGAAAATAAGTAAATAAAATTGCACATGACTCATACAGAATAGTAGTTTATTAGAAACATTTTATAAATTAAAAAAGGCATACATGTGTTTGTGTGTTTTGCGGTCACTATTTTCAAATTGAGTTTTCTAATTACATTAAACTGTAGTAGTTTTATATAAATACAGTTAGGAACATTATAATTGTGTTCAAAGTCCTTCTTTTATTAATGTATATATATAGTTAGCCACAAATAGACTGTATCAGAATTGCTAGCTATGTAAATTTAGGTTTAGATTAAAACCAAATATTTTATCTACAGTCCGATCTTTGGTCCACAGTGCAATCATCGCAAGCGAGAATGAAATATATTACTGTGTATATACACAATATCAGCAATCAGGAAATGTGTTATTTGCGTTTACGAAGAGTGTTTTTGCACAGCTAATGACAATAGCGATTTGACTACCCACAGTGCTAAATCCGTAGAGTGTTTGACATAGTAACCCTCAGACAGAAGGTTCCGTCATATCACAACTATTCAATGTCGCGATTCATGCGTGTTATCATGGATAATATTGATCTGCCGTCAAACAGCAAATACAATATATGTATCTGTGTATCAACCCTTCTTTATATATATATATATATATATATATATATATATATATATATATATATATATATATATACAGGGTGGGCCAAATCTTTAAATTTGAATAACTTGAATTTGAATAACTTCCACAAAATAAAAGTTAAACTCACCAAACTTTATGTGTGTGTAGACTGACCCTTCCGGGATTTTTTGAAATAAACAAAACAAATTTTAGCCGAAACACACTTCTTAAAACTTACAAAAACTAAAGTATTGTTTTTTACACTGTTTTGAGTTTTTTAAGCAAAAATAATGTTTTCTAAATGAGGGTACGTTCCTTAGGGCTAATACGGCTCATGCTTGCTTCGGAAGGGGTCCTTTACTTATTCTAAAAAAAAAAATTTTTTAAATCAATAAATAAAAAAGTTATGAATTTTTAAAAATAGGACCCTTATTTTTGCCCACCCTGTATATGTATTTATGTATATATATATATATATATATATATATATATATATATATATATATATATATATATATATAATTAACCATTATTTATTCATTCCTTAAATGATGCATTTGTTGACGGATGTTGTGTTAACACTTAGACAGCCAACAAACAGAGATATACATTTTTTTCTCTATGAGTCTCACTCACCAGAGAAAAGGCCAAAATATCGTGTACAAAACACTTGGAAATAAAATAAAATTAAAATAATAAAGCACACATTATTAGAGCATTTATATATGTAAGTTCAATATATTAATTATCAAATATACTATGTATTATTATTATTATTATCATTATTATTATTATTTATATAAACATTTAAGTCTATACATGTGTTGCATAGTCGGTTTATTGAACGTAATTAAATACCTCCATATAACATTTCCGAAAGTTAAAATGTTAAAACGTTACTTCAATTCATTATTTCGTCGACGAGAATAATTCAAATGTCCACCTAGTCTATTTTGTTATTTCATGGAGAATGATTAATTTACCAAAATCTATGTCAGGTTAACTCGCACTCAATTTATTAATTTCACCTTATTCACTCTTTATACTTGCTGAAGTACACATTTTCAAATGTAGGGACCCTCATAATGTAACACACATTCATCCTTATTCAGTAAAAAACAATGCTAGGATTTTCCCTTCAAAAACGTAGGGCTTGTTAGAACCAGGAAGAACTCATTCGTGACTTCTCTGCGGTCTTGAATTATCAGTATGTTAATCCTGGGCACCAATCTCACACTCATACCATTCTTAAAATGCATTGATACACGACCGATTGTAAATTAATCTGCTTTTAACATGTCATCCTACATGGTGCGCACACGAAATTTATATAAGGTACTGTTTCTATACCAATTAATACATTTAGACAATGCGTTTTGGACACTTTAGCCCTACTGGCACGAATGTCCGAGAACCATCACTTGTCGTTCTAACTCCCAACCAGTTTCAACGAATCAGACCCCATCCCATAGTTTTAACTACACAGTACGGTACAAAAGGTGAAAAATTACTTCCAACACCCTAGCCGGAAAAACATCGGATTATCCAACCAGGTCTACTCTACTCAATTTACGTATATAACAAATACGGCATCTCCCTTTACTGTGTCTTCTTCCATGATTGTATATTTCCCCGATGCGCGCACCTAAGTTCCACTGCACCTTAAATAACTCAAACCCTTTTCATGCGGAATGAACATAATTTCTATTCGTACTCTGTCAACTGTCTTAGCATGTTCGGCCGATATCCAAAATCCGAAGATGGGGTCACATCTCTAAAACTCAAATTTAAAAATAGTTCAGACCAGATCGATCCATGTAATTACAGACTAACATAGGTGACCACAGAATAATTATACCCCTGTCATTCAAATCATGTTCGCACTCTAACGTATGCATATTTAACTTTTCGTTCTTTATGTAAAGCTAAACAGCTGTGGCCGTCCCCTGGGGGAACAATATGACGAACCTCGGATATCCCTTTTTAGTTTCCTGAACCTGTACATGCTATGCACACTGAGATATTTTGAGTAAATAACCCTGCTTCAGGTTTTCAACAAATTCAACAGCTATCCCAACTAACTCAATCAAAGTTCGATAACCAAAATTCACTACCGCCAACTACAAGAATACAGGATCCAATCTGCGCACCTGAATATGTTGTGTGGCTGACCCTAATTAAAACCTTTTATTACTTAACTGTTTTTTTAATGATTTTCCCACTTCAAGAAAAAAATGTTTGTCAAGCTCAGAAACAAACAAAGATCCACTAGAAAAAGACGGATTCTCTTCCTTTAAAATAGAAGGCATCAATCAATAATAGAATAAAGAATCAATAGACACCCCCGCCCCAAAAAAAGTTTCATTTTCGTGAAATGAAAAAAACACAACTACATTTGGATTGTTACACCAAACCGGAAAAAAATGACACAAAATAGAAAGCAACAAATACAGCCTTTTACATATATCAGATTCACAGGCGAAAGGGTTCATCAATCGTCAGACATTTATGCACTTTTTATTCAAATGTCACCGTACGAAAGTATAAGAAATGCTTCTATTTATGTTTCTTTTCTTCGCAAAGACACTGATAGTTGGACAAAAATTCGTCATCTCTCACAATAGTCAAAACAAGAAAATGTGTCACGAGTTCCTCTACCCTCTCTCTTTTCTTTCTCTCACTCCTTTTCTCTCTCACACACATCACCACAAAAGAGCAATTGAAAATTCATAAAAATCTCCCTTGCTTCTCTCTTTTCTCTTATCATCTCTCACTCTCCCCCCTCCGGTTTCCAAAAATACATGTATTAATAAAACAAAAACAAAAAAACGCAAAGAACTTTTTTTCCTATTTTTAAATACCAGTATCATTTTAAATGCGTGCTACAAAATTACCATATTTTTATATTTTTTTTAACCTCTGTTTTAACTTTCTCTTCAAACAATTACACAATCATGTTGCAAGCGTGTACGTGTGTGAGAAATTACATGTTTACTATTCATTGAATGACGGCATATCGGCCAATTGAATTCCTCTCTATTTGTATTCTAAATGTTAAAGTCATTTAAATTACGTCATACTGTTTCGTCTTTCTAAATATAAGTCTCTCAATTGCTCTTTGTGTTATGTCCCTTTGATTTTCGTTCTACTTCCTTTGTTTCTTTCTCTTAACAAAATACCTTGACATACCTTTATCTCTCTCTCTCTCTCTCTCTCTCTCTCTCTATATATATATATATATATATATATATATATATATATATATATATATATATATATATATATATATATATATATATATATATAGTAAGTTATGAAAATATATTTATGGCAATTAAGCTACACAGAGGCTCCTGCGTTTAATCCCCGGGGGGAATCTTCAGGCTAAAATGTGTAGCTTAATTGCCATAAATATATTTTCATAACTTACTACCTAGCTCTACTTACGTATCGAGCACTGTTAAAGTAAATACTGAAAATTGATACGTAAAAAAATATATCTCTTTATAAAATGTTATGTGGATACATGAAATATTAATATATATATATATATATATATATATATATATATATATATATATATATATATCTTTATATATATTTATATCTTGTTTCTCCGCCTTCCGGGTCGACTGCTTTTCGTCCTTTCTCTTCTCTCTTTCTTGTTGCTTTTATCTTATGACCCGCGTTGTATTATCGTGGCAGCCTATATTTCGTATTTTCCATCAAGAAAAGGGACCCGATATAACCGTCACCAAATCGAACCATGTTGCATAGCAGGTGCATTGTATTTCTACTCTTTTTGACACGTTTCTACACGCTTCTTTAGACTTACGCCGTTGTCGCGTTTTTCTTTAACTTTCGTGATTTCCGCGTTTATACTCAATTACCATTGTTTACACACAATATGTAACGTCTCCGAAAGCAGAAAAGTTAAAACATTACTACAATGGTTTTAGGTAATAGAAAGCATTTAAACGGCCAATAAGCTCTTTTCGCGTCTACGAGACAACCGTAATACAGTTTTATTTTACGTTTTAAATGTTCTGATGTGCCTTGTGAGTGGATTTTTCAACTAATTTTTTCTCTCTCTTTTTTCAATACAAAAGTTCATTACAGATCAATGTCATAATTTACCAGTTACTTTTCCTCGCTTCCTGTCATCGTTGTCTGTCGCTGTCGTCTTCTACGCCATATAGTCCCGTTGATTCCTTCTTTATTTTTCGTCCTGATTCGTCTCCGTCGTGCCGTGTTTCTTGTTCCTTGATCCTCTAGTATGAGGTATCTGCGTTCAGAGAATAAACTTGTTACCTATGACAAAAGAAAAGGCTGAAAGAAAGATGTTGAGATATGTTCAGAAGTTGTATTCGTCTTCTTTGTGGTAATACCCGGGAGAGAAATTGCCGTTATCTAGATAAATTGGCGTATTGCTCTAATTTTCTGCTTCAGCTAATTCCTCACAACACCTTACTTGGGTGAAGGAGGGGAGGGTTGGCTCATTCTACTTTTATTAGAGACTTAACTTACCGCGTTCAGACTATTTTGGAGGCGTTTGTGTCGTGTTTATTCAATCCACGATCTCCTTTAATTTAATTAAGGTAAAAGCCATATTTTCCTGTCCGGCTCGCACGAGTTCCACAGACCGAGTGATGAGAAACTATCGCTTTACCACGGTCACGTGTAATCACCGTATTGACACTCGCTCTGTGTTTTACCCCTGCTGACCCCAAATCTTTAACTTCAGCCCACCTTATCTATTCTGTTATTTGATGGAGAATTATTCATACACCAAAATCTAGTGTAACTCGCAGTCAATTTATTAAGTTCACTTAATTCACAATGCATCTTAGCTGAACTTCACCTTTTTAAAAAGATGGTATTCACACAGTGTAATATATGTACATGCATGTTAAAATTTAATTAGGAACGAGTAGTCTTTTCATCCTAATTATTCATTCATAAATGAGTACTAAATGTAAGAAAACTATATTTTCTAGCCGGTGATGTCGCAGTCACAATTACAGGAAGTGAAACTTGTTTGGGAAATGTAAGCTGTCTATTATCATGCAATGCAATCTATGTTGCAAATGTCTTCAATCTCTGTACGAAGTGTTATACCTCAGTAACTTGGCATGTCTCTCTTAAGTGTAATAGCTTAAATGTATATAAGATAGAGCAATATTAAGAACCTATCTGTTTTTTGTATTATTTGTTAATCTTAATTGGTATCAAGACGAACTGACAAATTTGAATAGAGACCGGAGTTCCCTAGAGAATTTCACAAACGTTCGCTTGTTTTCAAAATCGAATAATTTCGTGCGCAAAATAGAAAAGCTCTAATATTTGATCAGTAATACAATCATGAAAACATACATTATAGTAAAGCTGATCTGAATATAACTTAAAAAACGTCTCAATGTTTACCGAAACCTATGTTGTTTAAATCTCGATTTAATTTAAGGTTTCTTACTAAAGTTTCTGCTGTTTTCCCAATAAAATCTTGCTGTGATTTTTTTAGTTTTTAAATGGATATGCTTGTACGTTACTGCTCTTTTTGTTTATTTGTCATTGCTAAATACGAACATTTGTTGGAGAAATAAAAAAGGAAATGTATAAGTAGCGTCTAAGTATCTTAATGAGATGATATGTTTTTTTTCGTCAAACCGCCACGTCAAAGTCTAAGATAACATTTAAATCGATATGTCACACTTAAGTATGTAATCTAACCTATAGACGTGTCAGCATGTTTTAAATGGAAGCACTGTCCGTCGGTTGGGCATGCTTATATTCTAAATAGCTTTTTCCTCGCTAATTGAGTATTAGTTTTGTTTAATATTGAATTAATATGAAGTATACATTAACGCAGCGTTTAATATTGTGAATTCAAAATATAATTAGATTTAAAATGTTTTCAATGGTAGATAATTCATTATTTGTTTACTTATTTTTATTTGATAATTATGAAGTTATTTAATTGATTGGTGTACTTCATTGCGCCAATGGTAAGAGTTGTTAACTATCAAATCGTTTATGTAGGGATAACTTCCAATCTGATATATGATGTTGATTTATGAATTAATATCGTTGTGAATTATATAAATCAGCTATTTCTATCCAGGTAATATACGAACTGTTTTTAATTAATCTTATACAATGGAGTGTTTAAAATATGTATTGTGCTTCGCTATTACATAAGAAGGAAATTGTGGTTTTGCCCTATTAAACAGACAGCCTATACAAAACATGTAATTTCTCATACAAGCATGTTTATGAATCTATTCTACAAAAGCAATTAAACAGCACATGAAGGAATAGTATATATATATATATATATATATATATATATATATATATATATATATATATATATTCATATATATATATATATATTCATTGAAAAATGCCAGTATACTGAAATCATATGCCCTTAATAGTGTTAAGATGAAAATTCATATACACTAAATGTACAAAAGCAAGGAAATTCCTAAATCTTTACACTTTTATTGTCATTAAGGGTATGCGAGCAAAAAAGGGCTATGTATTTTACTAGTAGGCATTTTTCTTCAGTGCACCCCACACACTTTAGCATAAAGATTTATACTGTAGTGATGTGATAAAAAAATGGTTTTGTTGATATGTAGTCATACCCTTAATGACAATAAAAGTGTAAACATTTGGGAATTTTCTTTGCTTTTGTACATTTAGTGTACATAAATTTTCATCTTAACCCTAATAAGGGCATATTATTTTAGTATACTGGCATTTTTCATGGAATGTCACTACTTTTGTAAAGGCTATGCCTCAATACAATCCCTTCACATCAGTTTTTTTTTTCAATTTTCTGGAAAACTAAGGTATATGGTAAACTGAAATTAAAATGCCATCAACTAGACCCTAGAACAACTCTCTCTGCCAAGAATCAGCTGAATCCATCAAATAGTTTATGAGATACAGGGTGGCACATACGTACGTACGTACGTACACACATATAACATAATTTCATGATTGAACTTTCTGAATCTCTAGGTTGCCTTGACTAATGATGTTGAAATTCTACACATTTATAGAACCTATCAAATAAGAATGTTGTGCAAAGTTTTAACTGATTTCGTTTATTGGTTTTTTGAGTTATTATTGATCAAAGAAATGAGATTTCCAGCATAGGCCATTTGTGTGGTCTATTAAGGGATAGAGCGCTCTCGCGCTTCCCTTGATATATATATATATATATCTTGATATATATATATCCCTTTATATATATATATATATATATATATATATATATATATATATATATATATATATATATATATATATAAGGTACTTAAGCTTTTTTTATTTTTTAAATGCAACTTTAATTCCTATATAATTTTATTTCTAGCTACCATATTTCAGAATGGTTCTTGGGTGTAGTGTTTAGATAGTATTATCATTATTATTGCTATCATTACTATTGTTATAGTGAATTTTATTTGATATGCAAATTACCATATCATACGGTAGTCTTAAGGGTAGTATATTATTATTATTATTATTATTATTATTATTATTATTTTATCATTATTTATTTATGTATATATAAGTGAAATTTTAAGCTGAATTATTTATACCCTTGATTATTGGGGAAATGGAAGTTTGATCAGTACCATTGGAGAGCCATGAATGTTATAACTGTCCTGTTTTTAAATCTCCGAAACAGTTACATGGTAAACAGCTGATGATCCCCGTGTTATTATTGGACGCTTCCGTTAAGGTCTCCTGTTTTTGTTTCACTGTTAGATACTTAATCCCCCTTTTTATTTTATTTACTTACTATTATATATTATTTTTATTTCTGAATTTTCCAACGAATGTTAAGTATGCAATATTTTGCATTTAGTGTGTTTCTCTGGGAATTTAAACTGCATTTTCCTTTGTTTTTTTTCTTTTTTTTTCCTTTTTGTTTAAAATAACTCAAAGCGTCTTTCGACTATATATATATATATATATATATATATATATATATATATATATATATATATATATATATATATATATATATAATATCATATGAGACTTTCGTTAATTCAGGAGATGGTCTCCATATATTCATCAAAACACTTTTATTAAAATTCAATTGTGTCTACCTATTCCAATTACATACAATTACGTGATATACAAAACATAAACAATATTTTACTTGGGAATGCCTCCACGGTGCTTAAAAGTCGATCCGTGAAGCTGCCAAAACTGATATGCATTTAATATTTATTTATTTTTTAGTATTTTCATTTTTCTTGACACTATTTTTCTAAGGAAAATACTTTTTAATCATAATTCTGTACTAGAATGTTAGTATCGTTATATACCTATACCATATGCGTTATTCTTTTTCTACTGACATCGATAAAAATCTATAAAAACGTTTAGCGAAATGTTAAACGTACAAGTGATAAATGTTTCCTCTATAATCGTTTGGACTGAAATATTTCTCACGAAAGAGATACGTATGCGATAGAAAGAGTTGTTCGTAGCGCAGAATCATTGATACACTTGTAAGTATAATATGAAGAAATGTGTTCAAATAAAGAATTATTTATATCATATATAAAGTAAAGTAGAGATTATTTTAATACAAAGGATTACGACTAATGAAAATATTTATTTTATTATGTTTAACTTTTGACATTTTTTTATCGATGTTGATCGAAAAAATATAAACCAGCTAGAAATAGTTAAACATAGTATAAACACATTACGATAAGTTCAGAAAACACGCGTGTTCATGAAGAAAATGGCTTTAATTAATTGTATGAATAATTTTTATAAATATCACCTTATCAGAAAATATTGTAAATACATATGTAAACTTTATAATAGCAGTTATAAGTGTATATTTGTAAATATGAATTTAATTGAAGATTAAAAGTAATGTATTATGTAAATCACGAAACCCGTCTAGTGTCTGAACGACTTTTACTGACGGTATATAAGGCTGTTGAAATATATGAATTTAAGTAAGATTCTTGACACGTTTTCACTTCTAATCGCAGCCTCGTCTTGAAATTTCGTTCTTCTTTGTTTCTATATAATCGAATAATGTTATTTAATGTTATCTAATGTAAATTAATTGATTAATAATAGTTTCCTAATTCAAAAGGTATACAAATATTATGAACGCTGACTCGAAAAGCTTAATTAATTAAATGGTAATTACTCGAGCCCACTCCCCTCTCTCTTCTGTTTACAAAAATTCCCCGGGACGGACAGACAGACAGACAGACAGACAGACAGACAGACAGAATGACAGAGAAAATGCTCGTTATATTATAGAACTCCAAATGCAAAATCAGAATTAAGCAGTTATTTTCCTCATAGAAAAATTGTCAGGAAAAAGAAAATATAGTAAAATAAATGGAATTAAATGCACTTAAGTCGTTTTTTTTATCAGCTGAACGGGTTATCTTTCATGCAGGGACGAAACATTATTAAGAAAAAATAATTGAAATTATGTATATAACGAACGTGTATCTTGTTGAGAAAATAAAACAATATTTTATGCAAATAAATGTGATATTTAATATGGAAAAATAATCTCTGAATAAACTTAGATGTTAAATGATATTAAATTAAGAGCATTAGCCGTACACTATTCAGCTATAACTTAAAACTCGGTGTTAAAAGAAAATGTATATACGATACACACACACACACACGTATATATATATATATATATATATATATATATATATTTATATATATATATATATATATATATATATATATATATATATATATATATATATATATATATATATAACGTCTTTGTAATATAGCATGAAAAATTCCAGCAGAGGGCTCGATTAATTGGGAATTAAAATTAAAAATTGAAGATTAAGAGCGTAAAATTTATTTATTTTGGTACAAAGAAATATATACAACATTGGTACCGTCGGTTTGAAGCACAGAAGGCTTCAGTTGTTATCTGTTTCGGAAATGTAAAGTCACGTGTTACTCTCGCTTGGACGCGTTATTTGCTTAGAGTGTTATGTTTTTTTGTTTACATTTAATGTAAGGTTTGAAAAAAAGGTGAGAGGAAAAGTAACAGTTGAGATTAAAAACTGGAGAATATTTAAAGAGATATAAAAAAATTAAGAAAATAAAAAAATAAAAAATATTTCCATATAAATCTAGTGAGCCAATATTTATGAGTAGCGTATATTTATCTGTTACTGTTTTGGGGTGTAATGATGTGTCTTCTAAAGGAATTAGGAAAAGAAAATGGGTTTAAGGATTATACTTATGAAGAGATAAAAAGCTCAAACAAAATACATTAAATTCAAATTTAAAACTTGGATTACAGGATTTAAATCAATCACAAATGAATCTAAATTAAGATATCAACTGTTACTTTGCACCCCCTTTTTTAAACTTTATTAAACCTGCCTTACATTAAAGTTAAACAAACATAATAACACTCTAAGCAAATAACGCGTCCAAACGAGAGTGACACGTGACTTCACATTTCCGAAACAGATGACAACAGAAGCTGAAAAGAGCCGGATGACTAAGTCCTTCTGTGCTTGAAACCGACGGTACGAATGTTGTAATAATTTTTCTGTACCAATATATATATATATATATATATATATATATATATATATATATATATATATTTAACATAGTTCACCCCAAACAAGGCAGGCCCCCCACCGTAGACGTAAGAAAGATGTTTGGGGGGAGGGGGGTCAACTTAAATTAGAAGCTGTGCAGCGAGATGTCTGTTTACATTAGTTTTAAATTAATGCAGGTCAGTACCATCAAGAAAATAGCAACAGGGAGGGAGTTCCAGAGTCCAGCAGCACGAGGAAAGATGCGTTTGGAGTAGAAAGCTCTTCGGATCTGGGGATTTTCACAGTCAATGGACTGGATGTGGCAGATTGTCGGGTTGGTCAAGTGAATTCACGCGTAAGAGGCATCAGAGCAGCAATTTCATCAGAGTACAATCCATTGAAATACTTGTAAAACAGGCGAAAGGAAGCAACATTCCGGCGATGGGACAGGGGATAGAGCTTGGTGAATAGTAGGGAACCAATTAGATTAGCGACTCTTTTTTGGACCTTGGAGAGACAACTGGATGATGCCCAAGCCCAGATGTGGCAACAATACTCCATACATGGGCGGATAGTAACGGTGTAGAGATATAGCAAAATGTCAGGTGTGAGAAGTTTACTAGCACTGTAGAGTGAGCCACCTTCTTTGCAGCAGCCTTAGTAATGTATTCAATGTATTTATTCCAATTCATGTTATCTGTGAAAGTTAAGCGTAAGTGTTTGAATGATGAACTCTCAGGTAGGGTGTTATTTGCCATGACAATCGGTGGTTGAATAGGTTCCTTGTAGTTATTGAAGGAAAGGAGCTTTGTCTTTGCGGTATTAAAATTATACATGTTTATATATTTCTATGTAGCGAATTCTTTCAATACTAATAGATTAATTGTTTATTCTGAATTTTGTTACACGTCTACTAGGCGTAATCGTCGGTAATGTGTGTTATAATTAGTTTTTTGTTTTGTTTAAAGGGAAAAAGGGTGAACCCCTTCGTGAAAATACAGCTACATCCAAATTCTCTAAATTTTAACAATCAATATTAGACATCGATGAATAACTATTCTTACATTTCTATATAAATACGGAGTTTTCAACGGTTTTAGGATAGATAATATAGGTTAACCTCTCCATTAGGATATTCAACTACATAAGATATGCATGCAATTTGATCCATAGTCATTAGAAACAAATTAAGCAAGATTCCCTGATGGTCAGATTCTTCAAATACCCTTTAAGATCAAGCTTTTGGACCAAGGCTTTACTTGGTCTTTTGGCTAAGATCAAAGTGTAGTATCTGTTCCCCATAGACTGGTATTGTCTTGGCCTCCGGGGCTTGATTTACGCCGGTCTATGGGATTGTCCTGTGCAGTTCTAGGAGGTCCACCCTCCCAGGCTTCGCCTCTCCTCTTTGGGGAGGAGTAAGTTTATTGCTTACTGTCTGAGGCGCCCCTACCGGGGAATGCCGACGGGGCTGCCCAGGCAATTTTTAAATGGCCAGAGTGCTCACCTCTCGAGCGCTGGCTTTTAACCCCACTTTCTCGACCCAAGCTGTGGTCACATCTTACTTGTGGGAGTAAGATAAAACTGGCCTTGTGCCTAACTCCTGGGGAGGAGTAAATACCTGATATAGTATACAAGGATTCAACCAGGGTTTTTTTTTACCCCGCCTAATAAACCTGTATCGTCCGGGCCTTTGGGTCTGGATTTACGCCGGTCTACTGGGGGTTGTCGGTCCGGTGCAGTTCTAGGAGGTGCACCCTTCCAGGCTTTGCCTCCCCTCTTTGGGGAGAAGTAAGTTTATTGCTTACTGTCTGAGGCGCCTCTACCGGGGAATGCTGACGGGGCTGCCCAGGCTATTTTTATTTGGCTAGAGTGCTCGCCTCTCGATCGCTGGCTTATCTAATCCCACTTTCCCGACCTTGTGTCACAACTTATCTTGTGGGAGGTAGATAAATAAAATGATATAGTATACAAAATACTGTGATAACGTGTTTATCAAAATTGAAAAAAAGTTCTACACATGAGGTCAAATATCATTATATATTCATCTCAATTTTCGTAAGCAACTGAGATCTCATCAGGCAGAGTTAGAATCCGATCTTAACCTTACATCATATTTGGAAATAATTATTTCCAAATATGATCTATATTTAAGATCGGATTCTAACTCCCCATGATGAGATCTCAGTTTATAATAGATGTTGATCGATTACATCGACATGCTAGTGTCGCATATTTTGTACATGTTTATGTAAATAAAAATAATCATATACATTTGTATATATATATATTAATATATGTATATATATAATTATATATATATATATTAATATATATATTAATATACATCTATATATATTAGTATATGTCTCTATATATTAATATATATATATATTAATATATCTATCTATATATATTAATATATATATTCATATATATGTATTCACATATATATATATAATTATGCATATATATATATTAATATATATATTAATGTATATATAGATTAATATATATATATATATATATATATATACATATATATATATATATATATAGGTATTTACCAGGATTTGTTAAACACCACTGAATGCTGACGTTAGTATAGCTTTGTTGTGAGGTTTTCTAATCGTCGAGCTATTATTCGGGTTTCGAGTGGTAGTGTTTATAGTATTGATTTACTCCTCTCCAGCAGTTAGGCACAAGGCCAGTTTTTATCTTACCCCTACAAGTAAGATGTGACCCAAGGTCGGGTCGGGAAAGTGGGGTTTAAAAATTGCCTGGGCAGCCTCGTCGGCATTCCCCGGTAGGAGCGCCTCAGACAGTAAGTAATAAACTTACTCCTCCCCTAAAGAGGGGAGGCGAAGCCTGGGAGGGTGAACCTCCTAAAACTGCACAGGACAGACCAATAGACCGGCGTAAATCAAGCCCCGAAGACCAAGACAATACCAGTCTATGGGGTGCAGTATCCATCGGAACAGATACTACACTTTGATCTTGGCCAAAAGGCCAAGAACAATCGCCAATTGTTCGTAATTCGGCGCTTTCAACCTTCTCGGTGGCCCCTAGAAGTAATTTATTTCATATTATAAATGAGAAGACTTGCGTTATTGTTTTTATAGATATCTTGAAGGGTGAATGATGGAAAAGAGTGGGGTGTGTGGTTGAGTTGATTATTATTGTATGTTTACTTGTGTCCTGTTATATTATATTTTATTCTATTTTTATCTGTTTATTTAGTTATATTATCTACTTACTTATATTTTACTTTATTTATTTTACTAGTTTTTTATTCATTTATTGATTCCATTTTTATTACTTTAATTTCATTTAATTAAGATACGTTTCGTATGTTTGTGCTATTTTGTTAATCTTGGGGTGTTTGCTTTTAAGTAATATTGCTTTTAGTATTTTGAGTCGATTTATGCAATTATTTTTTGTGTTCGGTGTTGGTGTTAGATGTTAATATTTTCAGTATATCGGCCGATTGTCTTTTGTTATATAAAGTAATGTGACGTTGGATGGCGCTGGTATCTGATAAATGGTAAATTAGACGTCGAGTGGGGGAGTTGGTGTAGTATAGCTAATATAGGTGCTATGTAATTGTTCTGTTTGGGTTGTAGGGAGACATTCCTTAAAACGAATGTAGATAGGGGATGAATATAGGGGATGAATATCGTCCAAACTAAGCATGCTAGTCTGGTTAAAGACACATTTAGTATCTGCCTCTGAAGAAACTGAAATGTATAGGTGGCATTTAACAAAAAAAAAAGCTAAGTGTTTAAATTATTTTTACTCTGGAATTTTTTCTTAATCCATGTATTAACATGCAACGCGTATCTAGCTAAAATAATCTTTTTTTCCAGAATTCCTGACTGTTCAAAAACTCTGTATCTTTTCTTTCTTTTTTTTTCTTGCCTACATTCTGTAGGGGTCACTTGGGTTCAGGTTTGAAAAGGGGTGGGTGGGGGTAGTTCACTAGCGAATGTAGATAGGGGATGAATATCGTCCAAACTAAGCATGCTAGTCTGGTTAAAGACACATTTCGTATCTGCCTTAGCAGTGAAGAAACCGAAATGTCGTTCGGGGTTGAAAGAGGGGGGAGAGGGGAACCTATCTTCAACTTACTGTACCTTCCTTAGTATGCAATTGAACTTATTCAATCTTCATGTGTACATATATATATATATATATATATATATATATATATATATATATATATATATATATGTGTATTATATGAATTCTTTTTTTTTCTTACCTGCGGGGGCTAGGAAATACCCGACTAGTACATGGGCGCAGGCTATTTTTACCCCTCTCGGAGTGTTGGACCCGTAAGACCTCGTAAGGCTATCCATCTAAGAGAAGGAAATCTCTGACAAAAAAACCTTGCTACCAGTTACTTACGCCGTGGCAGTAAACTGTTGGGGGAGGATGGCTTCCTTAGTCCTGATCGACAACCTTCCTAGAGTTGGAATCTCGAACAAAATATCCGGTTTGCAAACCTACAATTGCTTAGGGAGTAGATAGGTTCTACCTATCGCCGGCCCTTGCACTCCTTCTTTGTTTATTAGTCAGGCGCAGAGGTAACAGCGCTGGGACGCCTCTAAACACTCAGTGCCTAGTTTTGTTTCCTTACTAGGACAATGAACGCCGTTCTCTTTCTCTTTATTTGGGCAACTTGGGGAAAGTTTTTTCGTTAGTAAGTCTTACATGACCAGTCTTCGTCTCTCTTGTTCCGACAGGTTGAGGATACAGGTTAGACAGCTTGTCTGGCTGCTGTTTACGACTGACAGGACAGGAGCCCAAACTCTTGGGTAGCGCCAAGAACGGCTGCTCCAACATCAGTTGCATAATACCGTGGGTAGTTGTATGTGCCATGTCGCGCATGGAAAGGGACCCAGCAATTATCTCCGGTGGACTTTCCCGAGGCCACAACCCCCATGGACCAGGTCGTGACTAATGGACTGGTTGTGTGAGCTTATTGGCACCAAACAAGTACCCACCTTGGCCAATCCACCCTATAATCAAATCAAACATGCCATTACAAAGAAATAAAATCAAACCTAAACCAGACACCCAAAAAACACTTTCGCCTCCGCCCTTGAGGTTTGCATTCACAAATATCCGTGGACTTAGAACCAACATAAACGACGTAGAAACCTTTCTCATGACAAACTTCCCGGATATCCAAGCTCTAAGTGAAACTAACCTCCAATCCTCAATCTCTTCTCACCACTTTGACATGACTGACTACCTCCCACTCTACCGTAAAGACTCTGACAAACACATGCACGGGCTAGGAGTTTATGTTCGGAACACCCTTCCCCTGACTAGAGAACATAGGTTAGAATCAGATGACTACGACTACATGTGCTTTAGATTGACTTTTTATCACAACGTTAGTTACTTATATTTCCTATACCGCTCCTCGTCGACCCAGGACTGTACTCTGCTAAACTCTGTCTCTGAAAGCATAGATAGAGCACTCATAATTGACTCGAATGCCCAGATACATGTATTTGGGGATGTTAATGCCCACCACCGCGACTGGTTGGGATTCTTCAGCCTGACTGACGCAGCCGGCAACTCTACGTATAACTTCCTTAGCTCACTCCCTCTCTCAGACTGTTGATTTTCCGACCCGCATCCCCGATCGTGTGGACGAACAAGCCTCACTCCTAGACATCTTCTTGACCTCAATACCTGAGGCTTGTGTGACGAAAGCTCATAGCCCACTCGGGAATGCTGATCACATTGTGCTAATGATACATATCACGCTAAAAAGTCGTCCAAAAGCTGATGAACCGTTGCTCAAAACAACAAGATACTACGAGCAAGCTGATTTTGAGTCAATCAGATATCACATCAGTGACGCCCCATGGAGGGAAACCTTCTTACTCCCTGCCAACCAGTGTGCAAACGAATTAACTGAATGGGTCAAAGCAGGCATTGAAGCCTATGTCCCCATGCGACAATTCTTTAGCAAGCCCCACTCTCCTCAATGGTTCACTTCGGAATGTGCAGCTGCCATTTCTGAGAGGCAACAAGCATTCCGTAAATTCAGCCGCCATAAGTCAGCTACTAATAGGCATACATTTATAGAGTCAAGAAACAATTGCAAGGCCGTGATAGGCGAAGCGAAGAGAAAGTATAATGAGTTAACAAAAAAAACGCATCCAGTCACAGAAACTAGGTACTCGCGATTTCTGGAAAATCTACAATAGTGTAGTGAATAATGGTCAATCTACGATTCCCCCATTTTCTAACCACAATGATGTCGTTTGCACGGCCACTGATAAGGCTGAACTACTTGCACAGCGTTTCGCTTCTAACTCTACTTTAGACCCAGGTAACCACCCTCTCCTTGAATTACCATTGCGGACTGAAGCCACACTTTATAACCTGGTCATCACCCCATCCCAGGTCAGAGACATCATAAATAGCCTTGACACCTCTAAAGCTTGTAGGCCTGATCTTCTACCTGTAATAGCAATAAAGAAATGCTCTGCTGAATTGGCCCCTGTCCTCTTCAAACTTTACAATAAATGCCTAGCCGAATCTTGCTTATCCGATAGCTGTAAAATTGCCTCTGTGGTACCAGTCTACAAGAGTTCTGGGAATAGAACCAACCCTCAGAACTACCGCCCAATCAGTCTACTGCCGATTTTTGCCAAAATCTTTGAATCCTTAATCAATCTAGCGATAGTACGTCATTTAGTTAATGCTAAACTTCTATCTGACCGCCAGTATGGATTTAGACAAGCACGATCTACTGCAGACATCTTAACGGTCATCTCTGAACGCATGTATCATACTCTCGACAAGGCAGGTGAAGCTAGGGCAGTAGCGCTTGATATATCCAAGGCCTTTGACAAGGTATGGCATAAAGGGCTTCTCCTGAAAATACGCTCATACGGTATTACTGGGCAACTACTTAATATAATTAGATCCTTCCTAAACAAAAGAAAATCCAGGTTGTCTTCGATGGCCGTTCATCTAAGCAACATGACATAAATGCTGGTGTGCCCCAGGGATCTATTCTTGGACCTTTGTTGTTCCTGATCTATATAAACGATCTCCCTGATGACATAGTGTCTGAGATTGGTTTATTTGCTGACGACACCACGCTTTACTCTCGCCATGTTGGCAAAACAAACGCGATCATATCTGAGGCAATGGCTGAATCCTTAGAAAATGAGCTCCAGGCTGTAGTGGATTGGAGCCATAAATGGTTGGTGACTTTTAATGCCGAAAAGACTAAGCTCCTTTCCTTCAACAACTACAAGAAGCCTCTCCATCCACCGATTGTCATGGCAAATAACACCCTACCTGAGAGTTCATCATTCAAACTCCTTGGCCTAACATTCACAGGTAACATGAATTGGAACACATACATTGAAGACATTGCCAAGGCTGCCGCAAAGACGGTTGGCTCCCTCTACCGTGCTAGTGGACTCCTTACACCTGACATTATCCTGTATCTCTACAAAGCCACCATTCGCCCATGCATGGAGTATTGTTGCCACATCTGGGCTGGTGCATCGTCTACTAGTCTCTCCCTCCTTGACAAAGTCCAAAAAAGAGTAGTCAACCTAATAGGTCCCTCACTGTCAGCTATGCTCCAGCCCCTGTCCCATCGCCGCAATGTGGCATCCTTGTGTTTGTTTTACAAATACGTCAATGGATTATGCTCCGATGAGTTGGCTACTCTGGTGCCCCCTCGACGTAAATTCACTAGACTAACTCGACATTCTACTAAATCTCATTCATTCACTGTGGAGGTCCCCAGATGCCGGAGAGAATTCTACTCAAATAGCTTCTTTCCTCGTGCTGCTGGCCTCTGGAACTCCCTCCCTGCCCCCTGTTTCCCCGACAGTACTGACATGCAGAAATTTAAAACTAATGTAAACAGACATCTCGCTGCTCAGATCCCAATTTAAGCTGAACCACTAATCCTCCTCTCCTTTTCCTTTTTCTCAGTAGCCCCTTACGTTTACAGTGGCGTCCTGCCTTGTTTGGGGTGAATCATGTAAAAAAAAAAAAACAGCATGATAACTAATATGTAACGTTATTTTTCCTGAGGATTTCATTGACGGAGTCATCTTTAATAATTAGGTTATTTGTTTTAAATTTTGTGTAATAAATTATTAGTTTGGTATTTTTATGCTCCTCGTTCAGTATAGTGTATTGCTGTGTTATGTGAAGTATAGCTTTTTTATGTCGGGTTTGTACTTAAGGTACACTTGGTTTTTGTACTAGAGTTTGATCGTGTCTTTTTTGTTATAGGTGTTATTTTTGTTTTTATCGTGGATGGAGTTTATATATGATTTCATTTGTTGGCCAACTATGTTATGGGATAAATTGTTGTTAATTTATGTTTATTCAATATTAGTTAATTATTTATTATTTTTTTTTTGGATGTGTACGCAATGAAGTAGACTTTCCATAAGCACTATTTTATATTTTTGTGCGCATTAACTGTGATAGTAGAGGAGGCTCGTATTATTATTTGTGTTTTTTATACATAGATGTCATATATATATATATATATATATATATATATATATATATATATATATATATACGCGTTTCATCGTCTCTATGACTCATCAGTGCTAATCAAAGTTGAATACAGGTAATCAGTGTTTGGCGCTCATTGTTCAACCAAATTAACTAAACGAAACTGTTTGACGCAATGGGATAAATAAAATCCTATATACATTAAGTTACTCACTTTTACAATACAATACAATACAATATATATATATATATATATATATATATACATATATATATATATGCATATATATGTATAAATAGATATACATATATATATATATATATATATATAAATATATATATATATATATATATATATATATATGAGAAGAATGTTGTAGTTCGCTTGGAGCATTGTGTATAGTGTAAGAATAATATTTTGGAGGCGATAACAATGCGTTGTTAAAGTGACACATACGACACGTGGAATAGTAAAAACAAAACAAAGTGACAATATTGAAAAGTCAATAATTTTCAAATTTGTTTAATTTTTTTTTATTTACCAGTGTATTGTTGACCGTGGTGTTAGGTTGGAGTGTGTCCTTTTCATTATTATTTTTTTAATTTTCGAGGGTATCCCTCATCCTCAGAATAAAATAAATACTACCACTCGTTGGAGTGTGTTTTTTTTTTGCCAAAAGCCGGGGCCGGAAATGCTGGTTTGTTTTTAGTTGCAGGTCCGCAGAGGTTAGTTTATTTATTTATTTTTTTTTATAATTTATTATTTGCTATTTTAACCGTTGCTGTTTGTTTTGTTAGTAAATATACTAAGTAATTTATTTATTTTTATTTATTTATTTATTTATTTTTTATATAACGTTGTTGTTTGTTTTGTTAATAATATACTGAATAATCATTATCTCGGTGGTAGAGGCTGGATAACTCGTGTGAGTCAAGCTTTGTTTGTGGGGGTTATGTCCCTTTAGAGTTTTAATTAATTTCGTACTATAGATTTGTTTACCGTGTGTGTGTAGTAGCAGATGTGATTGGGTGGGTGAGGAATCCTGGGTATGGGGTGGGGCGTCGTTAATAGAGCCTTTGGTATATAAATGTGTGTGTGCGTGTGTGTGTGTTGGTGTATGTATATATATATATATATATATACGTATATGTAAAATACATACATGCATACATTTGTATTTTATTTATTTATTAATTTCTTCATTTTATTTTATTTTTTTTTGTTCGATTCTATATTATTATTTATCTATATTATTAGATTTTGTTATGTGCAGTCGTGGTATATAATGGTCGGGATTTCTAGTTAATAAGTAAGGCGGGAAACAAGTGCAACCACGTGTCCGAGTTAGCAGCAGGTGCAAGTGGCTGTGTGTGCACCAGTGTCAGTAATTGGGCTAATAATATGGGCCTAATTAACTTCATTTAGTGTTGTTATCGTTAATAGTATGTCCGCATAGTATCATAGATGTTTGTTAGTAAAATGTGTATGATGGTGCTTGTCGTGTCTGGTTATATTAAGAAGTTGGAGTTTAGCTCGGCTCTTTAGTTCAATTTAGGGGATAGCTTTCTAATTAATATAGATTCTTTAAGTCTGAGATTGCCCTGGTCTCTTCCGCTAGCTAGTATCTTGACTCGTATGTCTTTGGTGGGGTTGTGG
Organism: Sepiola atlantica; assembly: GCA_963556195.1. Lineage (NCBI taxonomy): Eukaryota > Metazoa > Mollusca > Cephalopoda > Sepiida > Sepiolidae > Sepiola > Sepiola atlantica. The sequence continues at coordinate 235,226,437 of OY744515.1, read as the reverse complement.
CCATGTGTTAAATGTTTTTGGAAGGATGATGCCTTGGTGGTTACGTGTTCTTTAATTCGTATATGCAAAGGTCTCACTGTACTGCCGATGTAGAATTCATTGCAGACCGCACATTGTATCTGGTATATAGCATATGTGCGGTTGCATAAACCTGTGTTGTTGATGGGGCAGTTTGCTAGGGTGCAAGGGTTCGTGTTGAAAGGTGTTCTAGGTTTAGATAGGTGTTGTCTTAGTGTAGGTCCGGAGTGTGTGAGTTGAATGTCTAAGTGTTCTTTGTGGATGGCTTTGCGGATGGCCGAGGTTATTCTATCGCTAAAGTGTGGTATTTTAAGGAAGCATGTGTTAGTGGGAGTTTGTTTTGGGTGTTTTCTAGATGTCTTATTGTAGTGTCTGATGTTTTTAGGGTATCCATTCCGCTCGAGTATCTGTTGGAAGTGTCTAACAGAGGATGTCTTGTCGGTTTCCGTAGTACATTTGCTACGGATGCGGTTTACTTCGTTCACAGCATATCCTATTTTGGCTTTGGTAGGGAGGGCCGATTTATAGTTTCCGAAGATATCTCTGCAGGCAGCTTTCTTGTAGAATTTGGTGTGAATGAGCCCTTCGTCGGTGATGCAGAGCGTGAAGTCTAGCAGTGAGAGGGGTCCGGATGTCTTAGGGTGTTCGATTGTGAATTGTATTTTGTGGTCTGTGTTCTTAAAGCTAATGAAGATTTTGTTGGCTTCTTCGCGGGATGATGTGAGGATGAGAATATCGTCCACATATCTCGTGAAAAAGATGCTAGAGTGGCAGGTGTCTAATGTTCGTTGTTCTAACCTATTCATGTATGTGATGGCCAGTAGTCATGATAGGCTGGATCCTATAGGTAGGCCTGTTATTTGTTTGTAGGTCTGTCCTTTGTATGTGAAGTAAGTGTTGTCGACTATTATGTAAAGTAGCTTGTGTATGTCAGTGGCAGTGAGACCGAAGCAGTAGAGGTCGTTGGATGACATGTAGTCGGTGATTAGGTCCACAGCTGGGTGAGCTGGTACGGATGTATAGAGGGATACAACGTTGAGGCTGAACGCATATCTGTTGCGTTGTAGTTCCTGGGGTTGCAGTGAGTGCAGTCTGTGTATGACCTCATCAGAGCTGCTGACGTGTCCTGGGTAGTATCTGTTCCGATGGATACTGAACCCCATAGACTGGTATTGTCTTAGTCTTCGGGGCTTGATTTACGCCGGTCTATGGGTCTGTCCTGTGCAGATCTAGGAGGTCCACTCTCCCAGGCTTCGCCTCCCCTCTTTGGGGAGGAGTAAGTTTATTGCTTACTGCCTGAGGCGCCCCTACCGGGGAATGCCGATGGGGCTGCCCAGGCAATTTTTAAACCCCACTTTCCCGACCCGACCTTTGGTCATATCTTACTTGTGGGAGTAAGATAAAAACTGGCATTGTGCCTAACTCCTGGAAAAGAAGTAAATCAATACTCTGAAACTGTTAGCAAATATCTATATATAAATACAATTTCCCTGACAATATAATATAAATAGCAACTGGTATTAAATAAATAATACAATGTATTGGTTATTTGTTATTTTATATTGCATTAAATAACCCTAACAACACATAGAGATAACACTTTCAAAAACCCTCGGTCGCTTTCTGGCATGGCGACTATCTTAATTCAGTGGCTTTATTTGAATTTCTCTGTTGGGCAGGTGTTCTCTAATTGCATCATATAATTAGTCAATATAACTAAGAACACGGTCAAATTATATCTGGTGATTTCACGTCTAACAGATTCGGCCTGATCGAGTAATGACACGTCCAGTTAATTGTTTTTGAAAGATTGATAGGCTTCTGTATGACTAAGAATGCCATATTATCGATGCAATATTCGTATAATTAGAACCAATTTCATCTGAGGAGAAATCAGGTGGTTCTCGTGTTTATCTGCATCTGTAACGTACGCAATCATACATTAAAAGTGCTAATTTTAGAGTGTGCAATGGTTTCGTACGTATGGTTTGTATGTCTTCTTTTGTTTGTTCTTCTTGAGAAATGTCTAGCCAAGTCTATCAGATAAGAATACACATGCACGTCTTCTTTTCATATGCCGTAAAAACCTCTATAATTCAGATTTACGAGTTAAGTGAATTTTTAGTGACACGGATCTTCTACAACTTAAGCAACTACATGTTCGATAATAACCACAGTTTTATGTTGCCATTAAGGTTATTTATTATATGTGATCCCGTATTCTTCTCTCGACGAAGTAAAAAGTAACAGAAAGTCTTTTTCAATTTTGAGAAACCCAGAGTCATTAGATGGTAATAGTAATTTCCTTGAAATATCTTGCTCTCTTCAACTTTAATATGAATTTAAAAGTATAAAAAAGACAAAAGTAATAACAACAGTAAAAACTATACATTTAAATTTGTCTGTTCTGTATCAACTGCAAAATCACGTTGACACACAAGTTCCTGTGAGATCATCGAATTTAAGCCTGGTCAGTACTAAAATGAGTGACAATTTGGGAATACCGGGTGCTGTATGTGTTCTCCGTTGTATTGTCAGTCATCTTGCACGGCTTCTTGACACTGGAATGAAGCACTGTTGACTCGAAAGGGGTGTGGTTGCTAATTGCGCAACCATGGATTCACAAGTTCACGTACAGGAACTCTTACAGGGAGTATCCATTGTATCTCAAGACTAAACGTAGCCTTCTTTTAATATATATATATATATATATATATATATATATATAGTCATCCACATACAGCCTGTTTCGCTGTTTCACAGCTCATCAGTGCGGCTAGTTAGTGGCTCAAGCCGAGATCGAAACGCAACAGTCGGCGATGCTAACCCCTAAGCCATCATATATATATATATATATATATATATATATATATATATATATATATATATATATATATATATATATATATTTGTTGTTGTTTATTATCTACGGACGTATACGTTTCGTCTCTTTTCAATCAAGACTCTTCAGCGTAAAAGTATGACTATTCACTACCGGTCACTCCGTTCGAAACCCTGGATTATAAGTATTTTTCAACTTCAATCCAACGTCTTAAACCTCGCGGCCAATATCCGAACAGCTGATAAACTGTGGTAGTTTAAATACATTTATAAGCGCAGATGAGCGCTTATATATATATTTACCTGGCACAGTTTTAGTAGGTGTGTGAACGAGTCAGTGATTGTTTCTCAATAGTCAGGCCAACAGTGACCTTTTTGCTGTATGGTTCAGTTTAGGTCCAGGAGGTCAGCCTTCCCAAGCTTTACCTTTTCTATGACAAGGAGTTTATTCCTAATCGCCCGATTGAAATTCCGACGAGGCTGTTACGCAATTTTTGTAGGCCAGAGTGCGCTTATCCTACTGCACTAGCTAACACATGACCTTGTGTCAAACATCATGAAAAGAAGATTAATAAATACTATATATATTTATATATATAGTACTGTTACATCGAGGATATCAACTAGTTTTAAATAATCGTTATTTACGTGCGAATGTATTTAGAAGTGTTCAAGCACGCTGATGTCGGTAACTGTCTGGAAGAGTTAAAAGTTTAAAATAGTCAAGACGTTGGAATTGAATAGAATGAAATCAGAACCGGATGAAGAATTACCTCATCAAGGAAAAGAGAAGAGAATTGCAAATTAATTAAATCAGGACAAAAGAGTGATTTGTAAAAGTGTTTGTAGATTCTCCCCTGAAAATGAATAAATAAAAAAAAGAAGAATTGCTTCTCATTTCTTTTCTCATATTTCTGTTTTGCTGGAGATGGCGCACCCTACCGGATGCCAGACATTCACCGGCTATTTCAGACAATCCAGCCTAGAGGTCGTTTTAAGATTCTAACCGTTCCTTAAAGTGCAGTTGTTTGTATTTCTCTTGCACTCGGTTCACCGGGTATACTAGCAAGATAGCTCTTGAAATTCTTCTGCATTAGTCCTTTTGCTCCTATAATTACTGGTATGGTGGAGATTTCCCTAAGATTCCAGTATAATAGACATCCCCCAGGAGAACCCTACAACTGGATGTCAGGTGGCTCACAATCTCTACTTCTGTGTGGCAGAACCTGCACTTGTTATTGTTGTTGAGACCACTCATCTTTTTAAAGGCATTGGTCATCAAGCCTTGATCTTGAGCAGCCATTATCATTCTCTCCTGATTATAGTGGAGAGATCCTCTTTTCAGACAGTCTACAGAGCCTTCCTTATCTATATATTCCTGGGATAATTCACCTAGGAAATACTTAGCACGTTGTTGATTGGCCCATTCTTCCAGTTTTCTAAAATGGAAGATCTTGGTGTATTTTTGACGGCTTTTGTGAGCTATAAAATAATAAAGTCTGATAATTTCCCGCGAGAATAAAACATAACAGTTTCTGTGTAGCTTACTTGTCATATATATATATATATATATATATATATATATATATATATATATATATATATATATATATATATATATATATACATATATATATATATGTATATATATATATATATATAAATATATACATATATATATATATGTATATATATATAAATATATGCATGTTATTATTTATGAAAATCATGAACTACGCTCTATAGAGCCATATACAGAAACAAAGACACACATTTGCGTAAGTATCCATTTAATAAGTTAATTGAATAGTATATTTCTATGCAATATTATCAACATACTTTCTAAAATATTATATACATATATATATATATATATATATATATTTATAGTAGATAAATAAGTAGTGCATTTGGGAAATTGGACTGGGAATCAAGTCATCTGTCAAATAGAAAAAATCACAAGAATGCCAGAAGTGAATAATTATTGGCTGGTCTCTAAACTCGACAAAAAGTAAAACAGAAACGGCAATAAATGCCTAAACCGATAAGAAAAACTATTGAAATAAATCACAGTGCATATTTCACTACTATTTAATCCAAAAAGTTCTAGAAAAAAGGGGGAAACATCTGTCAATGTCATGATATCCTATGGGAAACAGCCTGCAATCGTACTTCAGTAACATCATTTCTTTTACTCGTCCTGATTATAGAAAAATGGCGCTGCACACGTTCTTTCAATTTTAAAGACAAAATACCGGGTGAAATTAAATTATTGTTTTTTTTATATATATCTAAGCGTTGCGGTAGTTAATACTAAGATGAGTTCAAGATTGAATATTCTGCGAAGGGACTGAACACGTAACTCATGTCACACGGCTATATATTTCACCACATTTACGAGCAAACTCATGAACATGGAAAATTCAACATATCATGCAGCAATTAAACTCCTTTTCTGTATACATTTTTATATCATGCCTTACGTTGCTGATGTATCCTCTCATGTAGTTTACATTAGTGTTTATGTTATTATTAATATGTTTGGTCTTGTTTTTCATTTAGTTACCTTTTTTCCGTCTAATTAACAGTCTCATTCTTCTACATCTTTTGTCATCTTCCATCTGTTGTTGTTCTTATTTTTCCATTCTTCTTCTTCTTCTTTTTCTTCTTCTTTTTTCTTCTTCTCCTTCTTCTTCTTTTTCTTCTTCTTTTTCTTCTTCTCCTTCTTCTTCTTTTTCTTCTTCTTCTTCTACCCTTCTTCTTATTAGTTGTAGTATTATTTATATCTATACTCTTTCCTTTTTAAACTGTTTTTCACTGTCTTTCTATATTTCTCCTTCATCTTTTCTTCCTCTTTCCTTTTCTTATTCTTTATGTTTCCTTCCTTATTTTCGTTTTCCATCTCTCTATTTTACTTCTCCAGTTACCATTCTATTTTCTTCTTTGTCTTCTTCTTGTTCTCATTTATCATTCAACGTTGTCGATTTCTCTTTCTTCTTTTTTTCTTCTACTTCTTTGTTTAGTGAACTTAGTTATTTTCGTTTCATATCATATTTACGCTTTCTTTTTACTTTTTTCATTGTCTTTCTTTATGTGTGTAACACATATTTTTACCTCATGATCTCTCCTTTTCTACCATTCAGAACGAATTTTCAATTTGCACATTTTACTTTTGCAACTTCAACATCTTCTGTTGTCTAGACTATCATCAATGTCGAAGGGTCATGGACAGCTGCAAGGGGAGACTTTCCAGGACTACTAAACAAAAATTTGATTGTGAAATTATCTTTTCTTAACAGGACTGCAACATTTGAAGAAAAAAAACATAGTTTTATCTCATCATTTAATCTCATCTGTCCCTGTAAGCTTGATGACCGTTTGGGCAGCAAAGATGACCTGGAATCCAGTTTTCTCCAAGCCTCCTGATTTTCTACCCTTCTGCACCTGTTAGCCATGTCCACTCTCGGATTTTGTCATCCCACCTCTTTCTGTCGATGGCCTTCTCTCTTCCTTCATCTATTGTTCATTGCAGGATTGTTTTTGCGAGACCTAATTGTCGCGTGACTTAGCCGCTCCAGTTTTATCTACGTTTTCCTAAAGTTCGAAAGTTACCAATGAAACGCATGTATAAACATCGTATTGGAATATATACAGCCTTGAACGTTTTACGAGATTTCAAATATGAAGTGATTTTTAAAGAAAGAGAAACTTACCTGTTTTGACACCCACGAGTCATCGAGAGATTGTGAAACAGAAACGTTGGTTGGAAAATAACAATATTACAGAAGTATGATAAAAGGACTGAGAGAGTCGAAAGAATCGAGAGAGGGATAGAGATAGATAGTCATCGAATAGTGGCTTTAATGCAAACATGCTATTTAGACCCGCCTAACATAAACTTTATGTTTTTTTCTCTGATACAAGTTAAACAATTCTTTTGGAGTCAGTACTCCCCCCGCAGATATAAAACTATATTAAATGTGTATTTACTACTAGAAATACCAGTTTCCGAGCATTGAACGGGAAAATTGAGTAAACCCAGAATCGTAACTCCCCGTAAACTGACCAGAAATGATGGAAAATATATTTGCACCAAAATTCCAAATCTTTCCCCACTGTATTAAGATATGTTTATTATCTTTCTTGGGCGCGATATTTGCGTGTGTATTGAAAAGGGTTTTGTTTTTACTTCACAATAAAACGAAAAAATAAAATGTCTTGCTTGTGTAAGAATGAATCGAAATGCATTATTATGGGATTAGATTTTGTAATAGAATTATTTGGGGGTATGACAGGTACTCAGAAAAAATTAATGTAGAACCGAATCGTAACTCTCGGAAGTAAACTGACCTGACAACAGTGGAAATACACTTTTTCACCTGAAATGTTAATTTTTTATTCAAAATATTTTTAAAAAACGCGTAAATAAAATGGTGTGTAATAAAAAAAATAAAACAATAATTGAGTAAGAAAGAACAATAAGAACGAATAGTTAATTAATAAGATGTCTTTTTGCAAAGCAATATGCAAATTAGGAAATCTTATTGCGTCCATTGTATACACACACACATATATATATATATATATATATATATATATATATACACATATATATATATTAGAAAGTTATTGTTCTTTTTTACTTTTTAATATGAAATAAGCCTTTTAATCTCAGTATCATTAAGATAAATGACCCTACTTTATTCATAGAGAGTATTACAAACATGACTATCAATCAAGATACTACACTCTCCTTCTTTCGACAAGTTGGCAAAGATAAATATCCCGGTGTATGACATTGGGAGGAAAGGTACTCCCTTTCTGTTTGTCAGTAAGAACCACACAGCAAACTCTAGACGATCGGCAATGATCACCAATTTATTAACTATTTTTCATTTCACTTAACTTGGATCTGGAAAATCAAGGGTCCCCTTCCTCACACAGATTGAATTAGTAAAAAGTGAAGAACATAACAATTCCTCTACCCAATTGGACAATTGTTATAGTATATCTTTTTTGAGCTTATTGGTCTTACCGGACTCTAACACAAGAATTCATCTAGTATTATGAAGTATCCAGCTTAGTGCTGTTACTAGCGACAACATTAATTGGGGAAGGTGCAACATTACGTGTATAAGCCAGAATGTAACCATACCGCAATGATCGTATTTGGGCTACGAATAACATGCTATTTTGAATATTTTGTCAAGGTTAACTTTTTGAAGAAGAATACCTTCATGCTATGTTGTTATGACAAACCCTTGTACAGATAGACTCAAGAAACACGAGGAGAGTATCTGGTAGTTATTCAAATTTACTTCTTTATTAAAAGTATAACAAGTTAAAGAATTTTATATAACCAGTCAGAGGCCACAACTATAATCATGTTCACATATTTACGTGATAGCGTAAATATTGATTTACTGCACATCGAAGATAGTATAGGTTGACTTGCGCCATCTACATAGAGCAATTGCAGTTGTTGGTTTTAAAGTCGCATTGCAAATAAATGATATCTGCCATTAAATATCGACTCGAACACTTACTATAGAAAGTAGTCTTATATTGCGCAGTTATTTACGCTCGGTAGAGAAGTGGTTGCTAAAGAAAGACACGATAATCTGAATGGCGGATAATGCATCATCATTATCAAACTTCGCTGATTTTATTCTTGTTTATCTATGAAATTCAATCAATGATAAATCGGTTACTCTGTTTTGGTTTCAATATTCTCTTGACTGGGCATTGATTACCCAATCTTACCGTTCTGTCATTAGTAATTTAATAGCCAGACTTTTGGCACAAAGTTCAACACTCCAAGCCATCATTGACTGATTTATCTATAATTTAACTGTTCTATCTTCGAAATAAATATATAAAATGTATATGCATTATGATTATATCTATATATATATATATATTTTCATATATATATATATATATATATATATATATATACATATATATATAAGTTATATGATAATATATCACATATGTATGTTTCAGTATTTACTTCAACAGTACTTTATTAGTAGTAATATAAAAATATGCCATAACTGTATATATATTCTTATTTTCATTCACACATGTATAGTACGTATATATATATCTATATATATATATATATATATATATATATATATATATGCATATATATAAATATATTATTTAATTCTTATTCTCGCGTTACTAACTTTTTCTTTGTTATCATGTTTTTTTATTATGACTTTTTATATAATTTCTTATTTTTTCCTCACCGCTCTTTTAATTTAATTATTTGCATATGTTATGAATTTAGTGCTAAACTCTGGACGGGAAAACTACACAAGTGTTTCGATTTTGATAAGAGTTAGGTATTGTATTTAATAGAGTTATTGTAATCTTTTTCAGTAACGAGCATTGTTTCCTTTGTGGACTCGTGTTCTCTCTATTGGAGGGATTTCCTAGTTTTGTATGTAATATTTCCCACATATGACACTAATATGGACACAATAGCAGGTGCAGTGTGTAAGAAGCTTAACTTCTGGTTATTATTACGTGTTTTACATATTTCTCATACGTTTAAAGATACAATATATGATATTTAGAAATCGCAATATGTTAAATGTCAATGTACATTTATTGTTTTATCTAGTGGGAATGGTTACAGAGTGAAGCGAAAGTGACAACAAATAACGATGGGGGATCGTGAGACTGTAGGTCCTTGAACATTGAGGTCAATTAGTAAGCTAAACAAAGACAGGAGATCTTGGTAAAAGTTAATACATGATAGATTTTAGTATTCAGTATCCGGAGGAAAACCTTCAATGAGGATAAACTAAACAGTACATCGTTGTTATGCAAAAGGATTATAAATACGGTTTTAATGCGAAACGTGAACTGATTAATCCTAAAAGTAAACGGAATAAGACGTATAACTGAAGTGAAACCATTCCAAATATGTTACGAATGAATGACAAAGCTAATTGTTAACATTCAAAACAACGATGCTATTTAATTTTCGAGCAGCTTTTGTTTATTAGAAAGCTGACTTCCACTATCCCCGCCCTATTTAATTTGTTTAAATTTCCTCTATTATTATTGTAACGTGTTCATTTACATTTGTGAATAGCATTTGTAAATGATAAAAGACAGGCTCTTTACTGTCCGTGGAAGAAGAAGTAGAATGTTCACAAATCGTAGTGGAAACTTATAATCGTATGATGGAATTGGACATTCGCGAAGTTCCCAGCAATATTGGAGGTGAATGTCTCTTTAATAGTTAAGGTCGATGTCCTAGCATTACTAATATAAAAGGAGCATCAGTGACCGTAGAGATCGGCCGTGTTCTGAAAGAGGTCAGATAATCGTTACAAATTCGTTACTTCGGTTAAACCAACACATTTGATGAACCATACTGTAAGTTTAACGGTTATGTTTACATTTTCTCAAATCTAAAAGATGTACGTTTAAAAGAAGTAAAATTAAATTTTAAAAATAAAAGTAGTTACAAAAGCGGCAAAATTTCCCCTCCACCCACTCCAAACTAATCCATTATTTAACTCTTAAATATAATATATCTCGCACTCTCAGGGTGTTTAGTTTAATAGGCGGCCGATATATGCTCCAATTTAACGCTCAACAGAAAAATTCTCCAAACTTAGCTAGTTTGCATGTTTAAATTACAGATACAATTCAAAGAAACAAGGAATAAACAATAAAATCGAACATATAGAAATGAGTACAATGAATAAACTGTAATCTAAGGAAAGGCCATAATGTGCATTCTATAGTGTCATTTACTCTTTATCCAACTCTTCAACATCCATAAATGACGTCAACCAGTAGCTTTTATGATAAGTCGCTGACACGCGTATAAATGCATTAGTCGATAACACTTGCGCATGTGTAAGAATGGTTTCTTAATAATGCAAAACAGCAGTGTTATAATCTTAAGGGTATGTGCATATGAAAACAGCATTTATATAGGTAATAAATTATTGATCCCTCACCCATGCGGAAATGTTTGCCACCCCTATTGAGATATGATAGCAACTTTCAAAACCCATTCCTTATATGATAGTCTTGGAATAATATTCATTGAAATATTATTTCCTAAACGTAAGAAAACATCGTCTTTCCAATAACTGTTTTACTGGGGGAAAGTCAAGGTACCAATCTCATCAATAATACGTGTATGTCGGCATTAGATAGGGGTTGATTACCGTTTCGAAATTCCGGCATTAAATAACCTAAAAGTGTTGATATTAACTGAAACGAATATATTTTTAAATTGTCAAAAGCATGGCAGTAAAAGGTATATGAGACCAATGGATCAAGCTAGACTTAACGTTTAAACAATTCTAAGAATGTGTAATTTCGAATATTCTGCATACTGTTATGACGAAACAGGTGTACAGAGAATATTTAATCTGTCACTGGCAAAAGTCAGTACTTCTCATTCGAAAATAGCTTCTATATTCAACGCTGGGTTCTTGTCCCTCTATTACATTATTTGCACACTTAGAAATGGCGATCGCATACGAAGCATGTTCCTGACAATGGCGTTCGGTGTGACTCAATAATACAGTATTAATCACGCGGCAACTTCGTAGAATAACTTTGCTTTTTTGTCTACGTGTTGTTTTGCGATGATCTTAGGATCCGGTCACTGTAAATCAAAAAACAAACTTTTGGTAAAATGTATTTCAAACAAATAAATTAATAACACATATATCAATTGTAATCTAAATAAAATAACAATGATTTGCATTTAATTGTTTCCAGATTATTTCCTTATTACTCGCATGACTACCCGGTGCTGCTCGGAATCAATGATAATAAACGAGAAAGGTGTATAACATATATCTTAATTTTTCTCCTTCTATCTATCTATCTATATATATATATATATATATATATATATATATATATATATATATATATATATATAGTCAGGTTCATATTATATTTCAATAACTATGTTTCATATTTTATTTATTTTACTTTTAATAATAATAATAAAATAAAAACATAGATATTGGAATATAATATGAAACTGACTTATATGTGCTCTGTTGTCACTAATTGGCAATCATCGAGCTGAATCTTTTTAAAGAGGCTGCAAAGTAAAAGGGCACTGATAGTATTCTGATAATACATATATTGTCATTAATAAATATATATATATATATATATATATATATATATATAAATATATATATATATATATATATATATATGGTTTTTTTTTATATATATAGTAATTTATAAAAATATATTTATAGCAAGTAAGCTATACAGAAACTTCCGCGTTCCATTCGCGTGGGGAATCGTCAGGATAAATCATAAGTTTTGAGACATTTTTTCGTTAAGATACACCGTATTTCTGTATGCATTAAAATTATATTCTTTCATTATTAGAGTATTGGGATATTATTTGGAATTATTTTATTAGATATACTTCTACATCATTTTTTTCTAATTAAAACATAATAATAAATATATTATCAATACACCCCCTCACACACACAATGAGCTCATTTTTTAATCATCGTTTATTTATTTTTTCTCGTGTATTTTATGTTTGTTAACAATGTTATGCTAAAAAATAATTACCAGATTTCAATGCCTTTTTTACAAAAACTGCATATTGGCCTAAAGAAGTCCCATAATAAATTCTGAATGTGGTCTAGTTCAATTTCTGAAACCAGGATGTTTTCGAAAATTCTGAATATCCCTATCTTTCATCATTGTCAAATTTCCTAAAGAGAATCACATCTCAAGCAATTGATTGTCTCGTCTTTTGAAATTTAAAACAAATGTACCATATAGTATTGCATAGCAGCAGATCAAATGTCACTTAGATCTAATACAGATTCAGGATTTGGCAGCATTTTTCATTTTAACATAGGACATCCCATTTAACATCTTCAAATGAATCTCTATCAATCTGGCATTCATCAATCAATCTGTGTAAAACTTTCCTATGTGTATGCATTGTCTCAGTTTAAAAACATATCCAGGTTTCACCTGCATAATATAATAACACAATAAACCTTGGCGGAGAATTGAGCTATCTGAGTGGTTTTGTTATTCAATAATTTCGCAATCATTTAACCTAATGTTATTTTCATGTACTGTTAAATTAGCAAAAGCTGTATCACTACACTCTCCAACTATGTGTTGAACACTTAGGTCCATGCTTTGTACATGTACATCATGCTGTATTGCAATATTTTGCAGTTGCACCGGATCAAGTTAAGAAGGATTTCTTGTGCTGAGAGCATATCAGTCATTTCTGGTATGATGACACCATTAATCACCTGCCATTCTCAATTGATTGGATTTCGAAAACGAGTTGCTAACCATATATGTTCTTATTAGAATACAGGCATAGAATAGAATATGCAGCAGCTGGTGTTAGAAACAATATATCCAATCCACTGTGATTATGTGTTTATGTATATTTGGGGAAAACTGATGATAGCACAATTTGTTGAAGTTCGTTCTGGTGTTTTACAGATGCAATAATGCGTTCTCTTGATGTTTTAATCTGACATAAAACCTCTGCACAATGATGTCAGTCTTTTTTTTATTTTCATAGAAACTGCTTTGCTGACATTGAATAAGCAGGAAGTTGTCATATCTAAGTAAGGCATGACAAAATGTAAAAAGTAAGAACATGCTGGGCCCAGATCAGATTTTGAACAGTGTACTTTTTAACAGCAGTTTCAACAATAAGACAGCATCGCCATTGGTGTTGATACATAGACACCCTGCTGATTCTAAACATTCAATAAAGATCTGGATCAATCTATGTTTATTAGATATTTTTACCAAGAAAATGTATTAGTTCGTTGCTGAAATCATAGTTTATTCACAGTGTTCAGATTCTGTATTTACTACTTTTCTCAAATGAATGATGTATTTTACTGAATGTTGCTCACTGTAACCATCAAATACAATAACGCATTTGCCATATTTGCACAGTACGTATCTAATACATACATAACATATTTAGTAAAATATAAGACCATGATGCGAAATTATCCGATGTAGTAATGCTATTTCATCTAAAACAAAGTGTCTACCAGTGAGAAGTTTGCATCTTTGGAATCGAGGCAAGCTCCATAGGGAACTTCCTAGGATTGCTTTGCTTGCAGATCTGGAAGAACCAATAGAATCAAGCATAAATGATATATAGGTACACAATTCATATTTAAAGATGTCCTGAATATTAAAGTGTCCTTTTGTTTCAACTAATGGTAGGCATTGGAACAGTGATTGTGAATGAATATGCACTGCTTCTATGTTTATAATCACATCTGGTCTTGATTCAAGGGTAACTGACTTTTTTTATTTTCGTTTGAATGAAGTGTTAAATACATCATTGTCTTCCATAGATTAAAAAGTCCCATAGCCAACCATTTCTGTTTGATGTGTATTTATTTAATTCTATACACCAATACCTGAGATAATGCTTTGCAGTGACTTGTCAGATTTACTGAAGGAATGTCTGCCTTTCAAAAAGCTGATAAGCTTCTTAGTATCTGTGTATTTCGTGTGTCAGTTACTTCTTGGTGTTGTTCCCTAACTTTATAATTGACATCCGTAAACTGATTCATTTTCTATTCCCTGTGAATCTGCTAGTGAATTTGATACCTCGCATAAACAATAAGATCAGTGGAAGGTTCTACCCAGTATCACTATGGCAAAGAACATGTAACATATTTTTAAAAAGAGAATACACATAAGAATGATACCTTGCTTAGGTAGCCATTTGGTGAAGATGGCGTACAAATTGTAACATTCGGCAACAAATAATGGAAGCATGTTATACAATGAAGCAAGATATAGACTCTAATTTCTTGTTCTTTCATCCACGAGAAAACGTTTAAAAATGTCTAGAATGTTTATACATTGTAACGGCAAGCTGCAAGTACGGTTAGTCAACTTTCCCTGTGTTTCATGTTCTAACTCTTCGTGGATAGCCATAACTGCTATCATAAATTCTTCATCTACCATCGTATTTGGATTAACAATGAGTTTTGCAAATATGATTTTCACGTGAATTATATTAGATGTCCCTGTTAACGTGTGAGTCTTCTTTACTTTGAGTTTCATACATAAGTATGTGAGACAGTGAGTTCTGTTGTGTATGCAAGAAATAATATATTAAGTGTACCATCTATTAGGAAATGGCCTCTTCATACTCTAGTAAGGATATTTCCACTGAGCATATTTGATACTAAAGGTAAAGGTAATGGTCGCATAGCCTGGACGCGCACGAGTGTCGTGGCCGACATCGCACACTGCCCATGGCCGTAGCGGCGGTGATTTGTTAAGAATCACCGTGTCTAGGGCACGGTATATAGAAGGCGGAGCCTATCCCTCTCCTTCCGCTGCCTTGAACCTTCCCTGAGTTTTAGTCAGGAACCCATTTAATGTGGGCATTAACTGCGGACAGATGGAGTTTTCAGACCCGAAAATTCGCATGTCGTGAGTGGAATGGAAACACAGGCCCTCCCTATATTTGATACTGAGTTGTGCTTATATATCTCTTCAAGAACTTCTGATGATCCTGATTTTTCATTAGGTGGCCTATATACCCAGGAAACCCCATCTCAGCACTACATAATTCAGACGGCTACTAAGTGGCTCATTAACTATAATAGTTTGAGCCTTCCAATACAGTGGATGGTAAAATACTGTAACAGGATTTGTGCTGTTATACTATCACTTTTTCAACCAGAATATCAATGTAGAATAGATGTATGACATATTGAAAAGCAAGATCACAATAGTTGCTCTCCCCGGATTATTTACTTTTTATACCATTTGCATTAATTCTGACAACTCTGGGCATGGCCATTGCAGAAACGGGGGAACTGTCTACATGATAGCAAGTAAATATGGAGATTTAGGAAAATGACTAGAAGACTTAAGATTGGTAAGTTCACCAAGACTTAAGATTGGTAAGTTCACCAAAATTATATATATATATTTGTGATAAGGGTAATAATAAATTGTTACTTTTTCAGACCTAAGTAACTCATTAGTCGTTACTTCAAGCTGGGGAATCAGTTACAGAAGCATTTCGTTCAAATATGTGGACTTCGTTATATGTGCTACAAAACCCATGTTGCTATAAGTAATCTAACAAACCCCTAGCACCAAGATGGCGATGCATTTGTGAATTGGAGAAAGGGGATTCACCATACTTAGTCGAAAAGCTTCAATCATAGCATGTCCAAGGGATGTGTATTTGTTCTCACATTTTTTTGTAGCAGTAATCTGCATTAGGTAAACAATACTATCAGGGATAAATGACAATAGTTTTTTTTCGAAATTAATTTCATATGTGGATGAATAATTTTAGTTTGGAGTAATATATTTTATTTCATTGTCTGCCTGTCCTTCAGTTGGTGCTGCACCGTTAACCATAGTCTGCGTCTTTGGCATGTAAATCATTTGCAGAGGATATAATTTCTCACACTGTATCTCTCCACTCATCATTGTGGGATTTACATATTTTGTCTATAGTGTAATAAATGTTAATGTTTGCACAATATCATAAGTCTGACGTATTTGTCTTTCCTGTGTATTTGATTAATGTGCCACAAAAAAGCAGTAATTCTTTAAATAAAAAGGTATTTTCCGGGTTTGTAATCTATCATCAAATGTTGATATATCGACTAATTCCACGTTTTCATCTGCTTTTATAATGTTAGGGTTACACTATCGTTTTCTACAGCTCTTAAGAGCACGTTTCCCTGAACATATACGAAATCTTCTTCCATATTTCTCACAGGCTTTGTTAATGATATCACTTCCTTTTCGGTAATTATCACTGCACCACCAACATTGATACCCATGATAACTTCATTACAAAGTATGTGCATGACTTTAATAATTGCATTAGAAATTATTCAATTAGTAATAGAAAGAAATTGACAGAAAAAAACAGAAGTGTATAATAGACTAGACATTTGATTCAGTAAGTTATTCTAAACTATTGACCTATAATATATATTCTTAGGAATTCTTTAAACATCGACTAATATGTTTTAGTGTTAACCTCTTCATTGTGTTTTAAACAAGTTTTTTTGTGTAAAAAAATGTTCACATTATATTTTAAATCAAACACTTAGTTTTTGTATGCAATAAAACGTTTACGTCGTAAAAATATTTTGGTGCATGGAAAAGCAATATGACCGACAACATTAAAATATTGAATTAATGTTTGATTCTCAAAACCTTAAAAAGTAAATCAGAATTCTCGTTCAAGACAAAAAAAATACATTCAAGACCAACAATCAATTTTATCCAAAATTGGAGCAGAAAAGCAAAATTAAAACGAGGTTGTTTACATTTATTTGTCATAAACACACACTATTTTTGCGGATCGATAAATGAACAATTTACATATTTCGCATCGGTTGATTTTTCTAGACTTTTAATATGTTCATATAGACACCTCATAGAAATGCATTGTGCAAAAATATTGTGCTGCAATTAGTTTGACGTTTTTCCTTATTTGTCTGGTCTATAATCAGACTAGTAAAGTTAATTCGTATTAATTATCATGTGACGACTATTTAACCGGCTTGATTCCTTTGTAATCATTTGTTTCCCAAAACCTTTCAGTTACTCACTGGAAGCACCACAATGGTGGTACCACCATTTATGTGTAAACATGTGCTCATGTAATTGATTTTCGTTTATCGAGGCTAAAACACTCGAGGATCACTGTTACGGAAATGAATATGTTGACATCTGAATTGTTATGACTACGTTGAGAAGATTCAACATCTCCACATAACATACACGCAAAACAAAAGCTTATCTAAAAAAAGATCGATTATTCCTCCTTTGTCAAAAACAGGAATAATTGATCTTCATGGTATGTGAGGACAAACGGACGAAATGCGGGTAAGCGGGAGTTTCGATAAATTGTTACAAATAAACCAAAGTAAAATGTTTACTTTTTATCTTTTACTGTTTGTAGTTTTTAATTAAAACAACAAAAAACATTTCTTTTATCGCCTTTTTAACAGAAAGTACGCAAACATTTCTTATATCTATTGTTGGTGAAATCTGATACGCAAAGCATTTTATGAGTAACTCGGTTCACAAGGTCTGATCTCATGTAATCTGTTTAAATCTTCAATATTTGATATAAGTTGGCCAAACATCCCAAATGAATGCTAAACTAATTATACGTGTGCGCGCCATTTTAACGAAGTATTCGTGTATTTATAAATAAAATGTTCGTTGGCTTCCGGCGTTCATTCTAGTGTTATGTGCGATTCAAATACCGGAAGTATGCTGCAAAGAAATCAACGGCTATCGGGAATGAATCTCGTTTCGGGCGATAATAATGACATCGCTGCACCGGAAGCCGTTGTGATTATGATGATAAGAAAGATTAACTGAGGCTTACAGTGACAGAAACTCGAGGCATATTTGATATAAAGAATTGCTGGAATAATGAATAGAGCGGACATTAATAGGATTTGAAATGAAATGCGCAGAATGGAAAGAGAAAGTAGGGAAATAGAAGTATGAAAGAAAGGAAGCTGAACACAACGAGAAATAAAACATTTACTATCTGTCTGTCTATTTATTCATTTATTTATTTATCAAATGTCTATTTATTTATCTATCTTTTTATCTCTCTGTCGATATAAATCTCTCTCTATATATATCTATCTCTCTCTCTCTATATATATATATAGAGAGAGAGAGAGAGAGACAGAGAGAGAGAGAGTGGCTGAGAGAGAGAGAGCAGCTAAGAGAGTGGAAAGGGGGGATATCTGAAAAAAGGAAAGGATATAAGAGAGAATGAAGTATTATAATGTGAAGGTAGAAGGGAATAGAAATAAATACGTATATATATATATGTATATATATATATATATATATATATGTATATATATGTGTGTGTGTATCGAGATATATATATATATATATATATATATATATATATATATATATATATACGTGTGTGTGTGTATTTTTATAGCCGAAATCAGGTGTGGATGTTTATGCATGTATGTATGCCTATATTATAACAGCCGAATCAATATAGCAGATCTTGCATACATAAATAAATGTAGATTCATACAGATATATAACAATAATAAATATTAAATATTTTTTTAAAGACAGGCAACATTTATTATTCAGTATCATCATTATTTGATATGTATATATATATATAAATATATATATATATATATATATATATATTGCAGTATGATATTACACTGATTACTCATTATCTCTCTCTCTCTCTATATATATATATATATATATATATATATATATTATATATATATATATGATGTGTAATCAGCGTAATATCATACTGCAATATATATATATATATATATAATGAGAAATCAATGTAAGATCATACTGCAATTTAGTAAATAATCTAGATCATGCGAAAACAGATGAGTATCACGTCTTTAGAGTAATTAGTAAAATTAACACTATACAAAATCAAAGCGAAAATGCATGTAAAGAGGTATTCCGAAAATGTTGGGAAAAGTTCCAAAGTGTTAATTGCGAAGTAGGGGTTAAAGGCAAAACACCTGATACTCAATGAAATCTAAAGTCAGTGTCCATAAAATGGATTTTTTTAAAATCAGTCTGAACTTTATAAATTGTATGTATTTATACAATTACATGTTATATATATATATATATATATATATATATATATATATATATATATATATATATAATTGTTAAAGCTTTCCAATCAAAATATAAAAAAAATTATTTTCAATAAAACAGTTAGGTGCTTTACATTTATTTAAACATCATATTATAGAGTTCTTAATTTTATAAATAAAATATTGTATAACGTGAAATTATTTTGACTTGTGATATACAAAATATTTAATGTTACTCACTCGATTTTTTTCCACTTTTTAATCGTCGTAAAATAATGTTTGTTCCGACCTGCTTGTTTCTACGTTATGTCTTAATTATGAACCTGCTTCACTAGCATAAAGATAAATAAATAAATAAAATAAATGTGTACAAAGGATGTTTCGCAAAAGAAATTTGAAGATATAGACGGTTTGAAAGAGAGAAACTTGAGATAGATACTAGATGCAACAGAACAAAGGATAATAACATGTGGATAGAAGAGGGAAACACTGATTTGGCGAATAGGAAGCCGAGAAAACCGATAGGTTGTATCCGCTTGCATCGGAAAAGTGGCGGTGCAAGTAAAAACAAACTGCGTTGCGATGTAACACGTTCGAACATGTACGGTTTCTTCTCACTCGGCAATTATAGAAGTTAGGTATCATCAAAGACAAGAGGGATGGATCATACAATGGTAATATATACACAGGTGTTGTTAGAAAATAACGCATCTCTTTGAAGATGTTTACTTCAAAGAGAGTCATACAAAAAACTAAAAAAGAATGCATGGTCAATATTTACTGTTTGCACTTTACTGACAAAATATCTTTTAAAGTCAAGAGACAACTACAAAACCTCATTTAGAAACTGCTCTTATTAAAAATGACCAGTCTCATTTGCTCTCTCTCTCCCTTAGTCTATTTCTTTCTCTCTCTCTCTCTTCTCTCTCTCTCTCTCTCTCTCTCTCTCTATATATATATATATATATATATATGATAATTTTATTCATACAGACATGTACAATATTTGCAACACTAGCATGTCAATGTTATCGATCAACATCTGTTAGAAACTGAGATCTCATCAGGCAGAATTAAAATCTAATCTTTACCTCAGATCATATTTGGAAAAAATGAAATGGTAGAGAATTCATTATCTAATGAACAGTATAAATTAGTTTGATTTTCTGTTGGTACTTTCGGTTTCGCGTTAACACTGAAAACGAAACATGTAGGGTTAAATATACCAATCGGTCACAGTTGGTGCATGTAACATTGCGTGTTGAGTTCCCTTGTTTCCTTTAAACCGAAGATGCCTATGTAAGTTTAAACTAATGTATAATATGTTATATATATATATATATATATATATATATATATATATATATATATAGCATAAAAATACTTCTAGCATAAAGTTACATAGAAAAGTGTGTGTCAATCGCGAGATTGATTTACATGCTAGGAGCGTATTTATAGTTTAGCAGTGAACACTCACGCTTCTATCTTACCAGGGTCCTTGATTTTATTACGCGTCTACCTTATTCGTGTTCTTTCAACCATAAATATACATTTGTATACTCGCCGAAGTACCCGTCAACAGCGGGTTTCTCACACTGTTTTCCTGTGTACTTTAGTTCAAATAAAACAAGTTTTTTTTCTTTAAATCGCAATAACATAATTTTAAATCATAAACAAGTGCTTTATTTCGTTCATCACGATGATGATCGATATCGTCTGGGATGTTATAGCAAAACAAAAAGACAAAAATTGTCTACTGTTATATTAGAACCCGGAAAACGGTATGATATTTTGGAACTGAAGGCTAACGTTTTATCCACACTGACACCGATCAATAAAAAATATTTTCTTTTTGTAAGCTACTTAAACTGTTCATGAGCTAGGCGTAGATATATCTACTACGTATAAATCTAAAATAGTGTAATATTCTTAACCCCTCCTCCCATTGAATGAACTCGTCCGTCAGGCGTTGACTATGAATGCGGCGTCATTTAACTTTATTTCGTGTTTTACTTTTGTGAATAAAACCTTTACAAAGGAATTCGGCTCTCTCTTTCTTCTCTTGACTACAATTTTATTCACAAAAGAAATGGACAGAGTACTTCGTCCCGAACGGTAGGCGAGTAAACTTGTATAATTTACCATCCACCTTGAATGCTGTAAATTTACGATCCTCCTTACTGATGGGGGTTTGATGGTATGCTGATTTAAGATCAAGAGTAGTAAAAACATTATACCTGGCTATTTCCTCGACTATTTTAGATATACTCGGTATCAGATAAGCGTCTAATTCTGTAAATCCGTTGATTGTGTTACTATAATCAATCACCATTCTATTTTTTTCGGTTTTCATTTGATGTTACTAGAACCTGCGCTCGCCAAGGTGAAATTGGGGGTTCTATTATTTTTTCCTCCAACAAGTTTGCAGTCTCTGTTCTTATGAATTTGCTATCAGCAATTGTGTGGCGACGTGACTTGGTGCTGATTGGTGTAGTGTTCGTAGAAAGATAAGAAAATAATGGGGGCGGATAAAGTTCATGGGTGGAAAAAATATTCCTGGAGACTGCCACGATAATAAGTTCGTTCTGGTCCATCAAATTTGAAGATAAACATTCTTATATCTGCAGAATAGTTTGTCTTAATTAAGAATGATAATGAAAAGTTCAATTTTTAATTAAAAATAGATGCCAAATACGTACGATGATTATACTAATAAAGAATATTGACTAATTGGTATGCGTTTATTTATTTAATTATTTTTTTGCTCGTAATCAACAGATTTTGAAGTATTTTGTTCGGTCTGCTTGGAAATAGAAAACTAAAATGTTGGAACATTACGTACACTTAGCTTCGAATAAAGAGTTTATGAAACGGTTTAATAACTTGGATTAAAGATGCTGATTCTAAATGTGTGTTAGCATTGGCTCTTAGATCAATCGTTTAACTGTGATGCCACGACACACACACGGACACTTTGTTTGACACAGACACACACAGACAGAGTTATAATCCAAAGTTAACCTTAGATCATATTTAGAGAAAAAAAATTGGCTTTTTTTCCAAATATGATTTAAGGTTAAGATCGGATTCTAACTCTTCCTGGTGAGATCTCAGTTTATAATAGCTGTTAATGGATAACATCGACATGCCAGTGTCACAGATTTTGTACATACCTGTGTAAATAAAAATACTCATATATAAAAGCTCTTTTTGATATTAGGCACTTTTTATAAACCCGGTTTTAATTCTTTGGATTACTACCCTGTGGATGTTTTACCTGTATTATATATATATATATATATATATATATATATATATATATATATATATATATAATAGAGTAAAGCAAAGGCGATCTATGTAAACACGTAATAGGTTGTGTCATATCTTGTATATATGTAATTATTTTTCGCTTGTTATTTATGGTAACTATTGAGCGATTTTCTTAAAATGTACTTACAACATATGTTAGCGATTGCATATTTAATCTTAAACATATTCTCATATTGTCTAATGACATCTGAGAGGGGAGAGAATAACCTTTGATCACACAGCCATAAGTCTTACCACAGTCATTCACTAGCAAACAAGTTATATCTTATAATAAACCCTATGCTTTGTATGTACCGATTCTTGCTAGGGTTTCCGGTCTGACGCGTTCTGGTTGGCTGATAGACATAATTGGTTATAGTTTTGTACCAATCGTTTCGTTTATTGGTATTTTACTGAAAACTAAACTGAAAATGCATTCAAATTATTGTACTAACATTATTTCTTTACAGTGAATTTATTAAAGTTAAAGTAAACTTTTTTCTTATTTATACAATTTTTTTAACGTAGTTCACCCAAAAAAAGGCAGGCCGCCACTGTAGACGTAAGGGGCTACTGAGAAGAAAGAAAAGGGGAGAAGGTTGGGGGGTAAACCTAAACTGGGATCTGTGCAGCGAGATGTATGTTTGCATTAATTTTTAATTTCTGCATGTCAGTACTGTCGGGGAAACAAGAGACAGGGAGGGAGTTCCAGAGGCCAGCAGCACGAGGAAATAAGCTATTTGAGTAGAAGGCTCTCCGGCATCTGGCGACCGCCATAATGAATGGATGGGATTTAGTTGATTGTCGAGTTAGTCTAGTGAATTTACGTCGAGGGAGCACCAGAGTAGTCAATTCATCGGAGCATAATCCATTGAAGTATTTGTAAAACAAGCACAAGGATGCTACATTGCGGCGATGGGACAGGGACTGGAGCTTGTTTGACAGTGAGGGACCTATTAGGTTGGCGACTCTTTTTTGGATCTTGTCAAGGAGGGAGAAAGTAGTAGATGATGCACCAGCCCAGATGTGGCAACAATAATTCGTGCATGGGCAGATTGTGGCTTTGTAGACATACAGGAGGATGTCAGGTGTGATGAGTTTACTAGCACGGTAGAGAGAGTCAATGTCTTCAATGTATTTGTTCCAATTCATGTTACCTGTGAAGGTTAGGCCGAGGAGTTTGTATGATGAACTCTCAGGTTCGGTGTTATTGTAAATTCTAAACGTAAACAAACGCACTTCGATGATTTTAAGGAAACATAAATAAATTAAATCATATAGTTTTTTCTAAATCTTTGTGTTTAAAAAAATTACAATTTAATACAAATGTCGGTCACCTTAATTATTTAGAATCAAATAGATTTTTTTCGTTCAGTTTGTGTAAGGATGTGAAGATGACCGACGAACATACGATCTTTTATAAAAGGCAACATAAATATTCTACGTAGTAATTCTGTGTAAATGAAGATGATATATATATGTATGCTTTTAGAACTTCAAATCCTCCGACTGATTTATATAGTATTGGGAGTGATCGTGGTTCAAATCCCATTAATACATATGCATGTATATACATGTTATATTAATAAATATAATATGTGTATGTATAAATATAATATGTATATGTATATACATTTACACATATAAATATATATATACATATACATATATACATACATATATATGTTTATAAAGAAAAGATAAAAGTCGACTTCTCTTTTTTATCAGTCAGCCATAAAAAAATAATGGAATATAGTGATTAAGTTGTGTTGGTTTAATATTTTTCTATGCTCTGTTTTTGAAACATCTGGATGCTATGAGGACTCTGCTGTCTGATTGTAATATTGGCTAAATTTTGATGACCTTCCTACAAATTTGTGCCAATTAAGAGACCGATACGTACGTACACTAATACATTGCTGATGTTTAATGTGTATAACGTTTATACTCATTGATGAATATGCCATATTTTTTAATGATTCTGAGTTGTCATGTAATAGCTCTGGTAAATCCAAGTCATTGCCATAACTTATTTAATAGCTGCAGTATTTATTTGTATCTGATATACTTTATTTACTTCACCTTTCATCTATCTGCCTTTAAGGTGTTGTGTTCCTTGTTCTGTTTAGATACTATCTAAGATTAAGAATTTAATATAACTAATCTTATATATATATATATATATATATATATAGAGAGAGAGAGAGAGAGATAGAAGAAAAAAGAGTGATAAATATGCGACGATTGTCCAAATTTATTTCAAATTTACATTGTTCAATGCAAGGTTGTCAGTAATAAACTAGTGTTTATTTTTCTTTCCTTAAGCCAAGGCTTTTCAAAGATCGAAATCTTATCATCAGAGGAGAAATACAGATGGATAAGTTGGCTTTCGAAAAAACCAAAGTTCAAATATTTGAAAAATGTGAGAATTATTGTTAAAAATTATTAAAATAATTTTTGTCAAAAAACGTACTGAATGAAAGGAAAATTTCGTGAAAAAGATATACAATTGTCCGGGTGGTAAGTTTCCGTTAGAGAGAGAGAGAGAGAGAGAGAGAGAGACATTTGAATTTAAATATCAAGGCGAAATCCAATATAGTCTCTTTCTGCTAGTTATATCTGCTCACTCCTTCTCAATTCCCCTTTCCAGCTACGGATTTAATAGTATTTTTAATGATAGTGTTATTTTCTTTTGTATAGTTTGCTAATTCAATCTTGAGTGTTATATTTCGTCCTATTACCTCTTTATAGATACGGTGACTAAAGTAAGAGTCATAAACACGGTATAAAATAAGTAGGAGTCCAACAAAAAAGTAAAAGAGGAAAAGTCTGATGGGCAGAAACTACGCAAGAGATGAGTAACTCGGTAAGTTAATTGTGAATTAGCGGTAAGTATAACAATTGAAATAGATTTTTTTCAGACAAAATTCAATCATTAAATTAAGGTGCATTTAACGTGATTCCTTCGTGATTAAACAATGAAAGAAACAAAACTTACGAAACAAACGTAAATTAACTCAGTTTTAGTATTATATGCATATATAAAGTAAGGTATATATATATATATATATATATGCACCTACCCCTGGGTGTCAACTTGGAAGGTACTCTGCAAACCGTTTATTTCAGAAACACGATCTAATGATTATGGTTGCTATCATAACTACAATTGCTATACACTGCGTGCCAGAATTATATGCAAATCGAGTTTTAGTTCTATCTCTGATAGTTTTTAATAAAATTAGTGAAACCTGACACGTTATATGGACACACTAACACATGTTCAAATCTAAAATTCTAAG
Organism: Sepiola atlantica; assembly: GCA_963556195.1. NCBI lineage: Eukaryota > Metazoa > Mollusca > Cephalopoda > Sepiida > Sepiolidae > Sepiola > Sepiola atlantica. Next base: position 235,200,300 of record OY744515.1, on the reverse strand, counting down.
ATAATCTGCGCAATAGTAAACAAACGGTAGCCATTTTGGTGACTTGCAGCCTGTTTCCGCGTGCTAACGTTATATGCAAAATAGGACGTAGAGGTGCGTTGATTCAAGCTGAGAAGTCTAGAATTCTCCAAATATTCGTAATAACATATCTACCTTAAAAATAGCCAAAGAATTGGACCGCGATCATCGTATAATTAAACAATTTGTAATTAACCCTGAACCTTGTAACGGACGTTCTGACAAAGGGAAAATTCGTAAGAAATCACCTGTGTCGTATCGAGCCATGAATGGAATCAAGCAAAACAGTTTTTGAAAACGATACGTTCCTGATGTGTCCAAATAAACTCGATGCCGTATCCTGAGGACGGTTGCAAAATGTGTAAAGCCAGAGGTTCGCCCTCCATTAAAGGGTATCCACAAGAGAAAAAGAATGGAATGGGCAATAAATAACATGAAGGTACATTTTCAAACTGTTTTGTTCACCGATGAGTGTCGGGCAAGCCTTGATTGGCCTGATGGGTGCATGAGAGGATAGTACTGTAATAAATGTACACGTCCCCACCGGATCAGGCGTAAAAAAGTTGTGACAGTGTGATGTTTTTGACTGCAATCATTGGTAATGAGCTGGTAGGACCATTAAGAGTCGCAGATGGAGTGAAAATGACCGCCAAATGCTACATTAACTTCATTAAGGTACACCTTATAACCTGGCACAAGAATAATAATTTGTCATTCCGGAAAAAGATGGTAGTCATGCATGATAATGCACCGTTTTATTCTTCAAGGATAATCACTGAATATTTGGAGAGGTTTTTTGTCAGACATGGGAGAATCATGCATTAGCCAGTCTGTTTTCCAGATATAAATCCCATCGAAAATCTGTGGAGTATCTTGAAAAGTAAGATTTACTACGGAGGAAAGCAGTACAACTCCAAGGATGACCTCTGAAATGCTGTTCTGACTGCCGCCAAAGAAATTTCATCAGATGAACCAAACGTTTTTTTTCTTGTTATTAAAAATGTCAATTATATACAATATTGATTGTACTATGAAACTATATTAAAGATGTTTGCACTGTATTATTGTTGTTCTCAAATTACATATTCTAAATCATTTTTTAATTTTCCGTCACCATATTTGATACTTTAGCACTGATCTGCATGCACGTTTAAACAGGCTGCAAATCTCCAAAATGGTTACCATTTGTTTACTATGGCGCAGATTAGCTTCGAATTTTTGATTTGCACATGTGTTATTGTTGCAATATAACGTGCCAAGTTTCACTAATTTTTATTAAAAAACGATCGGAGTTAGATAAAGAAAAATTGATTTGCATATCATGTTGGCACACAGTGTATACACATATTCCCGGTCGTAGTAATTACATGCGTCTATCAGGTAATTTTTTTTCAGAAATTTCGAGTTGAACCCTTTATTTAATACGCTCGCATAGATTGCTATCAATCTGTTTTACATGAATTTTTAGATAAAACCTGTCGGTCATACATTTTATTTTATTTTATGTCTGGAGTTCTTAAATCAGGGAAAAAACTTGGAATCTACAGGTGGAATTCAATATAGAATATATGTTAATTAAAGCGTTTATATTGTTGCTAAGTTTTCAATGGGATAAAAACAACCTCCAACAAGCTAGGGAATACGACGGTCGAAACGGTGTGTATATAACAGCCATCACAAATCATATCTGCTATAACAAGAACACCTCATTTTAAGAAATTGCGTCAAAGGTTTTATATTAAAAAAAGTATTTTTTTTTTAATTTTAACCTCTTACTGTTTAGCCAGTATTAGATTATTTTATGATTTAGAAAAGGACTGATGTACACAACACAAAGCCATAGTCATCACATATTATTTTTGTTATTGGATATAGTCGTATTGACATAAGTCTCCGATATTAATTTAGTCAGTTTTTTTTTATTTGTTTTGTTTTTTAAATAAACATGCTTGCGCTATATAATGCTGACATGCGATATATATTCTTAACGATTCGTTATATACGATTATTTTCTTTACTATTTTACTTATAGCAGTTAGGGTATGGCTGATTAATACCTTTCACATGTGTATTGTTGTACAAATAACAATAATAGAATATAGATTAAGTGTAACCAATTGCACTACCCCAGACCGGTAGGCTAATCACGCACACATCACAAACTTTATAGACACGTTTTAATATAAGATCCATCATCTTTTACAACAATGTATTTTTGATGTATAAGTCAATAAAAATGTCGTTCAGGCAGATTGTTTTCTAGTGCCGTTTTAGAGCCTTTCCGATATCGACATAGATAAAACTGAATAGAAAGTTCAGATATCGTCGTGCATGGAACATTTAACCTAGCGTTTCTAGAATCCTGTTGCGCCATTGACATCGATACGACTGAATATAAACTTCGACATTTCTCATAATAATAGTTTATAAATGTATTATCAAATAGTGGCGCCTTTCTAGAAACGTTTTATCTTAATGGTCTAAAGAATTCTTCTGCAGTCGACACATGCACAACTTAATATAACGTCTAACTTCTGATAATAATATGCGTGTCACTCTATATGAGCTAAAAGTTATGGCATTAAGAAATCTCTTAATCTACTGACTGCCAACCACATATACATAACTGAATATTAAATCAAACTCTCTTTATGATGCATTAATATATGTATTAGCCAAAAGAGAAGTGCCGTTTATTCAACTTTTAATATAACTCCAGGTTACTGGATGTAAGGTAATCGATATCACAAGAACTGCATATAAACCAGTGGAATAATATGTCTATATGTGAATATTTCTATTCAGTACTGATAGGCATTTTTAGTCTATCGATATCGGCACGATTTAATATAATCTCCAACATCTATATTATAATACGCTATGGCAATTCCATGTTCGTACGTACATTATCGGCATCTTCTACCTCACAGAAAGTGGGATCGTCCAATCGTGGAAGACGCAATACATAAAAATATAAATTATTTAAATTTCATCTCATGCAACTGTAGCATCGAACGTGATACTCAAACTAAAAGATTTTTTTTGTAGCATCTATTCTGTCCAAAGTGGTACAATAATATCGTGCAGTCCGCGTTCGCGCTGGATGTCTATGGAATAAAAGATCAAAAACTCTTACAAGGTTGTGTTATTATATCACCATAACCAGATACATTTCGAAACTACATTAACCAGCGTACTTAGATAAGTACGTTTCACTGAACAAAAGGGATAGAATAATATCGGGGGGGGGGGAGGCTGTGTTCGCGTCGCACGGCAATAAAATGGTAATATTTTAAGTATTGCATTAATATACAACAGATGAAAGATACAACTGTAGAATTTACACGAGTCCTGATAGGCTTTTATAATAACTTACTTTTAAGTCAGCTCATGGAGACGATTATTTGGCCATTCGCATAGATTTCCTGGCCCCTTCGGAAATCTAGAAAATGTAAGGTCTAAATTATTCACTAAATGTATCTTTCATTCCACTTTTGTTTCGCTTACTGAGTCCCCTTTGTTATTTCATTTTTTACAGTGGTTGGATGTTAATGAATGATTTTATGTAATAAAAAGATCTGCCATGTGTTTACTTTAACAAATACAGATGTTTAACGAAGTGTTTAACGTTAATTAACATCAATATTATGACATTTTCTTTGCAATTAAATTTTCTTTTTCTGTTTTATTTTATTACTTTAAATTTTGTTTTTATTAATTTACTGTCACTCATTTACTATATTTAAAAATAATTGAATATATGTTAATATATTCCAATTTTTTATATATTTTAATATATTTTGTTTACTATTTTTTCACATTAATAAAATGTACTATTTTGATTGTTTAACCTAAATTTTCTTGAGGATTTATACTCCCTTGTCCATTTTATTTGTAAACGAAAAACAAAGACTAAAGTGTGTTTGTCTATTTATGGAAATCCATGATTCATCGTAGGCTATTGACACACAAGATTAATTCCCAATTCTTATATACCCCATGTTATATTTTTGAGCGGGGTGGGATATAATTTTTATTTTTGTTATTTTTAATTTTTGGAATATTTAACTTTTAGTTTTAAATCGTTATTTCTCCGACACCGGAAACGAAAAGAAGGCGGTCGGAGGTAACGTTGGCAAAATTAACAGATATAATAAAACAGATAACATTTGTTTTACTTGCCCACGACGTATGTATCGGTTAAATTTGCGCGTGTTGATGGCAAATTAGCTGAGGATTTAAATATCTTAGAGCAGTCACACAGCGATCGAGGTGGCATTTTCCGGGTAGAGGGAAATAAACAGAGGCTAAAGAGAGTCCGACATAGGGGGCAAACTATAGAGCATCTTTGTTTGGATTTGAAACTGACGGTACCGATGTTATTATGATATTCTTTATATATATATATATATATATATATATATATATATATATATATATATATATATATATATATTCGCCAGGATAGAGCGCACGCGTCGAGGTTTGGTGTGTGTGCTCTCAATCCACGGTCTTCCCATCCTCCTTGACACTTTCCTGACTATTTTGTGTGGTATCGGCCGTAGCTGGTGCTATTTTTTTGGTGAAGCCAGTTTATAAGATGTATTGCAGTTGCAGTTCCTTGGGGTTCACGTTGTGTTCATTCTATAGGTTTTTCTATTACTTTAGCAACTTCCATGCGGTTTGTTAGTAATCGCAGTTATTTCGGTTAGTTCCAACGTTCGAGTATTTTCCTAAACATTTAATCAGTTATCATCATTACCGCTCTTTGTACAGTTTCCCTTTGCTTTCAATTTCTCTGTGACAGTTTCTAGTACTTTTAGAATTGTTGGTATTATTCTAACCTTTTTTCAAATTCGATGTTCCTTTCAGATCTCTAGCAAAGTCCGTGTATTTTCTTCGTTGTATTCTATCTTCTTGATATTTACCAGGTGGGCTGCTGGGATGTCAAAATATACAATTTGGCCTTTTTTCTATCGTTACTATCATGACGTCAGATCTCCTTGTTTGAATGATTTCATCTGTTTTAAACTCTTTGTCACAGAAAATTTTGTGATTTTCGTTTTCCAGTACTGTATCCAGTTTGTGTCTGTACTAGTTGGATGCGTATTCAAAATGCAGTCGTTTGCATAGTTCTCAGTGTACTGCTTTCTTTACTAAGTCGTGTAGGTTCTTGTATTCATTTAGGGCTAGTTTAATTCATTCACTTATTATGTGATTTGCTGTTTCTTCTACATAATCTACATTTACTGTTTTCTCAGTTGGACGTATTTAAGATTTAATATACTTAATTTATCGCATTGTTACGTGTAGCTTTAGGTAGCGATGCCGTTACTCTGTTTAAGTTTCCTTTTCTTAGCCATGCACGGACGTTTTCGTGTATTCTCTTGTCATTCTTTTGAATCATCCATGTAGCTGATTATTTTCCCAATTTTTCGTTTTCATGTTTTTCTATTTCTGGTATCACTGCTTCCTTAATTGTTCATTTTGACGGTGGTTCTTGGTGCGGTCATCAGCCTTTCGGTGTTCTTGGTCGTGTATGTTTCCAATTCATTTTGTGTCTTCCTCACAGTCTTCTTTACTTGCAAGTCTATTTCCCTGTTCGCTCTTGTTCACGTAGAGTATGTCTGCATCATGGTTCGGTTGTAGTACATTGTACATGAGTATTTATTTCCTAGTCTTCTGGTCAACGTGTCTAAGTTCTCTTTTCTCAGCCTATGAATGGTCTAGAGTATATTATTACTTCTCAGATGATTATTTCTATTTTATTTCAACTATTTAATTTCGTTTCTAAGTTGTGTGTCGTTCTTGCCCGGTATGCTTTTCCAATCTACTCTATCATTTCTTTATATCTGATGATGACTGCTTCCAGAAATCATATCTTAGTCAGGCAATTCTATGCCTTCTACTGTCTCCAGTTGTTCCCGTTTTCACTTATAACAATGCACACTTTCCATTCTGAATTCAGTTTGAATTCCTGTCTCAAGTTTCTGGTCGTGTTTATCTGCTTTTCCAGGTCGTTTCGCTTTTTAAAAATAACTTGAGGTCGTCCATATACATGAGGTGTTTTATTATTTCTTCTATGTCTGTGAATTGTTATTCAGCATCACAGTTCCTGAATATGGTTCATTATAATCATAATCATCATCATCATTTGGGAAAGTATTCATTTAGGTTTATTATTATAATTATATAGGATAGTTTCACTATAATATATATATATATATAATATATATATATATATATGTATATATATATATATATATATATATATATATATATATATATATATGTATAAGTGTATATATGCATGCATGTGCATATGTGTCTTGCTTAAAGTTAGACATCTTAAACATTAGATTTTGTTAAAAAATAAAAGTAATGAAAAAACAAATTTGAAATATGAAAAGCGTTGATATAGATATAGGTATTTGTCTATGTATTTAAAAGTAGTCCATGTATTGTCGTTTTATGACGTGACTCTGTACGTGCGTGTAGTCCTGAGTGTGTTTTTAGAAAATCAATTTACTAATTCTTACCAAAAATATATACAGGTAGGAAAATACATACCTACTTTGACTGAAACATTGGCTCAGCTGAGTGTAAGTCCCAATGCATATATTGCGTTTACTTACACTGGTGGATGTATTAACCCCGCTTTCTTGAGCTATTTATGTAATAGCAGTTCGTGGGTAATGCATCAGTTACAAAGAACTGTCTACATTATATAAAAGGGTTGATAGATCGTAAAACAACCAAACTCAAGTTTTAAAATAGTGCTTTACGAACCTTTTCTGTGACAGTTATAATTTATGTGTGCATTTCATCTAAATATAATGTGTATGTATGTATGTATCTTCTATGTGTATGTGTACATGTATGCTTGTAAGTTTGAAACGAAATATAAAATCAATTGTACGGTGTTAAATAAAATATATGGAATAAAAAACACTTATACACTATTGAAGAATTTATTATGTTTTTCTTACTTTGTCTGTTTGTGCGTAAATCGCAAGGTTTCATTGGTTGACTGTAACCGTATTAGATAACATTCAACAATTCAGGAAAGTGACGTATTATTTGTTGTAAATAACGTTTTTGTTGAAAACCTAAATATTGCCAACGTTCAATAATATATATATATATATATATATATATATATATATATATATATATATATATATATATATATAAATGTACTCCTCGTTGAAAAACACTGCAAGCGTTCAGATGAAAGGGAGAAGCAAACTGCAAGTCAGACAACCCTCAACATCTGAAATGCATTGGTGAAAATATAATCCACTCTATTGTCATTGTTTAATTATTTTACCATTTTTCTTTTCTGTGCCGATGTATATGTTTTTGTCTTTCGTTTCGTTTTATTTAAAAGATTCTAGTTTAGTACATTTATCGCGTCATTATATATATTTTTAATATCAACAAGTTAGATGTTATTTTATATGAAAATCCGTGCGAACACTGGCCAAGCATTCTTGTATTTCTTTATTTATTTTCAGCAAAATGTAGTCTGGTATCAAAGAAAAATTATTTTTTATTTCTTCTTTTTGAAGGGGTATGCAATTTTTGAACATCTATTTTTTTTATTTCGTCTTTTTTTATGAATGAGCTGCATAGATTCCAGAAAATTACATTTTTATTTGACAGTTGAGAAAGGCCAGGTGCATTGATTTTATGCAAACACACGCACATCAATGTACACACTAAGACACATATATGTACAGTGGAATTCTTATTTCACACTTAAATATATATATATATATATATATATATATATACATTTATATATATATATATATGTGTGTGTGTGTGGGTGTGTTTGTGTGTATGTATATGTACATTTAAGTGTGAAAAAAAATCAGTATAGATTTGTTTTTAATACTCGTTTTTCTTTTGAATCTAGAGACACCTTTCGTACATACATTAATATATATATACATATATATATATATATATATATATATATATATATATATATATACATATATATATATATATATGTGTGTGTAAGCGTGTGTTTATATATATATATATATATATATATATATATGTGTGTGTGTGTGTGTGTGTGTGTGTGTATTTGTTCATGTCGTGACTGCATTTTGTGTGTGTGTGTAAATATCCACCGAAGCCAGCAAAAACGCATTTACTAAGAAGTCTGAAAAGAGTTCATATTTCCCAGAACATTTTTTCAGTAAGAAACAGAATGTTGAATTTCGTTACATGTGTGTCTAAAGCAATGGTTCTCAGGTTTTTTGTTAGTATTATTTCATGATTTTTCCTCATCTTCGAAACAGATGAACGCTCCCAGCACCAATGAAGAAAAGTTCTATATTCTAAAAAAGTTTTAATTAACTCAATTACTGCAAGTGTATTCCAATGTAATTAATTCCTGCAAAGCACTGTCAGACATAGTTCTTATTGCATTATTAGTTCACTATGTCACCCATCTCAAACTGATATTGAACGATAATTTTAAGTTCAGTTCATTTTTTTGTCTGCATTTAGAAAACATTAGTGCACAAAACACAGGAGTTGTCTTTCATTTGATGGTAGTTTAGGCTTGAAAGTTTTACTTACAAAAAATATATAGTCTACTATAAACTAATTTTATTTGTTTGTTTTTTTTTATTCATCACTTTGCTCTTCTGAGTAATGCCACATATTTTAATTATATATAAGAAACACAAACACATATATAACTTTAATAGGTTCAAATATTCCTGATAAATGCTCAATCAAAGATGAGTACTTATTATATTTTATATATGTATATGATCGCTTCAATGTCGTGTTAGATCCTTAATATTGCTTTATTAATAAAGGTTGACTCAATGTCAGTGTATGTCGCATTGTTACAAGTGAAACGAAGTATGCATGATGTGCATAGTATTTGGGTTTATCCGTTTTCTCAATATTACATGCATTATCATGAGAAAGCATATATACAAAAATACATATAATATATATATATATATATAATATTTGTTATTGTTTATTATCTATGTACGTATACGTTTCGTCGGGACTCATCAGCATAGAGATATGACTATTCACTACCATTCATGCGATTCGAAAGCCCAGATTACAAGTATTTTTCAACTCAAAATTGACATCTTTAACCACTGGGCCAATTGTGAACAGCGAATAACCGATGATAATTTTACACGTTATCGGCGGGCTTAACGACCAGAGTGTTCTAGTTATTTTTAAAGGAACGAACGATGCATTATATATATATATATATATATATATATATATATATATATATATATATATATATATATATATATATGTATGCATTATAGGTGACTAAATGTGATATAATCAACATTTGTTTCCCAAAGTGATGCTCTCATATAATTTAATTAAACAAAACACATGCAAATATATTCTTCAGTGTTTAGATTGAGTATTGTTAAAAACAAAATTTCAAAATTTTTTTCGGATACGCCATTTTAGAAATGTCTGAGAAAGTTACGTTTTACTTACTAAGTTTCTCTTTATCACGGTCACTTTCTCCAACTGTTTGATTCCCGCTTTTTATAGGGGAACTATCATTTTCATAGGGTGTCTATCATTTTTATAGGGTATCTATCATTTTCGCTTTTGCAACTATCTCTCTCGCTATCTTTCTGTTTATGAACAGTCAAAAGTAATAAAAATGTAAAGACTAAAAATAATAGAATATTATATACAAATGGAAATGTTATCACGTGTAGTAATTTCAATTAACTGTAAGTGAAGTGGATAGAGGGTAAGGTATAGCGAGCGAAGATTATATTTGGATGTTGGAGTTTTTAATAATTAACTGGTGTTTCAAATTCATTTCATCCTGATTCTAATCTATAACCTATATATATATATATATATATATATATACATATATATATACATATATACATATATGTGTATGTGAATATATATAGAGAGAAAGATTATATATATACATATATACATATATATATGCACATATATATATATATATATATATATAACATATAGATAATAAACAATAACAAATATTTTATATTTGTAGCTCCTAGTAAAATAAGTAGAGCACACTAAATGGTAGTACAAACACAGCATGACGTCACTTGCTTTATATGCATCATTCCTTCTTTAATAGAAGTAGAATGCCTGGATATCGTGCCGCTTTTAAATGTGTTAAAATTATCATTGTTTATCGGCTATTCAAATATTGGCCGCGCGGTTAACGACGATGATTTGAGTTGAAAACTACTTGCAATCCAGGTTTTCGAATCGTACGACCGGTAGTGAATAGTCATATCTCTATGCTGATGAGTCCTGATTGAAAAGGGACGATACGTATACGTACATAGATAATAAACAATAACAAATATTATATATATATATATATATATATATATATATATATATATATATATATATATATATATATATATTCTTAATAAACAAATAAAGCAATGTAAAAGTGAACGTTAATGTTTCTATAAAGACATTGTATCTATATTATTCCCAACCCTTGTCCCGTGGCGCAGTGGTAAGTGCTAGCGACTATAAACTAGATAATTGAAGGTTCGATCCCTGGGTTAGAATGTGTGATAGTCTAGCCGTACAAAAACGGTTTGATACAGCGAAAACGTATTTCTCTGTATGAAATAAATAAATTTATTACATTTAAATTTTACTTAACTGCACATGTATCTTTAAGTTCGAGTTCATAGTTGTTCATTTGTATACCACCTAAATCTGTCCATTTGACATATATATATATATATATATATATATATATATATATATATATATATATATATATATATATATATATATATATATATATATATATATGTTAGTATCCCTGGTAATTAACTGCATTTTCTTCCGTTGTTCCAAATGCCTCAAAGCTTCTTTAGGCAATATATATATATATATATATATATATATATATATATATATATATATATATGAGAAGAATGTTGTAGTTCGCTTAGAGCATTGTGTATAGTGTAAGAATAATATTTTGGAGGCGATAACAATGCGTTGTTAAAGTGACACATATACGACACGTGGAATCGTAAAAACAAAGTGACAATATTGAAAAGTCAATAATTTTCAAGAATTTTTTATTTTATTTATTTACAAGTGTATCGTTGACCGTGGTGTTAGGTTGGAGTGTGTCCTTTTCATTATTATTTTTTAATTTTCGAGGGTATCCCTCCTCCTCAGAAATAAAATTAATACAGCCACTCGTTGGAGTATGTTTTTTGCCAAAAGCCGGGGCCGGAAATGCTGGGTTGTTTTTATTAGCAGGTCCGCAGAGGTTTGTTTATTTATTATTTATTTTTTGTTTTTTTCTTATATAATTTATTATTTACTATTTTTAATATATATATATATATATGAGAAAGGAAGGATGAGAGTAATCCGACGTAATGGAAAATGAAAAAGGAAAAACTAAGAGATATTTTTTTACATATATTCATCAACGTTTCGTCTTTATTTGTAAGATTTCCTCAGGATGATAATTTTTAGAAAAATGGCAAGCAAGTACATCGAAATATTGGGTTGACATGATGGGTTGATGAGAAAAAGTTGTAGCCCTAACTGCTGAGAGCGCTGGACCAAGATCCGGGCTAAGAGAAGTCAGTCAGTGGCAGTAGGTGAAATGAATGTAGATGGCTGTGAGTGAAAAAGGGGAGGGTGGGACGGTTAGTAAATTTGTGTGAGAGAGAGGAGGGGGTACTGAGTTTTTGTTTATCGTGGTGAGGTGTAGCATGGATTTTGAGGGGATGGGGAAAGAGGAGGAACGGGTGAACTCTGTGTCTTTGGTATGTAGGTAGTGTCATAATTTTAGAAAAATATTTTAAGAAATGAAGATAATTTGAAAATAGGCGGGGTGGGTGGGTAAGAGTGGGAAAAAGTAGTCGAATGGGTGAGATGGGTGAGGGGAGATTTTCTTGCGGTTAGGTGTGAAATATTTGGAGGGTAGGAGTATTTACAGTATATATCAGGAATGTGTGAATATAAGTGAGTTAGAAGGAAAGTGTTGAAATCTGCTGTGAACATGACAATGAGGGGAAACAAATAGAAAGAGGAGAAAAGTAGTATTAATTTTGGCGAGAAATAGGTGAAATATAGTTTTGTGAAGGCAGTGTTGATGGTTTGAAATTAAATTGATGACAAAAGGGGTTTAAATATCTAAATATTTGTGAGGATGTCTAGATTGTGTTCATTGGTAAGGCTGTTATTTGTGGTTAAGTGGTTTATATTCGTAGTGAATGAAAATGTATGTGAGGAGGGGTGTGTGCGTGAGTGTGTATGCGGGGACTTGTATATAAGTACAATTGAGAACGAAGAGAAGAAAGGTTAGCCATGATCTAGGTTTAGTTTATGATCAGTCATGATAATTTTGCTTATTAAAGGGGATAGAATGTAGAAGTCATTTCGTTGTCTTATGGTGTTGGAGACTGTTATTAGTGCTGTTTCCAGTAGTCTTCGCCGAGCTTTGTTATGAATGTGTTTTGTGATTTTGGCCTGTTCAAATTTGAAAGCATGATCGTGCTCTAACACATGGGGAAAAAGTACATTGAGAGAGTTATTGTTTTGTATGTCCCTTGTTTGTTCGCTCAATCTTTTTTTCAATTCGCGTTGCGTTTCCCCCTAACCTCTCATAAAATTATCATCCTGAGGAAGTCTTACAAACAAAGACGAAACGTTGATGAATATTTTAAAAAGAAAATATATCTTGGTTTTTCCTTTTTCATTTCCCATATATATATATATATATATATATATATATATATATATATATATATATATATATATATATATATATATATAAAGTATTTTGTATATTTGCAAAGTTAATACCTCATTGAAACATTTTATTAATCGATTTAAAAGTGCATTACATTTGGAAATGAATAATCAAATAATAAACGCCTTTTCTAACTGTCTATTGCATACACACACACGCGCTAAAGTAGATTACGTATAATTTACATAATGCATTAGTTTGGTTAAAATCTGCACTTAAGAAAGTTTGAACGGCGAGTCAATAATTTGTTTAAATTTATCTATTATCTGTATACATCGGAAATTGTTCAGTAAATGAAAAGAAACATTATTTATATATGATACAGAAATGATTGTATCCATCAAATATTTTCATTTTATGGCTACACATTTGATTCTAATTTGTATTCTTTATCTTCTGCACGTGTAGCTACTTTGGTATATTACTATTCACTGTTTACCATCGACTGAACATTAGGGACCTCCAACCGCAGCCAGAAAATCATTGATGTCACCTGTTTTTGCTTTCTTTAAGAAATTCATACATTCGCGTTCTACTTAACGTTTTTACAAATATCTCTAACATAAAGTTATACTTCTACGAAGTTGTTTTAAAGTAAAATAGTTTATTTAAAGATCTAATTCGGAAATGAACATTTCTTTATCTTGCGATACAAGTACGATTATTTTTCCACGGCTAGATGTATTGTTTACACAAAAAGCGGCATTATTATGTGAGTCATTGCTAGATGTTATTGACCTATGGATTTCCAAAAGTGATGGAATTACTTTCATTATATTAACGGTTTTTTAACCCTCTTTTATTTAAATTTTCCTTAAGTTTCACATTTTGGAGACAGATTATTACTTTTTTACCGAAAAATAAAAAAGAATATCGTAAATAACTAGTATTTTCTTTGTTTAAGGAAAGACTATTAAAATTGATCATTTTAGGATTTTGATATTTACAAATACTATATATATATATATTTCAAAATTTTAGATAACTCGTTCAAGCACCCACATAAATACAGCACTATTTAAAATAAGAACTCTATTAAAATTTCTTACTCCACAATGCCCAATATAGCACAAACCATCATCACATCTAACAACAAAAAAAAATAAATCTGCCCAACAAACAGCACCTACCATACACCCCACTAATAACTGCAACTGCCAAAAATCTAGAGAATGCCCATTAAACGGTGATTGCATACAAAGCAACGTTATATATTCCTGTACTGTTAAACAATACACCATTACACAAATTAATACCAATACACAAATTAATACCAATATGCAAAATAATGCCAACATACTATCTCCCCCTTTTCCCCTCAACCACTCCCATCAGCAACCCCTCCACTAAATAACACCCTCCACACTGACCAACAACTACCACTAACTAATAATGGATCCGATCTCATCTTCCAAGACACCCCATTTTCCCCAACCAATAACCCTAACTTAAACTTCGACCAGAATCCGAGCATACAAACCGTAAGCATCCCCAATAATATAAACAACACAAATAATATAACAACAACCCCCCACAAAAGTTATACCTATATTGGTGCTAGTGCTTTCCCGATAAAGACTCGAATCTCTAACCATATCTACTCTTTTAAACACAATAATAATAGTACCACTAGCACTTCTCTTTCCAACCTAATAAAAAGCTTTAACATCAAAAAGATTTCCTACTCCCTCAGTTGGTCTATATTAAAAAAGTCAAACTCATATACTCCTGGTTCTACCTTCTGCCAACTATGTACCTTGGAAACTTATATGATAGCTACTGCACCCAAGAACTTAAATGTTATTAACTCCAAAAATGAACTTATTTCAAATTGCAGACACAAACGGAAATTTAAATACATTAATTTCTTTACTCCCCCTGGCACTCCTCCTCCCAGCCAATAAATCCCCCCGTTTATTTAGCATTTGACAAATCTCTAAACTATATCCCAGGGTAACCTTGTAATTTCTATTCTTAACGCCCATAATCTCATTAATTAACCCTCCCAATAAATGTTTCCTCCCCTTTGCACCTTACAACTATATCTACCCGTAACACCTTTAGTAGATTGAACTAACATTATTCCTCCTACTTCCCACCGATCATTAACATATCTAATATCTAGACATTTATACCTCATCTGCAATCTAGCTCCATTCATCCTTTTATTCAGCTCTACTCCTAACCTCTTATATCTATCACTTTTTTCTCCTATCCGTAAACCCACCCACAAATTCCTTCATGGCCTCTTATTCTCACCCCCTTATTATCTCCCACACATCCACTATATCGTATTTATATTGGACTCCTCCTAATTGCAACATCTTCCCCTGAAAATTTTTTTGTCCTCCTTTTAACAACGATCTTTGTATTCCCCTCCAATTGGGTCCATTTATATCCCCCTGTAATTCTTATTAGATCTCTAACACACTAACATCAAAATTTAAGTCTGCTTAATTTTTAAATCCAACCCTGGCCCATAACACCTATATTAATTCAACTGTTACTAGCATTTCTGTCCTATCTCCTTAATAGCCTCCATACCCCCCTTGAGAAATTTTTTTTAACTAATTGATTGATTCAGGCTAATTGCATAACTACTTATTTTGGCCTATTTTGAATAATCCTAATCCCTCTAACTACTCGCGAGCCATTTTCTATCGGTCTATTCTCTTTTTGCTCACCTTATCTCATCGTTGACTAATTTCACCCCCATCCCCTCAAATCATATTTTCATACTACTTGGAAACCACTTGCAAGCTTCCCTTATAATTTAATTTTAAACTGTAATTGTTAATTGTTACCCTGTTACGAATCACTCACCATTTAAACTATAGATTATAACACTGACACTGCACTCAAGTTTTGATTGAACCAACCCAATTCCACCCCCTATTACTTGTAATCGAAACAAATTGTTTCAAACAATCTATCCTTATCCCTTACACTGTTCCTCTCTCCTAAATTTCAATATAACCGAGTAGGACAGACTTGATCTTTAATTTCACTAACTCTTTTCTCATTAATTTATTTACCCCTCTTGTCTCCTTGGCCATTTAATGTCCCTCCTAACTATTCATCAAGCCCTTAATTTGGTTTTAAAATAATTTTTTTTTAAATTAACTATTCCCTAGCTCCTTTTAAATTTTAATTTTTAATTATAAATTTTAAATTTTAATCATTCACTCTCTCACCCTCCTCTATTTATTTTACCATGCTTTTAACTAATTCTACTTTAACCCTTTTTAAACCCCCAGAAACCATAGCTGGTAACTACAATTTAATTTGCTCTTAGCGGCCTGAAATGTTAGAAGCTCACTCATTTGAATTCTATTTTTAGAATCAGCAATCTCTATACCCACATCCCGCTTCAGATTAATCCCACCCTCCAAAACCTACATCCTACCGCCCGCCCACACCCTCAACCTCCCTGTCACTTTAACTGCATCCCCATACCAACCCTTCCTCATTTTCCTTCTCCCTCCTTTTTTATTTCCCCCCAACTCACAAAGCGGCCATTTAAACAATCCCGTACCTCATAAACCCTCCCCCTAACCCCAAATCTTTAACCACTTTGCCTTTTTTATCTCTTTTGGATTTAAACCTTGAATGAGATATCATCTGTTTTATTTGGTCCTGGAAGTATATCTAAAAAATCCCCTTTAAGTGCGTCTGAACTCACCTATATTTTGAGCACTTTCTCCACACTGCTCCCACGCAAAAAGTTTATCTTCACATTATACAATTCATCGGACTTTTTTTCAACGGAAATTTACCACCCGGACAATTTGCATATCTTTTTCACGGAACTTTTCTTTTCATTCACTGCGTTTTTTTAACAAAAATTCTTTTAATAATAATTTTCATACTTTTCAAATATTTGAACTTTGTTTTTTTTTAAAGCCAACTTATCCATCTGTATTTCTCCTCTGATGATAAGATTTCGATCTTTGAAAAGCCTTGGCTGAAGGAAAGAATAATAAACACTAGTTTATTACTGAATACACCTTGCATTGAACAATTGAAATTTGAAATAAATTTGGACAATCGTCGCATATTTATCACTCTTTTTTCTTCTATCTCTCTCTCTCTATCTCTCTCTCTCTCTCTCTATATATATATATATATATATATATATATATATATATATATATATATATATATAGTCAGCGAAACAGGTGACAATGAGGGAGTTCCAAATGTTATATTATGGAGGGGGCCTCATATATTTGGAAACGATTACGTTAGCTAGTATGGATTATGGTTGGGGTCAGTTGAAACAATGAGTGCGGGTTAAGCTGACATGCACTGGAGGGGATTGTTATAAGTGAATCACTTTTGTCAAACCATAACAAAGTTACAAATTCGGCGCCGACACAGGGAGTCTTTGGTCAGAGAAAATTTAATATGGAACGATTGTGAATGGCGTATCTGATTGGTGGACGGAGGCAACTATCTGTTGCATCATTTGTTTTTCTCGAAAAATAGAGTTTTTAAACAGAGAACGTTTTGGAATCTCGCAGTGTTAAGTCCTACCATGTAGTCGCTCTTCCTGAAGCAAGCGGACCCATGAAAAATGGGCTAAATAGTTATGGTCTGGATCGCGAATCAGATCCGACATATATCCCCGTGCATCCGTCACACTCCACAACGAAAAGTATGAATGAGACGAATAGAAGAAACGGATGGACGGAAATCCCTCCACAACCAAGACAGAAGAATAAAAGTGTTGAATCTCTATCTGAGAAAAACTGTCTCCGAGTTTTGTCTCTTGTTTGAAAACAAATTTGTCCACAGAACCAAGACCACCAGAATCGATAACGACCAGAGACGTAATCGAACCACGGCACAGAGTACGACGACGACCGGTACACGAAGAAGAAAACTGTTAGGTAAGTGTTTGTGTATAACATTTTCGGGTCCTAATTTGAAGGTGAAAAGAAAATATGTGGCGGTTATAAAAAGAAAGAAAAAGTGTAACATTTTTAATATCAGTAAAGTGTTAAATAGAAGATATGCTTAAAAAGAAATGTTTAAAATACAATGTTTAAAAAAGTATAGTGTTTAAAATAAGTTTTTAAAATATATTAAGAACTTTAAATCGATTTTATGAGACGTGCCTTGGCCGACGCTTCCACGAGAGACCTCTGTGTTATTTCGACTTTCGTTTAAAATGTAGCGGGAAGCGTTGGCCCTGAGGTTTTGTCAGTCCGAAGTATAATAATCAATAGGTGTAACGTATATTATATATATTGATATTTATAGAAAAAAAGCCATAATGTAACAAATGCGTTTTGGTGCCGTGATCGGCTTTTCGACAGGCGCACGGCTAATAAGCAAACGTTGCGTATAACACGTTCAGTGTGAAAAAAAACATAAAGATGACCATTTGTAAAAGAACCACCGATAGAGAATCTTATTGCAAAAGACCAACGGACAGAGACTTTTTAAATCAACACTGGAAAGAAGCAAAATACATGTTCAATCTTCTTCCACAGGTTAACCAAAAGAAAAAAACAATTAAATTGATAGAAAAAAAAATAGAATAATGTAACACAAAGGGTTATAATTCTGTTTTTTTTTAATATAACAATTATAATAATTTGTTGGTTCTTCTAGGAATGATATGTATTCAATTAAAACAGTAGTTATCATTTTTGTTTTTTTCCAAAACATAACTTTTTACAAATGTTATTTTTTACACCTCTAATAAATTATTATCATCAAATTATTTTTGTTCCGTTAAATATAGTAAAATATGTCCTATAATTCTGAATAAATAAATATTTTAATTAAAAAAGGTATAATTAATGATATAAATAAATAAATAAATAATAATAATAATAATAATAATAATAATAATAATAATAATAATAATAATAATAATAATAATAATAATATATACATAATATATATAATACTTACTTTTGTCGACGTGTCGTGCAAAGAGGTTTTTTTAGAATGTAAACACAAGACCACACGTGAGTTTGCAAAAATATCACTTTCACTTTAGCAATTGACTCGGATGTACTGGGCTTCTATAGTTTTGTATCTTCAGAGAAATGACGAAAAATGCTAACTTACTACAAGCAAATACGTATGCTTTTCGGAAGTAAATATTATTAAGTTGATATCAATGTTGGTATTTCACGATTAATAACAGTTAGGGATATGTTATATTAAAATATTTTTTTTATTGAGAAGGAGTATTTTCGGAATAGTTATTTACACTTGTACTTTGGCTGAATGATGAATTCGTTTAAATAGATTAAAATCTCTGAAAAATAATTTATTTTGCAGAACATTTTTTTCTTTGCAATGCAATAGATCACAGTATATTTTATTGAGAAAATGTAATAAACAATTTATAAAAAATAATAATATTGCATTTATTTCTACTTTTAAGTTGTGAAATTACGGACCAATTTACGAAATTACGCCCCTAAAAAATATGATAAAGTTAATCGGATGTGTTTAAGACAATTTTGCTTCATATAACATAGAAGTTTCGACCGACCTTGATATATGTCGTTCAGATTTCCTAAAATGAAATAAGGGGGTATCACAAACAAAAAATCTTTTCCTTAATATATTTTACGAAAACCGTATTTTTAAGATAAATTAGGACAACATTTAATAAGTACTGAAAGTTTCGTGAAAATCTGACCATAACTTGATTTTTGCAAGATTTATTAAATATGTGTCTATCAGAGCGCGTAAAATGGCCACTACATAAAGAACGTTGTTTTAAGGCGTAAATAAAGTACACACGTTTTTGTTTCTCAGTTTCATTATTTTCGTACGCTGAAATTTTTTTTAAAATCATCACCAGTTTATTTTAGGTTTCGTCTTTTGAATGCTAAAAAAATTATGATGATAATCTTAATTTTATTAAAGATACATCGTTTTACATATAGGGGGTAAATTCAGTGGTTAACTTTTGAGGTCCCTACTGAACAGGCATTCACTTGTTAGCGAACGAGTTGGGGTTTTGGTTATTCAAAAAGTAGTTATGCTATTGCATATTCTTCTTAATTTACTCACTGTCCGTAGTTTCGCTGGCCCGTAGGGGCACTTCTAACGTCGAAACGGTACCCTTATGGAGAACGCACCGCGTTTCCGTGACTTCGCGTCGTAAACGTTCGGGCAGGTCTCGAAAGCGTCCGAGAGTTGAAGAAACTATTAGCCAATCACGTTGCAACATACATTAGACAATCAGGCTTCAGCATGCATTAGACCAGGTGTTCTCAACCTTTTTACCGTTAAGTACCTTCTGAGTTATTAAAGCATCTTCCCGAATCCCCAATAATGTAACAATGAACTTAATGGTAATTAATTAACTAACGCATTATGCTAGAATAATTCTGCAAGGGATATTATAAAATTATTATAATTTTGATGACCTTTTTCAGAAGAAACATCAGTATTACAAATACTTTGCAATGATGCTACACAAGCAGAAGTGAAACAGTATTTTCTTAAGTGTCAATCAATCATGAACTACAGTGTGAGGGCTGTGCTTGTTTGTTACAAGTTTCTCAATCCCAGGAGCCGTATTAGACTGGCACACTCGCAGGTCATGCTAGACAGTCAGTCATGATCAATGTTTAGTTTTCATATTAAGCAGCGCTCGAAATCATTTCTCGCACAGGTAAGTACTAGGAAACATCAGTAAAGAGTTCAAAACTTCTTAAGATACAACAGGTAAAGTTCACTAAATTTAGACCAGAACTTGGTGAGAGAAAGAGTTTCAAATGCATCTTTTGCTACAGTCGTTTACCAAATCTAAGAATTATTCTTTCATGCTATCTGGAAGAATATAGATATTGACAATGAATTGGTTACTAATTTTGATTCCATTGCACTCATTCCGAGAAAGTAAGACTTCAATACCATCGGCAAAGAAGCAAAATGTGATTTCACAAGCTGCACCACATCTACTTCTCCAGTGTTTTTTACTTTCATCAACTGCCTTGATTCCCACCTTTGGCCTTGCCTTCCCAAAGTTCTAACTTCATTTGTCATTCTAACTTAGTTTGTTCGTGAAATCAATCCCAAAAAACATTTGTACACTATTTTTTTTAACAAATATAGATTTAATAGTTAATACAACTTCACAATTATTTTCGCATTTTTAGCTATTGTTACAGAAACAACTGTATTTATCCAATTTCTTGTTTCCTTCGATGTATTTATCGAATATATCATATCTTCGAATATATTTCAGTGCTCCATTACATATAGGTTTGAGTGCTCGCTAAGACACTGACTTTTTGTTGGTCATTTAATTTGTCATTATTAATATAATATATTTACCTTTTTTCTTTTTGAATTATTACTTATATATTGATATATGTTTTTTGTAAACCAATAATAGAAGCAACTTTATGAATACACAAGCACTGAATTTCATAATCTACAACTATTACTATACACCCATCTTTCATCAGCCAGCTAAGTACCCCTAATAATCTTGTTGTTAACCGCTGGGGTTCGCGAACCCTATGTTGAGAACTCCTAAATTAGACAATCAGGTTGCAAGTAAGCAGACGAGGACTTTAAGAAGAAATTAATTTTTACGATCTGCAGCACGTTAACAAAGAATAATGAATTTCTACGATCTGTGTCAGCGTTTTGAAACCCCCGAAGGACTCATTGAGTTCTGTCAGCAACGGTCACTTCTAGACAAAGACAAACCCTAACCCTAAACCCTAAGCGTAAATCCTTACTAAAACGTTAAAAAGAAAAAAAAACATTGAAAGAAAATTAAAAAGATACAAACAAAAAATTGGATAAATACAATTGTTTCGTTGTTAGTAACATCAAACAGATATTTTGGAAACTTTTCGGTGCACAAAAGAACAACAGTTTATTTAAAAACATTTGATTAATATTTGTTCATTTGACAGGAAACATAAGCATCTAATTAATAACAGTGTTTAGCTATTGTTTGTTTGTTCTTTTTTATATATGTATTTAACTTAGGTTTTATTCGATTACATTATCGTCTTCCAGTCTTCAATTTATCGTTTGGCAGTTTTCGCCATGTAAACTCTCGGGCTCTTCTGAGATCTGCCCGAATGTTGACGACCCGAAGTCACGGAGTCTCGGTGCGTTCTCTATAAGAGTACACAAAAAAAAACAATACTCACCGCTGCCCCTCCTTTCAGTTTTCAGCTCTTCACGTGCAGGTTCAAAATTACAACTTCAGTCCATTTCGTGATGTTGTCCTTCCACTTCATTCTTGGCTAATCTTCCTTGAACTGTTTACTGTACCTTTGAAGATTGTCTTCGTCAGTTCACTCGGTCCCCTTAATTTCACAACTCCGAAATATTGAAAATTAAACAAACCAATGTTGCATCCTTGTACATGTTTTACAAGTACGTCAATGGAATGTGTTCCGATGAACTTGCTGCTCTGGTGCCCCATCGACGTAAATACACTCGACCAACCCAATAATCAGCTAGATCACATCCCTTCACTGTGGAGGTCCTCATATGCCGGAGAGTCTTCTACTCCAATAGCTTCTTTCCTGGATCTGCCGACATTTGGAACTACCACCCTACCCCCTGATCCCTGTTTCCCCGACTGTACCGACATGCAGAAATTAAAAAACTAATGTGAACAAGCATCTTGCTGCACAGCTCCCAATTAAGGATGACCGCTTTAACGTTCACCCTAATTCTCAGTAGCCTCTTACGTCTACAGTGGAAACTTGCCTTGTTTCGAGCGAAGAAATTTTTTTTAAATACCGGATTTCAGAACAAGTATTTATCGAGTCTGGTGAAGTATCTAGCTAGGTGCTGTTACTTGAGTAAACAGCAATAGGAGAAGGTGCACTATTCCTCGTATGAGCCAGTGTATAACCGTGTCAAGAGTATCTTTGGGGGCTACGACTACTATGTTATTTAGAATATGTGGTCAGGGTTTATATGTAGGTTAAAGTATCCTCATGTTTGGTTGTGCTGACAAACTCCTCTACAAAAAGACTGAAAACCTTTTTGGATCATGATTCGTAGGTAATTAAAACTATATATGTATCTGTATGTGTGTGTGTGTGTACCATAATGTTACGTACCAAAAACTGAATAATAGATCGTCTTATGGTTTAGCAAATAATTTTCTTCGGTAGGTTTGAACACCAATGCGGTCTGAAAAAAAAGCGATTTTTGTTATTAGTTTTTGTTGATGTCGACATTATCCTACACACACATGTATATATATATATATATATATATATATATATATATATATATATATATATAATTATATATATTTATATAATTATATATATATATAATTATATATAAACGTATATATATATACTAGACCACCCGTGACCCGTTGGGTCAGTTTGTTATATTAGCTATGGAATTCATGTATGAGCGTGACACTTGTGGCATAAAGAAAATAGTTTTTTTTACATAACAGAAGCATTTCTTTGAAAGTATATTAAAATGAAAAAAGAATATAGATAGATTTCTATGAGTCGTTCTGTTTATTATAATTGTTTTTTTTTTTAATTACAGTTACTGAATTATAAGTGGTTGGTTAGGGCGATTTGAGAAAGGAAGGGGGTACAGCAGGCTGTCTCGCGTACGTAACGAAAACAGAGGGAGTAGGAGTGGTTAAATCTATGAGAGGGAAAGTGGGAGGTGGTTTCGTTCACCGACCGCTAGTATGGCTGATATTAATAATGAGTGTTGTTTTTTTGTTTGTTTGTTTTTGTTTTTTAAAAGGGAGGAGTTTTTTTTAAACTGCGACAGACTTTACGAAGTCCTCCCGTTGAATGTTTTTAGCCGTGAAGAAAACAAATAAACTATTTGATGAAATTAAATGAAATTGTTTAAAAATTTCCAGAATGAAAAATTTCATGCGTTCGTTAATCATAATAGAGAATAACGGAATTGGAATAACAGATTGAAGACGATGCTATTTACGCATGCGCAACCGGATGTTGAAAACCGGAAAGCTGAAAGCTGATTGCAAACATACAAGAACAATAGAGTTTTAGTATTATATAGATATATATATATATATATATATATATATATATATATATATATATATATATATATATATATATATATATTTGTACCATTTGTCTGCATATTCGAAATTTAATATTAGCATAGTTTCCAGTGTATTTCTTTTCCAACACAGTCATGTCTGCTCTTGTATTCTTTTGGGGCAAGTTTGCTACATACACATATTATATGATTTACTGTTTCGTCTCTTTGTCCACACAGTCTGGATTTATTGGTTTCCTGGGTTTTATCTATATTAGCTTTAATGTAGTTTATCCTAATCGCATTGTTCTGTGCAGCCATCAGTAAAGATTCCGTTTCTCTGTTCAAGTTTCCTTTTCTTAGCCATGTACAGCTAGTTTCGTTGATTTCTTCTCTTGTGAGTCTTATTATGAAGCGTCTATACAATTGTTTTTCTTCCCATTTTTCTTTTGTTGTCTGCTTGTTTCCAGTTTTGATGCTTTATACGTTGTTCGTTGGGACGGTGTCTCTTGCTGCGGTGAGCAGCTTTTCTGTGTACTGGTTTATGTATTTCTCCAGATCTTTTTTAGTGTCGTCCATACAGTCTTCTATACTTAGCAGTCCGCTTCCGTCTTCGTTTCTCTTCACGTAGAGTATGTCTGTATCATTTTTTGGATGTAGTGCATTGTGCATAGTCATTAATTTTCTAGTCCTCGGGTCAAGGTGCCTGAGTTCTTCTTTACAGCTTATGAATGGTCCAGAATATGTTATTAGTGATACTGCCCAGGTATTTATTCCTTTGATAAGGTTTCTGCTATATAATTTTGTTTCTAAGAGCTTTCTTGTGGTTCTCAGGTATTCTTTTCCAATCTTCTCTTTCATTTCTATTGATTTGATTGTGTCTGCTTCAAAAACTCCCAAATATGTATAGCTGTCTTGTTCACCTAGCACCCTTATCTGCTCTTGGTTGGGTAGTTCCATGCCCTCAGTCGTCTCCAGTTTTCCTTTTTTAATCTCTAGCAATGCACACTTTTCCATTCCGAATTCCATTTGAAAGTCCTGACTGAAGATTCTGGTCGTATTTATCAGCTTTTCCAGTTCCAATTTGCTTTTCGCAAATAGCTGCAGGTCGTCCATGTACATGAGATCGTTTATTCTTTTTTCTCTGTATGTGAACTTGTATCCGGCATCACATTTCCTGGGTATGTAGTTTAGTTGCATCATGGCTATGATAAACAGTAGTGGTGATAGGGGGTCTCCTTGGAAAATGCCTCTCGGTATTTGTATATCCGTCAAGTATTGTCCTCAAGCTGTCAGTTCTAATCTCCATGTTTCCATTGCTTTCTTGATGAGACTAATAATCCTGTCGGGAATCTTGTACATTTTTAAGCATTCAATTATCCATGGTTGAGGGATTCTGTTGTACGCTTTCTTGTAGTCAATCCATACCATAGATATGTTCTTTTTCTTGCTTTTACCTTCTTTCAGGATATTTTGATCTATGTATAACAGATCATGCGTCCCTCTTTTCCCTTTCTGAAACCCTTTTTGTTCCTCGGGAAGTAGTCCACGACTGTTCAGGGAATGGTAAATTTGCTCTCTCAGTTGTGCCTGTAGGATTTTCCATATTGTCGGTAAACGGGTTATTGGTCTGTAATTGCTTGGGGTCGTTCCCTTCTTGGCTTCTTTTTGTATGAGCGTTTTCCTTCCTGTGGTCATCAACTCTAGTACGTCTGTTTTATGGATACATCCTCTCAGTTTCTGGAGCTAGCCTTTCATGTAGAGTCGTGAATTCTTTGAACCAGTACGCATGTATTCTATCGTGACCTGGTGCTTTCCAGTTTGCCCTTTTCTTTAGTGTTGTCTTAATAGTTTCTTCATTAATTTCTCTTTTCTTTCCTTCTTCAATTTCTAGAGGTTTATATTTCATGTCTTTCAGCCATTTCGCATTTTTTTTGTGATCTTCAGCTTTTTCCCATATCTTGCTCCAGAAATGTTTTGTTTATGTCGGATCCGGTTGTTCTGTTGTTTTTCTTTATCCGTTTACGTTTTTGTAAAACTGGCTTTCATTGTTTTCAAAGGTCCTCTTCTGTTTGTACTGATCCGATTTGTGTATGTATCGTCTCAATCTTCCTTCTTTTGCTGCTATTTTTTTCTTAGTTCTTCATATTTCTTATTTAGTCTTTCCTTGCGATTCAGATTTTTGCTCTTCGATCGTTTACTGTTCTCCTTCATCCTATTTACGGTTTTAGCTTCTTTTTGAAGTTTGGTGATCTGGGGATCCTGTCTGATCTCCCACCCAGATTTCGTCTGTCCATTCTTTTGGTCAGTCTTCTTTTCCTTTTTTAGTTTCATACTTATTGATTTTGCCCCCGCATATATCAAGTTGTTTCGATCTGTGATAGTGTCTGTTGGGATGTACATGAGGACTCTGTTTACTTTCTCTGTTTCAACTTTTAACTTCTTCCAGTGTTCGTTCCTCAGAGATGGAAGTTTTGTTTTGTTTTCGGACATTAATCGTTTGATGTTTTCCACTTCCCTTGCTTCTTCCTCAGATAGTTCTATAGTTTCGTCGACTTCGCCATCTTCAGTTTCTGTTTTTATGTTTTCCCCGTCTTCTTCCTAGGAGTTTTCGTCAAGTAGCGTGTCTTGATCTGTCACGCCATTTATCTTTTTTTTAATTTCCGTTAATTCCATCTCTGAGAACCACCCTCTCTTGAGTATCTGTCTTGCTTAATCTGCTATCTTTCGTGCCATTGTATGGTAGTCAGTAGAAATATCCCATAGATCTTTCATTCGTTTCCGATATCCCTTTTCTGTAAGGTAGCGGCTTTTGTAGTAGCATTCCATTACAAGTCTGTTCTCTTTTATGATCCATTTCTTTCTATGACTTTTTGGTCTGTTATTTTCATTATTGCTTTTTTGTGTTTGGTCAGTGTCCTTATCATATTTGGAATTTGATGGGTTAACTACCTGTTTTTTGTCCGTGGTCCTATTTCTGAAATTAAAAGAGCCAACATTCGCAGGATGCGGACCGGTTCCCCTATGTTGGCCATCAAGGGAGCACCTGCCCATCATGACACTCAGATCTTACTTCTGACTCCCACGGCGTTTATTTGTATTTATAGACATTTATCATGGTTTGGTGTTTGTGGCAACACCAGGCCCAGGCTTAGTTTACCTGTGATCCTGTCATAGGGATATTGTTTCTCTCATTTTCATGAGGTTCAAAGTGCACAATCACACATACATGAAAACACATATACGAAAAAAATATAAATAAATAAATAATAATAAATGAATAAGTAAATAATAAAAAATAGATAATAAGTATCTATCTATCTATATATATATATATATATATATATATATATATATATATATATATATGTTACCTATTTACATGGAATAATTTTTCTAGGATACTTTTAAATAAAAAATAAATAAAAAAGATGATAGATTATCATCCTATGTTTGTCTAATAAATTGATTCAAATTTATCAAACGTTCGATCCAAATTAAAAAATAACGTTAACTTTTGTCCTCTAACGTGACTAGCTACTTTTTGGGGAGGGTGTGTTCAATTACGTTAAACTCAAACAAAAAGCAAAAATTATTATCATCATTATTATTATTATTATTATTATTATTATTATTATTATAATCATTTTGGGAGTACTCACATAAGTCATTATCACTATTCACTAACTAATAACAACTGGTTGTGTTCCTTGGAGTCTGAATGACAGCAAGTATTTCCAGATTGTAAGTAATCTCCGCTTTTTTGTAAATCACTTTGTAGTTCGCGCAGCCGTTGACCATTGATTTCTCATTGTTAACAGATGTTCACTTTCTATAAAATGTGAGTCACAATAAGCCTATCCAGGGTTCCATTACTCTTCAAACTCTTTCAATGGAAGTCTGGACGGTGCCATTTTCTTGTGTTTTTAATCCACAATGACCCTACACGGCCATTTTGTGGCACCATCACATGTGTCTGGATTTTATTTGTATTCTTATTTTAGTTTAGTTTATTCTTATTATGATGATTACGTACTCTACCGTTCCTCAAAGATATGTAATATTATATATATATATATATATATATATATATATATATATATATATATATATATATATATGCGTGTGCGTGTGTGTGTGTGTGTATGTGTGTGTGAAAAATACAAACGGAAAAACGAATTTAAATACAAGAAAAATAATCAAGCAACCGGAGAGAGGTTACCGGTGTCGTTGGATCAACGAACGTCTTCAGAAAAAGTGAAGATTTTAAATTTATTCGATAACAGTAAAAACATACGAAAAAGAAAAAGGCAGTGAAGATTTTACATTTATTCGATAACAGAAAAAACATAGGAAAAAGAAGAACGCACAAACAGGCGTCATTGCTTCACGTAAAACTATTTGAAAAACGACATAATAATAAAAGGCGTTAAAGTAGGGAAAAGGGAGAAGGAAAAAAAAGAAAAAGAAGGATGAAATAGAGTTGAAATATATCGATGAAGTGTCGTAAAAAAGAAAAGTTTCTTAAACCACAATAGCAGTAGCGAAATATATGACATTGTTTCAGTGCGTTTTTTGCCAGATGTTTGACTAATGAATACGATCCGAGTCGGAGGTTTATGTTAGATAGTGATGAGTTTTTTTAAATCAAAATTGTGGGTGAAAGTGTGTTTGTGTATGACTAGTACGTGAGTAGGGTTATTGTGTATGACTAGTACGTGAGTAGGGTTATTGTGTATGACTAGTACGTGCGTAGGGTTGTTGTGTATTACTAGTACGTGAGTAGGGTTGTTGTGTATGACTAGTACGTGAGTAGGGTTGTTGTGTATGACTAGTACGTGAGTAGGGTTGTTGTGTATGACTAGTACGTGAGTAGGGTTGTTGTGTATGACTAGTACGTGAGTAGGGTTGTTGTGTATGACTAGTACGTGAGTAGGGTTGTTGTGTATGACTAGTACGTGAGTACGGTTGTTGTGTATGACTAGTACGTGAGTAGGGTTGTTGTGTATGACTAGTACGTGAGTAGGGGTGTTGTGTATGACTAGTACGTGAGTAGGGTTGTTGTGTATGACTAGTACGTGGGTAGGGTTGTTGTGTATGACTAGTACGTGAGTAGGGTTGTTTTGTTTGACGTCCTGTTTGTGTGTAAATACCGGATTTTATATTTCTGAAAGTTTCACAAACCTTCCCCACCCATTTCCCATTTTAACGTCTCTCGCCACGCGTTTTATTATTCTTTCTTTTTTATATAGATAAACGCGTGCGAATGACGTCTGTTTGTGCGTTCTTCTTTTTCCTATGTATTTACCATTATCAAATGAATTTAAAATCTTCACTTTTTATGAAGACGTTCGTTGATCCGAACGAAACTGGTAAAATCTTTCGTTTCTTGATGATTTTTTTATGTATATAAATTTGTTATTTCCGTTTGTTATTTTCACGCATATTGTCCTTCACGGCATTTAATTTTGATGATATATCGTGGATTTTATCCTCATATATATATATATATATATGTATATATATATATATATATATATATATATATATATATATATATATATATATATATATAATGTTTAGAAAGTATATGAAAAATGTGGTTAAACGTATTTGATACAAAAACAAATAAATTACATTTTTTTATTTGATTTCTTTTCTCTACTCGATTCGTAATCCAGATTTATAAATTATTTCTCAGCATATTTCGGTTTAATCACAATTTTCTCCTCTACATCTATAAAAATAATGAAAATAGCGCTCGCCTATATATGTACCCACCTGAAACGCAAATATATGCATATATGTGTGTGTTCTTCGTCTCATTCGATTTCACGATTTATAGATTGTCTAGATTTAGCAACACATCAGTTGCGTATCATGAACAGCCTTCGGTGGTTCTTTCTGAGTGAACTACTTTTCGTAGACGTTTCATTTCTAAAAGCGGATGCTGTATTCTAACCGTAAGCCGGTGAAAATGTATATTCATAATCAAGAGTATAAATTAGTAAACAGAGATTGTATATTTGATGGCATTTCTACTCGAAACAAAGACCCTTTCTGCGATTCATAGCTAAGCACTTACTGTTTATAATAAATATCAATGTGTATGTATTTATCTTAATACATACGTTGGGCTCAATCCCGAACTAACGTAGATCTTAAAAATGTTATTTCAAGTTTATTCAGGTTTAAATAGTAGGTGGACACCATCTTTTTTTTTACATACTGCTAACGTATATTTGTTCTCATTAGTAAAGTTTACTTATTTAAATATTAGTGTTCTAAAAGGCTCAATATTAATTAACTATAATTTGTTATTGTTATAAATTTAACGATAGTTGTGTTTTAATATGGCAAATAGTTATAATTATTGATATTGTTTTGTGTTGTGTACAAAGGTGTAATAGTCAATAGAATTTTAAAATGCCAATGATGTTCGGTTCTTCTTTTTTGTTATTATGTCGTCAGAGTTGTTTATGTACTACTATATGTTTCTCATTGTCATATTTGTCTTTTTTTTCTTATTTACGGTATTATCTAAATAATAAATCAATTTGGATCAACATTACCAAAATGTTAATGTAAATCGATTTACATGGATAGATGTAAAAGTATTTGTTTCTTGTTTACAACAACTACTTGGTTATTATTTAAAAGTGGTACTTCAGATTGTGTTTCTCTGACTCCCGTTCTTTCTCTCTCTCTCTCTCTCTCTCTATATATATATATATATATATATGTATATTTATATATATAATGTCAGGTTGTATATGAAAAGAAATCAATAAAGTGCTCGATCATATAAGAGAGCTAATATAATTAATTTAGATACTGTATATTACATATTTCAGCAATGTACCGCGGTTTCATCAAAAGATTTCGAAATCTGCCCTTTTGGATGAAGCCGTGGTGCATTGCTGAAATATGTAATATACAGTATCTAAATTAATTATATATATATGTTGTGTGTGTGTGTATTTAGCAGCATTTCTTCATTTAAGCCAACATTGTTAAGCATAAAAGATCATTATGCTTGCGTATATTTTTTTCATTTTTTCAATTTTTCTTATAATATTCTTGTGGCAAAATAAAAATAAATTAATGTATATTCCATGAGTACAATTAGCATTTTCGATTCGGCGTAAAATCATCTTCAGGTGAAAAAAAACTAATTTAAAAAATTGAGAAATTAAAAGAATTAAAAAACACAACTGATGATGTCATATGTGAAGTTGTTAGACGCAAAAACACCATCCGGTGCAGTTCAATAAGGACTGCTACATGTTAAATTCCGGGACGCCAGAATTGACGTGACAGGGTGAATTGTTTTTACGTTTACCAATTAAAAATGTTGTTACCTCTTTTATACATTATATTATTTATTGTAAGTTTCTGTATGTTAATAAAGCAACTTACAATACATAATAAAAATACAGAAATTGAATTGTTCCCCCCGTCGCCTAGAATAGATTGATAGAGAAATATTTCACTCTATTTTCATAAGACGTGTTTTTTCGTTTTATAACCTGTTTTTGTTTCTATACTGATTGATATGTTTATTCCCTTTCTTTTTTTCTTTTTTGAACTTTCATCTTTTATTTTTTCTTATTTATTTTTACAACTTAACCGACTGAGACAATGTTCTTTTTTTATCTAAATACGAATCTTTTTGCGTCAATTAACGAAGCAACATTTTTATTCCAGCATATTTAACGGCGGATGTACATTCGTTATTTCATAATCTAATTACTTCATAATTCAAAGCGCATGTTCAATTGCGTGAAGTGTAAATATATAAATTTGGTTAAATATGCCATCATTATTATTTGACACATCGACAAATGTTTTGTAAAGGCGAATATAGTTAATGCATAAACCCCGAGATTCGAAACCAGGGCACGAGTCACTACCAAGCGTTAAAAGAAGTCACCATTTATTAAGGCACGGGGAGCACTACAAGATGATAATTTACAGAGATCGTCGGTTGGACGGTGGGTACCGTCAGGCAAGGATTGGAAACAACCGGAGTAATAGGCATGAGATTTCTTGAGGGGAATTGTTTATCACTGTGGACGGCTCAACAAGTATTTGTTTAAATTAGACTTGATGACGGACACGTTATAGTCGGCTTGGAAGCAGCTTCGTGGAATTTTGTTGACGGTATGATTGGTGTTTGATACAGAGAGAGAGAGAGAGAGAGAGAGAGAGAGAGAGAGAGAGAGAAAGTTATCTGTTGTGGTTGTAGCCAGGCGGGTTCTTGCTGTGAATGTTTTACAAAGAGGCGTTGGATTGGATCTCAGTTGAGTGGCTGCCATGACCATAACGATACAGTAGAGAGAGGATAATAGGGTAACAAACACACTACGGTGAGGTAGGAAATTAGTAGAGTGTGAGGTGGCTGTGAAGAAGTTGATAGAATGTGCCTTACACATCTTGAATTTTGTGCAAGCATTAAGCGTAAGTTTTTTGGGCGAGTTAAGAAATAAAAACAGAGAGAGAGAATCTCTTTGTGGTTCGGCTTTTATAGTGCGCATTTTAAACGCATCATACCGTAGCGAAAAGAGAGATAACTATGTGTGAGCACACTCTGCTGTATGTATGAGTACATGGGTGTGTTGAACAGTAGATAATGCTACACATATTTGACAGAAAAGGACGATTTTATTTCTCTGTTGGAAGATATAGCTTAAAATTCATCACATTTTGCAACCAACATTGTGTTGATTCCAGAAGATTTGCATGCGTCCTCGCACATCGTTAAGAAGCTCCGTCGTTCGGAAAGTCGCTTCCTCAGTCTGTCATCAGATGTGCGAAATAGTATTCCATAGTAAAAACGCACATATCGAATAAACGCATCGTTCTGCTTATTTTATGTTTAACTTTTCTTGTTTTCTCTTTCTTTATGCATCGATTTCTCTAGGGGTAATCTTTCTTTTTCATGGCTGCATAACTTAATCTAGAAACATTCACTCACAAGAGAAATACAGCACCGATGTTAGTCGATCTTGTCCTCAAAGCCAAATTCGCAGTTGACGATTCAGCCATATTGGCAAACTCCACTGGCCCAGGGCCAGTGTACGCTTGTTTTCCGATACGCTAATTTGTGATTGTATCTCTAGTTTTCAATCAGATTAATACACAACTGCAACGAATCATAAGCTGAGCGGATATCACTATCTCCTCTTACAGTTAGTCAGCCCTTCGGGGCAGCTGCATCGAAAGGGATACAATACCTCGTGGAGATACGCATTCTTCTCACAAGAGTCGAACGAATTGGATGGCAGTTAGCTGAATGGGGAAGATCTGTTAAATTCCATAATCTAGCATCTTCAACACGAAAACAAAGCGGAAAGATGTTCACACTAATACACATTAATAAGAATGTCTGTGTGTATGTACACCTTTGTTTGTTTATATTCTTCATAGTCTATCGAAAAATCGTTATCATATATGCGGTAAAATATATGCTATCTTTCATGCCTGTAGACATATATGTTTTAGACACATTGTACTACACACACACAGACACACACATATATATATATATATATACATATATATATATATATATATATATAATTAACTTGTTACAAATATCCAGGGGGTATGAATCCGAAGGAAGTTGAAACCGGGTTTATGAGAGTGCTCAATGAAAATTCAGAGCAAAATATATATTTTTTAGCATTAGCAACTAATGGAATAAAATCAAAATATATATATATATATATATATATATAATCCAGGTAAAACATCCACAAGATAGTAATCCAAAGAATTTCAGCCGGGTTTATAAAAAGTGCTCAATATCAAATAGAGCTTTTATATATGATTATTTTTATTTACACAGACATGTAACAAATCTGCGACACTGGCTGTCGATGTTATCGATCAACAGCTATTATAAACTGAGATCTCACCAGGCAGAGTTAAAATCCGATCTTAACCTTAGATCATATTTGGAAAGAATGAAATGAAGAAAAATAAAAGAAATTTAAAATTTAAATTTGGAAAGAAACATGGTTGGGACAGTTAAGAATCAAAATAAAAAATTAATAATGTCAACGAAAAAAATTAATACAAAATATAAAATATAAAAAAAAAATTGTACATTATTATCTTTTGATTTTGATTCTTGACGATTCCAACCACGTGACTTTCCAAATTCACTATTGCGCTATTTCGTTCAGCATTTGACATTGCTTATATGGGAAAATGTCTGGCAAGGTTTGTATGTATTCGATGTCTTTTTGACTCAAATGTGTGACCTATTGGGCCCGTTTTATGCTTCTGTTGAATAGTTGTTGTTGTTTTTTTAATATTGGGTCGTTAAATAATCCTTAATATCAAACAGAATGAATAGACATCTTATTTTCTGTTCGATATTTGCGAACCAGTAGCTACCATTATTGGCGTGTTTCCACCGATGTAGATTGTTGGCCTGTTTCATTGTTTGCATATCGTATATAGTAATATCTTGCTGATTTTGTTCGATTAAACTTTTATCTGGGTTCAACTGTCTGCATTAAAATGTTCTTTTGATGTTTCATTTGTGAGATTATACGATGATACATATTTGTTTCTGAATTTCTAAAATTTACGCGGTCATCAGTATTCCAAATCAATGCTATTACTTTGAAAAAGTGTGTGCTCAATGGCGGTGATATAAGGCATGCAAATATTTCTTTAAATGGAAATTGTCAGATATTACGCATGTTGTTCCCGCTTTTCAAATATATATATATATATATATATATATATATATATATATATATATATATATATATAAATAGACGGATGAATTTACATAGAACTAGTAATAAAGGCTGTGTCCAAGTAGTAAACCACTTTAAAGAAAAAACCTGTGGAAAATCGTCTTATTCAATACAGATTATTGAAAAATTTAAAGATAATGGATATGATAGTTCTGGTAAGGTAGATAATAATACGCTTAAAATGCGTCTAAATAAAGAAGATGAAATAATTAAGAAAATGCGAGTAATTTATCCATATGGTCTAAATGTAAAAATAAAAAAAGATAATTTACAAGACGAATCAGAAAATGTAGGGCGATTGTATCCAGCTTTGCCTCGCTACGGTACTAGAGATAGAACACATGTAAATAGGAACAATAGAGAATCTGCCGTTTCATGCGAAGAATTTTTTAAGAAAACTAAAGAGATTATCATGACTAATATTTCCGAGTCTTTTAATTACATTAGAAAACTACTTAATAAAACCAGGAAAAAGGTATTAAAAGACATAGCTTCTAAGATATTATTAAACGCGGATATGATATATATGATAGAAGAACTTCCTCAATGGTTTGAGTATATCATGGAAATAATCGATACAAAACTATACAAGCCACCTGCTGAGGGTATAAAAAATAAACCTCGAAATGTGTGTGTAGTCCTATATGAAAATAAAGGATTTGATGATATAAATCTGCCTAAAATATTTAATAATCCAGAAATCATTCAGTCACTGCCTAATGAACTTAAAAAAGAGGAACAGAAACCAATATTAACATATAAACTAGGGCAAACTATCCGGAATAAGGTTTTTAACTATAAAAAAAACTGTAGAGAATTTAAATATTAATGATAATGATGAAATGTATATACTATCATGTGAATGTGAATCCTCCCCTTTATGTAATACTGACATAGGGCATATAATTACCGGTAATCTAGCGATAGTTAAAAATTCTAAATTAAATAAATTCTTAAGTAAAGGCCAAAACTATAGAGAACCTAAATGTTTCAATTATGCGAAATTTGTTAAGGAAATAAATAAAGCGTTAGATAATTTCACTGCATCCATGGCAAAAAACATAAACTATTACACTCTACATTTGACGCATGGAAAAATAATAT
This sequence comes from Sepiola atlantica, assembly GCA_963556195.1. Classification (NCBI taxonomy): domain Eukaryota; kingdom Metazoa; phylum Mollusca; class Cephalopoda; order Sepiida; family Sepiolidae; genus Sepiola; species Sepiola atlantica. The sequence continues at coordinate 235,164,573 of OY744515.1, read as the reverse complement.
ACTTAGATTCGAAAATAAAAAAGTAGAACGTTTAAAAGAATTTAAACACCCTAAAAGAACGAATCCCCTCCTTAGAAATGCACAAATAACTACGGAGCTTGAAATGCTTCAAAATAGGTTTGTAATAGTTCCTATTGATAAGGCGACAAATAATATAGCTTTTATCTGTAAAAAGTATTATATACAACGCGTATTGCTAGAAGTAGGAATAATAGGTGAAGTTTCAGATACTTATAAATTAAGTAATAATAAAAGCGATAACATTATTATAAACAATAATGTTATTTGTGAAAAATTAGGATTAAAATTAGAAGAAAAATACAAAAAACTTCCATCTATGTATTGGATACCTAAAATGCATAAAACACCAGTTGGCGCCCATTTCATTGTTGCCTAAAAAATGTGCATCACTAAACCTTTAAGTAAGGCTGTGTCTAAAATCTTTAAATTAATTATAAACCAAATAAATAATTTCCATTAAAAAGGTAAATTCTATAGTAATATAAACCTATTTTGGGTGGTAAATAATTCCGATCTAGTAAAAGAAAAATTAGATCGTATTAATACTCGTAAACAGGCTCAATCAATCTCGACATATGATTTTAGCACATTATATACAAAAATACCACATAAAGAACTTATTAAAGAATTAGGTAATAATGTAGATTTAGCTTTTGCAGGAGGAAAAGGTAAATACATAGACTTACAAAATCTAAAGCCTTTTGGTGTAAAAATAAAAATGGTAAGACGAGTGTATCCAAAACTGGTCTGATAATGCTTATAAGTCACCTTATAAAAGAGAGTTACTTTCAAATAGGGAATAAATTATTGCTCCAAACAATAGGTATTCCAATGGGTTTGGATCCGTCTCCATTTTGGGCAAATCTATATTTACATAGACTGGAATATATATATATATATATGTCATCATTAATGAAAAATGATATATCTAGAGCGTATAGTTATCATGGATGTAGACGATATATTGACGACCTTGTTTGCATTAATGATAGCGAAGCGTTTGCAAATACTAAACATTTAATATATCATAAAGAGTTAAAATTAAACTGTGAACATAAGGGAACACAAGCTACTTTTCTTGATTTGGATATGAAAATTGAAGATAAAATATTTATCTATAAACTGTTTGATAAAAGAAATTCATTCCCTTTTCGTATCGTGCAAATGCCATATAAAAATAGTACTAGCCCTGTGTATATATTTTACGGGAGTATTATGTCTGAATTTCTCAGGATTGCTCGTGTTACCTTAAAATTAGTAGATTTCATGCCCCCAATTTCTGATCTAATAATAAGAATGATTAACCAAGGTGGCGATCAAAATAAAATATTTGGACAATTAAATAAGGCAATTACTCGCCATCCTGATGCTTTTAAATCTTATCAAATTAATCAAAATAAACTGATAGAACAAATCATAGGATATATAAATAGAAATAATGTAGAATATGTATAAACGTATATATAACACATCTACTAATTATAATAAGAAAAACAATAAAAATACAGTAGAAAGAAAGAAAGAAATGTTGAAGAAGAAGAAGAAGAAGAAGAAGAAGAAGAAGAAGAAGAAGAAGAAGAAGAAGAAGAAGAAGAAGAAGAAGAAGAAAAATAATCGACAGTTATGCACGCCGATTTTAAACACCGGGAGTTGGCAAAGAAGAAGAAGAAATAGAAAGAAAAAGAGAACAAATTAACGGTTAACTTATAGACGCCGATTTGAAACACTGAGAAAAGAAAAAAATCGACAGTTGTGAACGCAGATTAAAAAAACTTTAAGTGAACAAGGAAGATTAATATTTATTTGAGGTTGACGACAACGGGGAGATGGACAACAAAGGAGGACGAGGGAGAGAAGGAGGAACTAAAGGTATATATATATATATATATATATATATATATATATATATATATATATATATATATATATATATATTTATTTATTTATTTATTTTTTATTTTTTGATGTGTTTATGTTTTTTATAGTTCTAATATAAAACTAAAAATAATACATTAATCACTTAAATAATAGTGTCATGGATTCGTCCAAACACTTTAAAATGCAGCAACATTTTTGTAAGTAACGGATAACTTTTATTAGACAGACGAACAGCACAGGTAAAGAAATGTTTTTTTTTTTGTGTGTGTCTTAAATAACTAATATAAGTTAGCAAAACATTTATATGGAACTAAACGTAGATTTAGTATAAGGAACGTTTATGTTTTTGTCTTTTAAGGGAAGTTGGGTCTGATCAACTCTGCTGCGAAGCCATGAAATTAAATACTGTCTTGTTTTTAAATTCCCGAAACAGTTTTTCATGGTAAACAACTAATGATCCCTTAAAATAGTGTTAGAAACAAACTAATATAATAACTGTAAAACATAAATTGACTTACATGAGTGATTTTCCACTGGAAAACTTGGGACTATAAGTTTTTTTTTGTTTTTGTTTTTTTGTTTTTTTTTAATATAGTTGTATCGGTTGAGAAACTTCCGAGACTATATATATATATATTGCGTTAACAAAAAAGTATGATTTGGGCTGATATATTTGATGTTTTATATACTTTTATGTATTTTTATATATATTTTTATATATTTTCAAAGTTTAATTTTATTATCTGCAGTAATGTCATTGCAGTAATGGTCCTCTGAAGAGAATAATTTTCTTTGAAAACTCATGAGTTAAGGAATGTAATGTACTTTCTTGAACATTGAATTCTAATAAAACTTTGATTCGCACCTTATTTTATTACTTCATTTTATATTATGCTATATATATATATATATATATATATATATATATATATATATATATATATATGTTACTATTTCATGTATCCACATAAAATTTATAAAGAGATATAATTTTGTATGTATCAATTTTCAGTATTTACTTCAACAGTGCTCGATACGTAAGTAGAGCTTGGTAGTAATCTATGAAAATATATTTATGGCAATTAAGCTACACAGAGGCTCCCGCGTTTCATCCTCCGGGGAAATATTCAGGCTAAAATGCATGAAGTTATTTTTGCCGGGTGTTTTTATATACACGGCTTCCTAGTTAACCAATCAGATTGTTCTCTCAACCAATCGTTGGGCTTCCCACTAACAAAAGTTTGGTTAGTGCTACTCCATTTATCCTGTTCTATTGTTCTGTTTTGTATAGATTGGTCTATATTCTGTTTCTTTGTTGTGTCAATATAATGGGTGAATTTATTTTAACACGTAGTTTCTTGTATTTCTATTTCAGGTTTTAATTTTTAAATTGTTAGGTTTTTGTTTAATTTAGTTTTTTTCCTTATTGGTTTATTTATTCATGTTTCGTTAGCCTATGGTAAATTTATTTCTGTGTAGGTAGCTGTTTGCTATCTAACTTCTACAGTTTAATAGATTTCGGGGGTCTTTAAAGTTTAGGATTTCAAATTTCTATTCAGACATAATCTACACTGGTCGTCTAAATTTCTACATGTACTGGCCTGTCGTATTATTTTCCATTCAATTATTGGTGAGTGTCCATTTTCTTTGAGCTCCCAATAGTGATTTTGTAGTGCTGTTTTAATTCGACGTTCTTTGTTTTTAAATTTTCTTTTGTGGTCACAATATCTGGTTTTAAAATCAAGGGAGGTCATACCCACGTAGTACTTCTTGTTAGTCGGTCTTTTCTTGGCAAATATTGTGGCTTGGTATACAATACTTTAGGTTAGGCATTTATTTTGTAGTGAACAAAGTCACAATATTGTATATATATATATATATATATATATATGTATTTATATATATATATATATATATATATATATATATATATATATATATATATATATATATATATATGTGTGTCTGTGTGTGTGTGTAAATTTAGTATATACCAATTACTCACAGTTGTGGGGGTATTCTTTTTGCTACACGGTCTCCGTGGAGTGCACCACTCAGCGATTAGAGGGAAAGTTTTCAACACATCTTTAGTATATTTCTGAATGTTTGAGATGAGGATTGATCATTTGTATAATTTTGGTTATTCCGACTTCTTTTCTCATCCTGAGTGTTATCATCATAACGTTTCGGTCGCTGCAACCTCCGCTCTTCTTTAGGTGTATCTCTTCGAACTCGGGAATATTTCTGTCGAACTCGGGAAACTGGGCGGAATTTTGAACGGAACCTTTTATTTAATCCACAATCGTAGAATGTTCTTGTTCCGTCAGCCATGACTGTGAGAAGTCTTCAGTTATTCGCAATTCTTCGTATCGCCCGCACCGAGGATTGATCTTTCAACCTTCAGATGACTATCACTTGGAACTGAATTTAACTTAGTTATATATCCACTGCGCTACGGGTCCTTGCAGACAGTTCTAGTAAAGCATTCTTCCTCTGTGAATTAAATAAAGGGTTCTGTTCGAAATTCGGTCAAGATTTCCGAGTGCGATACAAATATTCCTGAGTTCGAAGAAATACACATGAAAAGGCGAGAGGTTACAGCGGCCGAAACGTTGAGATGATAACACTCAAGATGAGAAATGCAGTCCGAATAACCAAAATTGTGCAAACATCCCTTGTAATATCTGTAATTTCAAATGGCATACATCTAGACACTCCCTGAACAATGCCTCAGTGATGGGAGAACATTTATTGAATAATGAGTCATGTGTTAAAGCCTCCAGTGGCGTTTTCTGCACAAAGCACGTTTTAAACATCACGTTAAAATATAAAAAAGAATAGTTATTAATATGCGAAACCGTCTTCGTGTAGACAAAAAATACTTCTCCAACCTTGAGTTGATGGGAATATGCTAAATTGGAGGTTTTTAATTCTCAAACATAACTCAAACTTACAAGTAGCGAATATTTTAGCAATGCACTTTGTGTAAGTAAAATATATAAGAATAATATCTTACGGAAATAAAAGTCGATGGATCCGTTGTTTGTTTCGATATTTTTTTCTTAATAATATCATGTGTCATCTAATGAATAAACGCTAGATTATGTCAAGTGTATACAAATACACGACTGTGTACCTCTTTATTGGTGTATTGGCTTGAAATTTAGAAAGGAGAACAAGTGTTACATCAAATTAATAACATTCGTAAGAAATACAGACGTAAATACCGTTTTCTTTAATTAGTAATAGAATTTCCATACTTATAAAAAGTGTTTATTTTATTCGTTTGAACACTATCACAATATTAAAATAAGAAACCAAGAGTGACAATACGGGTATTAGCATGACATTTAATTGCTGATCTAAATTGATGACGCTAAGACAGGTGTCTGTTAATAAAGAACAACAAAAAAGTAAAAAAGAACACTAAGTATCCAGAAGAATCAAACTAAGACAATGCGTTAACAGAAGAGTAGTCAAAAAAGGATAAGACATAGATATAGGCCATTGTTATTGCTGTTTTTTGTTTGATTGTATGTTTGTAAGGAGAGTTGGACTTCCGCATAAAGCTCACGATAATCGTGCCTCAGGACTGTCTAGTCTGCATCGAGTCCTCCTCGTTGGTCGCAGCTATTCATTAACGTGCAAGATTTCAGGTGTTTACCACGACATATAGAACAGCAAGGTTAAGCGATTTCATGCGAAGTCGGAGAAGTTCTGGTACCGAACACACAAATGGCTGACACAGAAACAACGTTGCTACTTCCACTCCATTGGTTAGCTTCTTCGCGACTGATACGTCTTTACTTGTTACATGTACAAGCAGAGATGACAAGATGGCGATGGGTTCTGGTGTCGACTCCTCCTGGATGTTCATCAGAGTCCTGTTATCTGCGTTGTTCGGACACTATCACGTTCCACCATAGTGAGGAAGGGTTTGACTTCAAGTGGGGGTTAAAAACTGATATAGCGTTTTGGGAGCTGAAAAACTGACAGGAAGATATACGGTATAATCGCGTTGACACACCGCTTCTCGTTAGATCTTTGAAGTTAAGCTACGTGGGGCCTGGCTAGTACAAGATTGGCGACGATTTCGGAATGTTAGGCGCTGTATTTCATCTGCCCATGACAGATATATACATGCTTGTGAATTTGATATTCCCTGCAAGAAACCGACATCGCCCGCCCAGGGCTAATACCAAACCAGCAATTACCGGTTCGGTTTCGGGTTATTATAAGAATTTAATGTCTTCTGTAACTGAACAAAAACGTTTATTTTTTTTTAGATTTGTCGTTTAGTTATGAGTTAGTAACTTTACAGTGGAGCTGACAGAATACGCTTTTTTGGCGAATGCTGGTAGTTATTTTCCACAATAATAATATCCAACCTTTATATCTGCCTGGATTAAACTGATCAACTGTACTCCTCCACGGAATGATTTTATAGGTAATTGTTACCAGGTATGTCAACTTCAATAGTCGCTGCACCCCGCAGTAAGACCGACATTGTGTCGCTGTTAGGATCTTAACCTGAATTAATATGCGAAGAAAAGATATTTCCCTTGCACCCCAAAAGAGAGGGTTAGCTGCTCTTGGAGACGGTGTAAGCTATGACAGTCTGAGGAAACAAAAGTGCCTTATTTAACCTGTAAATTTGTTCTATAAATGTGTTTATTTTAAGACATAGTCCATTAATAATGTGTGTCTGTTACTAATCCGTTTAAGTAGTTATTATAAAACCTAAGAGTCAAATCTAGAATTTCTTTCAACTAGAATTGTGTAATTTTGCCGGAACCGTACACGGTTTTGTATACGATTATTTTTAAATTCATTTGCATTGGACAAGTTTTATATTACATACAGCTCTTTATTTTCCTAAATTGTCATCCTTTTAGTATTTCCCAGGCTCAACATTGCTTAACGTCAGTGATGTAGCAGAATAGAGAGATAGACCGGTATCCGCCACCTATCGCCATGACGTCACTCGCGAGATCTCGTCTCACTCTATCTCTCATTCCACAATGTTACATAGGATAATTTTCCAATCTTATTTATTTCCAAGTCTAAATATGTAAAATAATATTCTTTACACCTATAAACTACGTATCGATAAACATTTTTGCTTCGGTAATAATTGTACATGTATTCATTGAAAGAATCAACGTTTTCTTTGTTTTATTATTCTCGGAAAGCATTTATCTTAACTTGTGGTCTGCAAATAAAATACATCTGGGAGAACATACATTTTATTCAGTTGCCAGAAATAAACCGCCTTCACTGCCCGTAATTATATGTCACTGACACCGGGAACATTGATTACGCGCTGTGCTGTGTCGTAAGAATTCTATTTTGAGCTACGTTAAAATGCAATGAAATCCGACTTGAATGCATTCTAACCCGAGTTGAATTGAGACACAGTAGGATATATACATAACATCTTTTCTTCCACGTGGTAATTTTAAACAATAGAATATCTTAAGAACTATTAGTCGGAATTTCACTAAAATGTACATGTATAATCTATGATAGTAAAGGAACTTACTCTCTAGCGACTTGCCATCTTCTCTCTCTGGCTATCACTGTTTATTAAAATCCATAGGTAATGCACCAGAAGACGGGAATCTTCCATTATATACAATAGGGTGTATCGCCATAAGTATCAACACTATTAAACCCCTTGCTTTAGAGATAGAGATAGAGTGAAAGACACAGAGTAACAAAACGAAAGAGAGATATATCGAACTGAAAAACTAATGTTGACTATTGTCTTTTTTATTATTGTTTTGTAAACGTTTTCGTACTAATATTTCAAAGCAACATAGTGATAAATAAACGTAAGTGCATGTCTAGCTGAATATAATTATTAGTGTCATTTTGAAATAATATTCTCATATTTATTATTGCAAAGGTGTATCGTATAGGTGCCAATTTACAAGTAATACTATTGCTACCATTACTGTCAGAAATACAACTGGTATAATGACAATGATGATAACACAATACTAATTACACTCCCTGAAAAACTGGAGAAAAGATGATGAAGTATTTGAATTAGAGAATAGAGTGACAGCTACGACACTGATTGAAACGGATTGTAGATTAAAAAGTATCAAAGAGTTCAAAAAGCAATCCATTTGAAAAATATAACTAACGAATGAACAAAGGCATTTGTATTTTTAATATTGTAGCTATTGGCAATAAAAAGGAAATTAAAATATATATGTTTAATTTCGAATGTATACATACATAACTAATAATACATTAAGATAGGTGCGTATATAGTATGCGCACCGGGGCGGGCATAAGTACGTATATAGTATGCACACCGGCGCTGCGATACGTACATATATAGTATCTGCACCACTATGGGAGGGACCACGTGAAGGTTGCAAACATCCTAAGTGCAAGTGTTTCTGTGGAACTAACTGGGTACATACTTGGCACATTCAGGTTTTTAGTCCATGTCGTTAACTACTTAGTAACCGTCACTTCCCAAGTGTTTACTGGATATAATATATAGAATAAAAGGTGGTATTTTTTCTGATTTTTATTAATCATCTGTAGTGAGAGTTGCTATTTATTATTTGGGTATTGTTTATTTCATAGCGATAATATAATCTAGACACCCTTACTTTCTATGTACTACACATATACTATTACAGGGTATTAAAATAATTATATTTTACTTGGTATAAAAATTTGAACTTTACCTTTCACAAATATTACCATAATAATCTAAATAGTACTTATAGTGACATGAATTGGTGAGAGATATGAAATAAAAACGCTGATCTTTCATCCTACATTATTCACTTGTATTAAATTGTCTTAATTGAAAGATATGTTTCAGAGAGAATCAGGATGGTCATCTTAATATTTAAACTAGTGGATTATCTCCCTTGGATTAGAATTGTGCTATTCTTCTGTAAGCACCAGTTAGTGATTTTTGTGGGTTTTTTTGTTTGGTGAAAAATAACATTGTGTAAGATATTTCAAGGCTACTTCTCGAAAATTACAAAACATAGCAGGTTGTGGAGATTATTCGGCAAGTTAATCGAAGAAAAACGGATGTCTTGGGAATGATTTTCAATAGCAAGTCGTCTTTTCCCCTCATCATTTAAAGATTTATTTTGTCTATAAGATTCAGAATTTGTAGCTATGAAAGAAACTACTTTTATGGTTTAATTAAAACCTATAATGCTTGATCCGACATGTTGTTTTTTTTTCAGAAAAAATGTCAATTTATGTACATATATATATATATATATATATATATATATATAATTTTCTTTCAAGTATTTAAGGTAATTTAAGGATCAAATAGAAATTCAGACAATTCCCTTCAATCTATTTTAATAATGAGACGTTTACTTTCTTTTTTCTGCTTTCCATAACGATTTATACGTTATTTTCAGAAACAATTTTTTTCTTACATATATATATATATATATATATATATATATATATATATATATATATATGTATATATATATATATATATATACATATATATATACGTCCCGTCATACTATTGTATTTCATATATTTAAGGTAATTCAGAAATCCAATAGCAAGTCAGGCAATTCTCTTCAATCATTTGTAATAAAGAGACGTCTTATTTCTTCCTTCTGCTTTCTATACCGATTCATACGTGTTTGTCTCTCTTTAATTACTTTTCTTCAACTTTCCAGTTTGAAAGGTTTTCTTTACATTATTATGTTTGATTAACTTCACCGGATCACCGTTATATTATATGAATATGACAATTACTGAATACAGTGACGAAGGATTTTTTTTGTAATTTTTAACGATAGGGTATACACTGATTTTGTAATAAAGTAGTGAGTCAGAATTCGCTTAGAAAAAAATCTATTCTTAGTATCTACATTTTGGAACGCGATATTCTTATGGTATGAATCCATTTAGCGAGGTATTAACGTTCGCTTAGTCGCAGATCTCTTACACTTGGTATATTACTTATTTAGTACAAATGAGATTTCGTGTCGAAATGGCTGTAACTAAAACTCAGAATCAATAAAACTCTAACGGAACTTATCAACATTTGTTTCCCTAAATATTTTCCTCTGTATTTTTATCACACAAAATAGTCATTGGTTGGGATTTAGTGTTTCATTAAATCTATTCTAATGGTTGGAATTAGCCCACATTGCAATTTCTCAAGTCGACCATTTCCTTTTCGATCTTTGTTGTTGTTCTACAGCGTTCTAATATTATACGTACATAATTCTCTATCTACTCTCGCATCTCTCTCTCTCGCTATATATATATATATATATATATATATATATATATATATATGTCTCTTTGTGTTTATAAATACTCATAGGTAATAACACAGACTATTAGAATAGTCCGTTATATAATATAGGGTGTATCGCTACAAATATCAATACCATTAAACTTATTGCTCGAGTAAAAAAGAAAGATGGACAAAGCGGAAAGAAAATATTTCGTACCCAAGATTAATTTTGCCTTTTAAAAATGTTTAATTTTGACTTGTTTTCCAGAACATGTAATTAGTAATATTTTAAAGTAACATAGAGATAAATAACACTATTCATTAAATGTAACTACCTGCATAACTTTATATAATTACTGGTGTTATTTAAATATATATATATATACATATATATATATATATAAATATATATATATATATATATATATATATATATATATATATATATATATATATATATATATATATATATATATATATATATATATATATATATATATGTATTTAAAGTTTTAGAAACCTACGGAGAGAACATATATTTCGCAGTATGTATAAACCTGGTCCAGCATAGACGTGGTATTCAGCTAGTATGTTTTAAATAAACCACTCAATATGTACATAACTCAGCGACAATAAAGAGCCTCTCTCCTCTGTGCATGACAAATCATAGCATAATTATACACATCTATGGGTGAGTATCTATGTGCTATGTATCGCAATGCTTATTCCGGTATTTGTCTTGTGGATTTGCAGTATCTATTCTTAAGTTTGTATGAGCATGCATGTGTATTGATATATGGTTCCTAGTCTATGTATGCGTGTGCATTTGGGCATATATGAGTGCGCGTTCTTGTTAGCGAGAGAGAAGTCGCGCGCTTCTGTAGACTAGAGTGCGGGAAGAAATTTCAACCTTGTCTCAATGGGTAGGCGTTTCTGTTAACAACGCGCATCACCCACAGCAATCGGTTCGGACATGTTCCATTGAATATACCCAGCATAATAAAACTTTATTATCATGCCAACAGGCTCTCGTATGTCGCATGCCAAATTGCAGCTCGGTTCTGCCAATTGCACGCGCATGTTCAGGGAGGAACAACTAGAGCTTAGAGGAGAAAAGGTTACAAAGATGAAAGTGGGAGAAGTAAACGGAGGAAAATGGTACAAGAACGCAGAGGAAGGGTTACCCATGGAAAAGAGGTGCAAAGAAGAAATGCCGACAGGAGGAAGGAAGCAGGACATAATAGCCGGATGAGATTGAATTAATGAAGCGGGTGGTGAATAGTATAAATGGGATGAATAGGAAAACGGCGCGAAGAGGGGTGATAAAAGAACCGCGGAAGGAAATGGAGCAGTAGAAAATGATGAATAGAAGAAAACGAATGGAGGAAAGAAATAGCTAACCTGAGTAGGGGCAGAGAGAATAAAAGAGTTGGCTTAGGGCAAAGGGGATGAAAATCAATTCTAAGAACAAGAAGAACAAATAAAGGAAAAAGTTAAATAAAAAATAAAAGAATATTAATCATCAAAATTAGTTACTGAAATAAAATAGTTACAGTGGTACAAGGTTACATGGAATTGCTTCTGACAGATACAGAATAGAGAGAAGTATGAACAATATTAAAGAAAAATGAGAGTCGCTAGAAAAAGAGAAAGAGGAAAACAAATTAGAAAGAAGGGGAGATAAAGCAAAGAATATCCAGGAAATAAAGTACTCAAATAAGAATAAAAGGGAGAATCTAAAAATAAGTCACAAGGAAGACACAAAGGAGAAAGATGATCGAAGAAGGAACACAAAAAGGAAAAGAACAAAGATGAAAAACATATCAAAGAAGGATAAAGGAAGAAAATGAGGGAAAAGAGGAAGAACAACGGAATTGAAAGTAGAAGATAAAGATGAATAACAATAGAAAATAAATATAATCAAAGCAGAAGAAAAAGAAGAGAAATAAGAAAGTAAAGAAAAGAAGACACTAAAGGAATTGGTAAATGATGGAAAGTGATACAAAGACATGAAGATGGTGACAGCAAAAACATCAATAACGGGAAAACAAAAGGAAAATAAGAAAAGGGACAAAAACAAGAGACAAGACACTAGGAAGATGAATAACGACAGGAAAATGAAGCATGAACATCGCCAGCATCCGAACGAAAAGAAACCTAAATCAAATGAAATCGATATCAGAATTAATCAAAGAAAATCAGAAAAAAGCTGGTAAAGCATTGCGTAAGAACTAATTGTAAGGGAACAATAGTAATAATACTAGGCTTGAAATTAGTGATAATGAATTTAGCAAAAGAAGAAAGATTAATACAACATTCAAAATAACAAGTTTCGATTAGGACAAATCTCAGATAAATAAAAACAAGCCGCGCATGCGTGGTCCCCTCTGTATGTGACTCGATGTGGCGAGTGTAAAATGCAATAAATTTGGGCAATTTGGGGCATTTTTGACTCCCCTTTGACCCCCTGGGGGCGCGAACCAGAATTTGTATGAGGTCAAGGATGCTCATTCTATATCCAGAACAATTGCCTCTACATTGGATGGATCAAACGTTATGGGGGGGAAGGGTAATTTCTTGCTATTTTGGGGTCTTTTGACCCCCTGGTGGCGCGAACCAGATTTTTCCGAAGGTCAGCGATACTTATTTCCTATTAGGAACAATTGCCTCCACATTTTGGCCAGGTTTCAGAGAAATTGAATGAATGGATGAAAAGTTATGGGGCAAAAAATGTCATTTTTCGCCATTTCGGGGCCTTTTGACCCCCTGGGGACTAACCAGATTGTATTTCAAAAGTCGGATAATGTCACTTTCTAACCTGACCAAAGTTACAACTTCATGCAAAATTGCAGAGAAATTGGATGGGTGGTTGCGGAGAAAAATCCGGACGGACGGGCGGACATGCCTCAAAACATAAGTCCCCCGATTTTATAAATTGGGGGACCAATAACAAGCAAAGAGAAAATACAAATGAATGACCAGAAGAAAGATGAATGTAAGGAAATATTAATGAATTCCGTAAATTAATATATATCGAAAAAATAAAAGAAAAAGTAGATGATTATAAAAAAGAGGGAGAGGCAAGAAAGGAACACCAACACAAACAGAAACAATAATGAAGGAAAGAAAAAATAAATCAGAATAAAAAAGTATAAAGAAAAAGTTTAAAAGAAAAATAACTGGAAAGGAAACAAAAACATACGAATATAGAAAGAAGGAAATAATGAAAGAATAACGGCGTTAAAGAGAGAAAGAGATAATGAAATATATAATTAAATGAAGAAAAACGAAAGAAAAAAAAGAAAGAATACATATTATTTACCTCCTAGTCGGGCGGTTTGGCACATTGTCAGATGTGGTTTTGAAAACTAACGCACTACGATTAGCGCATTCAGACCTACGACAAATGCCTAAGCAGCTCCATCGGCATTCCTCAGTAGGGGCGTTTCAGATGATTAACAATAAACTATATTTTTTTCAGAGAGAAGACAAAGCCTGTAAGGGTGGACTTTTTAAGACTTAACAGAACCCTACCTCATACCGACGGCAACAAAGCCACTGTCAGTTCAGAACTTTCTATCAGAAAATATATATTTCAACTTAAAAGAAGAGAAATGGTAATGGGGCTCATGTACGCACTTCGATTACAGCATGGTTTGATTGAACATAGCTAGAAATCAAAATACCCCGATGGGGTACATTAGACAGGGAATAAACATAGGCAATATCGAACTCTTCAATATTCACTAGTATAGGGCATTATGTAATAAACTACAAGAGAAGATAATGCCTAAGAGAGTTTACTTCTATGACTGAAATGAACCATACTTCATTTAGGCAAAGGTGTCGTGCCTCTGTGTAAGCTTGAACTTAGTATCGATATGTGGCAATATTTATCATAAAACGTGCAGTGAAAAGATAAAAAGAAATCAGAAAGAAAGTGATAATGAAATTACCAGCTGAAAAGAGGGCATCGACAAAGTAAACATAAACACAATGAAAGAAAGACGAAAAATAATTTTACTTAAGTAAACTGCAATAAATAAATAAAGAAAGAAAAAAGAACAAAATAAAACAAACAAAAAATAGAATAGAAAGAAAGGAAAACAAACTACAACAATAGGATCATAGGAAAAGATTCAGAACGTAAAAAAGAGATAGAAAAGGAGAGCAAATGAAAGGAAGTAATCATAAAACCGAAACGAAAACTTCAATATAAAAATTAAAACATGGAATCTTTAAAAAGAGAAATAGAAAGCAATCCTAAAATTAGAGGAAGGGTGTCTAAAAATTCATTTTTTTTTAAATCAACAAAATAATTTTAGAGAATAAAAAGGGAAACAGAAAATTAACGATGGTGAAATATGTTGATCCTCTACAATATTTAAATCTAATATGATACAAAATCTAAGTATATCAACGTGTGCTTCCTTAAATAGTTTTCATATAAATTATAATTACACAAATTTTAATCACATTAATTAGATACTATAAGCAGAATGTCGAACAGAACGCTTTATTTAATCCACGAGTGTAACTTGATTTCGTTCCGTCAGCCGCGACCAAGTAGAAGTCTGAAGTAATTCGTAATTATATTCTTAGTATTGACCGTATTGAGGATTGAGCTTTCGACATGATTATTACTTGGCATTTACGTTACGTCACCGGTTCTTGTAAACGTTCGAGGATTACATCAGCTGAAATGTTGTGAGAATAATATTCAAGATAAGAACAGTAGGCGTAATAATACAAATAATACAAATTATCAATCATCATATGAAAAATTACGAAAATAAATTTTAATGTCAGGGACTTTGAGAATGGTCAATCATAACTGTTACAGAATGGTCGCCAAGAGGATGTTCATATCAAATATGCCACACAGATAAATGTTGCCCATGAATTTATATATTTTCAAAAGAAATATTAGTAACTGTTTCGATAAATTAAAAATTGGCTTTGATAGTCAATTCCTTATGAACTCCCCCATTAAAAATATTTCTTAAATCTATTCAAGATTTCTATTTAGCTGATTCAGATTACTGTTCTAATGTTGGGTGTTATTCTCATTACGTTTCAGTCGATATAATTTTCGACGTTTTTAAGGGGCAACTTGTCTTACTTGGGAATTTTTCGAACGGAACCCAAGCTCTCGTTCTGTCAGACACGACCAGGTAGAAATCATAAGTAATTCCTAATGGCATTCTTAGTATCGGCCGCACTGAGCTATGAACCTTCGACATCCAAAAGACTGTCACTCAGAACTGATTGTTACTTATCACTTATATCCGTTACGCCAGAGATCAGTGCAGGCGATACTAATAATACAATTACGAATTACTTATGACTTCTACTCAGTGATAGCTGACGTAATGAGAGCAAGCTACTTCTGTGGATTAAATAACAGGTTTCGTTTGAAATTCCGTACAGAGGTCCGGGTTCGACAAAAAGATTCCCGAGTGTAACAAGATATATCGTACGATAAGCAAAATAATACAAATTATCCATCCTCATCTAAAGAATTCCGAAAAATAATAATCCAGAGTTGTATTAAAATCGCTTGTTACTAGCAGAACCGGTAGAAATTCCGCAGTTGTATCTTTAAGCTGCTGTATATTGCTGTCATGCTTAAGATATTCCCATTCTATGAACGTTTAGCGCGAACTCAGACACCGCGATATTATTGTACTACCTGACTGAAATATAATAACTTATTATCTAATAACCTAGTTTCAGAATATATCTGGTCATTGGGGTCACCACTAAAACACTTGTTGGAGTTTCTGATATATTTCAATTCTATGCACATCCAGTGCGAATGCGGACCCCACGATATTATTGTACAATGTTTTGACCGATCAGATACTATATATTAATCCTGGGCCTAAATCAACGAAAATGTATTTTAATTAGAGCTTCATTTTAGACAAAACAACGATATCAGATAAATGTAATTTAATTATATTTTTTGCATTGCGATTTAAACGATCGGGCGCACTCATCCTTCAAAAATAGCGGAGGGTGATAACGTACGGACGGTCAAGAATTCCAATAGCGTATCATTATATAGATTACTATATATGCCTTGGATACCGGAGCTCGTCTTGGGTTCGGAGATTATCACAGAAGCTCATTAGTATTAAAATAAGCTGATATTTTTGTCTTCAACTATAACGGAAAATGGCATTCCTTTCTTCCTCTGTGTGCTTAGCCTCCGGCGGAATTCACTTCGGGCGAGCTTCTGTGCAAGGGCTTCCCGCCTGTGAACCGTATTACCGTAGGGCGGATTTCCAATTTATTTTGAGTCGTCTTTGTTGTCTTCAAATCCAATGTCAACAAACGCTTGTCAAAAACCAACCCATAAGTAATCAAACGCAGTTCATTCCATTCATCAATGTCTGTATTCCGATACTGTTCCTCGTCTTTCCGCTGATAATCATTCCGTCTCATTAATCTTTATCCTCGATTTACACTTGACATTGATAAGTCGTGATCCAAAAGTAAAAAAAAAGTTTATCTTTGTTGATCTGCTTCCGTGCTAAGACGAAGCCAAGATAAACCTCAGTTTTTGATACTCAGTTTTCTTGGTGGTGAAAATATAGGCTGATTCTACTTGTGTTTCCTTCTTCTAATACGAGCACGTCCAACTGTGATTCGTTGACTTCTAAATATATTTACTACTCCGTGAGTGTACACTGCGACTTGTATGTTTGTATTCGCCTTTGGATTAATAGCATATTTTTTAATGTTTGTGTTGCATCTTCATCAGTCTGGCACAAAGAGGTCGGCTCTGAGCACTTTCCTCGTCATGAATTCCTATTTTAAAACCTAGCAAAATAAGTCTATTATTATGACATGTTTGCCTGTATATATATATATAAAGCAAAAAAAACATAGTGAAGCGAAGAAGACCGTCGTTGTATAAATCAAATGAAAGATGGAAATGAACTGAACCGGCTATAAGTGGAAATAGAGTTCATATACACAACAATCACAAATGGTCTTGGTTTGATAAAACACTTCGCTTTACTAAATCCATATGTAAGAGTTCCAGTTGTCCGTGTCGTGTATAAAACATTATGCATCCGTTTTTTCGTCAGGTCATTGATCGCCTGTGAATATATTACTTGGACGCCGATGTTTAGTTTTTATAAGAGGATTATTAATACACACAGCTTTAGACATTTAGCAAGTGTGGGATGTCCTTCAGAGAAAGAAAGGGGCACGCAGGCAGACAGATGGATTAGATTGATAGATTGTCTAGGTACACCTATATACATTGTGCGGGACCGCCTCTACCTTCACTAGGGACCTTCGGGGCACGTCCACGTGCTTAAGTTGTCCGCCAAAAAAAGCTTTCTACCGTAGACCATGTGATTTGATCGACTTCCGTTAACTAGAGGTTAAATTATGACCTCTCATCCGTCAATCACTCCACCATTAAACTATCGACTTTCGTTATGTAACACATACTTAATATTAACATTTGAAAATATTTAGAATATTGTCACAATTTGTTTCGGAAGTTTTAGATGAAGTGTATACCAATTTGTATTAGTTGTACTATTCGGACTACTGTTCTCATCTTGGATACTATTCTGACAACAGCTTGGCCGATATAAGATCCGAACTTCTTCTGTTACTTCTTGTTGAACCTAAGATTTGTATTATGTCGAACTTGGGAATACATACGGAATTTAGAACTTACCCTTGAAAAAGGTCAGAGGTTATATCGGCTGAAACGTTGTGAGAATAACTTCAAAACATGAGAACAGTCGTCCGAATTGTCAATAGAATACACACTGCCACAATAATTCGGCGCGTGGCGGTAGAAAGTAGAATTATGGCTACCAAAGTGGAGTGTTGGCCTGGGGTGACGTGTTAGAATTCAGTTTTAAATATTACTCGACTTTCACTATGCAATGTTAGTAAACTTCACGTTGCCTCTCCTGTGAGTACTTGATTCTGGAAACGAATCGGAGAAATGAACAACATCTGAATGAAATCCTTCATACGAAGGGTTTTTTGCTAGATGCCTTTAAGGTAAGCGGGAACGAAATAAAAGTAGTTAAATAAAAAAAGCAACAACAAATAAACGAATTTATCCAGACAATAGGGAATAATGAAATAATGCACTTACGATGCAAAAAAGAGAAACTGATAGAGTCAAAGGCCATTTTACATTGAGAGAAACTTTATAGAATTTCGCGATCGCTCAATTTTCCTGAACTTTGCACAATAGATAAAGGTTGCCTGAGTTCAACGGTTGATAAGTTATATCTCTCTTTTGATGTCAGATCTGGGTTTTGATTGGCTCTTTTTTCGTATGCCTTCGTTTTCTCATCTTTATCTTCTTCTTCGAATTTTTTCTTCTTTTTCCGTGTTTATTTTCTTTCTTTTTTATTATTATTATTATTAAAATATCTATCTTTTCATTCATGACTCACTATTATTTTGTGTTCTTGTAAATCGAAAATCTAAGCTTCTTAATTAAAAAAGTTGAAAACGAGAAATTTGAATGCCAGTTTCTTTAAAGGCAAATCACTGAATTTATTAACGATCCTAATTCATTTATTTTCAATTCATCTTGCTATCGATCGATCACATCATTTTTATTCCAATCTATCAACCTTAATACGTGTTAACAAATTGATCGATGAGAAGTCGCTTGTTAATATATCTCACTTTATCTACCGATATTTCATAAAAGCTGGCTGAGCGAGAAACAAATATGGGTCAATCAAATGTTAACTTTATGTTTTGAATTTTTCGCCGCAAAATCTTAATAATAAAGTAGGTATTGATCTTGTTGGTTCATTGATCTTTCCCTAGGCAAAACTCGAGTCTCACAATTGTATGCAATATTCAAAAACTCAAATGTGTTTTTATTGATTAATCTGTCTGCACTAGTCAAGGCGAAATGCGATTCGAGTATATGGATTAATAAAATAGATAGCTTTTCAGTTTAATGATGAAGAATATTATTAAACGATCGTAAATGAATAATTTAATTAACGAAATCGGATTTATTAGATGAGGTTTGATAGTTTGTATTATTTAGATTATTTGGACAACTGTTTTCATCTTGGATGTATTTTTCACAACATTTCGCCGAGTTAATGCCCGACCATATTCTGTGCGTCTTGTTGTACTCAGGAATCTTTATGTCGAACTGGTAATCTGTATCCAACGGAAACCCTGGAGCAAAGGATAAAACTGCTAAGTAGTAATCAGTGACAGTCTTTTGGCGGTTGAAGGTTCAATACTCAATACAGGCGATAATGAGAATACAATTAGGAATTACTTATTACTTCTACCCGATCATGCCTAACGGAACGAGAGCAAGTTACCTTGTGGAGTAAATAATTGGTTCCGTTCGAAATTCCGTTCGGAATTCCGTCCAGAATCACGATTTCTTCTTAAATATTCTCGAGTTCGACAAGACGCACTTGTTGCGTAATCCTATTATCAATGTGTGATCTTTATTAAAATAATTTTAAAATTTAATCAGCATTAAAACGATTTTATTTAATGAAATATTTATATCTATTCGAAAATGGATGTATTCATTGTCTTGTATAATTTCTTAATCAGAAGAAAAAATGTTTGTCTCAAATAAACATTTTAATTTGCTTTATTCTTTATTCTTTCAAAAAAAGTTGAAATAAATGTAAATACACAGTTATTAAAAATACTCTAACACGTTCAACGTCAGAATGTATCGGTTTCCCGTTATGATCCGTGGTCCAACGTTAGTCTTCTCGAGGTTAAATGTTTAATTCTCAGTACGGGCAATACTAAAAATACTCTTACTGACGGAAGAGGAACAAACTATCCCCGTGTATTAGCTAGAAACATTTCTAGCTAGGAAAATAACGACATTTAGAAAAGACATATTTAAAGGGTGAAAAGTTGTCATAGTAATATTTCCTTGCAAGAGTTATGTCCCCTTGACTTACTGCAGAGTGAGATACATTTGTAAAAACGTATATCGTTTAGGCTCCCACTATAACTGTAATTAAAGTATTAACTCCTATCTTTGATGCCATAGAAAGTAACTAATTATCTCTACACTATAGCGAGTTTCCTCATTCACATCATTCCTCCGATCGATGTTTATTGACTCACATTTGTGTGTTCAAATTCATACTCACTCAGCAACCGACAATGATCATTAATCGTGGAGTAAATAAAGGTTTCAATGCGAAATTTCGTACAGATTCTTAAGTTTTACATAAAGATTCCAACGTACGGCAAGAAGGATTCAAAGAAGGTCGGAAATTGCATCGACCAAAACGTTGGAGGGTATATCGGCTAAAACGTGAGAATAACATCCAGGATGAGAACACTAATCCGAGTTATCCAAAAAAATACAAAGTATCTGTTATAATTAACATGTTTGCATTACCTATGAAAGTATCGTCATACAAATCATATGAAAGTGTCCCCGACGGTTTACCACGTTCAATTTTGCAATAGTATTTTCATCGCTAAATAAAAGATTGAGTTGACCCTTCCTAAGAATATCCGTTTTTATAATAGAAACCTATTGCATAACGAATATTAGTGATTGGATCCTGCTGGATATCTATCTTATAATCTATAGGGTGGTACAATAGGGAAAAAAGGTGTCTTATTACCCTTAACTTATCTAAAATTTATCTTAGCGTTTTAAAAGTGTGGTGACCGATAATAACGTATTTACGAAGATAAAGTTGGTGATATGAAGGAATCCCCTGACTTGTACTTCACCAAAGGGCTTGTAGAACAATTGCTCCAGTTCACGCTCGGATAGACAATGCAGAGCAAATTGCTTTCCAATCGGATGTATATACGAACGAGTTTCTAGCGTAAACTAGGTCTCTGACCTCAGCAAAATAAATACTTTCATGAGACAAAAGTATGTCAAAAGATTGTTTAATATTTGCGCGTAGCCGGCGTAAACCATCCGGTAATGGCAAATAAAGAAAACCAAACTTTGTTCATGTATGTTCTGTTCTTTGTTGGTCCTTACAGGGTACCCTGAAAGAACGGGTAATGCAACATATGGACTATTTATATTCAAACACTATTTGGTGTGATTCAGTTTAAAAACATTGTAATATAACATATGTGTAGTACTTGCGTATGAGCCTCCATATACACAACCGGAACCGAAAGTCGCCCAGGTGACTGGTATTAAAGCTCGCCATGTGTGACACCATTTCTAAAACAGTTTTTAGTTGAATAAATCTTCCCAGTAAGAACTCTTTTTGTGTTAGTACAATTTATTCAACTAAATGTTTGACGTTTACCCTGATACTAAAATATGAATGTTACATAAGAACCGAAATGACTAGACATGTATCCCAGTCTACCAAGAATGACCACGGAATACCAACACTGGTGTACGATATTAATTAATTATCTTGAAGACTATCAGGAAAGGGTACCGAACACGTACCGAGGCCTGTTAAGCTGTATAGGCTGTAGTGTTGTTGAGTTCATAGAAACGTGTGCAAACTTTGATGCTGCTATAGCAAATCTGGACACCTTGTTCATTAAAAAGCCCAACGAACTATTTTCAAGACATTTACTAGTTACCAGACAGAGGAAAGCAGGAAAATCCATGGACGAGTTTTTTTCGAGCGTGACTGCCACGTATAAAAATTGTAAATGTATCTTCTGCGGTTTCCTCTACCATACAAGAGGTTGCTGTCCAGCCCGTGGGGCTACCTGTAATAAACGTTCCAAGAAAAAACATTATGTCCGCGTGTGAAAATCTAAGTTATCCTCAAGTTAAGTGGCAATATTGGGCAGTTCTCACTTACTGACTACATTTACCAACATACCACTCGCTCAAGCTGCAACGCATGCGACTATAAATGGGAAAAAGTTTAAGTGCTTTCCAGGATTCTTGCAGTACTGATAGTTATCTTAGCGAAAGGGTTTTGCGGGAACGAAAACTAAAAGTGTATCTGTCCAATAAAAATAGCTCAAAAATCCTTGTATACTTGTTTCAAGGGCTATGTTCGTTTGTAACCTAGCCCTAGATCTTACTAAACAGTGTTACGTTGCCACACAGCGTGGTATTCTGAAATATATGCGTTCGCACTTAGTACGTGGTCAGGATTTCTTGCATCAACATCAAAGGGTGGCTTTTAAATACAGTGGCCCCTTTCCTGAGTTAACAATGGATATAAATCGTCCATTTTGTTCAGTAGCCATAGCAAAAATAGAAGAGCCGTCTCTTTTTTCAAAATGTAAGCTACAAACCAATAGCTGCCAAATCTAGACGTTTTAGCAAGGACGATCAGATATTCACCGCAGAGGAAGTTAATTATCTACTCTCTGAGGGCATAATTGAAACTAGTATATCACCATGGCGAGCCCAAGTAGTGTTAGTAAAGGACACCACCTACCGACATAAAAAGCGGATATGTGTAGATTATTCGCAGACGATTAACCAATACACTAAATAAGATGCCTACCCGCTGCCAGGAATAGACGAGATGGTGAATGATCTTGCAAAATACAAGGTATTCTCCACTTTTGATCTTAAAAGGGTCTACCACCAGCTGTCGCTGAATGAGACTGATAACAAAGATACCGCGTTTGAGGCAAATGGTTGCTTGAATCAGTGTTGTACAATTCCGTTTGGAGTCACAAATGGGGTCGCTGCTTTCCAGCAGGCTATAAACAATATAGTAAAAAGGAGAACCTGCACGATGCTTTCCCGTACCTTGATAATCTAACAATTGCAGGGCATACTACAAGGAAGTTCCTTGAAACTGTTGGTCAGAGACACCTTACTCTTAACCAATCAAAAAGTGTAAAGTCCGTTCCTTCTATTAACGTGCTGGTATACTGTGTTTGAGAATGGTATCATCAAGCATGATACCGAGAGACTTCGACAATTGAAGGAGTTTCAGTCACCCGAGAACTTAAAATCACTTAAAAGAATAATTGGAATGGTTGCGTAATATACTAAGTAGATATTGAATTCCCTACCAAAATTGGACTGCTAAAAAACGGAGAAATTTCCCGTTAAAAGAGAAGACCTTAAAATGCTTCAACTTGCTGAAAAGATATTTGGAAAAAGCTACTCTGCAAACGGTGGATGAAACCTCTCCGTTTGAGGTAGTGTGTGACGCGTCTGATATTGCGATTTCTGCCGTTCATAATCAAGGAGGACCTCATGTGGCGTTTATGTCTAGAACACTACAAGGCAGTGAACAAAAATACAACATCGTGGAAAAAGAAGCGACTGCTATTATTGAGGCAGTGTGTAGATGGGGATACTATCTGACACGAACCTATTTTACTTTGATTAGTTGTTATGCTCGATAGTAAAAGAATGCAAAGATCCAGGAATGGAAACTGGAACTTACCGGATTCAGCTACACAATTATCGTCCTGGTAAGGATAAGGTGGTCCCTGGCGCATTTTCAAGAGCATACACTTGTTCAAATTTTAATACCTCCACACTCGCTGACCTCCACAATGGACTGTGCCATCTGGGTAGAACTAAGGGTATTCATTTTGTAAGAGAAAGTGATCTCCCTTTTTCTACAGAAGAGGTAAAGAAGATGTGTGTTTTTTGCAGGATTTGCGCAGAACTAAAACCGCAACAACTTATATCAATCAACAAAACCTATGAAACGCCTTAGTGTTGATTTCAAGAGTCTTCTGCCTAGTTTATCGACTAATTTGTATTTATTATCGTTGATGAATACTCTTGTTCCCTTTTGTTTTTCCATGTCCTAATATACATACGACAACAGTGATCAAATGTTTAGATTTGCTATTTAGCCTATATGGAATGCCAAGTTATATACCTTCAGATCGAAGCGCATCTTTATGTACAAGAAGCTCAAATCTTATCTCTCCCAGAATAGAGTTACCACTAGTAATACCACTCTTGATCATCAAACCGGAAACGGACAGGAAGAGCGGATTAATGGCATTATATGAAAGGCGGTTTGTTTAGCTCTTAGA
>OY744515.1:235127937-235135437 GCA_963556195.1 Sepiola atlantica | reverse complement strand
AATCATGAAGACGCCCTGCCTTATCTAGTTGCATGATTATATTAAGTGTCTCATCAGAATAATTATGATTCGCAATTCCTTATATAGTACTGGCTGGCTTCTTCAAATAGGTTTCATTCATTATTCTAAGAGTACATTGGAATTATAGACTATCAGATGTTCCCTTTTGCGTTTTTGACTACGCATGACATATTCTCGGTCGGGAGAAGAATCTATAAAAGAGTACAAGGTTATTTCATGTCCGTACTACGTTATTACCATCTAGCATCACATTCTTTCGTCTGATCGCCGAAGATGTAATACAAAACCCCTACTTGATGGTTAGTTGAACGTGAAGCTTTAATAAAAATACACTTTCCTGGCATTCATTCCAGGATTAAAGTGAACTTTATGTTCTGTTCTAAGATTATACGATTGTATCGTGAGGCTTGCCTTGGTTCCGGACCACCAATGTATGGAAATGTGTTATGAATTCTACAATGGTATAGAAGATATACCACCATTGAAATTACATACACCAAAGTACTTAAATAAGTATATTTCAGTTTAAACAAAGCTGACACCATATTTTCCTGGGGTTTTGCGTTCGCACTCGACATTTATAGAAAGTAAATATTTTTTAAGCACAACAGCGGCGTACAACAGATGAAGGATACAATTGTGGAATTTTCAGGGGTCCCGCTAGTAACACTTATGATTCTCTGCTTTTAAAACACTAATATTATTTTTCGAGTTTTTAAATAATCTTGCCCCCTATAAAGCATTAATACTACAAATGAAACAATTTAAAAATATTGCAAAAGACAACATATCATTTATCAAAGAATACACTAGATTTTAATAACTCTAATACTCGTCCCAAGGTCGGTTCATACTTATTTCGAACTGTTAATAAGGAATCAATACATTATGAAAAAGTCAAATAGAGACAATTTTTATATCGAAGGCAATGGCTAAACCCTTACAAAATAACACCTTGTCTGAAGTAGAATGAAGCAAAAAATGGATGGTTACATTCAATGCTACCAAGGCAAAGTGTCTTCCCTTTAACAATTACAATACACCTTTCCAAGCACCTATTGTCATCGCTGGAAGCGCCATTCCTGAAAGTCACACATTAAAGCTCGTCAGCCGTATATCTACTTCATTAAGTAAATATACGATAAGATAAGCGATGTATTTTCTATGAAATAGTATTCCGTAAGATGTTTTGTTGTTAAGTAAACTGTATCGTCAGATTGTGTTTGATTTTATAAATGGCAAGACTACAGTATGTCTGCGTATATATTGCGTATATGTACAATCTTTCATTACTAGAATTCATTTTTAGTAAAGTTGGTGTAAATATTAACAAGTAAGTGTCTTCTTGAAAAACATGTAATATTTTTATCATTAGTAACTTAAATAAATATGTTATAAAATATGATAGAGTCGACATTTATATTAATACATTTTTCATTGTATTGCTCAAAAGAATATTATTTATGAGCGAAAGGTTTCTATGTTTATTTTACAGTCTTTACAAATCCATTCTGTAATTTGAATTAAGCTCATGCTCCTACGATGTACGATTATATCATGGGATATACTTTTAAACTATTTCGAAATTTGCTTGATGAAGATTTATAATTAGTAGTAGTTGTACTATTTGTAGTATTTGTATTATTTGTAGTATTCTACACAGCTAAACAAGATAAGAGGTAAAGCTCCCAATACTAAGACTAGAATTATCCAAAAACGGTAAAATCGTTAGTTAAAAATGAATTCTCAGTGCAAGTCTTCTGGAGGTTCAAGGTGAAATATTTACTACAGGCAATAATAACTAGAAACAACATAAATTCACATTGCTATGAGGTCATGGCTGATGGAATGAAGAAGGTCTACCTCTGTAGATTACATAAACGATTTAGTTGCGTATATGTTCCCGAATTCGACATAAAGATATGAAAGTTAGACATTAGGTCTTCAACTTCAAAATAATGCAAATAAAGACGGCGGTTAACATCGGCCGAAACGTTGTGAATATAACAACTAAGATGAGTATATTACTCTGTATAATCTAAGCAATACTAATTTCTAATTATTTTAACATAACATTTTACGCTTATAATTTGATAGCAAATCTACACGGTGTTGTTCGGAGCCAGAAAAACAAAATAGAAGAAGTTAAATAACATGTGTAATATCTTTATATAAAGACTTCAATCTCTCTCTCTCTCTCTCTCTCTCTCTCTCTCTCTCTCTCTAACCGTCAATTAAGCTTTGCCCCTTTCTTTTTTGATATTGTAATGTTAGTAATGACGCCTTCATAGAACTGCATAAAGTGCAGTTAAAATCAAAGTATGAACAGAAATGGTGGGGATAATGATTATTGACTATGGGCAATGCCGAGTAGAACTTATAGTCCCGGGTGATTCCTTATTTATTGTCTCCCCACGTTTCACAAAAATATGAAGATAAATGATGCTCAAAAAGACAATAGTCCGAAGAGATTTAATATATAACAGTTACCAAAAGTAGTATTCTAATCTTTTATTAGATGAATTAATTTTCCTGCCAACATTGTATAAATAAAATTTCTCCAAAAACGATGTATATCCTTCAAACTCATATAGAAATGGATCTTAGCATGACGACGGCAGCATAAACCTTAATCAGATAAGAGGCGCGAGAGTAAAAATGGTAAAAGGTCACTAGACTAAAACAAATGTAAGTCGTGTATATGCGTCTTGAGAGAGATAAACAGAGAGAGAGAAGGAGAGAGAGAAAGAGAGAGGGAGAAAGAGCTATTGTTGGTTAAAAACAATGGGGAGCAAACTTAATGTGTACAAATCAACGAAACGCTCGAATGCCAGATTCGGTAAATCCCTCATAAAAACGACCCCTGAGAAACCAATAAGTGAGACACGTTCTTTTTTCTGTCTCATGATTGGTGTATTTTTTAAGGTCAAATGGTTATTTTTTGCTAAAAGTTTGTATTTCTACAGAATAAAACCTATCATGTCTAATGATAACTTTGCTTATCTCGCAAAACTTATTCATCGAGATATTGATTCTGCATTATTCATGATAATATAGATCCGCATCAGACTAAGCTGAAATTAATGAATAAATATTCTCACAATCCATCTCTCTATTTTTCTCTCCCTCTCTCTCTCTTTCTCTTTCTCTCTCTCTCTCCGACTCTCTACTCACTCTTTTGGCAGTTTTCCCTTCTAAGCAGAATATGAGATTAAATGTTCAGAAAGATAAAAGTATGAAGATCTTCTCAAAATCCATCTTTGAAATAGAGTTTGAATTGTTAGCTTTGTATATGTTCTATGTTTTTAAGTTATATTATTTCTATCTCACTTTCTCTTATTCTCTCTCTATCTCCCTTTTTCAGTCCGTCTGTATGCATCTCCTTCTCTCTTTCTCTCTCTCTCTATCTCTCTCTCTATATATATATATATATATATATATAAACTGTGTTGATCGCTTTATTGTAGATCATAATATTGTTAATAACTTCAATTATAAAAAGCACAAGTTTGACATTTTGCACACTGATCTATTTAGGAGCACTAAATAGATAAGATACCAAAATATTTCGTAAATCTATACTATATTTCTAAAGTTATAGACATGTATGTATGTGTTAGCCATTTTTACTGTTTCTCGCTTTATTGCAAGTTTGTTAAAATACAGTCCATAGGTGATAAAAAAATTGACTTAGCAGGGTTAATTATTTTAATCATTTAAATCATAAGTAACAAGATGAATGAAATGTAAGGAAAAAATCCCCAGATATGCACCACAAAATTGAATCATTTATCAACAAATCTCCCATTTCTTGAAATTAACCTCTGCAGTCTGCCATCAACAGAAGAAATCAATTTGTTGATTTGGGAAGATGTTATGCTACTAGCAACATCAACAATGTTATTCCAGAGGGCATCTTTTGATGTAAATTGTTGTCCTCCTTCATATACCTTTCTCTTTAAAATTGACCAGAGCTGCTCAATCGGGTTTAAGTCAGGAGAACAAGGCGGCCAAGTCATGAGACTCTCTCCCTTGATGCCCAGAGATGCGAGGAATGTAGTCGTAGTCTTTGCTGCATGAGATGGAGCATTGTCGTACATAAAAATCAGTTGACGTAGACGAAGTAAAGGCAGGTCGTCCAGCCAAGGTGACAAATGCTCATCTAAGAACGATATGTATACTTAGCTTGTGAGTTTAAAACCCTCTGGCACTCGGAAAGGTCCAAATAATTTATCACCTATGATACCCGCCCAAAACATAACTCCCCCGCCACCTTGTTGGCGACGAATGCGATGTGAAATAGCAGCTCCGATAGGACTCCAAACTTTAGCTTATCCATCCGGACCATCAAGTGTGGCTCTAGCTTCATCTGTGAATAGAACCTGTTGGAAGTCCGTTTGCATGTATTGTTCTGCCCACGCAATGCGTTTTCGCTTATGGGTTTTGTTCAAGAGAGGTCTGGAAATGGGCTTCACGTTCCTGGCCATCTCATTCAAGACAGTTCCTGGACATCGGAACAGCGGCAGCTTTGCCAAAAATAGAGGCGCTAGTGCCATTTGGTTCCCTAATGATCTGCTTGCGTATTTTTCGCATATCGCGAGGCGAAATTCTCCTTCTTGTACCCTTATATTTCCTTGGTGCAGTGTTAGGCTTCGCCACAAAAGGAACTAAGGTTCTCTTATCCCTTCCCATTTCCTTGGCTTAAATCCAGAAGTGTCAGTCCTTCTGCAAGGCCAGCTACAACCCTTTGCCTTTCAGAAGCAGTCAAACGTTGATTTTGGGGCATTTCTACAAACCTGCAATAAAGCTAGAAAGAGTGAAAGTTGCTAACAAATGCATAAATGTCTATAACTTTAGAAATATTGTATAGATTTGCAAGATATTTTGGTATCTTACCTACTTAGGAGCACTCCTTCAGTGTGCAAAATTTCAAACTTGTGCGATTCATATTATTGAAGTTATTAACAATATTATGATCTGCAATAAAGTGAGAAACACAGTTTATATATGTATACATATATATATATAATATAAACTGATGTATAAGTATATATATATATATATATATATATATATATATATATATATATATATATATGATATACTGTATCAGTATAAA
This sequence comes from Sepiola atlantica, assembly GCA_963556195.1. Taxonomy (NCBI): domain Eukaryota; kingdom Metazoa; phylum Mollusca; class Cephalopoda; order Sepiida; family Sepiolidae; genus Sepiola; species Sepiola atlantica. The sequence continues at coordinate 235,130,297 of OY744515.1, read as the reverse complement.
TATGTTATATATATATATATATATATTGTATATATATATATATATATATATATAGATAGATAGATAGATAGATAGAGAGAGAGAGAGAGAGAGAGAGAGAGGGAATGGGAGAGTAAGAGGGGAAGGGAGAGAGGGACAGAAATTGACATTTTTCTATTCTCAGAAATGTAGCATAAAAGTAAATTGCAATAAAAAAGTATTAATAATTAATTATAATCTTAATCGTATATATATATAATAAAAATAAAATACGTGTATTCGGCTCGCCTCAATAATCGCGTAATCAAATTTATTTTTTTATAATAAAAGCAAGGGTTGAATCTTAATAATAAATGATAATGATATAAATAATAAAAATAACAATCACGTATGCTAATTTTAATTTTATTACGTGAAGAATGAGAGTCTTAATTTCTTTAATTTCAATCATATCTGATAATAATAAGAAAGAAAAGAAAGAATGTTTAACTTTTAATATAGACACAAAAATATTCCTTTACTATAATTATTGTAATTCTTCTTATTATTATTATTATTAGTAGTAGTAGTAGTAGTAGTAGTAGTAGTGTTATTATTACTATTAATATTATCACAATTATTATTAAAACAGAACGCTTAGAGGAAGTTTTTTTGTTCTGATCGATTAATTTGTGTTCTTGTTCTTATTGGCTAATTGTGTGTTCTTATCGATTTGTTTTGGTCCTGTTTTCCTATCGACTGTAAGTGATGGAAACAGATGGAAAGAGGGAATTTTGTCTTAATTTCTTATCGAATAGTTTCGTTTTAATAAATGTAAATTAAATTGCAAAATGATGGTGACTGGAAGGGCTTGTTGTTTTAAATACTTGTCAAATTTTCTGTATCTTTTTATCCGATTAACCTATATATTTATTTCGGATTCTTATATATATATATATATATATATATATATATATATATATATATATATATATATATATATATATATATATATATATATATATATATATATATGTTAAATTGTTTTTACGCCAATACATAGTTAAAGCTAAATAAATTGTTTAGGACTATTAAAATTATTTCCACTGCTATTGTAATTTTTACCTATTCATTTAATTGTGTTTATTATCTTTTATGTTTGAATTCAAGTTTTGAAACATGACGTAAATCATAAAATTATGATATGATGCCAAACCTATTATGATTTAGTTAAGGTAAACGTAAGGTAATTTATAAAAAATACCAAATAGCTTGAAAATCTCAAGGTTTCGGTGTCGATTTTCTGTTATGGCGTCCGCTTTATTTGTGAATAATTTATTTATAATTAGTGCAATATTTGCCATGTCTAAAAGTAGTTAATATCTCTGATATTTTGAAATTAGACAAATTGTGTAATGTATTTAATACGTCTAAAAAATTGTGATCGACCGAAAAAGTGTTGTTTTAGGACAGACATGCAAAACCTCTCTTTATATGAGATTATAACAAGGAAAACTTAAAAACAAAAAAATACACGTCTGTATGAAATACTTCCAACTGAAAACGTAAAGGAAACATAAAAAACTAATTCACTAAACATGTTGAATGTTTTATTTATTTAAATTATCTTGGACTAAATTGGATTATTTGGGTTATTTGGACGACTGTGAGATTTTATTCTCACAACGTTTCGGCCGCTGGAACATCAGACTTATTCAGGTGCGTCTAGTCGGACTCGGGAATCTTTCTGTTGAACTAGGGAATCTGTACGAAATCTCAAACGGAACCCTTTATTTAATCCACAGAGTAAACTTGTTCTTGTTCAACCAACCATGGCCGGATAGAAGTCTTCAATAATTCGTAATTATATTCTTAGTATTCCCGTGCTGTGAATTGAACTTTGAACCTCCAGGAGACTGTTCTTTACAACAGATCTAACTTTGCACGTTTATCCGTTGTATCACGGATTTTTATTATTAAATTGATGACAATAGAATACATTAGTAATTATCTAAATTTAATTAAGGTTTATCAATAGACATTATTTTCTTGTTTATATCGATTTTCATAGATTGTTCTAATTATTACTTGTTCCCCTGATAAAAATCTATATACAACCGATATGTAAACCTATTTAGAAAACGGATTGTAAGAAACGATAGCATGTATACAAGACGAAATGAAACGTTTACAGTAAAAATTAAGAAAATAAATTACTTATGCTATAGGCCGTTTATTTATATGTATTTATATTTATTTTCGATTTATTATTTTTTATTACGTTATAAGTATTTGAGTTGTTAAAATAACTTTTTAGGGGTATTTTTATTAACAAAAATGTCGTTAAAATCTAAGTTATGAGGCAAAACCATATTAAGGGTTTCGTCCACGAGGTGTTGTGA
>OY744515.1:234865437-235125437 GCA_963556195.1 Sepiola atlantica | reverse complement strand
CTGATTGTCCATCCATCTCCTGTACAATGCCTTCTCCGATTTCGAAAAGGTTCTGAACATCGACATCCTCGTTAGCAGTAATCCCTGTGATAATATTGTATAACGATTCATCGCTTCAAAACGGTGTAAAGCTGTCTAGTTGCTCTGCAACTTTTCCGAGGTCTGTCTCATATCTTCTCACTCTAAGGGTAGACAACTCCTTATGTTGTTCGCTTATTGTCTAACTTTGTGCGGTAGATTATTGCATGGAAAATTTGTAAACGGATGACATAGTGGACGGCATGGTTCACACTGTTCTCTGGTGCTCTAACATTACACTACTCCGTGTGAGCCCACCATGGTTTTTGAATGAGCGCATTAGTGTTTGATCGATGACAAGATCATAGCCAAGACTAGCCCAGTATTTGATACTGCGTCTGATTACGTGAACCCCAAACAGGATTTTTTATGTATTGCAGGGTTGTCATCTTACAAGGCGTACATCTTCTGGAGATATAGATGAGCCGACCTTAGATAATTTGGATGACCAGTGGCTTCGAATATTGGCAGGCAAGCGAAGACCTCACTATGACGCAGTTCCCAAGACTCCATTCGATCAGCTGCAACAAGTGCCCTAGAAATTCCTAGCATGTGCTGATAGTTTATCCATAGATTGATGTTTTATTTATGCCCTCACCAGTTCATCTCTTATCAGAGTTAGACTGCTGTAAATCCAATCGATGAAATCTGATTTCTAACAATGACTTCAAGTCACATTTACCATTCTCCGTCAGCATGTACAGCCGTTCAAGTCTCTCTACTAAATCTTGAAACCCAGTTTCCTTCTCTAACATGTTGGCAAAAATCTGACATGTAAGACACTGATCCACCAGCAGGTTACAAAGAAATGCTTGTTGCCCTACCCTTCCGATCATTATGTGTACGACAGCATTTTCACCATATACTGTTTCTTTGATCTCCTTAAGTCTACTGCCATCCAGCAACGCCCTATATATTCGCACTTATGCCAGCTGGGAGTAGTCTGGTTGAAGTGAAAGAAAGCTTTGATGAGTTTCGCTGCGGTTTTGAGAATTGGTCGTTTTTTGCTTCCTTATCATCCGTCGGAGGTGAATTGTAGTACTCACGAAGAATGTCACAGATTTTCTTTAAATGGCACAATGTTTGCGACACCACAACGGCCTTTGGTCGAAATAAAGAGTTTCCATATCTACTTATCAGCTTTTCCGTGAGGTACTGATTTCCATATGCCGTTGATTTACTACCTCGTAAGTATTCTCCCATTTACGCGACAAGGTCCTATATCGTTATCTGTTCCTCATCGTTTTCCTTTAAGAATACATACACCCTTTCGAATGCTTCATCCTTATCGCTGTCTTTTGGTCTTCCAGATGTTATCGTTTGGTTAATTCAATTGACGTGAACTGTCTTGGAATGCTTCGCATTGTATGGAAGTTGAGGTTACATGACTGGTGGTACACACAGTCTGCAGCATAAAGATTACCACCAAAATATTCGATCCGACCTTGAACAGCAGTGACCTACTTTCCCCTCTTGTTTTGCAATGAACTAGGATAATTTGAACAAATTCATCACTCTTCACATAGCAAATCTTTCCCTCACTCTTTCGTTTATGATCGTTTTTCGTAGTATCAGTTCAACAGACAAAGCAATGCGGTTTACTGTCATATTGTCCCAGAGAAACTCGAGCGCCACCTTGTACTGGCCGAGCAGAATCATCTTTTTTAAGCTAAAGCTATGTCTTTTTTTGTTTATGTAATAACTAGTTCTGGCTTCAACAATTATTTTGACACTTCTTTCGATATTTTCGAAGTTGACACATTCAGCACTCTTTTATTGAAGCAGCAGGGTTTCATCACGGTTCAAACCCTGTTTGCATAAAGGACAAGTTTATCTTCTGGCGTCTGAACTCATGTTTGATCCTGAAAATATACGAAAATATATGTGTATTAGTATATGGAGCTAGTGAATTGTTTGTGAGTGCAGTTTTTCAGTTGTTTCTCAGGAATCCTATACCCTATAAAACAATTTCATTTATATACTGAGGTAAGGAGGCCGATTAATTGAAGAAAAGAATAATTCCCCACTGGTACTCATATAAGAATAATCACCCATATGCCTGTTTGTGAACCTGTGTAAGTGCAATAAGGTGTTTCGTGGTGGTGCTACCAATGTAAATGTAATGATGGATTTAAGGATCAGGTACCCCTAGATATTTTATAAAGGTGTATTTAGCTTAACTGGTAATCCTGTTCGTGTGAAAGATTGACCCTGAAAAACGGTAGACATCACAGATTTATTAATTTATCATGAGAACTGACCGAGTTAGTGCTTCACATATAAATGGAAAATAACTTGTAAACCAAAACAAGTTATATTCGAAGTTTCAAACTTTCCCATACTCCGATGTTGTCCAATTCTTTGTATATTGTAGACTAGACCCAGCGTAATTAAACCGCGTTAAGACAAAATGTTGCATTTTTTTAGGTAGGGATAATCTGGCAGTATATTGACCAGTCTACAGTAAAGAAATTAAGAAAAAGATGATGATAAACAAAGACTTTGTGTATATTCATCAGCATTCACAACATTGCATTCTGCGAATGAAAATAATAACGTAGAGCATGTACACATATATATATATATATATATATATATATATATATATATATATATATATATCATGCAGGGACGGTTTTCTATGTAGTAGATACATCTCCAATGAAGTTTCGGAATTGCCATTTACGTGTACATCATAGCCAACGTTCATCTTTTCTCTTTATTGCACACACAACGATAGTATCACCGGAAAATAGACAAGATAGCGCGTCAATCCTTCTACTAACATCGCCATCTCTGGTGACTTTAATATTCTTAATTTTGAATTGCTTGTCCATGCCAACAAAACTTATGATGAAGGAAGGTTTAGTCAAGAATTTTCTATAAACTGACCCAGATTGTTGATTACCCCACTCGCATATTCGATGTTGATGGACAATTTTCAAGCCTTTTTGAACTTTTCTCTGACAGCTTCTTCATCCCTACACACTCTGAGTTCTACTTATCACTCGGCTGTCTCTGCCAAGATCAAATCTAAGCTTAGGGAGACTTCCATCGCAGAGGGTATCGATATTCAAGGGATAATTAGAATAACTTCAGATATTTCTTCTCGGAAATTACTACTAGCTCGATTTCCAAGAAAATATGTCTTGTGTCGACATTAAGATATCTGACTGGTTAACCGTTTGTATTAATAAATTAACAAACAAGGTAATGAACAGATGTTAGACTTCAATTCTGACCATCATTTACAGTCCTAAAGTCTCTACTCAGCATTTGATAAATCCGAACTTTTCGCAAACAACTTTGCAACGTAGTCTACTCACAGAAGTTCACACTGTGAATGAAAATACTCTTAGCTATGCTCATACATTTGTTCAGGGTGTGACTAAACTGATCCGGAACCTAGATTCAAGAAGGGTAACTGGTCCTGAGAACATTCCAGTTATTGTAATCAAGCAACTGCTACTGGAATCTTCTCCTAACAAAATTGTACCATCGATATTTAAAGGAAACCCCTTCTTAATTAATTTGGAGAATATTACTGGTCTGCCCAGTATTTACAAATACTGGCGATCAGCGCGTCGCATATAAGTACAAACCGATCAATATCCTATGTATTATGAGGAAGTTGGGTAAATCTGTGATAAATTATTCAATTACCAACCACTTCAGCAAGAAAAATCTACTTATTGACAAGCAATATGGATTTCGTCGTGCAAGAACAACTGCTGATGTGCTAACTGTAATATTTCATAAAATCAACGAATCTCCTGACATATCAAAGGCATTAGGCATAGTATTATCCAGTTTGGAATAGCTGGCAATGTCTTCGCAACCATCGAATCCTTCCTATTGGATAAGTTAATAAAAGAAGTTGTTGATGGGTAAATTTCTGAAGCACACAGAATCAACGCTGACGTGGTTCACCGATCGATTCTGGGGTCAACATTCTTTCTGATGTTCATTAATGATCACCCAATTCATATCCTGAGATCGCTTGTTTATACAGGGTGGGCAAAAATAAGGGTCCTATTTTTAAAAATTCATAACTTTTTTATTTATTGATTTAAAAAAATTTTTTTTTTAGAATAAGTAAAGGACCCCTTCCGAAGCAAGTATGAGCCGTATTAGCCCTAAGGAACGCACCCTCATTTAGAAAACATTATTTTTGCTTAAAAAACTCAAAACAGTGTAAAAAACAATACTTTAGTTTTTGTAAGTTTTAAGAAGTGTTTTTCGGCTAAAATTTGTTTTGTTTATTTCAAAACATCTCGGAAGGGTCAGTCTACACACACATAAAGTTTGGTGAGTTTAACTTTTATTTTGTGGAAGTTATTCAAATTCAAGTTATTCAAATTTAAAGATAGGACCCTTATTTTGGCCCACTCTGTATTTACGCAGAAGACACATTTGTCTATAGCTGCACTTTGAAGCACACTGATTATTAAGATCTCGCTGATTTTCTCTTCATGAAACTTGAGCATGTAGTTCACTTAGGAATAGTATCATGTTACATTTAACACCAAGCATTTCGTTTTTCACCACAAACGTTCGTATCCTAGCTTTTTCCAAGTCAAAATAAATGGCTGTCTCCTCGAAGAAGCTCCTTATTTTGATAAGACTCTGGTCTGACTTTTACCCTAGATATTAAATTGAACACGTATATCCAGTCCGTTGCTAAGGTTACTGAAACAAATTGTTGGCTCATTTTACTTCTCTAGAAAGTACGTGGAACCAACTGAGATCTTCTACATATATGAGCTAGGTACGAGCAAAAATGGAATTCTTCGTATCTTTGCATTTCTCAAGTAAAAATGAATGGCTGTCTCCTCGAAGAAGCACCTTATTTTGATAAGCTCCTGGATCTGACATTTACCCTAGATATAAAATTGAAGACGTATATCCAGTTTTTTGCTAAGGTCACTGAAGAATTTGGTTGGACTATTTTATTGCTCCAGAAAGTACCTGGAATCTGCTGTAATCATCTACATATATGAGTAAGGTACAGCAAAAATGGAATTCTTCTGTCGTATTCAGGGAAGAACTCCCTAAAGCATTTATTACTGACTTTAAAGAATAAAAGATTGACTCCAAATTTGGTGGGGAATACGTTTTTTCTTCCCTGCGACGCATTTCTAACAAGAGATAGGTTGCTAGAGCTTCTTGCGCTATCGTTAATTCCATGGAAGGTCCTCCACTGAGCTCCAATCTATAGTTTTGTCCTTGTAATATATTTACAGCATGAACTCTTTTCCTACCACATAACAAACCTTTATGTTCTTCCTTTATGTGCCTTTTCTATGGAAATGTCTTCTGACGCTATCGTCAGAAGAAATTTTCATAGAAAAGGCTTCTTTTCAATGACTCTCTGCCTGTGGAAGACACTGCCAAGATACTACTTCCCTGATGTGTACAACTTTGTCGTCATCAAGTCTAATTTTAAAAAAATACTAGTTAATAAGTAATAAGTTAATATCATTTATATTCATCTTAATCTGACAATCATTTCAGTCTCAGTAAACCTTATGCTCGAATGGCTTATATCCTTAATAATTGGGGACTGGATAGCGAGAAAAAATATACATATGTAAATGAATGAGGAAAGTCTCCGGTACGTCTGAAGCGACAATAAATAGTATCTGTAACGGTGACTTCGAATGAGTATTACTAGGGTTGGCTTATCTAAAATATAAACTCTACTGGAAGGACATTGCTTGAGTCTAGTGGCAAGTAGATAATAGCATGGCAAACAGAGAAAGACTGGTGTTATCTCAGTTACCCCTATATATATATATATATATATATATATATATATATATATATATATATGTATATATATATAGTGCATGCATTATATTAGTTTCTGTAGATGTAAATCCATTGAAACTCCATTGTTTATAAAAAAGTGCTCAATAACAAATAGAGCTATTATATAGTATACATTTTTATTTATACAAACATTATTGGTTACATATGTGCAGACATGATTCGGTTGTACTCTTCACAGAGAGTCAACCTTTTCAGACCAAATAAGTTTTATTTGGTCTGAAGAGGTGGACTCTCTGTGAAGAGTACCACCGAAACATGTATGCACATATGTAAGCAATAATGTTTGTATAAATAAAACACTATACTATATATATATATATATATATATATATATATATATATATATACGACTACTACTAAAACTATGTAGATCTTGCTTTCTTGCTTGCTTGCTTGTTTATATCCGTACAGAATGCTTGACATTATCAGTTTGTGGCGTCATTCGATAAAGCAGAGGTGGGAATATTTGTCTACAGTGTATGGCATCACGGAAGTATAACATTATCCATTAAAAAAGATTTGTAGGAAGATGATTGCGCACAGTCAATGACGTCACCAACATTATAACGTTATCTATCAACCCAGAAAGAGTGTGTGGGATCAGAAGATACGTTATTTTGTTTTATATAGAGTTATGAGTAGTCTAGTAGACGACCAATTTAGTTTAATACTATAGTATAGTTAGCCAACAAATGGATCACTAATGTTTTCCTATATATTTTAATCACATTAAATCACATAAAATACATACTAAAATATTCTTCATTGCAATTGACTCACCAAGTAACCAATCTATTTCTATGTTTGTGTCTATCGATTTCAGTCTTGCTCACTGTATGTTTTGACCCCATGAAATGTAAAAAAATAAAAATAAAAAATGGTGTAAAAGGCTAAAAGCAAAACAAACTAGAGTTCCTATATATATATATATATATATATATATATATATATATATATATATATATATATATATATATATATATATATATATACAGGGTGGGCCAAAATAAGGGTCCTATCTTTAAATTTGAATAACTTGAATTTGAATAACTTCTACAAAATAAAAGTTAAACTCATCAAACTTTATGTGTGTGTAGACTGACCCTTCGGAGATTTTTTGAAATAAACAAAAAAAATTTTAGCCGAAAAACACTTCTTAAAACTTACAAAAACTAAAGTATTGTTTTTTACACTGTTTTGAGATTTTTAAGCAAAAATAATGTTTTCTAAATGAGGGTACGTTCCTTAGGGCTAATACGGCTCATGCTTGCTTCGGAAGGGGTCCTTTACTTATTCTAAAAAAAAAAAAAAATTTTTAATCAATAAATAAAAAAGTTATGAATTTTTAAAAATAGGACCCTTATTTTTGCCCACCCTGTATATATATAAGTACAATTTTCACTATCAAACTAAGTAACCTATCATTATTAAAATTAGAATACAGCTGCTAAGCATTGGAGTAGTTTAGTATCATGTAGAGGGGGCAAAGGAGGGATGGAAGCCTTCGTTATAATTCAGACATTTCAAATGTTTGTAGAAGATAAACAATAGCTATTACACATTAATTAATAGTTATTCCCAAAATGTTAGTTTCTTTGGAGTACTTTAATGAGTTTAGGCGGCATAATATGAGCAATAACTCTCATATATATATATATATATATATATATATATATATATATATATATATATATAGTCTCGGAAGTATCTCAACCATTAAAAATATATAAGGAAAAAAAAACATTATGTCCGAAGTCGTTCAGTGGAGAATCACTCATGTAAGTCAACTTAATTTTTACAGTTATTATATTAGTTTGCTTCTAACATTATTTAAGGGGTAATATAAATACATTTATATACACACACACTCACCTCCACATATATATTTATATATATATATATAGAGAGAGAGAGATAGATAAATATATTTATATTTATGGGAAATGAAAACGTTTATCTCTTTTTAATTTTGCCATCACGTTGGAATATTTGTTCCATTTTATGTCATAGTCATATATATATATATATATATATATATATATATATATATATATATATATATATATAGGGCATTTGATAATTAAAGTTAATCCTATGAAACTGCAGTGTTCATAAAATAGTGCTTAAATGCAAGTAGATCTATATTAAGGATTATTCTGTATTCATATATTTCAATCCTCATTGATGCTCTTCTGTCAGCAGCGTGATTATTCTATACCATCAATAAAGTTTGGGGATGTGCACATATGTAGCCAAAATATTAATATAAATAAAATGTTATATAAGTATATATATATATATATATATATATATATATGACATAAAATGGAACAAATATTCCAACGTGATGGCAAAATTAAAAACAGATAAACGTTTTCATTTCCCATAAATATAAATATATATATATATGTGTGTGTGTGTGTGTGTATATATATATAAGTGTATTCATATAAGCATATATATGTATATATATATATGCTTATTACTGTGTGTAAGAGTATGCATACGTATGTATTTCATATATTGATGGAATTTCTTTTTAAATAGGAAAATAACAAGATATTTTGACGTAGAAAATATAAAGGATAAAAAATGAATAAAAACAACAACATAAAATGATAGATTGAATAAGACAAAATATTTTTCTCAAACATTCGTGTCATCGCCATTTTGTCTATTTTTTTGTTGTTTGAGTTACTTACAGAAAGGCCATTGTGAAGTTTTATTTTTTATATTTTTCTTTAATCTAAGGAAATCGTTTTACATATTGTATTTGTCAAATCATACGAACTTTTCCAGACATAAAATATGTCGCCATACATACTATTGAGAATACAGTTAGAAAACGAAGAAAAGTCGTATTGAGTCTTGCGAGTGTATTTAACACGGCGGTAGTGCGTCTGGGTGCTGCTAATATAATACATATCAGAGCACTGCTAAAATGTCGCGTTCCGTACAGAGTATTAGCAAGATTTATGGCTAAGATATTAAATATCTATTCGCATTAGCAAATAGATATTTTCAGATTCAGAGGTATAAGATTAATAGACACGTCTACACTATTCTGTCTTCCAGCGGAAGTTCTATTAATTTCAAAATTTGCTAAGTTCGATCTAGTATATATCTTCTTTTCATAATATAAAAGTCTATGTTTGTTTGTTTCTGTATCATAGAAATCGATATGTTAGCAGTTAAAACATTCAAATAAGTTTCAATAAGGATTAACATATTTAATGATCTAAAGACATCATTGAAATGTACCTTCGATTTAATCTAGAGTCACTGGGACAATTTACAGTTACGTCCATAAAATAAATAGAACGTAGAGAAACTAAACTCGGGTTGTATGAATGGATTTGTGTATGTTTCATCAAACAAAAAGAAAAGTAATAAGGAATATCTCAGTCGAGAATGTATTTCAAAAAGCTTAAAACATTTTAATACTTATTTTTATTGATATTTATAAGACTTGCAATTTTTAAATGATAACGAATAAATTAAAGCCGTTTACCGTTTTCTAGAAGACCAGAATGAACAGGTAGTTTCTTTATTTTTCCGCGTCCATAATGCTTTCACCAAAGGATGAAACTCTATACATATATTACAATTGTAGTTTCATTATTACATTGCAATGTAGGATGTAGTAACAAAGTAAAAATTATCTCGAAAGATTTAATTTAATATCGATTCTTTTTAAAGAGAGCATAGTATTTAGTTTTGCTAAATTTAATATTTGAAAAATATTTAGGAAGAGGCGATAGGTTACAATGTAAAACTTAATTTTAAAATATGTTCTATCACGAACATAGTTTTTATCTTAAATTTAAATCTATCGCCTCTTCTTGATTTCACATTTCAGCTGACAGTGACAATTATTTTACGAGAGAGGAAAGAAAAAGAATCGATATTGAATTTAATTTTTAAAACATATATTTACTTTGTAGCTACATTTAAAAATCCAATATATTTTTTACAACTAAAATGGAATAATCGTATAGAAGGATGTATTTTGAATAGAGAATCTCGGCTTGGGAAGACAGTTTTTTGTTACTTGATCTCATATATCAAATGTTATTTTTTAACTTTTGTTTTAACGCAAACGAAGCCTTGACTATATTTGAAATGATTACGGAGCAGCAATATATCTTCACATTGGCAAGTTTTCTTTGGAAAACATCAACTCTTTTACAGTTCTTTTTAAATTTTATTACTTGAAAATAACATTTAGAATATATTCTAAATGCTATTTTCAACTTTTCCTTCGAGGCAAAAATTGTAAACATGACTATTACCACAAGGGCATTTATTTCGAAAACATCACTGCACTAACAATTTTTTATTACTTGACTTCATATTCCAAATGTAGTTTCAAACTTTTCTTTCAAGGCCAATCGTTTCCTTTATTGGTAGCTTTCTCAGTGACTTTTTTCCTGCTTGATTTTGTTACTGGCATTGGTTTCCTCGATTCATCTTTGTAGAATGGGTTACTTACAGAAGGGCCATTGTGAAGTTAGCCAAATCCATGAGTAAAAGTAGTGCTATAAAACCGACTGGGTGCATACTTGACACACCAAGGTTATCAGTTCGCGTCGGTAATCATTCACCACCGCCATTTCCTATCATCGGTAAAACTTACTGTTAATCCTGATACATCTCTTGAACTATTAAATGTATTCAAGGTGTTATAATATAAAGAAAAATATTGTATCTTTTTTCTTCCGGTAAATAATTGTCCTTATCAGTTAAATTTAGATAAATAAAACGAATATGTATGTTCTTATTTAGTTATTTATTTAAAATTATAAAACTTATATATCTTATATAAATAGAGATGTTGTTCGCCCGTCTGTCGGTCACATTTTTTAAACGTAATAAATACGTTGCGGAATTTTTCTAGTTTCGAAATATCAGAGATCTTAACTTCTTTTAGAAATGGTAAATACTTCATCAATAGTAAATAATAAATTAATAAGGCCGTTTCCATGGCCGGCAATTGAAACCGAAACCTTCAGCCAGATGTTCTGCCAACTGAGTTGTTTGCACTTTCTCATACATACGTCTTGAACCATTCTATTGACAAAATAATTATAGCTTTAGCGTAACGTCATAGATTCATGTGTACGTCATGTTTAAAAATATGAAATTAAACATAAGCGATAACGAAAAATGAATAAATAAACCTTAACTTAAGTTATTTTAATAGTTACAAAATATTTATTAAGCTTTAGATACGTATTTTCTCACAATTATATGATTGCAGACAAGTAAAGAGGAACACCCTTTCGCAAACAGCGAGATAGAAAGGGGTGATGTGGCAGCCTAGCAAAAATATTTCACCGGTGAGAGCATACTTTTGCTAGTGTATTAAATTGCCATTAAAGTAAGTATTTGTTGTTCTTAAGTTAAAGCGGAGTGACAGAATTTCGTTCGAAAAACAATTCATTTCATAACTGTGAATCTGAGAATTTTGAATTTTTAAGTTATTGTTTGCGTTGCATTTGATCTTTGGCAATGAGACAATGTAATAAAATATATGTGAGTCGAAAATGATAATGTACGTCCAAATAGGAAATATATAGCGCATTATTTTATAGATGTAGAAAGTGTATGTATGCCCATATGCGTGTATGTATGTAAATTTGTTATATTTTTACTGATAGAAATTAAAATACAATAGATACTTATAAAGAAAGCAATTTATATTCTCAGCAATCATTTCGAGTCAACACGATTTGCAAAGAAATAATAAAGTGCCACCGACTGGGGGAAATGCAAGAATCACTGAGAAACGGTGCTGGTAGGGGGAGAAAATTTACGTCAGTAACACCAGCTATTTATCATGATGTTTCCTGACCTCTACGCTAAACAACCAATCTAATTTAAATGGTGAAACATGAAAATACACACTCGAGCACACATATACATAGACACACATTCTATTTTCTCTCTTTATATATATATATATATATATATATATATATATATATATATATATATATATATATATATATATATATATGATATTAATAATAATAATCCAGGTAAAAAATCCACCGGCTTTATAAAACATGCTCAATATCAAATAGAGCTTTTATATATGATTATTTTTATTTGCACAGACATGTACAAAATCTGCGACACTGGCATGTCGATGTTATCGATCAACAGCTATTATAAACTGAGATATCATCAGGCAAAGTTAGAATCCTATCTTAACCTTAGATAATATTTGGAAAGAACCAAATATAATCTAAGGTTAAGATCGGATTCTAACTCTGCCTGATGATATCTCAGTTTATAATAGCTGTTGATCGATAACATCGACATGCCAGTGTCGCAGATTTTGTACATGTCTGTGTAAATAAAAATAATCATATATATATGTATATATATATATATATATAATATTTGTTAATAAATATTAAATTAGTAATACCTACAGATGATAGTTTTGTAAGCTTATTGCTCTCATCAGTGAAGGAAAGTAACAATTTCAGACGGTCGAGAGGCGCGAATTCGGTTCACAGAGGCAGCCTAAAACCTGCCAGCAGTCGTAATATCCACTCGGCCACCGGGAACTGTCACGTAAGTAAGGGAAATTAAGAAATGTGTTTACTTAGAAGCGGACAGATAGAAGACTAGACGAGAGTGTTCGACGAACTTCTTCGGAACTTTGCATTAGAGCATTTTGACAGTCTATTTTTAACATCCGCGAGAGTACTCAACTGTATTGCTTTAAAGGGGCTTAGTATTATATATATATATATATATATATATATATATATATATATATATATTCATCAAAGTTGTCAGTCTGTCCGTCCGACCATCAGTTGTCATTGGTTGATCTTCAGGGATAACCAATAGTATATTTGTAATCAATAATTTCCTGTGGATTTTTAGTCTGATCTTTCTCAAAGTATTATTTCTACAAAAATAAACAGTGTTACCCAGGTACAAAAACTTCATACTTGGAGGATCGAGTCAATTCTCTTATCACATATTTATTATTTATTTTAGTTTCATTTTCGTTCTTTACTATGTAACATATGTTTGATGGTATTATTACGACGAACTTTCAACACGACATTGCTTGGTAGTATATTGTCATTAGGTTTTCTGTTTGAAAATAATTCAGAATAAAACATATTTCGCATTGCCAGAAACTTTAGTTGATGTGGATTAACATACGGAAATCTTTTCTCAATATGGCTATGGCAAAAGCAGATTATGAATTAGTTTGTTTGTTTTACTGCAGGTCAACACTTTTGATGCTATGTGTTACACCGGCCGTTCTTACACAGGAGAAACTACACCGGTTGTCACTATAAATAGTGCGAGTCACCAGAGACACTGAAGTCAAAGCACAGTCTTGTAACTGTCTAGCCAAGAGCTAGTCAGTTTCTTACTTTGTTAATACACTTGTTAAACCAACCCTCGACTTGACTTCCTTTATTTATTATTTACTGTGTGACGACTTCACAACACTATGTAATGTCGTAATACAATGCCAATTACTAATAATCCACTGTCTATGATTCGGTGAACCGGAGTTCCTATTTTCCCATGAGTGCGCAGAGTTAATTATACATTTTCTAAAAGAATTGCAATATAAGAGAACGCCAAGAATCGTTTTGGTTTAAAACTTACTTTAGTCGATTTCTCAGTCCGATTTGCTTTCTATTATACGAAACCTCAAACTCCTTCAAATTATATATGTATATATGTATATGTAAATATATATATATGTATATATATATATATATATATATATATATATATATAATAACACTCTACATTACTTTGATTGCCTATCGATAGCTGCAGTTTCAGTGAACCACGTGAAATGGCGAACTCATTGGTCATATCGCCATAGCACCCTCAGAATATTCTCCTGTTATTAATATTTGTATGACTAAAATAGGAATTAATGTACGGGCACACAGATGCTTTATTTAGCAATTCAGGAGGGATGTTTATGTTTTAGGGTGGGAATATTTGAATGTCCGAAGTAATATAACGCATAATAATATAACGCATTTAATAACATATAATTTTTTCTTATTTTTCTGACATATTTCTTTATTCAGGTAAATATTTGCGGTGATTATTAAAAGATGTAAAAACGTTGCCAGCAATAAAATGTATTATGTGTTATTATCTTCGGGGAAAGATAGACATATAACCATGTACATAGATAGATAGATAGATAGATAGATAGATAGATAGATAGATAGATAGATAGATAGATAGATAGATTACTAGATAGATAGATAGATAAATTAAGATATACACATTGATCCAAACATGCATACACATACATACATACATACATACAAACACACATATATATATATATATATATACAGAGAGAGAGAGAGAGAGTGAGAGATAGATAGATAGATAGATAAAAGAGATACACAAAATAGATAGATAAATAGATAGATAGATATAGATGCATACATATATATATATATATATATATATATATATATATATATATATATATATACAGAGATAGATAGATAGATAGATAGATAGATAGATAAATGAAGATATACACATTGATCCAAACATGCATACACATACATACATACATACATACATACAAACACACACATATATATATAGATATATATATATATATATATATAGAGAGAGAGAGAGAGAGAGAGTGAGAGATAGATAGATAGATAGATAGATAGATAGATAGATAGATAGATAGATAGATAGATAGATAGATAGATAGATAGATAGATAAAAGTGATACACAAAATAGATAGATAAATAGATAGATAGATAGATAGATATAAATGCATACATATATATATATATATATATATATATATATAGATAGATAGATAGATAGATAGATAGATAGATAGACGGTTGATACGCCTTACATAATACCAGGACTGCAGCAATGAATATTCATCGCTTAATAGCCTCACTGATTTTTTTTAAAGAAACGAATTCTGTGAGAAATGGGATAGGATGAAAAATGTTTGCTTTTCTAGGTCATAAGAGATCGATTTACCGCGAGACATCGAGATCAAATATGGCCTGACAGATCTCCTATTATTCAAAGCTATGTTTGAACATAAAAGAAGGAAAATATCAACTTTATTTGAAACTGAATTTGCGCCGAAAATCGATATTGTCTGGATTTGTCAAGTAATGTTAAACTTGATGGACCTAAGAATTCATCGCTGTTACCTTTTCTTTGAACTAGAATCGATTGTTTATTGAGTTGTATTATGAATAGAAAACTGAAATCTGTCTTGTATTTTAAAAAATTCGAACATCTATTGGTTATAGACGAATGTTCAAGTTACATTTACTGCTATCTGGTTCAATGTGTTTATTTCAAATGTTTGTTTTAAGCGAAATTGGCATCGTTGATGCTTAGACAGCATCGTTCAAATTTAATTTCAGTTTCGTATAACGTCGTTTATTTGTAAAAGTTTTGTAGCTTTTCATTAAGTCATTTCAGTTCAAGAATTAATGTAGAATTTAATTTGAAATTATTTTAACATTCATATCAATGTTAGTCAATTTAATATTCCAACGCAAAACAATTAGACATTTATTCTTAAATTATTTAGTATTAAAATGTTTTGGTTTTTTTTTCAAAACAAACATGCAAATATCAGAAAGTTTTATCGGATGTGCTTATTGGGTGGAAAACCGAGAGCTAACGCAATATTATTTCTCGAATACTGGCGATGGATATGCGTCAGTAAAGCAAAGTAAATTCAGGATGGTTCCCATTGTTCCGTCTCATTAAAAGCCAAAGCTTTTAAGCAAGTCCTGTGTGACGAAGGCTATACCTCCACTCCACTCAACGGCTATCAGTTGGAACAGAAATGTGTGTTTTGAAGGTATTGTTAAATTAAATTCTAGCTTATTTAAAAAAAATTTAATTAATGATTTTCCATTGTTAACCTTATTGACGCTAGGGTTAAAGGAATGCCTAAAGAAATGCTTTCCAATGTCTCCCTAAAAGAGTATTTTGACTTTTTCTAATTTACTTTATTTGTATTTTTTCTGACGTGGCTACACGTTGAGACGACTCGATCCATGTTTACCAAACTGCGTCGCCTCTTTGTCTGCGTCATTATATTACAATCATAACGTCAAATTGTAAAATTGTTTTAGAATTTAATCCCAGCTTTTGGATTATGATAATTTTCTATATTTTAATGCCAGCTTTTTAATCATAATAATTTTCTATAATGTAATGTAAACTTTTGACTCATAATAATTTTCTATAATTTAATGTAAGCTTTTAAATTATGATAATTTTTTATATTTTGATGCCAGCTTTTAGATTATTATATTTTATTAATAATTTATTGTCAACATTGTAATCATTATAATTTTCTATAATTTAATGTAAATATTTTAATCATGATAATTTTCTATAATTTAATGTAAGCTTTTCGATTATAATAATGTTCTATATTTCAAAGCCAACTTTTAGATCATAATATTTTTCTATAATTTAATGTAAAGTTTTGAATCATAATAATGTTCTATAATTTAATATCAACTTTTGAATCATAAAAAATTTCTATAATTTCAAGTCAATTTTAAAATCATTACATTTTAATGCCAGCTTTTGAATCATAATAATTGTCTATATTTTAATGCCAGCTATTGAATATGATAATTTTCTATTAATTAATGTAAACTTTTGAATCATGATGATTTTCTATAATTTAATGTAAATTTTTTAATCATAAAAATTTTCTAACATTTTATGTCTGCTTTTGGATTATAATAATTTTCTATAATTTAATGTACGTTTTTTAATCATAATAATTTTCTATGATTAAATGACAGCTTTTAGATTACAATAATTTTCTATATTAATATGTTAGCTCTTGGATTATGATAATTTTCTTTAATTTAATGCGAGCTTTTTAATCATATTAATTTTCTATAACTTTATGTCAATTTTTTAATCATAATAATTTTCTATAATTTTATGTCAGCTTTTGGATCATAATAATGTTCTATAATTTAATGCCAGATTTTGAATCATAATAATTTTCTATAATTTAATGTCAACTTTTGGATTATACTAATTTTAAATAATTTAATCTAAGCTCTTGGATCATGATAATTTTCTATAATTTAATGCCAGCCGTTGGATCATGATGGGTTACTATATATTAATGCCAGCTTTTGAATCATACTAATTTTCTCTAATTTAATGGGAACTTTTGTAATCATAATACTTTTGTATAATTTAATGTCAACTTTTGAATCATAATTATTTTGTATAATTTAATGCCAGATTTTTAAGTATAATAATTTTCTATATTTTCATGCCAGCTTTTGAATCATCAGATTTTTTTAATATTTTATTGCCAGCTTTCGAATCATCATGATTTTTTATATTTTAATTTAATCAGCTTTTATATAATCAGCTTTTGAATCATAATAATGTTCCACATTTTAATGCCAGCTTTTGAATTATAATAATTTTCTATAATTTAATCCCAGCTCTGTAATCATCATAATTTTCTATAATTTAATGCCAACTTTTGAATCATAAAAAGTTTCTATAATTTAATGCCAGCTTTTGAATCATAATAAGTTTCTATAATTTAATGTCAATTTTTTAATCAGGGACATTTTCTATAATTTAATGCCAGTATTTGAATCACTGTAATTTTCTATATTGTAATGCCAGCTTTTAAATTATAATAATTTTCTATATTTCAATGCCAGCTTTTGAATCATAATGTTTTCTATAATTTTATGTACGCTTTTGAATCATGATAATTTTCTATAATTTAATGTCATATTTTGTAATAATGATAATTTTCTATAATTTAACCCCAGTTTTTTAATCAAAATAATTTTCTAAAATTTAATGCAAGCTTTTAAATCATAATAATTTTCTATATTTTAATGCCAGCTATTAAATCAGGATTATTTTCTATAATTTAATGTCAAATTTTTAATCCTGATAGTTTTCTATAATTTAATGCCAGCTTTTGTATCATAATAAGTTTCTATAATTTAATTCACGCTTTTAAATCATGATAATTTTCTATAATTTAATGTACACTTTTAAATCATGATAAGTTTCTATAATTTCATGCCAGCTTTTAAATCATCATCATTCTATAATGTAATGTTGATTTTAAAATCATAATATTTTTCTATAATTTAATGCAAGCTTTTGAATTATAACAATGTGCTATGATTTAATGCCAGCTTTTGAATAAAACTAATTTTCTATTATTCAATGCCAACGTTTGAATCATTATAATTTTCTATATTTTCATATCAACTTTAGAACTATAATGATTTTGTATAATTTAATGTCAGCTTTTGAATCATATTGATTTTGAATAATTTAATGTCAGCTTTTGAATCATAATAATTTTCTATATTTTAATGCCAGCTTTTTAATATGATAATTTTCTATAATTTAATGTAAACTTTTGTAATCATAATAATCTTACTATAATTTAATGTCAACTTTTGAATCATAATACTTTTCTCTAATTTAATGCCAGCTTTTTAATCATAATAATTTTCTATAATTTAATGGCAGCTTTTTAATTATGATCATTTTCTATATTTAAATGCCAGCTTTTGAATAATATTGATAACTAATACTTTAATGCCAGCTTTGAATCATAATAATTTTCTATAATTTCATTCCAGCTTTCGAATCAGGAGAAATTTCTTTAATTTAATGCAAGCTTTCGAATCATCAGAATTTTCTATAATTTACAGTCCATTTTTTAATCATAATAACTTTCTATAATGAAATGCCAACTTTCGAATCATCATAATGTTCTGTATTTCAATGCCAGCTTTTGAATCATGATAATTTTCTATATCTTATGTCAACTTTTGAATCATAATTATAATTGAATACCAGTATTTTAATCATGATAATTTTCTATATTTTAATGCCAATTTTTGAATCATAATAATTTTCTATATTTTAATTCTCAGCTTTTGAATTATAATAATTTTCTATAATTTTATGTAAACTTTTCTAATAATAATAATTTTCTATAATTTTCTATCAACTTTTGAATCATAATAATTTTCTATATTTTAATGTCAGCTTTGAATTAAAATAATTTTCTATATTTAATGCCAGCTTTTGAATCATAATAAGTTTCTATTATTTAATGCCAGCTTTTGAATCATAATGATTTTCTATATTTTAATGTCAATTTTAAAATAATAATAATGTTCTATATTTTAATGCCAGCTTTCGAATCATAATAATGTTATATATTTTGATGCCAGCTTTTGGATCATAATAATTTTCTATAATTTTATTTCAACTGTTGTAATCATGATAAATTTCTATAATTTAATGAAAATTTTTTAATCATCATGATTTTCTATAATTTAATACCAGCTTTTGAATCATAATAATGTTCTATAATTTAATTCCAGCTTTTCAATCATGATAATTTTCTATAATTGTATGCCAGCTTACGAATCATAATATTTTTCTATAATTTAATGTCAATTTTTTAATCATGATGATTTTCTATAATTCAATGCTAGCTTTTGTATCATTATAATTTTCTATCTTTAAATTCCATCTTTTGAATCATAATAATTTTCTATAATTAAATGTCAACTTTTTAATCATAATAATTTTCTATAATTTTATATCAGCTGTTGAATGATGATAATTTTCTATGATTTAATGTTAGCATTTGAATCAAAATAATTTATTTATAATTTAATGCCAGCTTTTTAATCATTATAATGTTCTATAATGTAATGTCAGCTATTGAATCATGATTATTTTCCATATTTTAATGCCAGCTTTTGAACATAATCATATTCTATAATTTAATTCCAGCATTTGAATCATAATTATTTTCTATAATTTAATGTCAATTTCTAAATCATGATAATTTTCTATAATTTAATGCCAGCTTTTGAATCATGATATTTTTTTATATTTTAATGCCAGCTTTTGAATCATAATAATTTTCTATAATTTAATGTCAATTTTTTAATCATAATAATTCCCTATAATTTAATGCCAGCTTTTGAATGATAATAATTTTCTGTAATTTAATATCAACTTTTGGATCATAATAATTTTAAATAATTTAATGCCAGCTCTTGGATTATAATAATTTTCTTTAAGTTAATGACAGCTCTTGGATTAGAATAATTACCTATAATTTTATTCTAGCTTTTAGATCATAATAATTTTTCTATAATTTTATGTCAGCTTCTAATAACGTCAACTGAATTATGTTCATTTCCTAGAATTTCATCCTAGCTGTTTTTGTAACGTTATTTTTATTAAGATAATTCTGAAAGAGTTAATGCCAACTACTTATCATGTCATCTTAATTGTAAATCTGTTGAAAAGTTTCATTGTGGGTTTTTATAAAGTCATCTGGATGGTTATATTATGGAAGTATAGAATGTTAATTGAGTCATTTTTGCAGTCTGGAATAGCAAATTCATGCATATGGAAAATATTGAAAATTGTTGTTGAGTATAGTGCATTAAGGATTTCGCAAAGTTTTTGGAGATTTGTCAATTATAAATCTATATGGAACATAGGAAAACAAATGTTTATCAAGTTGAAAAAATATATTATTTAATTGTCAATCGAGATCAAAAACAAACTATCAATGATAATAATCAAAGAATTTAAAATTTGAAAACTAAAAAACAATACCTCGTTAATACCATCCGAGTCTCACCAACACTGCTTGTTAGCAAATAAACATAATCATAAAAAAGCTCAACCATTAAATGACTATTTTCAAACAAAATACAAAGATTAAAACTTGAATTTTAGAGTAATCATTTTAGGATAATATATTTCATGAAATATAAATATCAGATACATCCTTTTATCATGCTATGTTTCAATTTACTGACGAAATCCCAAGATCTTCGCAGAAAATATTGTTTTCAAGATTAGAAGACCCTTTAAATCAACTAATATTGTCATGAATGGTAAAACGTGAAAAGTGGATTGATTTTTAATCCTCGGATTATAATTTAGAACTGCGTAAAAAATCAATAAAAAGGACAACCGTTAGATGACAGAGATCACCTGAGTAAACAGCTTAATTTAGGAAAACCATCAGAATATAACTATAGAACATTTTGCAATGAGAAATTTTATAGGAAGAATTGTTTTAATTTAGTATCATTCCCTCAAAATTGAAATAAATAAAATCTTAAAAAGATTATCAGATTTCAAAAAAAAGAATCATAGAAAATCAGTTAATTATGTGTTTCCAATAACGTTTCTAGTACTCAATATTTTTCTTCATGTAATGATCATGTTTGTGTATTATATTAATACGTCATTTGGATTGTGATCATTCCCAAGAATGTATTTCCAGTTTTTTATAACGTCATTTTTCTTAAAATATACTTGTTCATATTATTTGCTCATGTGTGGCTTCGAGTTAGGACGACTTTGTCCGTGTTTTTAAACTACGTAATTATGTTAGTCATTTTTATTGTGCTAGTGTTGTAGAGTTTAATTCCAGCTCTTTACACAGTAATCCAGATTGTAATATTGTTATAGAAAAGAATGTTAATTAAGGTTGTCTTCTTACAATGTAGAATAGAAACTTTATGCGCATGCAAAATATAGAAATATGCAAGCAGTTATTTATTATAGTGTATTCAGAAGTTCACCAAATTAGGGATGATACATTAATTACAAATCTACTGTAAATACAGACATACATATTTTTCTAACAATTTGAAAACAATGTTCGTGTATCAAAAGAAGACATAAAACATGTTTAATACTTCGACAATCCTATATATAAAATTTCTATTTTCAGGAAATAACAATACGATCAAAGTGTGTCACAAAAGTAATTGTCGTAAACAAATAATGTGTGTTACTTTAAATTTGTATCATTTGCGTTATTCAGTTCGCATCTTAAGTGTGATTCTCCGACCCTCTCCAGGTGTACCCTATCGAACACGGAAATATTTTTGTCGAACTCGGGAATCTGGACGCAATTTCGAACGGAACTCTTTATTAAATACACGGGGGTTGCATTCTCTCGTTCCGTCAGCAATGACTGTGAAAAGTCTTCAGGAATTCGTATTTCTTCGTATCGACCCATTGACTAGGATTGAACCTGCAGATGACTATCACTTACAACTGAAATTTGTTTTGAACTATATACACTGCGCCAAGTGTCGTTGCGGACAATACTAGTGTGAATTTTGGAAGTCTCAAACCTATTCTAATTATAACGTGCAGTCTTACTACTTATCACTATATATCACTACTTTTATTGCTACATATAACTGTATTTATATATATATATATATATATATATATATATATATATATATATATATTATAACCTTATCTATTATTTTTAATTAAGTGTACCCATATTATAATAAAAATGTTAACATATGCAATAGTATACATGTTAAAAATTGTCTTAAAAAGTTAATAAAAGAGGAATATGTTTCAGTATATTTCTTTTAACATAGTTCACCCCAAACAAGGCAGGCCGCCACTCTAGACGTAAGGGGCTACTGAGAAAAAGAAAAGGGGAGAAGGTAGGGGGCGGTCAACCTAGATTGGGATCTGCGCAGCGAGATGTCTGTTTACATTAGTTTTAAATTTCTGCATGTCTGTACTGTTGGGGAAAAAGGGGGCAGGGAGGGAGTTCCAGAGGCCAGCAGTACGAGGAAAGAAGCTATTTGAGTAGAAGGCTCTCCGACATCTGGGGACCTCCACAGTGAATGAATGAGATTTAGTTGATTGTCGATTTAGTCTAGTGAATTTACGTCGAGGGAGCACCAGAGTAGCCAATTCATCGGAGCATAATCCATTGAAGTATTTGTAAAACAAGCACAATGATGCTACACTGCGGCGATAGGACAGAGGCTGGAGCTTGGTTGACAGTGAGGGACCTATTAGGTTGGCGATTCTTTTTTGGACCTTGTCAAGGAGGGAGAGACTAGTAGATGATGCACCAGCCCAGATGTGACAACAATACCCCATGCATGGGCGGATGCTAGCTTTGTAGAGATACAGGATAATGTCAGGTGTGAGGAGTTTACTAGCACGGTAGAGGGAGCCAACCTTCTTTGCGGCAGCCTTGGCAATGTCTTCAATGTATTTGTTCCAATTCATGTTACCTGTGAAGGTTAGGCCGAGGAGTTTGAATGATGAACTCTCAAGTAGAGTGTTATTTGCCATGACAATCGGTGGTTGAAAATGTTCCTTGTAGTTATTGAAGGAAAGGAGTTTTTTCTTTGCGGCATTAAAAGTTACCAACCATTTATGACCCCAATCCACTACAGCCTGGAGGTCATTTTCTAAAGATTCAGCCATTGCCTCGGATATGATTGCGTCGGTTTTGCCAACATGACGAGAGTAAAGGGTGGTGTCATCAGCAAATAAACCAATCTCAGACTCTATGCCATCAGGGAGATCGTTTATATAGATCAGGCACAACAAGGGTCCAAGGATAGATCCCTGGGGTACACCAGCATTTATGTCATGTTGCTTAGATAAACGGCCATCGAGGACAACCTGTATTTTTCTTTTGTCTAGGAAGGATCTAATTATATTAAGTAATTTCCCAGTAATACCGTATGATCGTATTTTCAGGAAAAGCCCTTTATGTCATACCTTGTCAAAGGCCTTGGATATATCAAGCGCTACTGCCCTAGCGTCACCTGCCTTGTCGAGTGTATAATACATGCGTTCAGAGATGACCGTTAGGATGTCTGCAGTAGATCGTGCTTGTCTAAATCAATACGGGCGGTCAGAAAGAAGTTTAGCATTAACTAAGTGTCGTACTATCGCTAGATTGATTAAGGATTCAAAGATTTTAGAACAGATCGGCAGCAGACTGATTGGGCGATAGTTCTGGGGATCGGTTCTATTCCCAGAGTTCTTGTAGACTGGTACCACAGAGGCAATTTTCCAGCTGTCGGGGAAGCAAGATTCAGCTAGACACTTATGGTAGAGTTTGGAGAGGACAGGGGCCAGTTCAGCAGAGCATTTCTTTATTACTATTGTAGGTATAAGATCAGGCCCACAAGCTATGGATGTGTCAAGGTTTTTTATGATGTCTCTAACCTGGGATGGGGTGATGACCAGATTATCAAGTGTGGCTTCGGTCAGCAAAGGGAATTTGGGGAGGGGGTGGTTATCTTAGTCCAGAGTAGAGTTAGAAGCGAAGAGCTGGGCAAGTTGTTCAGCCTTATCAGTGGCCGTGCATACGACATCATTGTGGTTTGATAGTGGGGGAATCGTTGATTGACTATTATTCACTTCACTATTGTAGATTTTCCAGAAATCACGAGTACCTAATTTCTGTGACTGGATGCGTTTTTTTGTTAACTCATTAAACCTTCTCTTCGCTTCACCTATCACGGCCTTGCAATTATTTCTTGACTCTATAAATTGATTCCTATTAGTAGCTGACTTATGGCGGCCGAATTTACGGAATGCTTGTTGCCTCTCAGAAATGGCAGCTGCACATTCCGAGGTGAACCATTGAGGAGAGTGAGACTTGCTAAAGAATTTTCGCATGGGGACATAGGCTTCAATGCCTGCTTTGACCAATTCAGTTAATTCGTTTGCACACTGATATGCATGGAGTGAGAAGGTTTCCCTCCATGGGGCGTCACTGATGTGATCTCTGATTTACTCAAAATCAGCCCGCTCGTAGTATCTTGCTGTTTTGAGCAACTGTTCATCAGCTTTTGGACGACTTCTTAGGGTGATATATATCATTAGCACAATGTGATCAGCATTCCCGAGTGGGCTATAAGCTTTCGTCACAAAAGCCTCGGGCATTGAGGTCAAGAAAAGGTCTAGAAGTGAGGCTTGTTGGTCTATTCGATCGGGGATGCGGGTCGGAAAATCGACAGTCTGAGAGAGGGAGTGAGCTAAGGAGAAATTATACGTAGAGTTGCCGGCTGCGTCAGTAAGGCTGGAGAATCCCAACCAGTCACGGTGGTGGGAATTAAAATCCCTAAATACATGTATGTGGGCATTTGAATCAATTAAGAGTGCTCTATCTATGCTTACAGAGACAGAGTTTAGCAGAATACAGTCCTGGGTCGACGGGGAGCGGTATAAGAAATATAAGTAACTGATACTGTGATGTAAAGTCAATCTAAAGCACATGTAGTCGTGGTAATCTGATGCAAACCTATGTTCTCTAGTCAGGGGGAGGTTGTTCCGAACATAAACTCCTTGCCCGTCCATATGTTTGTCAGAGTCTTTACGGTAGAGTGGGGGGTAGTCAGTCATGTAAAAGTGGTGAGAGGAGATTGAGGATTGGAGGTTATTTTCACTTTGAGCTAGGATATCCGGGGAGTTTGTCAGGAGAAAGGATTCTACGTCGTTGATATTGGTTCTAAGTCCCCGGATATTTGTGAATGCGAGCCTCAAGGGCGGGGGCGAAAGTGTTTTATTGGGTGTCTGGTTTAGGTTTGCTTTCATTTTTTTGTAATGACATGTTTGTTTTGATTATAGAGTGGGTTGGCCAAGGTGGGTACTTGTTTCGTGCCAATAAGCTCACACAACCAGTCCATTAGTCTCAACCTGGTCCATAGGGGTTGGGGCCTCGGGAAAGCCCACCGGAGATAATTGCAGGGTCCCTTTCCATGCGCGACATGGCACATACAACTACCCACGGTATTATGCAACTGATTATGGAGCAGCTGTTCTTGGCGCTACCCAAGAGTTTGGGCTCTTTCCTGTCAGTCGTAAACAGCAGCCAGACAAGCTATCTAACCTGTACCATTAACCTGTCGGAACAAGAGAGACCCAGATTGGTCATGTAAGACTTAATGACGAAAGAATTTTCCCCAAGTTGCCCAAATAGAGAGAAAGAGAACGACGTTCATTGCCATAGTAAGGAAACAAGGCTAGGCACTGAGTGTTTAGAGACGTCCCAGCACTGTTACCTCTGCGCCTGACTAATAGACAAGGGAGGAGGGCAAGGGCCGGCGATGGGCAGAACCTAATACTCCTTAAGCAACCGTAGGTTTGCAAGCCGGATATTTTGTTCGAGATTCCAACTCTAGGAAGGTTGTCGATCAGTACTAAGGAGGCCTCCCTCCCCAACGGTTTACTGCCACGACGTAAGTAGCTGGTAGCAAGGTTTTTTTGTCAGAGATGTCCTTCTATTAGATAAATAGCCTTACAAGGTCTAACGTGTCCAACACTCCGAGAAGGGTCAAAATATCCTGCGCCTGTTTACTAGTCGGGTATTTCCTGTCCCCCGCAAGTCAAAAAAAAAGAAAGAAAATTCCAATATTACGTATGTATATATATGTATGTACATATGTAGATAGAATAAGTTCATTGTATACTAAAAAGGAGACAGAAAGTTAAAGATAGGTTTCCCTCTCGCACGTAGGTATAAATAAGAGGAATAAAAATCGAGTACTAAGGAACGGTTGAGGGAGCTAAGACAGTGAGGTAATTTTAAGCTTAGCTGTTTTTTTTCTTTCTATAACCCGGCCTGCAAGCTACATTTGAGTTTGGGTCTTCATCACTTGACGGACGTTGATATAAATGGATCAACACGTGGCTTTTTAAAACACAGTCAAGAGGGCTACAGTGGGGGTTTTCCCTTTTCTTAAACTACATTGATAGTGGATATCCCCCCTTTGTATCTTCAAACGCATTGACCCCTCCAGAGAAAGAACTCGAAGAATTATTAGCAAGAACATAAAAAAGAAAGAAAGAAACATAAAGCGTCGTGGACAACAGCGAGAACAATATAGATGAAATAAATAAATAAATAAAATAAAATAAACGAAAAAAATCTGCGAAAAAAATTCTTTTACTAGACTTGGCAACGCAAAAATATTAGCAAGAACATAGAAAAAAGGAAAGAATGACACATAAAGAGTCGTGGACAACAGGAAAGAAACGAAAAGAACCTGCGAAAAAAAAGTATATTCTTTACCTAGACGTAGCAACGTAATTTTATGAAGTATTTAAGATAAGACAGTAAGGAAATTTTAAACTTAGCTGTTTTTTTCCATTCTAAAACTCGCTTGACGGACGTTGATATATATTTACTATTAATGTTTAATATAAATGTTTACATATCCAATACTATTCATGTACTATAAATGCTTACATATTCAATAGTTTTCATTTAGTTAAATATGTTCACTAGTAAATATACAGTAAGATTTGAAACAATTTGAAAATAAATTTCTCAACCCCCGAACAGAGTTGATTCAAGGAAGCAAACTATGCACACACAAAAGGGTAAATATCATTTTCTAATAAGACCTTATCAAAATAATACATCATACATTTTTCCTATCTTTACACGATCCGCAAATACATCTGATCTTACGTTTTATTAGAAATGCAAACTTACCGGTAAAATTCTGAGATGGATTATTTCATATATCAAAAAATTAAATGCGGGTAGATGTTTGCTTTAATATTTCGAATATTGAATTGATATGAAGGATTATGTATGAAAATAACAAACAAATAATATATTTGTGAGTAGGATGGCGCCAATTGGTCATAAAATGTAGTGAGGTTCGGTGACGCTATGTATACATGTATATAAGCTCGTTCAAAATGTAGTTATTTGGTTAGTTTGAGTTTTTTACTCAAATGTTTAAATACTGTAAGTTTTTTATTGATAATGTTTTGGCGATCGGATGTAGTGTGAAACTGCGAAAAATGTGTTAAGGTGAGCAAAATTGATCACTATTGTGTATATATATATATATATATATATATATATATATATATATACACATATATATATGTATATGGGGGGGTGTATGCAATTATAAATATTTTTTATATAAATACGTATATGTGTCATCCTTATGGGAATCGTCAGTGTAAAGATGATTATTCATACCGATCGCAGCACTTGACCCTCGGAACACGAGACATCTTCATGAATCAAATTTCGACACTTTCGCCCTCGCGGCCACTATCAACAACCCAATAAATCAGTGAGAGATCAAACATATTAAAGCGAGCTATCAAGAGAATATTCAACTGCTGAAGCAACGTGCATTTCAGGTGAGGATGACGGATGTGTTAATACTACTCACTACAGTGCACAGCTTACATTTATGGGCTACAAATAGAAATATTTATATGTTCTCTATCTTCGTTGGTCTGAAGAGGTTGACTGTCTGTGAATAGTACAACCGAAACATGTATGCACATAGGTAACCAATAATGTTTGTATAAATAAAAATGTATACTTAAAAACAGTTCTACTTGTTATTGAGCACATTTTATAAACACTTGAGTTTCAACGGATTTACAGAAACTAATACAATACGTGTAACATATATATATATATATATATATATATATATATATATATATATATATATATATATATATATATATATAGTCTCGGAAGTTTCTCAACCATTAAAACTAAAAAAAAAAATGTTTTTAAACCCTTAAGTCCCTAGTCGTTCAGTGGAAAATCACTCAATTTAGCTTTTACAGTTATTATATAAGTTTGCTTCTAGCATTGTTTACCATGAAAAACTGTTTCGGGAATTAAAAAACAAGATAGTATTTAATTTCATGGCTTCCCAGCAGAGTTGATCAGACCCCACTTTCCTTAAAAGGGAAAAACATAAACATTTCCGTATACTAAATCTAAGTTTTGTTCCGTATAAATGTTTTGTTAACTTATATTAGTAATTAATATATATATATATATATATATATATGTATATATGTATATATATATTAATAAATAAATAAATAAATTAAAATGAATATATATATATATATATATATATATATATATATATATATATAATAAATAGATAAAAAATAAAATGTCCTCCTTACCTGTGTTGTTCGTTTGTCTAATAACATTTATCCGTTACTTACAAAAATGTTGCTGCATTTTAAAGTGTTTAGACGTATCCATTACACTACTTTTTAGGTGAGGAATGTATTTTTAGTTTTAGTTTTATATTAAAAATATTAAAAATATATCATATCAAAATATTTAAAAAAAAAAAAAAATTTAATATATTTTTAAATTATATATATATACATATATATACTTTTTGTCCTTCTTTTATAAATACTAAGATTCCTTGCCAACTCACAGCGTATATAAGCTTAACTGCCGATTTTTTCTCTTTATTCTTCTTTTTAACTCACAGCGTTTACAATTGTGCGTTCATAAGCTAACCGTCGTTTTTATCTCTTTCTTTTCTTCTTCTTTTTTTACTCACAGCGTTTCTAATCGGCGTTATAAGCTAACTGTCGATTTTTTTCTTTTTCTTCTTCTTCTTTTTTATTTTTTTTTACATTTCTTTCTTTCTTTATCACTTTCTACTTTTTTATATAATTAGTATATGTGTTATATATACGTTTATACATATTCTACATTATTTTTATTTTTATTTAGATAACTTTGAATTTGCTCTATCAATTTATTTTGATTTATTTGATAAGACTTAAAAGCATCAGGATGGCGAGTAATTGCCTTATTTAATTGTCTAAATATTTTATTTTATATCGCCACCTTGTTTAATCATTCTTATTATTATGTCAGAAATTGGGGGCATAAAATCTACCAATTTTTAGGTAACACGAGCAATTCTCAGAAATTCGGACATAATACTCCCGTAAAATATATATACAGGTCAAGTACTATTGTTATGCTGTATCCGCACGATACGAAAAGGAAATGAATTTCTTTTATCAAACAGTTTATAGATAAATAGTTTATCTTCAATTTTTATATCCAAATCAAGAAAAGTAGCTCGTGTTCCCTTATGTTCACAGTTTAATTTTAACTCTCTAGGATATATTAAATGTTTAGTATTTGCAAACTCATCGCTATCATTAATGCAAACAAGGTCGTCAATATATCGCCTACATTCATGATAACTATACGCTCTAGATATATCATTTTTTATTAATGATGATATATACATATATTCAAATCTATGTAGATATAGATTTACCCAAAATGAAGAAGGATCCAAACCCATTGGAATACCTATTGTTTGGAGTAGTACTTTATTTCCTATTTGAAAGTAACTCTCTTTTATAAGGTGACTTATAAGCATTGTCAGACTAGTTTTGGACACACTCGTCTTACTATTTTTAGTTTTACACCAAAAGGCTTTAGATTTTGCAAAGTCTATGTATTTACCTTTTCCTCCTGCAAAAGCTAAATCTATAGTATTACCTAATTCATTAATATATATATATATATATATATATATATATATATATATATCCTCTATGCGTGAAACAGTCCGTGGAAGAACAGGTTTTCAACTCAGCGTAACACACTACGATTTCATAAAAAGAATTGTGTCATCTCGGTTATCAATGTCATGAAATGTAAACAAATGAATGCATATATTTGAATAAACGTTATTATTTCTTCCGCTTCCAGAAGCGTTTTCTTAAGGTCACATGCTCGAGAATCGTACACCAGAAGTCGCGATTGGTTGTGACTAGCGTCATTGTATTTTGTTTGTTTTGATCGGGCTTGATACACTCGCTATATCTACATGCACCGAATAGTCGTGAAACAAAGAAACAAAGAAGAATCTATTAAAATATATACAAATATACAAATCAAAGTTGTCTGTATATGTGTACTTGCGTGTGCATGTCGACGCATCACCTGTAAACATTTGATCCGTGAGAAAAATTAACCGCAGATTTAGAATTAGAAGCTTCGATCCGATTCCATTATCGATGTCAAAATTTCTAGTACCGTTTAAAAAACTAATTATTTAAAATTAAAACACGTAAAAATTATATTAGATAAAAACGTCATGTTAAGCATTCCCTTTCCAGTTTAAAATCGTCCGTTTATTAGCGGACCGAACAAAATACTTATCAGAATATGAATCGTTTCGCTAAAACTAATAACAATTATTTAAGATTATTCTTTGTTCAAATCATCGCAAGTGTTTGACATCGAACATTTTATTTCAAAGTGGAACTTTGTTTTTTATGTTATTGTATTTATCTTAGACAATCGAACTATTTATACCCACTCGGAGAGGTAAACAGATGTTTAATTTTGTATCTCTACGCCGAACTCATAAACAGTTTAAGCGGGTGAAAATGACAAATTATTTTCGTTTGATCAATAGCCGTGTGGATTAATGTTCGCCTTCTATTCTCATATGGTATTTCATATTTTAGGGTTAAAATCACGCACTAGATATAGTCTAGTGCGTGATTTTAACCCTAAAATATGAAATACCATATGAGAATAGAAGGCGAACATTAATCCACACGGCTATTGATCAAACGAAAATAATAGTTTTTACTATAGTTTTTCGAATTATCGACACCATCATTATTCTAAAGATTAAAATGTATTTAACTTTTGTTTTTGCGATTAAACTAAAAAAAAACAACTTTTTTATTTTGAATTTCTGTGCGGAAGAGAAGGGTTTGATAAACCCAATATTTTCGGGTACTTCAGCAATATATATATATATATATATATATATATATATATATATATATATATATATATATATATATATATATATATATATACTTATTTACTTTATTGGTACAGAAAATTACTACAACATCAGTACCATTAGTTTCAAGATCCGAAGGCGTTAACTATCCGGCTCTCTTCAGCTAATGTTGTCACCTGTTTGGGTACGTTATTTGCTTTGGAGTGTTAAATATAGTTTTTTTAATGTTGCGTTAGGGAAAGAAATGTGAGAAGAAAAAGTGTAATAAAGTCTTTAAAAAAGGGGGGCGGGTAAATTATAACAGTTAAGATTTTTTTTTAATTTAAATATTTAAAAATATATTTATACAAGTCCCGTGATTCAATGTGTATTAGGAGCGTATATTAGACCGTTAAATGTATTGAAGGGTTAACTTAGTGTCGTCTAGAACGTGCTCAGGAGAGAATGTGAGTTTAAGAATTAAACTTTCAAGATGATAAAACATCAAATTTAAATTCAAAGTATTAAATGTTTAATCACTTCAAAATATGAGTTTGAATAAAAATGTTAATCAATTCGCATTTCGTACGCTGGCAATCAATCTAAAAATTCGTAATGATTCTGTATTCGAGATTTAACATTTTTAATAAAATTATAATTAATATGTAAAAGAATCTCAAATCTCTCATCCAGTCTGGAACTCTTTATACACTATTTACATAAAGCACTCCGCAACAACGGGAACAGAGACGAGATCTCATACATCCCCATCCGAGACCAGCCACGGGGCAGCCGAAATAGGAAGAGGTCGGACATCTTGTTTTCTCCACCTTTCTCCATTAACACAAAGGCAAGAGTAGGCCACCTTTTCGTCGCACTTCCCCCTTACAAACTTTTTAACAGAAGTATAATCAAGATCAGCTACTCCACCGCTTTATCTGTAAGAAATATTATCTCTGCAGAGCCCAAAAATAGAAAACACAGCCTGCTCATGCTAGGACAAAAACAACAGGGGAATTGCAAAATCGATTCCCTAGTATATGAAGCCACTCGCGAAAAAGGAAAGAAAAATGGAATAAAAAACCCTAAGGAACTTACATAAACCGATTTGATTGAAATACTAAATGAACTACTCGGCAAATTGAAAAATAAAAAAAAGCTTTAGCCAACAAATAAACTCCGTGTTTTTTTAATAAGGTTTGCTTAATATATATATTTTTTTAATAGGATTAATCTCTCGCTGATTTACCAGGTTGTTGAAAACGGCCGTGTGGGCTAGGAAGTCAGAATTTTAGTTGTAAATATCACTCGTGTTCCATGATTCGAGTCCGGCGACCGGTATGTATAATCTTTTCTACACTGACGATTCCCGAAAGGATAAAACGTATACGTATGTCGATTAAAGCAAATATTTATAATTATATATATATATATATATATATATATATATATATATATATATATATATATATATATATAAGTATAAAGGTATACTTAAACAAGAATAAATGGGAAATACCAGCAGAGTGCTCAATTAAATTAAATTGGATTTGGGGATCCAACCTTTTTCCTGTCAGAAACCGCCGGTCCATATGTCTGATTAAAATCTGTATTTATAAATAAAAAATAATATATATATATATATATATATATATATATATATATATATATATATATATATATATTGGTAGTTTCGAAGTTCCAATACATTTCATGAGTAAAATATAAATCAAATATCTAAAATAAAAGATTAAAACATCAATTCTATACACAACTGCAGAACAAAAATGTAAACATCATTATCTGTCTTATAAGTTAGTCAGTTAAATATATCAGATGAATTATTTGAAAGATTCTTTTTTGTGTGAATTTGTCTGTTTTGATTGTCATGTGTTTTTCATCTTTGATATATCTATTGGTAAAGTTAGAAGTCTTACTTAAGATCTTATCAAATGATGTTTGTCATTTCCTGGAGTAAACTAGTTAATATTTCTCTTTTTCTTTTTAATCTTCTCTATTTGCTTACGTGTATGTTTAGATTTAGTAGGAGCATGATGATTGTAATTTTTTATTCAGTCTAGTTTCTTTTAGTGTTAAATTTCTATCGTTTTCTTTACAGTCGTATTTGTCTACGTTTTCACATTTATGGATACATTTATCATAGCGTATACACATTGATCTGGATAATATGTATATCCTTCTACATATAAATGTATTGTAATTATAAGTTTAATAATATAAAATACAGTTAGTTTAATGATATTAAAATACTGTATGTTCTTATATAATTGTGGTGGCTGTCACTTTTATATAAGTTAAGTGTCATTATTTTTCACGAATCAGAATTATATTTGTAATGTTGGATTTTCTGTAGACTGCTGAAATATCATGTCGATCTACGGTATCCGTATCAAGGTTACCCTAGAATAGATATGACTGAGAAAGTTTAAAATTATATTTTTAAAAATCAATTAAGATTAAGAGCCTACAAGGATATTTAAAGTGGTTTTATTTACAAATAAAACAAAGTTTAAACCAATGCGTACAAGAAACTAGTCATTAAGAAATATAATACAATGAAAATATAAATAAACACGAAGGTGTGGTACAAATAAAACAATGAGACAAGAAGTGTACTTAGCTTTCCTTTTTTAAAGCTATCATTGTGCACTTTTTTTCAAGATACCAATTTACTCTAATATCTTCATAACGAACTAAGTTAGCCTGAGTCATCATTTTAGAATAGGAGGGAGTTCAATTCATCGTACGAAACAATGTTAATATTATTTTTCTCAGAAAAATTATCTGTCAACTTTTTTCGTCCAAATTGACATTAAATAAATCAAAACTTTCATAATCAGTGAAGTTATTTTGGAAGAATTGTCCCCAAAATTTTCTAACTCGTCGACAAAGAAATTGCAATTAATCCTGGCCGCTGTTTTCTTATTTTTCGAGGGTAAATAATTAATAAACGAATAAGAATATTTAAGAAATTACGATCCCACGCTATTTTTAATAAATAATCAACGATTTTTGACAGATCTGAAATCATTTTCGTATGCTGAATTAAAATATATCGTTTAATTTCTTTTAAAAAGATACTAAGAATGTTTAAATAAGTAAAAACATGTATATTATATGAAATATCTATTTTTCTAGGGATTTTGCAAGATGCCTGATTTTTATTCCAGTAATCACCTTTAAAATAAACGCTGCCACAAAAGCATGTATGAACTTTGTTTTGCCGCAGCTAGTGAGAGGTAACTTTACATAAATGTTTCTTCACATTTAAGACGTTAATATTTTCATACAATGTATATGAAGTGAAGGAACCCTCCTGTTATATTTGTGTATTTACGGTTGTTCAAGGCCACCAAGAAAAAATCAGGGATTTATTTTTGTTACGATTTCTAGTCGAGTCCCATATACATTATAGATTTAGTCTTTTCATACTTTTCGAGAGAAAGTTAATCTAAACAATTATTTTTATTCGTGGGGAATATCATAAACATCCACAGTGTATGTTTATAATACAAAAATGATTGTTTAGATTCATTTTCTCTCTTGCTTGCGTG
Source organism: Sepiola atlantica (assembly GCA_963556195.1). Lineage (NCBI taxonomy): Eukaryota > Metazoa > Mollusca > Cephalopoda > Sepiida > Sepiolidae > Sepiola > Sepiola atlantica. The sequence goes on along the minus strand of OY744515.1, from coordinate 235,090,494 downwards.
GTTAAAAAGTGCTTAACGAAAATCGTTCTCCCAACAGTTTAATACATCAAGTGGATTATTGAATTAAAAATAATTACGTTGTCTACAAATGACAACGGATCCCACATTTTGTGTCCTCCTTCAAAAATCGGTTGTTGAAACTGGTTTTCTCTCGTGTGATAACCCAACAAAAGCAGAATGTGGACGAGTGTCGTCTATCAATTTTCAAGCAACCAGAAAAAAGGTATATTCACTTCTAAGGCCACCACCGCTGCCGATTTCAAATGATAACTGACATTTTAAATGATAAAACGGACAGTAGTGAGTAATGCTAGTATTTCATTTGAAATAGATGTATTTATAATGCGGATTCCTAAAATGGAAGCAGTTATTCTTTTTTTATTCTTGTCCTGGTATTCTTCTTATTTTTTTATTTTTTTTATTGTTGCAACTTTTTCTTCTTTGATTTCTTATTATAATTTTTGTTCATTACGTGGCTTCGTGTTGATATGACTTCATCCCTATTACTAAATTAAAATTTTTAAAAATCTAACAAAATTTAGTGATTGATGCTAAAAAGATTTCAATAGATTTATTTCTACAATAAGAACTGTTAGTTTTTGAAATTCTTTGTCTGATGTAGTTTACTAAGTTGATGCTTATCTATATGCAATTACTTACTTGAAAATTGGTAATTTTTAATTTAGTATTTAATTTCAGTACTGAAATTGTATTATCATGTTGTCCACATCATAGATTCATAGTATTCTTATATAGAAGCTAGAAGGATACCCATCCCAAGACGAGTAGCATTGACTCCCTGAACAGAACACTAATTTGCACCAATTTTATGTCATTTACTCAAATTAAAATCAAGAAATAATAGAAATAAGCCTCATATTTAGAATCCTAATTTTAATTTGGATCAAAATTCATTGCATGAGTTTAATTCTAGAAAATGTATCAGATTTAAAGCTTCGGCAGTCTAAAGAAGAAATGAATTTTTTTGGAAACCTTGCTTCATTGGATTGACTATGGATCTAATTCAATGCAAATCTGATATATTTGTATTATCAAATGCGAAGTTGTGCTAATATTTTCCACTAACAAAACTTTTAAAATACTCCACAAAAACTGAACTTTGGGTAGTATTTATTACCTATCATAAAGAATTCTATAAAAATCAAAGGTCTCTGAATTTTCAAGTAGTGCTTCAATCATCTTTATACCCTTTTGTATTGAACTTAATTAAACTAAATGTAGCCAACGGTGTGTCACCTTACAGCTAGCAGCAATGTTCCAAAAAATTATAATGACTGGTTTATTGTTTTTGGAGTGAATCATGTACATACAAATATATAAACATATACGCATAGCAAAGTTTATAAATTTTATAAAACAAGATGTTTAGTTCATTTCGTCTCCATTTCTTTTTTATTGAAATATACTCAATAAATATATAATTCGACATTTGACAACATATGTTAAAATGAAGGCAGAGTTTGATTATATAGAGATGCTGATAACAAGCTCAATGCGTTCCTTCGAATCATGTCGATGAAAAGCCGCTCATAGGCATGTTATTGTGTGTTTGCCTTTTCTTAGTTATGTAGTTGATTCATTTTTTTTAATTGTTTCTCATCTTTTATATGTAATATTCGTTCGTTCATTTTTTTGTTTCTATCTTAATTCTAATTTTTTATTTTCGTTATAATAGGGTTTTTATTCATTAATTATTCAACCTTTCCCTAAATGCATTCTAAACTTAATTTCTTTCTTATATCCATTAATAATTTATTTATTTCATTCTATCTAAATTTATTCAAGTATTCTTTACGTTCATTAATTCTTTGTTTCATCATTTTTTTTACATTATTTTATTCTTTATTGTTCATATGCTTCTGCTCTTTATTTTCATTTTCTATGTTATTGCAGTATTGTGTATGGTATTTCTTTATTACGTCATTTCTTTCATTTGTTTTTATTCTAACTCTCATCTTTTACTCTCATACTTAATTTCTTTCCTTCTTTCTATTATGTGATCATTCGTGCTTTCATGTATGTAATTCATAATTAAATATTTTATTGGTAATTTCATTCTTTTCTGATTTTTCTCATCTGCCTTTTTCAATTTATCTATCACTTATATTTACTCATTATTTATTAGTTAGATATCTCTTTTATTCTTCGTTTCTTTCTATTTTTGAAAAGCTTATTTGGAACTTTTTTATTTGTCCATCATTCTTCATTTCATTCACTTATTTATGTGTTTTTATTTTTATTTTTATATTTTTATGAAATTGATTAAACGTTTTAATATTGTTTTAATCACACATTTATTACCATGTCTTAGTTCCCGCATATATGTATACGCAGTGTGTCTGTGGAAATATCAGAAATTGTGTAAAAAAATGATTTCCATTTCGAACTACTAAATACATGGATTTATTTTTCAATGTAATCCATTTCGATTCTAATCCACTTCCCCATGCTTCTATGCACTTCTGAATGGATTATTTTAGCGCGCTTCGTCGTTACCGCCTTTTATATGGCTTCCCACCTTGTAAACCATGTCGCCTTGATCTTAAAGAAAAGGAAAAGGGTTACGCGGGGCAAGGTTAGATAAAAATGACGTTATTTCAATACGGCGATGTTATTTTCATGCGTTGATCGGTGTTTATCATTCGTTCTTCATATATAAAATAGATGTAAAATGGTGTAATATTTAATGATAGCATAAACAAAAATTAAACGCAACGCAATTCGTGCATCCCTCTTTTGCCCACAGCTTACAGAATAAAACGCTTCATGTTATTGTTAAGTATCTCTCTCTCTCTCTCTCTCTCTCTATATATATATATATATATATATATATATATATATATTATAATATAAAATGAAGTAATAAAATAAGGTGTCAATCAAATTTTATTAGAATTTGACACCTTATTTTATTACTTCATTTTATATTATAATATTAATGCTCTATCCAGTATATTGAGTTTCAGTTTTTTATCCGGATGTTTCACTAATTATAAGATATTAGTTGACGCTTATATCTTTTGTTGGATTGCTTCATATATATATATATATATATATATATATATATATATATATATATATATATATATATATATATATACATTATATGATTTTCTTTGAGCTTTTGACGAGTAGCAAGTATAGCATCTGTTCTGATCCTACGCTTAGTGAAGAAGAAAAAAGTGAAGAAAAAATCCTTCTAAACCGAAAAATTGTTATTTATCCAATCCAGAGTGTCACTTCGGGGGGAGCTCCATTTTTACTACATTAAATACCGATCCTGTGTCTGACTCTGCCCTCGTGCAGAGGCAAGTATATAGGAACTGTATATGTCTATCTATCAACTAATGACTCAAATATCAGTGGTGATCTCATCATTTACAAGAATGCTTAGAATTATATAGCTTATTATTTATTTCTCGGTCACTATATACTTTTGTATGTACCAATATGCGTACCTATTTATATTTCTATATACATCTGTTTACATACCAGCGTTGCCCAGGAAATTAAACAACCCCTAAAAACTCCGGTTCCGACATCTGAACCCCAGATGCCTTGCGTTAATCGAATATTCAACTGCCTACAAGTATTAGTGATTTTCTTCTAAAATTATTAAAATTAGAAATAATGATGTCTATTTGATTGTTCATATTATTTCATAAATAAGAAGGAGAATACTTACAGCAACATACGTATCTCGACGAGAGTATGTTATTTTTTATAAGTTTGTATTTGTAAGGAATGTTAAATAAATGAGTCTATAAATAATGTTTGAAACATTATGTTAGTTCTTATAAGTTTGTATTTGTTGTGAATATTAAGTGAATGCGTCTATAAATAATTTTGGAACATTATGTTAGTTCTTATAAGTTTGTATTTGTAGGGAATATTAAGTGAATGCGTCTATAAATAATTTTGGAACATTATGTTAGGTTTTATAAGTTTGTATTTGTAGGGAATATTAAGTGAATGCGTCTATAAATAATTTTGGAACATTATGTTAGTTCTTATACGTTTGTATTTGTAGGGAATATTAAGTGAATGCGTCTATAAATAATTTTGGAACATTATGTTAGGTTTTATAAGTTTGTATTTGTAGGGAATATTAAGTGAATGCGTCTATAAATAATTTTGGAACATTATGTTAGTTCTTATACGTTTGTATTTGTAGGGAATATTAAGTGAATGCGTCTATAAATAATTTTTGGAACATTATGTTAGTTCTTATAAGTTTGTATTTGTAGGGAATATTAAGTGAATGCGTCTATAAATAATTTTGGAACATTATCTTAGTTCTTATACGTTTTTATTTGTAGGGAATATTAAGTTAATGCGTCTATAAATAATTTTTGGAACATTATGTTAGTTCTTATAAGTTTGTATTTGTAGGGAATATTAAGTGAATGCGTCTATAAATAATTTTTGGAAACTTTATGTTAGTTCTTATAAGTTTGTATTTGTAGGGAATATTAAGTGAATGCGTCTATAAATATTTTGGAACATTATGTTAGTTCTTATACGTTTGTATTTGTAGGGAATATTAAGTGAATGCGTCTATAAATAATTTTTGGAACATTATGTTAGGTTTTATAAGTTTGTATTTGTAGAGAATATTAAGTGAATGCGTCTATAAATAATTTTGGAACATTATGTTAGGTTTTATAAGTTTGTATTTGTAGGGAATATTAAGTAAATGCGTCTATAAATAATTTTTGGAACATTATGTTAGTTCTTATGAGTTTGCATTTCTAGGGAATATTAAGTGAATGCGTCTATAAATAATTTTGGAACATTATGTTAGGTTTTATAAGTTTGTATTTGTAGAGAATATTAAGTGAATGCGTCTATAAATAATTTAGGAACATTATGTTAGGTTTTATAAGTTTGTATTTGTAGGGAATATTAAGTGAATGCGTCTATAAATAATTTTTGGAACATTATGTTAGTTCTTATAAGTTTGTATTTCTAGGGAATATTAAGTGAATGCGTCTATAAATAATTTTGGAACATTATGTTAGGTTTTATAAGTTTGTATTCGTAGGGAATATTAAGTGAATGCGTCTATAAATAATTTTGGAACATTATGTTAGTTCTTATAAGTTTGTATTTGTAGGGAATATTAAGTGAATGCGTCTATGAATAATTTTGGAACATTATGTTAGGTTTTATAAGTTTGTATTTGTAGGGAATATTAAGTGAATGCGTCTATAAATAATTTTGGAACATTATGTTAGGTTTTATAAGTTTGTATTTGTAGAGAATATTAAGTGAATGCGTCTATAAATAATTTTGGAACATTATGTTAGTTCTTATAAGTTTGTATTTGTAGAGAATATTAAGTGAATGCGTCTATAAATAATTTTGGAACATTATGTTAGGTTTTATAAGTTTGTATTTGTAGAGAATATTAAGTGAATGCGTCTATAAATAATTTTTGGAACATTATGTTAGGTTTTATAAGTTTGTATTTGTAGGGAATGTTAAATAAATGTGTCTATAAATAATTGTTGGAACATTATGTTATTTTTATAAATTTGTATTTGTAAGGAATGTTAAATAAATGATTTATAAATCATTTTTGAACATTATGCACCATTGTATAGTTACTTGTTTAAGTAATATTCTTGGGAATAATATTAGCGTTTAATTAGAATAGTCAGCAAATACCTTTTGGAAAATCTATCTAGAATCGATTAATAAATGGTGAATTAGATGTGAATTAAAATGAAAATAAATATCAATAAATGTATAAATATATTTGCCATGTCACAACTGTGTGTTGACTAATCACGATTATCTTCATTTCTATAGTGGATAGACTTGTTCGTCGTCAGGTGACTACACTTGTATTTGTCTGCCATATCAAGTTCATATGACGATGGACCTGTTCCTTATGCCACTTTCTCTTTAGGTGACTACATTTTATTTTAGCTCATATCTCGTTTCTATAACGACGGACTTATTCGTTCTGCCACTTTCTCTAGAGCTAACAACACTTGTATTTTTCTGCAATGTCACTTTTCCATAAAGACGGACATGTTCTTTTCCGACATTTTCTCTTCGGGTGACTAAACTTGTATTTTTCATGACGACGAATCCTTTCATTCTGCCACTATGCCTTCAGTTGACTACACTTGTATCCTTTGGGCATATAACCATGATGTCCTATAACGAGGGAACTGTTCCGTCAACCTTTAGTTGGCTACAGTTTACCGATTTTTATGATGCATGTCAAGCTATGAGATCTATGTTTTCTTGTTGTGCGACGAACTAACGTTTTCCCATCATTTAATTTATTGTTGTTTATGTAATAGTTGGTAATGTGTTTTAAAGAAAAATAGTAAATATTCTATCTTATGGTCTTTGAAATGTGTTTTATTCAAGTAAAAATGCAAATGCAGCAGTAAGTATGCTGAAAACCACATCACTTATTTTTTTTATCCGAGAAACTGAAAAGTAGTGCATAATCTTTAGCATAAATATGCTAAAGATTATGCACTACTTTTCAGTTTCTCGGATAAAAAAAATGAGTGATGTGGTTTCCAGCATACTTTGGTTTAGAGCAAAACAATGTACGGTCTGTTTTGTAAAGTGTATTGTATAAATTTCTCGTGAAAGATTTTGGTATATTTTGTACTCAGAAACTTGAATGTTGTTATATGTATTCTATTAGCAGCTCAATAGCCAGTAGGTGAAGTTATTCATATGATATTGTGTAAGGCGAACAAATGAACCTAATTACGTGTATACCGTATTTCTTTTATGGTGTTCTTATCCGAATGAAGAGGCGTTATTACTGTGAGGATGTCTATCACCCTTACACCGACGCTGAAATTAGTAACCAAAGAAAAAACGACTGATCGAATAAAATATGAAACTCGGATAATCTAAACAAAACTCTGTTCATTGAAAGACGCACCAATAAATGACAAAGAAGAATAGAAAAATGCTGATTTACGTAACCATACAGGTCAACGTAACAGGGAAAATTCTCACTTTAATTTACGTATATCATTTGATATATTTTATTCTTTTCATATATACTCATCTGGGTGTATATGGAGAAAGATGTATACGTATATAACTGTGCATTCATACAATTATACATCATTATTATTACATCACAGTACCTTAAATTAAAATAGATTATGTTATAATTATAGGTTGTAAATGAAAGAATGATATAATATGATATAAAAATGAATATACACTCCCAAAAATACATACTATTCGATAAAAAGGAAACAAGGTTGCTAAAGAAGAGCGAATACGCCACAAAGTTTGGCGCAACGTGAAAGTGTGCGGAGTCTAGGGTGACTCTGTTAACCGGGTTCGCGCACTGTGACCGTCTGAAATTATCGCTTCCTACATTGATAAAAGCAAGAAGTTTGAAACGCCGGTGTATATAGGTAATAATAATCTAATATTTATTGATGAATATTGTTACAGAGTCTATTTAAAAATTAAATTTGAGCACTTTTCGGATATATTAAAAACAGATTGTCCCTTAGCTATGAGACAGGTTCCGATAACGTTCGTTGCACCCTCTCGATTGTCTGCTGTGTAATGCTATTCATGCCCGCTTTATTTAGGCACAAATAGAACATAATTTTCCTGTATCACGTGATAATTACCGATGTGTATGTGTGTGTGTTTGGTTTAACAACAGTGACAATTCGTGTTTGTTTCTTTTTTATCCATCTTTTCAAGTTTGCGGACCAACGATCTAATGTTCTGTTCCAGTGTGAACAGGAACTCGCCAAAACTGTAAAAAGTTTTCGGCTCTTCTGAGTCTTCATCTAGCAGGTGAGGAGTTACGCAAATTAAAATTGGTGAATTTATTAAGTAAGTCGATTAAAAAAATGTTATTTTATTTTAGTATATCTTCTCCCCCCCACCCTTATATCGAGCTTGGTTGATGGTAGATTTGTTTGCTCGAATGAGTAAGGCTTCAAGTGTTGGGAGCCGCAGGTTGCAATTTGAGACAGCGAGGATGGCAGTGTATTACTAATATGTTTCTGAAATCTTTTTGGGGTGTCATATTTTTACAGATGTTGGTAAATGGAATCATGGAGGGAGGAAAGGTGGCATGTAAGGTGGCGAGCGATACTAGTTCTAGTCATACCAATATATGTATTGCTTTCGGAGACATATTTTTCCATCAGGAATTTTAATACATACACAGCAGTACTTGTTTCTAGTAAACTGTTATCCAACGTCGGGTTCTTTTTTATTAATAGTTTTATTTGTTATGGTAAATAGTAAAACGAAGCGTTATGCTTTTTGTCAGTAGGGGAATATGTTTATGTTTGCTTTTTTATTATTTTTTCATTATTTTTTTATTATTTTTATTTTTCTATATTTTTATTATTTTTTATTATTTTATTATTTTTTTATTATTTTTATTTTTTATATTTTTATTATTTTTTATTATTTTATTATGTTTTTATTATTTGTTTTATTATTTTTATTTTTTTATATTTTAATTATTTTTTATTTTTTTATTTTTTTATTATTTTTTTATTTGTTATGGTAAATAGTGAAACGAAGCGTTATGGTTTTTGTCAGTAGGGGAATATGTTTATGTTTGCTTTTTTATTATTTTTTTATTATTTATTTTTTTCTATTTTTATTATTTTTTATTATTTTTGTATTATTTTTTTATTATTTTTATTTTTTTATATTTTTATTATTTTTTATAATTTTTTAATTATTTTTTAATTATTTTTATATTTTTATTATTTTTTTATTATTTCATTATTTTTCATCTATTTGATAATTAAGGTATATCTGGTTGCAGTAATATCGATTATTATTATTATTAGTAGTAGTAGTAGTAGTAGTAGTAGTAGTAGTAGTAGTAGTAGTAGTAGTAGTAGTAGTAGTAGTAGTATGTTTTATTATGGCGGCTCAAGATGTTGAATTTGCTGATCAACGATATATAATGATAACAATCACTTATTAGTGAAGAGCACCAATACGTCTTTTAAACACGTCGATGAAAAGGTATTGGCTATGGACTCTGTCGTAGGCCAGAACAAACGCAAAAGATTATTCATTGGTTGGAAATTGAAATTCAAAACTATCCTATAAAGTAAATCATAGAGTTTTTGCACGATTTTTACCCATTACAAATGAAACACGAATGTTTTAGTGTAGCTTACTTACCATAACTGTATTTATAGAACGCACACACAATTATATATATATATATATATATATATATATATATATATATATATATATATATATATATATATGAAAATATTTACTTTACTGCATTTGAAAATGAACAAAATAATCAAACAAACTTTGATTGAATATATAGTAACCGATATCATAATAATTGTTTGAATGGGTTCCTATCACCTCCTCTAATAGAGAGTCAACACGTCTAGTGAGGTTTTGAACAAGCTTGGTTAATTCCACTATTACATACAATGCCAAGTTCAAATTCGACCAGATGTATATTTTTTATGGAATTTGGGAGAAGTCTGAACTAACAATTTCTCGTTTTTATAGGTATAATAGGACCATGTGTTCATCTAATCCTATACATTGAATTGTGTTGCTAAAGATATCATATCATAATTAATTAAACTCGAAGTAAACCAATTTTACTATATAATCGATTATAGTATACTGGGTAATGCTATTAAATTTCAACATGCAGTTAAATAATTATCCTCGGTTAAACTTATGACTAGTGCTGTATCATGTAGATATAGGTTTCCTAACGTCATAGGTGTGCCCGTGGCATATGTATGTATTCATATTTCCGGATATATGTGAGGCTGTGCGGTTACGTGCGTGGAGAGACAGAAGGACATAGTTCGAATCAGAAAAGCACGATTATATATAAGAAATAAATAAACCGATCTTTTTGCAATCAATAGACAAATAATCAGAATACGGATGCCAGCTTGTTTTGCAAAGATCATTGCCAATGGGCAGATGATTTTTTGTGTTTGTTTTTTTTTTTAAATCGCAAAGAGGTCGGAGGTATTTCCGTGTCATGTTGATTTTTCCCGAGAGAATTTTACTTGGTTGTATGTTTTTTTTTCTTAAATCTTGACTTTAAATGATTGTAGACATCGCTTATATATGTGGGCGTCTTTAGCGAAAAACAGGATGATATACACTGGGGAAAAACGGAGAAACATGATGGAAAGAAAAGTATAACTTCTAAAGCAGATTACTTCTTTACCCTGCAACGAAAATAATGACCCGACTTGCTTTCAAATGTGTTTTAAATATTAAAGAGTTAAATAGGCATCGCTGAAATCTGCTTTTAATAATTGATAGTACCAAGCTGACACTTTTAGTCTGCTAATAAATAGTTTAATTGAGTTGATTATGGGAAGGAAATTAGTAAACCATCGTCGTTACCAACTACAATTTCCATCGATCATTATATCAGCTATACTCACCCCAAAGAACTCTCCTTTCTCTGTCTTTCTCTGCCTTTCTCTCTCTTTCTACTGAAAACCAAACGGAATTTCCATGAACAAAATGTATTTGCTTAGAACATCCTATATTTGGATCCCAATATCATGAGACTGCTTCTCAAACGACTACAATTTTGAATGATCTCCTCCTTCCGTTTAAGGAAATTGATTTTGTCTGTATTAATGATATTTGAAAAGACGCGGAATCGTCTCCGTGATATCAATAAAAATAGATTTTTATCTCCTTTGCAGTTAGTGTTCGAAGTAAAAGTGAAGCCGCGTGTCTATGGTTAATTTAAACAATAAGAATGAAGATATTAAGATAAATAAATAATCGTGACTCTGCAATCGACCTTTTTCGAAACTCTACTCTATATAGTTATTTAAGATATGACCATCCTTAATTTTTATATTTTATTTTTTAATTAACCAAGTTTGGTTTATGATATACAAAAATTCGATTAGAAACTGATTAAAGTACAATAGTGCCTATTTTTTTACATGATATTACCCAGAAAGTGTTTGTGATTTTCATGTGTTTTGTCTATCATCATTATTGACGAAATGTGTTATTTGGTTCTTCGATCTGGACATTCTTTGTTCTCGAATATATCCCCTGGATGTTATTATTATTAAAAATATAATTCAATTATGTTATGAATTTAATAATCTACCAAATTATAATATCGAAGCTATTTTTCAGATAACCAGTTAACCATAGGGCTTATTTTATCTGCAGTATTTGCATAGTCTTAGAGATTCATGAGATCTAATTTGTTAAAAAATAAATGTATTATTTAACTTTCTGTGATTATCTTAAATGGGTTTGGTTCTTAAATTAATGTTTTCCTTAAGTGTATATATATATATTTATATATATATATATATATATATATATATATATATATATATATATATATATATATATATATATATGTATATATATATATATATATATGTATATATATATATATGTATATATTAAATTCCCGAAACAGTTTTTCATGGTAAACAACTGATGATCCCTTAAAATAGTGTTAGAAATAAACTAATATAATAACTGTAAAAAATAAATTGACTTACATGAGTGATTTTCCACTGGAAGACTTGAGACTATAAGTAGTTTTTTTCTTTTTTTTTTTTTTAAATATAGTTTTAATGGTTGAGAAACTTCCGAGACTATATATATATATATATATATATATATATATATATATATATATATATATATATATATATATATATAATAAAGTAAAAGCTATTTCCAGTCTGCATTCGCATTTTTGAAGAAGAACAAATGTTCGCTAAGTGTTTAGACGTCTGTCTCGGTAAATGTTTCCTCTTATCTTTTTATTGTAGTTACTTCATTTTTGCCCTCAAACTTTTTTTTGATTAAATGAATATTTTATATTTTCCCTACATAACGCCCGTAACATTCCGACTATTTGCGGAATAACGTAATATCAGATTGGATGTCGGGCCACGTTATGACTAGCAAAAAATATAGGAATATCGGAGTATATGTCTAATACACAGACTGTTAGTGCTTTTTAAAAAATTATTTTATAACTTTTCTTACAAACATTTTCTTTGAGAATTGCCGCAATCGATAGAAATTTCCCCTTCTATTTCCGAGAACTGAACAGATGACTATAGTATCAGAACAGAAAGTACATGTTTTATTAACGCAACTACGTCACAGTTGTTTTTTTACGTCGATAATGTTTACGTGACTAAACTAGGACATAACACTTTTATCATGTTATTTTTTTGAGTTGAAAGTATTTGACTTAGTTATATAAATATTATATTTAAAAAATAAAAATATTTATGAAATTATTTTTTTCAGAAAAATCAGTGCTTCGATTTTTTTCCTATTGAAATAGGATACAAATACGAAATGTTATTTAAGACTTGAAACGGTTTAGTGTTATCTTAAATAAAATTGGGTTACTAAATACAAAAATGATGTTTTAAACCAATAGCTTAATGCATACATAGTTTATTTAAGATTCGCAGTTCGAGCACTTTTCAAAATGATTTTATTAATTTTCTTACAAACTTATTCTATAAAACTATTTGTTTCACAAACGTTGATAACACTAGCATAGTTACTCATTTAAAATATTTTTCTTCAAATTTCATATGTAATTCAAAATTGATTTTAACCGGAAACAATTATCATGCCTGTCATTGCCCAACTCTCTTATCGATTTAAATATTTGCCGATTTTACTATATGTTTCCTTTTAAAGAGTATGTTAATGTTTCTTACTTTTTATATTGGATTTTTTAAAGAAATTAAAATATAAATGAAAACAACAATTCTAATATGTATTGCGTAGAAACTTCAATTATCCTTTTCTATCTCCCTGCGCAACGCCAGAAGACGCGTCCGGCTAGTATATATATATATATATATATATATATATATATATATATATATATATATATATATAGTATCATGAAAACCTTAGCTATTCAGAACAACATTCCATATTTTCTTTCTTCCAAAAACCTTTATTTACAACGAATGGTTTCTGCCATTTAAAAATATATATTTTCATAACATATAAAATATCACTGATGAGAAGGCTGTATCACTATATAATATTCTACATTCAGGCTTGAAAATTAAATCATACGAAATTCATTTGATGTATACTTAGTTGCTTTTCACTCAAAACTTCCAATAAATACCTTATTTAATTCCGTGTGGTGTATATAAAGGTTCATGTTGTATTGTTTTCATATCTGTTTTTCTATCTTGTTTAAAGTGTCCATGTAAAATCGATAAATAACACATTTCAAAATCAACATATAATTGACAATTATTTGTCCCCATCTAGTAGAACTATTTTGTTAAAAAAAATGAACGCAATTTATCTTCGTTAATATTAATAGTGTATGTTACTGAACAGCGGAAAGTATAATTCTTCAAATTAGATTATTGATAGTAAATCAACTAGTATTGATTTCGATATATGTGAATAGGTACGGTCGGGAGAAATCTTCCGGGCGTGAAACAAACAATGTTCATAGAAACTATTTAGACTGATTTGACACTAGAGTCAGATTTGGAGAGGTATGGTCAAAATGGGCCAAACTCAAAGCGATATGGGTATGAGATAACTCGCGAATGTGACGTCACGTGGGACCAGAGCGAAAGAGAATTATTTGATTTTAAAAATCAGCCCGTTTTGGAAGCTGAAAGTCGACGGTCACAAATAAAATGGCTTAAAATGATAAAAACTATTAGCGCCGCACACGGCCATTAGCGCCATCTGTGTGCCTGTATGTCTAACAGTTTATTTATCTATAGTTAAGTTGGGAATATAACTGTCTTTTTCCTTCATAACGAAGGGTAAATTTTACTTGTGTAACTTAATATTTTTCTTTAAATAAATCTCCATTTTTAATATCTGTCCTGTCTTAATTCTTCTTCTATAATTCCAACAAGATTATTCGAACAACGGGTCCTAGCAACAAAAACTACACGGCGAGGAGTGCTGACGAGAAGATACGTAGCAGCGACGAAGAAATAGACGTCACGAATTGAGGAATCGATGACACGGCTACAAAGAGAAGAAAACAACAAAACTACGCACACATATATTGATATCGGGGACAATAAGAAAAAAATGCAAAACATTTTCAATATCGAGAACAAAAAGAAAAACAGACGGGACAACATATATTCGATATCGCCAAGAAAAGAAAAAGGGAAAATGTAACAATTAGACATAGTAAACAAAACGTTTATAATTGTATAAAGGCAGAATATCAGATAATCATTTTAAAACAATGAAAATTGAATTAGAATTGAGGAATATCAATGACATAAAGTATTACCCAAGTAAATGAATCGATATAATAAATAAAATTGTCAAGTCAATAAAAAAGAGAAGAAATACCGAGTGAAGCGAACAAAAGAAGAAACAACTGTTATTAACTGTTAGTCACCGCAGGCAAGGCATTCACACATTCACACACGCATATGTACGCGCTCACATACTAGAGCGATTCGCATGGAACAACATATGCTTCGACTAGCAATATACGCCAACACGAACTAACATATTAGAATTGAGGATAAAAGTAACATGCATTCTCTTTTGTGGCATGAGTTTTAATAATATAAGTATCAACTAAAAATCACTGAAAACAAACATAGAGGAGAACAAAATGTTGGATATGATCGATTACTCTTAACACTTATAACAACTATCAAGCACAAGGACACCGCTTCGAGTCCGAGCGTTACAAAACAGCTGGTAACGATACATAATATTCTCTGGTAACGTGACCCATACCCAAAGACAAGGATAATGATACAGTACCACGCATAAATTAACTTTAAAACAGAGGAAAGTGGTTTAAAATAGGTTAAGAATCTCGATCATAAAATTGTTTCAACATCATTTTTAAAGTAAAATCGGGGCATATAAGTATCAACTAAAAATCACTGAAAACAAACATAGAGGAGAACAAAATGTTGGATATGATCGATTACTCTTAACACTAATAACAACTATCCAGCACAAGGACACCGTTTCGAGTCCGAGCGTTACAAAACAACTGGTAACGATACATAATATTCTCTGGTAACGTGACCCATGCCCAAAGACAAGGATAATGATACAGTACCATACATAAACTAACTTTAAAACAGAGGAAAGTGGTTTAAAATAGGTTAAGAATCTCGATTATAAAATTGTTTCAACATCATTTTTAAAGTAAAATCGGGGCATTTCTGTATTACTATAAACTTTAAAGATAAAATTATTTTGAAATAAGAAATCAAAGGGAAAATATATACTTTGTTAAGCAGAAAAACCGGTTTCAATTAACAGTAATCATTTAAAATATAGAAACATTTTGATTAAATAAGATGTGTTGTCTTTCCTAAATAATTAAATACTATTAATCATTTTACAATAAATAACAACTTTATGTCGACATTTCATAAAATAATAAAAGATTATACGTATTTTAAACTTATAAAATACAATCACAGAACGTTCCGGAGACAATATAGATACAATAGGTATTGGCAAAATGAATGGTCGATCCCCTAAGAAAAATAAATTGTATCCCTCCCTTCAGTTAGAAATTCACCAAAATTCAGGAAACTAACCTATTTAAATGTATTTTCAGTAACTATACATTTATAATTACGGAATATGATGAATCTATAATTGTATTAGGAACTTAGCTTAAATTTATTATTTCCTGTAACCAAAAACAAACAGTAATATCTCAGGATACTAAAAACAAATGAATGTTTAGAAAATGAATCACTGTAGAAGGTAACAATACAAGAAACCTTTGTAAATATAGTGATTATATATTAAGAAAGATTCCCCTGACATCCGTGTTAATAAAATTAATATAACTCGAAGAAATATTAATTTCTTGAATTAACGATATCATGATTTAATATTTTCACAGCCAAAATAAAAAGAGTTCTTAAATACTATTGTAATATTTCTACAATTACATTTTGCTTGAAATATTATTACGCGATTGTATAATACTTTCCTTTTGCTTTTTAATCCTCAAAACAAATAAAAAATTGAGATAGTAGGGCATACTGGAAAATAATACTTCAGACGATTTACTTTAAATTCTACGGAAGGACAGTACTATAATACACAGACGAGGTTAGCACCACCACCCGACGCCGTCACTATTTTCAGACATTAAACAAATTTTTCATACTTAGAATGTACTTTTAGTTTGAATTAATTTAAATTATCGTTACGACACGTTTAAAAATAATTCTAGTAATACAATGGCTAAAGTGTTATTATCATTAAAACAATAAAACAAAATTTATAAATTGGCAGTATTGTTTAATAAATTGCAGTCAAAATCAGATAAGGAAAGTACATCTCATTAAGCTGAATGAAATGGCATTAATAAGTAAAACAATTAAAACCGTAGTAATACTTGTTAAATGAAAAACTGTTTCTATTTAGTCTAATAAAACGGTAAATAAATCAATGGAAAATTATTACAACACATATGTTGTGTATAAGTTTAAGAATAACAAAATGAGTAAAATTGTCGTGTGGGTCTTCACTACTTGTCAATTTAATGCACACATATTTTTACGAATTAAAAAATAAAGAAATTAAGAGATAATGATTTTTCAATTTCTATAAAATATTACAAAACTATATATACTACGAATAATAAAATGAACGATTATGGCTGTTATTGTCTTCCATATTTTTCTGAATGTCGGTAACTATTTTGTCTATTCGGATCGAAGCGCGAGTTATAATTTAAGTCTTACAATTTTAGATGATTATGCATTTTTTTTGTAAAAAAATAAGTACATTTTTAATTCAGTATCTTAAAACTTTAATTTACTAATTATGTTTTAAATAGTTCCAGAAAACTTATTTTTATCTTTTAAAAAATATTCAAAATTAATTTCTTTAAATTTCACTGAATTTATGTTTTTAGCCGCCGTGACAAGTTGTTATTCTAAAATGTATTGTTACTCGTGAAATACATTTTAGAGGTTAATTTTAGGCTGTTGTCCTTCAAACAGAATTAAATGTTAACTGAAACGAATAAATAAATATTATAATAATTCAGTTTAAATATATATTAACGTCTTCGTTTGCACATACCAAACATAAAAACTGTATTTATTTTTTTAATTAATTATACATGTATGTTATCGCGGAAACAAATGTCACCAACGAAATCAATTAGGTTTTAAATAGACAACATACTATATTTACTCGATATATACAATTTACAGGTGGTTTTCTTATTTTTAGAATCCTGATTTGTATTTCTTTATTTTATTGAGAAAAATTAAACTCTTAACATTGACTTTTTTAATTAATTTATACTTGTTCAATTTAGCTTAGATATGGATTTCCTAACGGCTGTGAATATTTAAATTATCACTGCGAAAACGTGAAACTTTAATTCTAACTTTTTAAAGTGTTTGCTTACCTAACGGTAATGATTTGAAAACCTATTTTGTACTATTATTTATCAAGCCCCAACTATGATAATCACTGCATTACCACAAGTTTAAAAGTCGGCAGTGCTATCGCAGAATTACCTGGCAGAGCTAATTAGGTGTTCGTACAAGTCGGAGATACGTCCTCGACAGTATATATGCACTGGCTGAGATATGGTTTTGTTTCAGTCTCAGAATATCCGCCCTCCCAGGCTTTACCTTTTTTTAGAAACAGGTTATTTTATTGCTAATCGCCTAAGGCGCCTTTACTAAGGAATGCTGACTTTTCAAAACCACACCTGACCTTGAGTCTTACCTCCTGGAGTGGAGGTGAATAAAATACTATCGAACACTTAGTTATTCGATATAATATGTATTCCATTTAAATAATGACTTCACAATGATATTCAATTAAGTATCTACAGTGATTTCGAAGCTTTATAGATGTTATTAACTCAGATGATGCCGAGGTTAATATTATCCCCTAGGATGTGTCATTAGGCCAATTGCTGATAACAGTGCGAATGTGCTAGTAAAATACAAGGTGTGTCTATTGTCTCCAGAAACCCTCGGTAAGGATAACAAATCAGTATATAATTGTATGTCAGCCGTTTGGTTTCATTAAACCTACTGTACGCTGGAAACGACTGATGCGGGATTTCTTAGCAAGTAAGAAATAATAAAGACTACTTGCATAAATGATGGAGTCCAGCCGTAAATCTGTTTTCAGCTTGACTGTGCGTATTTCTTTAAATTCGGATGTGCACATTTTGAGACAGCCTTAACAATTGCATGCGTTTGTTTTTTCGTCTTTCGAGGCTAGCGTATATTGCATTGTTTATGCTTTGTTTTGCTTAATCCGTTTCGTTCGAGACACTTTAGATGTATTTCCAGATAAGTCAAAAACAGTAGACAATTGGCTTCCAAGCCGCTGCCACGCCGAAATAGATACAATCAATACATCGGTACGTGCCCTGGATATTTGACCGTGTATCCGTGTGTGCGCCTCGTCCTACACGTATACACAACTGCAAAACAAAGAGATCCACACACACACACATTTTATCATATCCGATATATAATCTCTGAAATAAATCAGACGTATATAATCGATAAAATCAATACACGTCCGTGGGCATCGTTTCTGAAAATACAATACGAAAGCATTATGTTCATTTTAATCTCCGGCAATGAAAATATTATTTCCTTACATTTTAAAATCAACTTTTCTATTTCTTTTTGGGACGTATTTATGTCTTTATTCGTATCTGAGTAAAAAGATTATGTGATTTCTTTTGTAAATTTCTTTTGCATTTTTCCCTTCTTGAACTCATAAATATATCTTCCAGAAAGATTCCTTAATATCATTTTATCTAAAAGCTCCCAATAATAAAAATGGGATAAATCTGCATACAAGATGACAAGGAAAAATGTCACTCCTGTAATTGTTAATAAAATTCACAATCTTTTTTTCTACAATCCAACTATATTTAGTACAAATACACCTCAATCTATGCCTCGTTGATCCACCAAGTTTTAGACAGGAATGTCGAAAAATTAACATGTTATCGTCGTCTTAAGATACAGGTGGCTACTTTGGTGGTCGTCAGAAAATGCGATAATAATGAGTTCCACACTCACAGGACCTTACGTCGCCCCCCCCTTCCCCGAGTTTTATCTGTAGGATTATCTTCAAAATAATATCTATCCAAAATAATCCCAAGAAAGAGTACCATCACAACTAAATAAGGATGGAGCCAAGAGGTGGGTGTGTCCGAGTTATTAGCATGTTTGCGCGTCGTATCAAAGTGTGTTCTATCTTTGACCGGTGATAAAACAAAGACGGTTGAACATTATTGATTGAAACCTGGTAGATAAGTCAGACATGGGTTGAAGTATATTTATACCAAATATGGTTTTAGAAAGCGTTGTGAATTTTATCAACATTTCTATGGGTGGTGTTTAGGGGGCTGTTAACCTACGCGATGATCAGAAAACCATGTATATCATCCATAAAAATGTAAAATGTATGTCTAAAACAAAAAATAATGTTAACACTCATACCTAATTATTTTAGAGTAGTTTTAGTAGTTTTTTGTTAGTTCCCGAAAATCAAGCGTTCAAATTGAATAATAGTTACCATCATTTGATTCGTCGTAAGATTTTCCACTTACGAACGATCTGTGTTACGCCATCAGCCATACTTATGGATGACCGGCGCGCATGCAGACCCCACGATATAATTGTAAAAAGACTAATATAAATTATTACCAGTATTCGATTCCTCAGGAATTCTTATTCAAGAATGATTAGTTTTAGTTTTATATAGGTATTTGTTTTCATTTGAATCCTTGGCGAGGAGCAGACAGACAGTATAACAGAGAAACATAAAGATGCTTCGTAGAATTTTGTATATTTAAACTACTTTTCTCATCTTGGGTGTTTTCATCACAACGTTTCGGCTAAATTATACGAATTATCAACCCTCATCTAAAAATTCCGAAACATAAAGATGATTATTATAAATTGTTGTGCTAATGGTGTACGTTAATTTCTTTACTATGGACATTTACTATCAACTACCATCTATTATTCCCAACTGGTCACCCATCTAAGTACTGACGAAGTTAAACGTTGCTTAAATTCAGAGACCGCATGTACATTCTGGAGAAATCGTGATTAGAAATTAGATTTTCGAATAATCCAAAACAGAAAAGATATAAACACATCTCTATATTGATGAATTTACTATACAACTTCTCACGTGTCTTTGCATACATGTACAATTCTCGCCGCTACGTGACTAACACCTTATTATTACGCGTGATAGATTATTTATTGATTTCTAAAATACTATAGCACAAACTGCTAAAACAAGTTTTTAAAACCCTATTCAAGATATTATCTAATCACGAAATTAAATCAATCATAAAGCATTTCGTTTTATTTGTAAACGAGTCTCTTATTTTAACTTTGTGTTACGAAAAAAATAAAAAGGAGTTTTGGGAAAAGTGATTAAATCGTGTCCTTCTGAAATTTGAAAGGAATTTGGATGTATTTAAAACCGTTAAATAGATAGTCGCCTGTGGCTATAAAATCCGCAGCCAATTCGTACGCATTAAAAGATAAAGATTTAGAAGTAAGTTTTATCTAATAATGTTATTAATTGTGATTAAAATTATATTACCATAACAAAATTATAGATTCATGAAAGGAATTGGTTCAATTAACAATGTAAATATTAAACGATACAGTAATATTTCATTTTATTTTTTTTTCTAACTGAATTGTGTTTCTTAAAAAGGAAAAGTGAATAAAAATAAAAAAACACTCCCAGACAATGCCGGGTGAGAACAGCTAGTAAATAATAAATGTTTGGCGAATGCAGACTTTAAAAAATTCACGACGAATGGTAACTTTAGCGTTTGTATGTGTGTCGCGATTCTCATTTAATCGATATTGAGTCGCTTTACCCGAATGGGTGATAAATGTACTACGCATGTCAACTGACCAG
This sequence comes from Sepiola atlantica, assembly GCA_963556195.1. NCBI lineage: Eukaryota > Metazoa > Mollusca > Cephalopoda > Sepiida > Sepiolidae > Sepiola > Sepiola atlantica. Next base: position 235,069,521 of record OY744515.1, on the reverse strand, counting down.
GATGCTTTTGAGTTTTATAAATTTAAACTAATTATCAAAGACACAACGTGACATGTACGGAATTACGAGTTAATAGCAAAACCATCAAACTGATTCTTTAATATGTTGGCACCATCTTTGAATTAACTCATTAATGGTCTTCGATTCAATTTACTTTGATGATATTAACACGAAACTAGTTTATAATTTTTTTTTTAAACTTATCACACCATTAATGAAAACAGTTGTAATCTGATGGAAATTATATTTTCCGTACCTTCATATAGGGTCTAGCTGTTACATTTAAGTGCATCCGGTAGTGAGGACCTACTTGGGAAGATTAGATGAATGTGAAGTAACTCCTTATTTACCATGTCGCCCAAGTTCATGCTGACCCGGAGTGAATGTACTTGTCAGTGTTCAATCAACTCATTCTCCAGAATGTGTCATGGATACGGCAATAAATTGAAGTCACATTTTGCCTTTACATCAAACCACAAACGAAAATCGATCTTTCTCACCTCTATTTGTCCTACCCTATTTCCACACCTGATAATATACTGAACGTTTCTTTATCCCTAGCCGTTCTATGTATTACATGAGGCTATATCTGATTGTGATGACCTAATGTTATTGATTGTTCGAGATCAATTCTTAACTTGAGTAGTAGTACCTGCCAAAACCACATCTAAATCGAGTTTATCAATTTATGTGTACAAGATATACGCCGACAAAACACTCTAATCTACAAACTATTCGTAAAAAATAACATATATTAAATAGTATAACATGAACTTGATACATTAAATACTGTTACCAAAATAACTTGTGTTTGAATTAAATATATCAAGAAAGTGTTGATATACTGTAAGACAGGAAAACTAACTAAAATTGTATCGTTTATGTGAGGTATTTTGAGTTAGATCGACATATCGTAAAAAGACCAGGCGAAACAATCCACGGGGTCTTTTCAATAAGTGTTATGTGTTCGCATTAAATAATATTAAAAAGGATGATTACCCTGACATTTGAGTTAAGAGAAAAGTGAAGAAGAATATTGTAGATAAATATAATAGACAAAAGAAGGACTTACATTTCCCCTTTATTTTTCCCTTTTCTGATGACCTTGTGCCGTATCTGTTCAACATTGAGAGTGTAGTGTTTATGTTTTGCAAATAAATAATGTACAATGTAAAATAATGAAAGTGTAAAATATAGAGAACTTGAAGCATGAAAACTATTACCAAAATAACTTGATTCGATATTTAACAGGGGGGTGTATATGCCGCAAAACAAAAACACGAAACCTTTCCTATAATTGTGGTTCTATTAATAAATTTATAATGTTAGGTTCTTTTATCTTTTCTTTGTATAAGTTTTCAGATTATCAGCTTTATATTTTTACATTTTACCTATTTTTAATAGGTTGTGCAATTATTTCAGAGCACCTGTTTAATAGTCTTTCAGACAAAACAGGACGAACACAAATATACATTCTCGACATAAAACTGGCAAATCAAATGTCAACATGTTATTCACTTAAATGTCAACAGTGTACTCGTGCTAAACATCCTAATTAAAATGATGAGAAAATCTCCAAGTTTACCTTTCCAGTTAGTGATCTTTAAAAGAACACAAGATTATACATAAAAATTGATATCTGCTGATACCAATTAGATCCATACAAACGGTTTTAATGCGAAAATGACCACGGATCAATTTTGCCAGTGAATACAGTAAATAAAAAAAAGTACAGCGTCATTCATATTGAACGTTAGCAGCTTCATTGGCGTTGCTTTGGCATGTGTAAGTGTGTTCAGACGGTTGAGTAAATATTCTGAATTTGCATTAAAATTTATAAAATACTTTATAATACACTGCCGATGATTAGATGAAAGGTTACGATGAGCCACTTAATTATTTATTGTTGTAATAAAACATTATCTAAAATGGCAGTGAGCATATTTGTGCGAACTTTTCATTCGATTTGGTTATGATTTTGAGAAGTTTATTTTCAAGTTGGTCGTCGACTATAAACTAGAAAGTCATAATTTCGATTTCGGCTTGAAGGGGTGCTGGCTAGTTAAGCCGCACTGAAGAGCTATAATAAAGCGAAACAGTGCGCTTATGGATTACTATATACGGCCTCTTTTCTTTGGTTGAGCACAGTTCTAAGTATCCAAGTGGTAAGATTCGATCCCGGTTTTAGGCGGAGGCTAGTTACTAAATCTGTTGATGACTATATATATATATATATATATATATATATATATATATATATATATATATATATATAGGTCAGATGTAATTAGATATAATATCTGACAGTTCATAAATGCTATTATTGAGTGAAATAAAATATTCCTATATACATATATGAAATTATATACACACACACACACACACACATATATATATATATATATATATATATATATATATATATATATATATATATATATATATATATATATATATAATTATTAGTTAATAATGTTCATTCTGTGCATGCACGCATGCCTTCGGAAACGCAGCATATATCGTGGAATATGCTAAAAGATGAAACGTTATATGCTGAAACGTGATAGCTAAATATGTAGATAGAAAATACACTCATTGATTTTTTTATGTTGGCTTATTCTTCAAGGCATGGAATATGATCAAACTGATTGTCAGGTCTTGAAGAAGGACTCAGTTATTTGGAATTACATATTTCATTCGCGTTGACGAATTTTCGTTAGAACTTCTTTTTTCTGCACGTGTTTCTACCGTGTGAGTCGGCTAGACTGGCTGCAGATCCATTTTCATAGGACTTGGCTAAGATCAATATATAAACATAACACACACACATACACACACATACACACACATATATATATATATATATATATATATATATATATATATATATATATATATATATAAAAGCAAGTTTTATTCTAAACACATTTATGCTTTCAGCAAATATGTAACAGAATTTTATGAAAAATAGATACATGTCGACTCATATTATGGAAACTTCTTAATGCCTAGGAATTGAAGCACGAACAGCACTTAGAAAGATATATATATATATATATATATATATATATATATATATATATATATATATATATATATATATCAAACGACTATACACAGACGACCGGTTCGTTTTTATTCCGACTGATCAGTGTGGTTTAGACACACTGACACATCGTCGCCGAGAACCGTAGCCTGATATTTCCTCTCAGCTCCAACACTTTATTCCCATTAGTAGTAGATAACAGCTTTCTATTAAAACTTAAATTTACTTATGATTCTGTTAACCAATTTCAAGAATTGTTTTCCGAAAGTTCTAGCACATTATAACATTATTTTATTGATTTGCATATTGTTGTGAATAGTTAGTACAGTCATTAACGCTTTTTTCACATTTAAGTACCGCCAGAGATAAACGCTTTTTCACTTCTTAATAACAATGGGACGTTTAAAATCAATAACTGAGGGAGAAAAATAAATTATAATAAAGGAAATGACTGGTGTAATTGTCCGAAAAAATTAATCGCCATTTGGATACTGTAAAAAGATTTCTGAAGTATTCTTCCCCAAAGAGGGAAACGATCAGATGCTGGAATATCAAAGACTATCATTAACAGGGATTCGATGAATATTTGTCGTCAACTACGTAGAAAACTCGCAGCAGCTGTGTGTCCTGACTTACCAAAATCAACAAAGAATGCACTTCATCAAACAATGGCTACTGTGAAAGTTCTACATGCACAGCCTCCTCTTACATAGAGACACAGAAATTCAAGAATGGAATGGGCAAATAATATATGAAGATTGGTATGCGTATGGTTTTATTCACTGATAAGACCCAGGCAATCATTGGTGGACATAAGGGCTCAGCAAAAGGATTGGTGTATTCCGGAGAGGAGAGACCACAAAAATGTGTGGAAGTGTCATTAAATGAGTAGGCATCATAGGAAATAGACTTGTTGGTTCTATAAGAGTACCCGAAGGAGTAAGAATTACGTCTGTTGCCTATTGCAATGTCTTAAAAGAATCTCTGATACCTTGACTAGATGGCATAAATTTTGCTTTGCTCAGGGATATTGTTTTTATACATGACTATGATCCTTCTCACTCTACCCATGCAACTAAAGAATTATTAGCATCCTTTATCATCAAAGATACAAAGTTGGTCATTTTGCGTCCATGCTTCCTGTATGTTAACGCCATAGAAAACTTTAGGTGTATAATCAAACGACATTTTTATACCAATGGATGTCAATTATTGTTTAAAACTGACTCGTGGGAAGCTATTTATAATGCAGCAAGAACAGTTCCACCAGCCACTATTAAAAACTGACCGATTCAGTCAATACAAGACTTTTGGAAGTTACAAAGCTCCATGGTAATTATGCGGGTAAATAAAGGATTTGTTTATTAAATGTATTGAACTATATATCATTATATATTTAATTATATCAATCAATTGTTAAATATAACCATTATTTATCTTTATTTTATTTATTTATTCCTTATTTTCACTAATAAACATTAATGTTGGTTGTGTAAATTGAAAATATATTAGCATTGGTCGCTAAACATTTAGTGATTTCCACAAATATTTTATTTTGTAAATACTAGCTCTTTATATCATCGTGTCAGTTGGAGCAAAGTGAGGATCCTAGAGTTATTGGTGAAAAGAAAAGCTTGGTTTTAGATGTATTAAAAGTAACCAGCCATCTCTTACCCCATTGACTACGGTCTCCAGGTCGGGGGAATGGGAAACAGGGAGATTTTAATAATTAATGATCTTCGAGGTGGTGTCATAGATGGTTGTGCCATCTACATAAATATCAGCAAATGGACATAGAATATGAGTTGGAAAATCATTAATAAAGTTCAGGAAAAGAGTTGGGCACAAAATAGCTCACTGAGGCATGCTGGCATTGACACTATTTGCTGTAGGCATCTGCCCATAAACGACTACTTTTATAAACATCTGACAGATTTGATGGTTGAAATATATGTTATACTAAACGCTGTACCGGTATTGTAACTGGTGTTTTATGTTGTTGTTAGGCGAGTCGGACTTTTGCATAGAGCTATCGCGGTTTCATGCCTCAGGATTGTCTAGTCTGTACGAAGTTCTCGTTGGTCGCAGCTATCCGTTAAACTTGCAAGTTGCAGGTTTTTATTCCCGACACCGAAAGCAGTCAACCCCAGCGGTTGCATGCGATGTCGGGGAAGGTTTTGTCCAGAATACACAAATAAATTGTGCAGAAACGATGTTGCCACTTGCATTCGATTTATTTGCGTTTTCGCACTTGACACGTCTTTGCTTGCCATGCGCAGAGGCAGAGACGACCAGGGGACGACGGATCCTAATACCGAAACTTTCTGGATGTTCCTCAAAGCCGGGTCAATCGGGAGGCTCTGACACTAGTTAATGCCACCTGTTAACCACGGTGGGAAAACGTTGCACTTAAGTGGGTTTCCTCTTATTTTAGTATGAGTAGAATGTGCTAGTGCTGAAGAGAGGTGAAGAACAATTATAGATTATTTGTCCATGCATGAATATAAACGTATGGGTTTCATAAACAAATACATGTACTACAGATAGATAAGTACACAGATGAAAACATATGTATGTTGTTGATAGCATTATGTTGATGAGATACATCGAAAACACAGAATGATATATATATGCATATATATATATATGCATATGCATATATATATATATATGAATATATATAGAGATAGATAGATAGATAGATAGATAACTAGATATATATATATATATATATATAGATATATATATATATAGATAGATAGATAGATAGATAGATAGATAGATAGATAGATAGATAGATAGATAGATAGATAGATAGATAGATAGATATAGCATATAGTAAAAGTTAATTGTTAAGACATTAAAGTACTCGGTCGTAAGTTCTACATGAGCAATAATAATTTATTTCATTTAAATACTATATATATCAGTGTCTGTTAGAGATAGCTTGGTTCCATCAGTCTGGTCATCCTTAATTGAGGATAAGATCCGACTTATCATTTCAGAAATGTGTTTAAATCTGCGATGACCAGCCGGATTTTATCCTTAATCCAAGATGACCAGATAGATAATGTATATTATCAAAATAAACTAAGCTATATATATATATATATATATGGGAAGAGAAGGATGAAAGTAATCCGACGTGATGGGAAAATGAAAAAGGAAAACCAAAAAATGGATGTTTTTTATGTGTACATCAACCTTTCGTCTTTATTTATAAGACTTCATCAGGATGATAAAATAGAGAAAGAATGTCATGCAAGCACAGATACATGTAGGGTAGACATATTGGGAAAAATAGAATGAAATAGTGGCCAACTACTGGGTTGACGTCCGTATTTGTTGGAGAAATAGAAATATATGTATATATATATATATATATATATTATCTGATTTCCAATTATCAAAGGAAAAATCAATCTATAGCCATACCTTTTATCAGATCTTCCAATTTCGTCATATGACGTCAAACACCACAATTAAACTTTGCATCTCTACTTTCAATATCCGAGAATACCTGTAATTCATCCCCGCACCACCGGCAGACAAACATTTTTTTTTTAAATATGCTTAAAATTGTATGTTTTTGAAATTTTTTGTATGTTTATATTTTTCAAAATGCAGTGGTATTATCATTTCCTACGCGCGTTTTGCAGAAGAGATTAAGGGGAATAAGTCGTTTTCCCCACTCGGTTTCTCATCAGGGAATTGTTTATTAATTATCACAAATAAAAAAAAGATAGATTTTTTTTTTAAATGTAGCTCCCGACAAAAGTCACGGTAAGTCAGAGCACACGAAAATAATTAATGAAAAAAACTCACATGAGAATTTGTGACAAAGTCCACCCCACCCCAAAAAAAAAGAAATAAAACGCCTACTTATTAAACGCGATACGTTAAGCAGTTATCTTTGGTCGAAACTTAGCTGAACAAGCGCCCAGTCTACAGGAGAGCAAAAGCTCTCGATCAGAGAACCTCCTGCAAGTAAACCCAAACAAACGATTGGCAAATATTATCTCTGAAAATCATAATAACATAAGTAAAATAATGAGAAAAAATAAAGATAAGCCTCCCTCCCTTTGGAGTACCTTTATTCAAAACACAGCTAAATACGAAACTACCATGTTTCTAAAACCCTTCCGTACAAAACATAATTTAACAGAAATGCACACATAAAATCTTAAATATTAGAATTAGACTTTATATTTATTTATATTATTTGATGAAATCATGTTCAAAATAACAGATATTTCGATTTAATTCCTTTATATTTCAGTAAACAGATTTATTATTTTAATTCCTGGAATCATGAAAATAAAAATTAACTCACTCCAAATCAAAGTATTATTGCATCATAAAGACACACCAAGAGAAATAACTTTTATGAAAACAAACGGTGTTATGTAATACTCCGTTAAAAAATACTACTGATAAAAGATAACTAATAGTGGTTTGAGGTAAAAGTAAGATAAAGGTAAAAATGAATACTATATACATCCTACCAACAACTACATTTCACCCGTAAAGCTTCAATACTAAATAGACTGAGATGTAAAAAGAGGATTAGAGCTCCCGCTATCAAGATTATCCGATCCCCAGCAAGTGTTACCTCGTAAACTGCACCCAAGATACCCCCCATATTTCTAAATTCTCGAAATTATTTTATGACTTATGATACAATTCCAATGCCTGACTTAAATAGTGAAGAATGAATAAATTGTATCCTAAAAGCATCTCAAACTAACTAATTGGTCCCCAGATTTATAAAATTGGGGGACTTATGTTTTGAGGCATGTCCGTCCGTCCGTCCGTCCGTCCGGATTTTTCTCCGCAACCATCCATTGAATTCCTCTGAAATTTTGCATGAAGTTGTAACTTTTGTCAGTTTAGAAAGTGACATTCTCCGATTTTTGAAAATAAATCTGGTTAGCCCCCAGGCGGTCAAAAGGCCCCGAAATGGCAAAAAATGACATTTTTTTGCTCCATGACTTTTCATCCATCCATTCAATTTCTCTGAAACTTGGCCAAAATGTGGAGGCAATTGTTCCTAATAGAAAATATATATCGCTGAAATTGGAAAAAATCTGGTTCGCGCCCCCAGGAGGTCAAAAGCCCCCAAAATAGCAAAACATGACCCTTTTCTCCCATAACGTTTGATCCATCCATTCAATTTTCGTAAACTTGGCCACAATTTAGATGCAATTGTTCTAGTTCGCTCCTCTAGGGAGTCAAAGGGGGGTCAAAAATGTCCCAAATTGCCCAAATTTATTGCATTTTACACTCGCCACATCGAGTCACATACAAAGGGGGGACTACGCACGCGCGGCTTGTTAAAACTGGTTTAAAGCCAGTCTAAAAATCTATTTTTTTAAATCTATTAAAAAAAACTTTTTGTGTATTTATATAAAATTGACAACCTATGCAGAAAAATTAATGAGTTCACTCTAATTCCAATTTTATCTATCCGATTCACATATATAGTTTTCTATTCTTAGCATTGTTATGAAGCAATTTTATTATTGATAAAACTCAATCCACTACTTTAAAATATGTGATTATGTGTATTCATTAAATAATTACCCGTTATCTATGTATTACCCAGAGGCCTAAAATAAAAATATGTATTTGTTCAATACCGTATCCCCTAAATCCACAAATACTAAGGCAAGTTAGGTAAATACTCATTAATATTAGATGTACCAAAACGTTTGCTAAAAGCATAAAAGGAAACCATTATACATAGATTTATATGGTTTCCAAACTAAGGGCATGGTACTAATGTTTAATATTAAAACTATATATAGGCAAATTTAAACTATCCCAGTTACCCCAACATCCATTATGTACGCTTTAAACAAGATAGTAAATACCTATTCCTATGTAGACAGTTATGTAGTAGCTATTGCCTTACATTTAGAAGTTTATCCTTACATGTTATCATATGGTATGATTCCAGTGCGCACACATTACATTTTCCACTTTTTTAGATATATATTTATTTGGCCTACCTAGCATTGATAATTTAAACTCAAAAGATTTTTCTCATGAATTAAATCCCTTACCTATGTCCCTAGTGATGTTATAGATTTCTCGCAATTTGTAATACACTTAGTTTTATAAGGGCATATATGGTTTCTATATCTTTCCTTGAAATCTCAACCGTAGAACCGATATAAGTACAGGCATTGTTTCCAGTCACTACGTCAGATTTGTAAGGAGGTTGACAATGATGGTTTACCGGTGTTTGTGTTTATGAGCCAAACAACTATAGTGTCTCTAGGGATTTTTTTTTCAAAAATACATAATAGATTTTTGGAATGTCAATTTGAATATGCAGGAGTGGACCACGTGACCCTTCTATTTTTCTTACAATTGCTTATATAAGTATCAGATGGACGATCTACTGAATTTATATGTTGATCGTTCTGTATTCTATTGTCATTTTTAATCCTGCCCAATCTATTTTTACTTTTTATCATAAACCTATTATATGATACACTCCACTTTCCCTATCGTCATTAGAGTGTGATATGGTAGTACTAATTTTTCCTTGCACCCAGATCTGACAAAGGCTTCGTTGTAGTAGTATTTATTTTTATTAAATAATTGTTCATTTTTAAATAATTGTGTAATCCTATAAGATATGGAAAGATATTATTGCCTTTTTGACAAGTGGTGTTTATCTATATAGTACAGCGTATGTGTGTTATTAAAGTAAGGGCATGTGTATTATTAACTAAATGTAGCATCCAGAAAATGTACTTTACAATAATTGATATCTATATATATGTTTCGGTTCAAGTTCTTAAAAAAGTCATGGAGCGATTTTTTCTTTACTCTCAAGATTTTTACTAGAGGAATGAACAAAAAAATAGGCATCATCATCGCCGACATATTCAGGTATATTACTGTCTATTTCCCTTTAAATGTAAAGCCCCACCATATTAGTCACCTGTGCCGAAACGGACCCCCCATAGTAATATCATAACTTCCTTCCCTATTCTTCCTTGTCCATAATGTATCATTATATGCGATTAGATTTTTTCTAGCTAGTTTAACAACGTCTATTTCCGAGTTGGTTATATTATATTTATTTTGAACCATCTACGTTCTATCCACCAAGGAATAGGATACTGATGAGTAGTACAAATATATATTAAACATGATAAGTTATTGATATGTGTGGTGTGTAAATGCTTAAACAAAGTTATCACCTCATCTGATGAAGACAACAATTAAAATTGAGATCTAGCTTTAATGTCTAGTAAAATTATATCTAATATATTCGTACCTACGCTCTTTATATTCGATACACAGGGAGCGATCAATCTAATGGAAAGAGTATTATTAAAGTAAGCCTTGTGATCCTTAAGCGTAAATCTCGGACATTTGATGGTATACATTAAAATATTTGCATCTATATTGATTTTTGAACATATTCTAAGAGCGAATGAGTTGATTTCCTCAAAATCGTTATTGTTAGCTACTTTATAGTTTTTATGGAGTTCTTTTACAATCAGGCTATTGTGTGACAATATTAACTGGCCCTACAAAGATCGACGCCCAGCATACAAGGATAGTGAGAATTGGCCCAGTAGAATATAATATAATTTCTGGTTTGAAATAAGAGTATCAATTTATATTGTCAGAGTGACCTATAGACCTCTTCTGTATCCATAAACATTAACCAACATTGGACCTCAAATAAACAAAATGAGAATAAGCTTGATAAATAACATTTCTCCACTGACGATAAACAAGTTCATATATCAATTATATTGTCAGAGTGACCTATAGACCTCTTATGTATCCATAAACATTAACCAACATTGGACCTCAAATAAACAAAATGAGAATTAGCTTGATAAATAACATTTCTCCACTGACGATAAACAAGTTCATATATCAATTTATATGGTCAGTGACCTCAAGACATCTTCAATCTCAGATGGCATTATCGGAATTGAACCGTGTTGTTTCGAATTGGAAAACAGTGGAAATATAATATACTTATAATTTGGATAAGGATAAACAATTTTTAAGTTTGGTTTATATTGTCAGAGTAACCTATAAACATCTAATGTCTCAATAACATTATCGAAGTTGAACTTTGTTGTTAGATTCAAAAGCGATTTCCATATAAGTGAGTTGAAGTTGAGAGAGTTAGTCACTCGGTAATAAGCATTGGGAGAATACTAGCCAGTCGGTGATAAGCATTGGGCGAGGACTAGCCAGTCGGTGATAAGCATTGGGCGAGGACTAGCCAGAGTTACACCAAGCAGACCGTGAATTAATCAATGAGATAAACGGACATAAGAACCCTTCTCTATCCGTGAAAGATATCACACCTATCGGGATACGTGTGTACTCGCCCAAGTTTAGAACAGCACGCTACTGATAGAGGGATAAATTGTCCATATCTGTTAACTCAACAAGTGTATATTTTATTTCATTATTCATTATTAAGAATAATTATTTTCTAAGAAAACCACAACGGACTTGATTTCTTCCCTTCAACAGTTCTGCATTAATGACCCAGGGATCCCGAGTCGCTTATTCCCCCTCAACGGTCACCCACTTATCTAAAAAAACACAACGTGGGGGGTGGATGTGACCTTATGAGAGGCCTCTTCGACAACCATGGTCTTCTTCGAAGCAGCAACTTTTGTACCAACAGGATCATGTGACTAACCAGCGTAGCAGCGGCCAACTGGTGACGTCACGGGTGGGTTAAAGGGCTTTTCAATTGTATGTTTCAACAGACATGCTATAAGTGTGCATAGTTATGTCGGCGGGTATTGTTTCATTAGGAGTGTTTTTATCTTTATCTAAGTTGTGTTAATGTCGTCTATAGTTGGATTCATATATTAGAGGGTTTTTTATTGTCATATATATAACTATATATATAGTTATATATATATATATATATATTCATATATACAAACCTACGCAATTATATAATATACATACACATATATACACATACATGCATACACACACACATATATATATATATATACATCCCATATGTGCATCTACACACAACTTCGCACATAAACACACATACTCACATATACACGTATACATACATATATTAACTCCCCACATACTTATCCCACCCTCACCTGTTAGCGCCCATATATATAAGATATATAAATAATATCACACATATACATATACACTTCGCACACAGTAATTGCCTACCAGACTTAGATCGAGACTAGACAATCAGTCCCCTCCCTCACTAGAGGAGTAATTTTACATGATTCAACAAATAAACCGGTTGATGGTGAGGATTATGATACGCATACACTTTAAAGGGTATAATTACTCGTACAGAGCGTAGAACCCCCTAAGACACAGACACCACCAAATATGATACATACATGCTTCACATAATATACCATGCATTTCCACCCACGTGCACCTACAATGAATATACAGCCCACCTACGTCAATACATATACATACACGTCCATGCACATTTATAGGCTAGTGTACTCAATTGGGTGATTCTAGTAGTTTCATACAGATCTGACTACTACTAATAGGGCGTGTGGTATCCAAGACTACCCCGGACTGACAGTACTAACGTCGTGTCCCGCCTCATCCTATACTATTTTACTGCCTTTTCCTTCCTCCTTCCCATCCTTTAACAGAGACGAAGCTGTTGCCCTACATATACCCAAATCCTCCTTCAGTAAGAAATAATAATTCCACTGTAGTCAATGACAAACAACTAGACATTGTTCCTTATAAAACCATGTAATTTTCTAGAGGATCATATTAGGAATTACAATTCTAACTTACTTTTGGATTAATATTGTTTCTTTTTTAACATTTTCAATTTACACTAATCATGATTTAACACCTGAGCTTACTAGGTCATCACTCCTGACATGATTGGTTTGTTGTAGGTGGGGATGGTTTGCATTCGCCCGTATCCCGGGGCTGTAACCAGATACAGATGATAAACACTCCCGTCCATGTTACCCATCCTTCTTCCCTCCTTGAAGAATACCAATATGGCATTACGGCTCTCATTTTTCAGTCAGTAACCACCATTCTTAGCAACACGTTTGAGAACTCTCGTACTGACGAGAAGGAATAAATTATATATTGAAATGAGTGGATTGTTGGCCTGAGTTATTCCTTCTTAACTGATGTATCTGCCGTACCAGTTATATATATATATATATATATATATATATATATATATATATATATATATATATATATATAAAGATAGATGAAAGAAGAATTATAAACATGTACGAATGTCCAGATTTATTTCAACTTCGATTGTTCAATGCAAGGTAATCTCGGTAATACACCTATGTTTATTATTCTTTCCCTAAGCCAGTGCTTTTCAAAGATCGAAATCTTATCATCAAAGGAATTACATAGATAGATAAGTTTTTAAAAATATATCAAGAAACAGAGAGTGAAAAAAAAGTTCGTGTAAAAAAGATATGGGGTTTGTCCAGTTGGTAATTGTCTGTTGATAAGTGTCCAATGAAAGGGGATTTAGATGAAGAAGAAGGGTTTTCGTTAAGGCAGCATGGAAAAGCGTTCAAAAATGAAGTAACTCCAATAGTGAGATGTTGAATTCAAAGTGTAGGTGGTGCACACTTCATCGGAATTTGAGAAATCGGGCCATTTTAAAAATACTTTCTGGACCGGAGTAGGAATTAAAGTTGAATTGTGAATAGTTGACGTTGGCAGTGAAATATTTAAGCAATTCTAAGAAGATTTTTTTAGTTAAAAACGAGGCCAAATGACGAAGGGGACTGGAAAGGGAAAATAAAGCATAAAGGGAAGAAGGTAGGAGCGTTAGTTGAATGAGCTATTGCTGATGCTGGAAAGGAAAAGGGGGAGTGGTTCTAATGATAAAGTTGTATTGCTGGAGGCACTTAATCCGATGCGAGTGGGGATTGGCCATAGGTGAAAATCTAGGTCATTTAGTGTATATATAATTTGAAAGAAGAGGGGTTGGAATGTTTATTGTATTTTATAAAAAAAATCAACAAATTCACCAACAAGATCAAGAAACACCCTTTTTACAAATTGAAATAGTCTGACTACAAAAGTTTAATCTATAAGGAGATGAACAAATCCTATGAAACATCCTGAATAGCATAAACAACGATGCTAAATCCCTACTAACTTTTTTAAATATCTTTAATTACACAGAAATGTTTACCCCAGCTACACCCAAATGCACCTTAAAAGAGCACAAAATAAATTTTCACGAAAACCCATCCATTAGACTAATTTGCCCATCCAAATATGACCTAGGCATTATAAGCAACAAAATTTTAGATAGAATAATCTCTCACTGAAAAGAAAAAAGGCAATCCTTTGATGAGGTTACCAATGGGTTTCTAAAACTCAGTGATAAATCTAACTCAAACTTGAATTTCATCAGCTTCGACATTTACAATTATTATCAGTCCATTTCTCCTATCCTACTAAACAAAGCTTTAATCTTCGCTAAGAATAACTCAGATATCACAGACTTAGAGATTAAACTAATAATTTTGGCCAGACGATCCCTATTAGATTTTGACAACAAATTTTGGACCAGGAAGGATATCCCCCAATAACTTAGATATCAGTATGGGAGCTTCGGATTCTGCCAGAGTTACTGACTTAGTAGGATTGTATTTATTGAGAGAATTGAAGTTTCCAATAGAATATCAAAGTTATCTGCTAATAGATCTATCTTCGAACAAAATTCCAGCTTCTACAATAACGCACTTCTTTATTCGAGATACACTGATAAAATAAAATATAAACATAATCCCTTTATTCAGAAGAACAAACCTTTAAATGTAATTACACACAAAATGACAATACAGGATAAACAGCAAGCTAATACTACACTACCCAAGAAATCCAAAACATATATAAATAGACCCACTAAAACTATCAATATTGACAAACAAGCTAACCCTCAAGAACGCAGTACAAATTAAAAAATTAGAAGAAAGAATAGTATTTGGTTTAACCACCCTATAACTGCAATATGAAAACACATATCGTTACGGAAATTTTCAAAATTTTAGAGAACTCATTCAAGCACCCGCATAAGTACAGCACTATTTTAAATAAAAACTGTCCTACTCCATAATGCCCAATATAGCACAAACCATCATCACATCTAACAACAACAATATTAAATCTGACCAACAATCAGCACCTATTATACACACCACTAATAATTGCAACTGCTAGAAATCTAGAGAATGCTTATTAAACGGCAATTGCATACAAAGTAACGTTATCTATACCTGCACTGTTAAACAATTCCCCCAAAACACCATTATGCAAACTAACACCAACATACAAATTCCCCACTCACCCTATAGTTCTCCCCATCTACAACTCCCTGTATCAAACGCACCCTCTCCCACTAACCAACAACCCCCGCTAACTAATAATAGATTTGATATTACCCCTCAATGTATCTCATATTCTCCAACTAACAATCCCGACTTCAACATACCAACCAAAGCATTCCCGATACTATAAATAACACAAATACTAGATGAACAACCCAATATAAAATACACACCTATATTGGGGCAAGTGCCGTCCCCATTAAGACCCGAATCTCAAACCATATTTACTTTTTCAAACACAATAATAACAATGCCACTAGCACCCATCTATCCAATCTAATAAAAAGCTTTAACATTAAAAACACTCCCTACTCCCTACATTGGACTATATTAAAAAGGTCTAATTCCTACACTCCAGGATCTGCTTTCTGCCAACTATGTACACATTAATAAAATATACAAATGGTTACATTAATCCTAATTTTAACAATAACGCTAAGGAGAGTCAGCCTTGTATTGTATAATAATTTTTAAAAAACTGCATAAATGTCATCAAGCTACTATTACAAATAAAATCACTCCTAAAAAAATAATTTGCTAAAATACCTTCTAAGAATGATTTAAAATCCATAAATGTTCTTTTAGTCATACAAATTATGAAAAAAACTCACTTACCCAAAACTGTTTGGATTTAACTACAAACAATAAAACACCAACAGTTAAATGGAATATTATCAGAAATGGTTGCACGTCTAGATCACTAAACACGCGATGTTACCTCCGTCTAAACGAAAAGCTTAAGATGATTCGATTTATCGATAATGATAAAAACATGACACTTTTTGCTTCCTATAACCTTAACCCTAACCTTTTAAATCTAAAGTACTTAATATTCAATTAGTTAGTGATACTATAAAATGTAATCCAATATATTAACAATAATCTCTATCTTACCTTTTGGAAATGATGACCCTCATGTTACTCTTTTCTTCCGACATATATTTCATTGTATGTGTTATTACTATTCGTTGATTTGTTTATATATATATATATATATATATATATATATATATATATATATATATATATATATATATATATGTTCTATTATGCTGTGATGCTGTCGTACAGTGGTGTTATAGCCTACACATGTTGTATTCTTATATTCTTATGGATTCTTTTTTATTTCTTGTATTTATTTAGTTACTATAATTATTGTGATATGTTTATTATTATTACCATGACTGTTATTATCATATTTTTTATCATCATTATCATTATTATTGCATATTTTTATTCTTATTACTATCATTATTTTCACTAGTATTATTAATATTAATATTATTAATATCATATTATTATTAGTGTTTTATTATTATTGTTATAATTATTAATATTATTATTCGTACTAGTATTACTATCATTAGTTGTAGTACTATTGGTATAAAATAGTGGTAGTATCATTAGAAGTAGTATTAGGATTATTATATTTCTTAGTATTGTTAGTAGTAGTAATATCAGTATTAGTATTAGTTGTTGATATTATTAGTTGTATTATTATTGGTATTGGTGTTGTTATTTGTATTTGGTAAGGTATTTTAGCTTACGGACTACATAATATCTTCTGTACAATATAAATATTGGGGGGACATGCCTCTCAGTATTCTAACTACCCCAGTCCATGACATACGTTCAACCACTCTTTGTATATGTTGTATTACACATGTTCTATATACTTTGTTTCTCTAAACTCTTAATTCTGGTTTTGTTTCCGGACCCTTTACATGACCACAACAACTGACCACAAGATATATTTAAGGAACTTTTTGAAAACCTTAAAAAGGGTAAAGGTAGAGAAATCCACGGAAAATGCACCCGACAATCTGCAAATTTCTAAAAACATGCTTTACCGGCTACCAAAAAAGAAAAAGAAAGTACCGTAATTTGTATTTTCTCACCAAGTGTGATACATTTGTTTTGTTGTGTTTTCATTACGAAGAAACCAACGTATTTCTATCAAAGAAAGAAGAAAGGCATTGTTTTCATTTTTGCTGGGTTAATTTTTAACAAGACAGGAATACATTATATTTTTCTTTCCAAAAGTGAAAAAACTTCACACTCGAAAGAACAAAATCAAAACTGTATTTTCTTCTGATTAAACTACGAACAGTAAAACTTACTGTTACGTGAAATACTTAATAAAAATAAAAAAGTGATTTCTTTGTCGACAAAAAGTTCTGTACTTTTCTTTCTCTTTTAACAACTAACTAATATTAGTTGTAAAAAGAGAAAGAAATGTACAAAACATTAGCAGCGTAATATACAAGTAAAGACTTCAAAAATCCGTATTTAAAAACCTGAACGATATTAATTCAACTATGTTAGAACCCGTTAAATACCAAATGCAACAGAAAGATTTCAAAAGCTTCTACTGAAACAAAACCACAAACAAAAAAACAAAAACAAATTTTAAAAACCGAAGAAAAACAGCAAAACCTTGAGAACTTATATCTAATAGGGGTAAAAAAACGAGAAAGAAAATGCTTTTTCTCAAAATGCAATGTGCAGTGAAATTAATCATTTCATTTATTTTCCAGATGAGGATAACATTTTTGCTACATATTTACTGAGGCATCAGGATCTATACAAAATAGATTGTGAAAATTCGGCAGACTTGTAAAAGGTGTGCCTACTGTTCCGAAAATTAAAGACCACCGAACATACCAAATTTGTTGACTAGATTTTAACCCGAAAAACTAGCGATTTGACTTTCTCTGAAACTGTTGAAGTTTTAACAGAATTAGTTAGCCTTAAAACTTCCCTTTTCCACAAAAGGTTGAAGTTCGTTAACTTTCTCAGATCAGACAACAGATATTATTCGATTTTCGCGTCAATCGTTAATTAACACTATGATGATTTTAAACAAGTTGAACTTAACGCGGATAAGTGTAAATGCTATATATCTGTACAAGGACTTGTTTAAACCAAAGACACAGAAATCAGAGGTAATGTCCTACACAAGTTATGAAGTGAGATAAATTTAACATTTCAGGAATTAGTCGAAGACTGACAGAGTAATAAACAGAGTAGTAAACACGATTCTAGAGATATAGAAGAGTGCGGCATTGCTCACATAAGAAGTATACGTCAGAAATCAATTACAAACCAAAAAAGGGGTTATTTTCACGCTCCTAAAAAAACAAGCCTTCCAATACAAAACAAGAAGGTGTACCGCCTTGTACCTGTTTCTGTTGTGGAGCCTTTCATTAAGTTATGGATTGCCCATACCGTTTTAAGACCGGTCTAATAATGTAGGACAAAAAATTCATATTGCAGACAGAATAACGAAAATAAAATAGGGGATCAATCTACAAAAACAAACGGACTGGACTGCATAAATATAACAAAATACGTACAGGTACAAATCCTGAATAACAACTGTAAAATTACCAAATAGACTTTGGTTCAGACGTGTCACTAATCGACCTGCATACATGGAAAAGATTGGATAAACCAACCATTCTGAAAGCCAACAATATAGCCATAACGGTGACTTCTAGAGAA
The DNA here is from genome assembly GCA_963556195.1 of Sepiola atlantica. NCBI lineage: Eukaryota > Metazoa > Mollusca > Cephalopoda > Sepiida > Sepiolidae > Sepiola > Sepiola atlantica. The sequence continues at coordinate 235,050,564 of OY744515.1, read as the reverse complement.
ATTTAATTTGAGGGTAAAATCATTACCAATGTTACTTTAAAAAGAACTACCGAAAAAGTGAACCCGTTCATATAAAAAAATAACAACAATTTATTTGGCACAGACTTGATGCAACAGTCAAACCTATGGGAGTTACCAACCAAAACTTTTTGCAAGAAAATAAAAAATCTGACGACCGAGTCAAAGAAAGGAATTTGTGTTAACTATAAAAAATCATGTGAAATGAACTAAACACAAAATTCATGCTGAATATAAATAACAACAAACTGAGAAAAATTAAGTGAAATTCTTCGGATAACCAGTTGAAGGTTTAAGAGAGTGCACTAATGGTTCAAGAGCGAGGAAAAAATGATCAACAGACGTTTTACGGTTTGGCTGTGAAAGAGTTGCAGCACACGGATGTCTGAGAAGAGCTGAAGACTGTGAAAGATAAGGTAACTTGTCTTAAAGATGAATGTTGACCACAAGAAGACATCCTTCCATAGTTTAAAGATGTGCTCCAAAATACGAACTCTAAAGGTAAACACCTCCTGACACGATTTCAAGAGCTGGGGATATCAACTCTGATTTAGATAGAGGTTAGGAAAATCTTACTGAAATGGAAAGAAGTCCACAAAAACAAAAGCAAATTTGCATAGATTCTAGAGCTGACATTTAATCGTGCAAAATGAGGTAGTCATAGTTCTCGACACCATAGAAATAAGAATTGGAAATAGGTTTTACATAATTCAAGGGCATTAGTTCTTTCATGAGAAACACTTAAATGGAATTAGTAAACGACAGTCGGATGACACCGGCAGCACTCCACCAGAAAAAGTTATGGTTACAATATACGACACGTTCGATATCGAGATACCCCAAGCAGCCCCAGAACAGCGTCAATACAAAAAAGAAAATATTGTGTGACTCCTGAATATCTAGAGCTTTGGAGGGAGTGCTATGGTACCTAAACTAAGAGACTACATAAATCCTCCGGCTTAATATAAATATAGGGAGCACATGCTTCTCGGTGTTGTAACTACCCCAGCACAATACTAGCAGTCAAGACAGACGTTCAACCACTCTTGGGTGTCTGTTATATTATACTTTTTTCAATATACTTTGTTTCTCTAAACTCCGTGTTCGTGTTTTTTTCCGGACCCTTTACAGGGTCATATCAGTATGATTGTTGGTTTTAGTATTATGAGCATTACTGTTAGAAGTGGTATTTATAATATTACTTTTAATTTTGTTAGTATCTTTATTATTTCTGCTTACTAGGAGTTATCACACAAGTCATGGTCAGTGATTGCTCACCGACACCTACCAGTGGTGTTCCCTGGAGTCTGATTGACAACAAGACTCCCCAGACTTCCAGTACTCTCCGCCTCTTTTCGATCACCACCGTAAATGACCCCGTGGTTTCGCAACAGCCGCCTAGCACTCATTTCTCGCTGGCAACAAATATTGGTCTCCTTTGAGATGTGGATGACTATAAGTCTCCACAAAGTCCCAACACTCTTTGTATTCTCCCAGTGTAAGTCTTGTTAGCGCTGTCCCTCCCCGGTCTTTCCATCCTTCCAAACTCTCTACAACCATCTCCTGTGGTGTCAGCCGAAGCTAGTACGATTGTATGGGGATATATGATATTTATTGCTGTTGCTGCTCCTTGGTGCATGTGGTGGTGTTTTTCCTGTGGTTTTGTTTTCTTTCTATTATAACTTCCATGTTACTGCTTACTATTCGTGGATTATACCGGTTGGTTTCCGCATTCAATGAGTTTCCTTAAGATTGCAGATGTTTTTATAATCGCTGTCCTTTGTATGGTATCTATGATCCCACTGATTCTAATTTCCTTTAGTCTTTTCTACATGTTTTTTGGACTGTGGCTAGTGCTCCTACGACTATTGGTACTATATTGATTTTCTTCATGCGCCATATTCGTTTCAGATCTCTGGCAGGTTCCGTGTATTTGCTTTGTTATTTTTGTTTTTTGATCTTCACTCCGTTGTCTGCTGGAACGACGAAGTCTACGATTTGATGGATGTTTCCTTCTTGTCTACTATAATGACATCCGGTTTCCTTTCTCGTATTATTTTATCTGCTTGTACATCCATACATATGTTTTTCGTTTACGTTTGTACCATTTGTCTGCGTGTTGAAAATACAATATTATTCTACTCTTAATTATTATCTAACTAAATATATTTTATTCCCATTTTTAATCAAATCATACAAACTTAACATAAAACGAATCCTGATAGTATGTTCCTTGAGAATCACGTCATCTTGTAACAAGATATAAGGCCATGCCTAGTTGTGTGCCTGTATTCGATTATGATACATCCCCCTTTTTCATCCCCCTTTTCTTTCTATTAATGGAATTACACTCTCCTCACATCTCGTTTAAATTATGATATCCGGCCACCTAAATTTTAACCTGTAATCTAGCTACCTTACTTGACTATAAAGTATGTGACATATTCAACCTTGAATTAAATTAGGGTCAATTTCCTCAATAGAAAATATACAAACGGTTTATTTAAAATATTATTTTAAATTTGATTCCTGTGATCTTTTCATATTTGTATCTGATGTTTTTCCTTCTTCTTCTTTCTGTGTTTTCATTATCCTGATAATATCGTAGTTTTATAGCTAACGATCGAAACATCTTCATGGATGTGTCGCTTTTGTACATGTTTGCATAAATAAATATAACAATATTAATAGATCAAGAGTTGTATCTCATTATGGAGACACAGTTGAGAGTGTTTATATCAGAGGATGTACAGTATACACAATTAGACTTCCAAGAACCTCATCAATTTTAACTACTGAAAATGAATGTTTGACATTGTTCATAGTAACAAACGGCATGTCAGGAAAATTAATTATTCAACTTTGCAACAAAATCAATTTTCGCTCCGACACAAAACAATCATATTTGATTGGATACTGAGTCATTTTGGCATTCCTGAAAATGCAAAAGTCAATAAAATTGAAGAAAATCACAACATAATCTCGAATTAAAACGAATATTATGTTAGAATCTAAAATGAACAATGAGAAATGGCATAGAATAAATGATAAATACTTTAAAATACATGCACGAAGAATAAAGTGAAAATAATCCAAAAAATTGAATTATCTATACCAGGTGAACATGAGGATGAGGAGAAATCATATAATACATTTTAGAGAAATGTGTTGTATAATTGATTCTGTACATCAATTATTTGATTTAATTATAATCGTTGGGTGATTTCACGCAAGTTTAGTCGTAAACAAGATGCATCGTAGTCTGAGGTCGGCAGGGTTCAGGCGCTTAACATTTTAGGGCAAGCAGCCTGGCATGGATACTAAACTTAGTGGAAATTACCTGAGATGAGGGATTTTTGAGGGCGAGGTTTTGGAGTCTGGATTGAGAATATATAGCGACTTGGCGTATTTTTGGATGTTTTAAAATCACTTAACGTGGGGATGTGCTTCTAGGTGTCTCATTGTGTATTTTCCTTGTTATTGCTTCATAGCCCAAAGGTGAACACGCCCAAATAAACTTCTTCTGTAATTATGTGTTGTTTGATTGATTAATTGACCTAACTAATGGTGTGTGACTGAAAAAGAAAAATTGTATTTTCAATAGAATTTAATACATTTATATTTAATCCTGTTCGATATTCTATTTTTCCTATGTAATATTTAAAGTAGTTTTCTCTCACTCAGCTCTCATGCCACTCTGGAACACATTTAAGAAAGCCACATTTTTCGAGGTTACCCCTGGGATCGAAATTTCGCTTCACTCTACAATATGCGTAAAGAACGGACCCTGTTTGCCCTGAGGACGTTTGGATATTTATAGCTATGACACACAAAATATGTCGACATGTGTAGCCATGATATATTCGTATAAATAAAAGTTTTTACTATAAATAAATAGCTCCATGTATTATTAAACACTATTATATAAATACGGTAAATATTCTCGTATGTTTTACCATGTAAATATTAACTGGATACTATATATACATTATTCAAAAATAATAAAAATTATTAAATTTATAATTATTGTTTTAAGGATTTCCGGAGGGATGGTGTCCAAAATATTGACGGAAGTCCTAATATGATAATGGCTGCTAAATATTGCGAATATGCTCTCCATATATTTCCTATCCCTCTCTCTCTCTCTCTATATATATATATATATATATATATATATATATATGTGTGTGTGTGTGTGTGTGTGTGTGTGTTGGTGTGTATATGTCCATACATGTATATATATATATATATATATATATATATATATATATATATATATATATACATATATGTATATATATATACATATATGTATATATATATACATATATATGTATATATATATACATATATGTATATATATACATATATATATGTATATATATATATATACATATATGTATATATATATATATATATATATATATATACATATATATATATATATATATATATATATATACATATATATATATATATATATATATATATATATATATATATATATATATATATATATATATAGGCGGGTGTCGGTGTATTGAGTTATGGTTTTATTGTGGTATTTCGTCAACAGTTGATCCCATCAGTCCACCTTGTTTTTTTCGACCACACGGTCATATTTTTTGGTAATTGGATTATGAGACGAACGCTCTCGACAATTTAAGTTTACCTTCTTCCAGAACTTTTAATTGCCTGACAGTAACCACTTTTTTATTTACTGTTCTGGTATTAAATCTGTTAATAAATTGATTTGAAATTCCATTCTTATTTTCTCTTCTCATTTATTTTTGTTCATCTTGTCCACCTACCGGTATATATTTTACATTGCCCCTGCCTCGGATTTCAAACTTACACTTATATATATATATATATATATATATATATATATATATATATATATATATATATATATATATATATATATATATATATATACATATATATATATGTATGTATATACACTAATAATTGAATTAATAGTTCGAAGTATGTATGATGTTATTTCCTTACAGCACGTTTATAATGTATTTTTATTAATACGAATATTAACGTAAAAATATTTCAGCGAATTAGTGTACATAGCAACAGGTATATTTTATACCGGGAAGAATATCACTGTAGATGAACAATAAACCGGAAAACGGTTGTTGGTTCATCGACTGAAGCGTAGAAGAAAACGAAAATAGTAACCGTGAGGAAAATAGTGTCAATAAATGTATAATGTAAACAGAAAGAGATATTTTAAATAAGAATTAAGGCGAGATGGTGACGACGGCAATGTTTAATATTAGTATATTATGATATTCATGATAATTATGGTGATTATAAATATGGTGAATATTATTATATGATTCTAATGATGATGATGATTACGATGGTTATTATAATGGCTATAATTATATAGATGATGATTTTGATGTTGGTGATGGTATTATGATTGCGACTATATTGATGATGATGTTAGTTTTCAAGAGAGGGTAATATCTTTGTGTGTCGTTCTGGAAAACTCTCCCGTGTCAAATAAGATCACCTGAGGCCAAACATCTGCAATTGTTTTGCAATACATTTTCTTGTAATTGTATTATGTTATTTATCTTTTTTTGTCATTTTCCAAATGTTATTTAAGACGACGTTGTTGTTGGTAGCCACGCAAAATATTCTGCCGTTGGGAAAGAAAAAAAACTGATAACAGAGAAAAAGGAAGTGTGTTAAGGTTTATGAGGAAGAGGCTACAAACTTGGAAAAACAAGTATACCGCAGTGGGTTAACAGCCTGGTTCGTACGGATTTTTTTTTAACCGTCAGGTTGATGAATGTTTTCGGAAATTTGAAATACAAAAACAAAATTGGTCAATTCCACTAATTAGACAGACCAAGTTTGTGTCGTTGTTCTGCTTTTTTAAAGAAATAATGTTTAAACATGATTTTTCGAACAATAAATTTAGTAATAAATAATAGTGAAGTTCGATAATACACAAAAAGGAAAAGTGTGTATCGCAAGACTTTCAGAAGGCAAACTACGAAGTGAGTAGTGAATATTTTCCATTTTTAAACAAAGATAACTGTATAAACTCAACAGGGTGATGTTTCAAAACGCCATACATGGAATTTCTAATGAAATATACAATATCTTTTGCAATCAAACCATATTTGGTACAAATAACCTCCAGTAGATTGACATTGCAATGGACAAAAAATAATTCGTACTGACTTCTCAAAAGAGTTTCAGTCGCCTTATTTTTCATCCCGGTCAACAAGAATTATACGCTTTTTTATTTAATGATATATCTCTTTAAATCTGTTTCGAGTTACCTATGTATCATAGTTATACTAAACTCTCTACTCATCTTTGTGTGAATCAAATGATTCTGGTGCTTACATTCGTTTCCCCAGTGCCTGTCTAGTTAGAAATCTTTCTGGAAAGACATCGGGTACTTACGGGAAGGACCACGAGAAGGTTGCCAACATCCCTAAGTGAAAGTAGTACTGCGGAACCGAGTGGATTCGAACTTGGAACACCCAGGTCTTTGGCCGTGTCGATATTCATTTCATCACCGTCAGCTCCGACTAAACTCTACTAATATAGGCAGTATCGAATGAATGAAAATCTTCCATTAACGATGTTGTTGGTACGCGCATTCTCTCGTTCCACTATCTGTTCTTTGATCACGAAAATTTTCGAATGATGATCTGATCTGTATCAATCGCCATGTACAAACAAGGAATGAAAAAAGAGTATTGACACAGTTGTAATATAATAGCTGATTAATTATGTAGAGGATGCTGATACAGTTCCAGGCCACTTAGTGTATGCGCTAAAAATTCTATTAGTTCGCACTTAGAATTCTAGTAAGTATTTAATCGGGGTTCATTTTTTGTGATGCTACCTGGGTGGCGTACATTCTAGTAACACTTGTGGGCAAACAGCTATCCCCTATATGAAGAGCTATCACCTATATAAAGATCAACCCGAGGCGGGCATAGTTATGAGGGTTTATGTAATTCTCATGTCTAACCACTAGTTCCTCGACAAAAATCTCACTAATTTTTAGTAAAAATATCTACAGCTCCTTTCTAGTAGTCAGACACTTAGTTCGGTCCCTGGACTCCATGACTTTAAACAGTACTTATAACCTACACACGATAGGGGGATCACACAGTTCCTTTGTCTCCTTCACTCTTTATATAGTTAATATGTTCCGTATTCTGATAATCTGACTAAACAAATCTCGTCTTTAAAGCGATTATTTGAAAAGGAGTTTCCAAAAAGTAAGTAATTAATATTTTTCGTTTCAACATTTTCAATTTCGATACTTGGACATTGTATAAATTAGCAAAACGGTATCCGCTCGTTTTGGATTACTTTATTTTTTTTAAAGTTTGCCTTTTCGGATTCTAAAATTAATTATCTCCTCAGTACATCGTTTAATCCGTTTATTTCTTATAACTTCGGTTCTTAAACGTCGTTACAATCTTTAAATTCTCGTCTATCATCTTTTTTTCATCATTTCAGTTTAAAAAATAATTCGACCACGTTTTAGTTCTCTTACTCTCAATTGGATGAACATATCCAAAATACGTGTCGGCAATTCTAAATCCCCGGTCACACTAGTCGACTTCGCTCGCCGCTACTGCAGTAGTGACGAGTAGTAGCAGCCTAGTCGCATCGTGTGATTGATTAGTCGTAAGTAGCACATCCAACTTGCGACTAGTTTAGTCGCCGCGACTAAAGTTTTACATGTTCAACTTTAGTCGCCAGTAGCGTGTGATTTCATGATCACGTGACCTGGTTTATGCGAGATTTTATGAGCACGTGACTTGGTATCGCGCGATTTCATCATTTTTGAAGACCTAATAGCGGATTCTACGAATCAATATTCGCCTCTATAACCTCACAGTAATGCAGTTCGTTGCCATGACGGAAAAATGAAGTTAGAAGTTGTCAGCTTATTAACTCTGTAGATTTCTTGATATTTATAGGAACTACGAAGCTTTGGTTGATACAAACAACATACATGTATGAAGAAAATGCGAGGGGGTACAATCTTAAATATTTAATGAATGAACTAATTGAGGCTCGTCTTGAGATCTCTGGCGAAGATAATTTGAAAAAGAAAATAAAGAACTAAAAGAATGCATATAGGAATGAAATTAGTAAAGTAAAGAAATCTATGAAAACTGACGATGTTTATAGATCAAAACTTATTTGACTTGAAAGAAATCTGGCGCCTGACCCGCGACATGTCTGCGCTGTAAACCAAAGCACTGAACTGCTAGATGCGTAGTCGACTCGCTACTAAAAATAACGGCGAGTTAAATCGTCTCGTGTGACCAGCTCAGTCGCTGCGACGGGTACTCGCCGCTACAAGTAGCAGCGAGCGAGGTCGCGTCGTGTGGCTGCGGCTTTAATGTCCAATAATTGCAATTCTCTGCGAATATATAAAATTACTTTCATTGTTCACTTCTAAAAATTGAGAAAACGGTAAAATTAATCATTTACATGAAAAAAATACAGTAGACGCTCAAAGAAAATATGGTTTTCTCACTAGAAAGACGGAAGTTGCACCTTTTTACAAATAAGTGAAAGCATACTAATTAATTGTCCCTCCAAATTTGACAGTAGCTGCGATTAATGGTTGTTAAGATGATTTAAGTTAGGGTGATCAGAGGACAGTCTGATAATAAATTGTAAACCTTTGCAAATCTTTCCAATTATCTAAAATATACTTGATTACTTTGTTCACGAATTCTATCTCAACGAATAGTTATTGAAATGATTGAATACAATAATAGAAGGCTGTAAACCGTGTCAAATCAGAAAGAACTTCGATTTTTTAGAAAAATCTAAAAGTACAATCGTTGATTCTTTTTTTTCAAATGACTAATCAATGCATGCTTACATCATCCACGTACAATTTGATTTGCACATGAAGATCGAGCAGAATATACTATATAAGTTGCTAAACATGACTATTTATCGCAAAAACAACTATCGCAAGAAATGTAATTTATCGCAAAAAGTAATTTTTATCGCAAAACATACTATTTATCGCAAAAACTGTTTTTCATCGCAAAGATTACTATTCATCACAGAAGTTACATTTTTATCACGGAAATCTTAATATTACTTCATTTTAACCGGAAATCTACAATATAATTTGTATTAACGGTAAATCAATAAAAACTTTGTTCTTCAATGCAAATGATTTGAAAATATATTTCATTAGTTTATCCACAAAATCAAGCAAAACTTAAAACTTTTTCTAACCTTATTGAAGTATTTATGATCATATGATGCACGCGCATGTTTTATTCGTGTTTCTGATTTAGTGTCGTAGCTTTATTTATGTCATTCTAAACACACCAAAAAAATAATGATGTGAAAATACGACGAGATACAAGGCGTAACTCGATTAAATGTGTATGTATTCTGCTGCCGATGTGATGTGCACCCTATTCGAGTTCTTTTTATGATAACCAATCATTTAAACACGGGCTGGGGAATGACATTTGGAAATTTGAAAATATGACGCCAAAGAGCTAAAAAGTTTCATAAAGGTCAAAGTATTAATGAAACGTTGTTTATTATAGCATGGTCATTCTTCTAATATTTTTTTGTATCAAATATGTATTATAATCTCATTCGAAATTCATATGAAAAAGAATGTAGAAACACATGCAAAAAAAAAAAGCGTACAAATTCACAGAATATTTTCTTCTTTCGCAAACGCATTAGTATTTTAATCGGGAAAAGGTTTTAGGATATATTTTTTTAATCCCAAAACGACACGTAAGTGAATTGCAGCCTCGTAAAAATATCTTCTCCACTGGCAATCGAATTGTGGGAGGATGAACGGAAATGCATGAACGCTGTGTCTGTCCTTTTCATTGGCGGATACAACTGATGACGTGCTCTTTTGTGTGATGCCATTCAGCGTGCACCTGCAGCAGAAAATAATGATGCCAGAATCTGAATGAAAGGGTTACTGAAGAAAAAAGAAAATTCGTAAAATAAAAAATAAAAAATATTAAATAGTTTTAGAATAATTTGAATGAGAAAACTTTTTAAGAAGGAAAATGATTATTATTATGAGTGTCATCATCATCATCATCATCATCATCATCATCATCATCATCATCATCATCATCAGAAGCAGCAGCAGCATCAGCATCAGCAGCATACTCATCATTATCATCATGACGATGAATGTGAACAATAGAAAAATAATATATAATAAAAAGTGACAGATAAAAAATAATCTAAATAAAGAAAGAAAAGTTAAACAATCAGAAAAAAAATTGGAGGAGAAGAGGAGTGCGTCAGAAATGCTAAAAAATGGATTTAAGAAGATATTAAAATCGAGTATGGAAAATAGGATGTTAAAAGAAATGGACAGTACAACTGGTATTACATTATTAAGCAGACAAAGGATGTCGATAAGGATTTAAAGGATTGAAATGAATAATAACAAATAGAAAATCAGCACAAAAAGTTTTAAAAGACAGTGAAAAAAAATGTCGAAATAAAAATTGTAGCAATTAATGATTAGCTCGTCGACGAAAAAAATTACTTGTCAAAGATTTGTTTTCTCGAAGAAAATGTTGGCTTTGTATCAAAGACTTAATTCTTGGATTTGCAGGGAACATCGATGACAAATGGCAAGTTTAACTGTGTTTTTTATCCGTCTATTTTTTTTTTGTTTTTGAACATTGATAATGATGTTGGGAGTGAATAGTCGGGCATATGAACTGTTGTTTAAGCAAATGAAATAATAAATAATACGCTGGTTCTCTGCTGATATCTTAGTATAAGAGATGCCAAGTGAGACCATCTACAAGTAAGATGTTTACAAATAAATTTAACAAGCGTGTATTTTAAAAGGTCAAAGATATTCTTAATATTGTCACTCTCTGTTAATATCAATAGGAAAAACAATTCTTGAAATTGTCAGTAAATTCGTCCTTTACCATAATTAGTTTATGACTATTAAAGATTTTAAGAAGGCTCTGGAAATGATCGTATTTTTATTCCTCACATTTCCAGAGGCTCATCAGTTGAGTGGGCATTCTTTTGTTGATCTTCAGGATATTATTGACTTCCTCTGATCTAAGGATTGTTCTATGAATTATTAAACACAAATCTGATAACTCGGGTAGAAATAAAAGTTTTTAAATTTGTAAGAAATCGAAAATTGTTCTTCCTTCTATTTTACAGGGTTAAAAACCAATATAAAATATCAAATGACAAAACGTCAGAACACCATTTACCTGTAAACACCGATAATTTTTCAAAACATAGGAAACATGAGGTAAGTATTTAAATGTAAACCAAGATCATATCGACATTTAAAAATAATTTTTGAATTCAGTAAGAATTTTTAGTTTTAGGTAAATTAGAAGTCCCGGAAATAAATGTGCGACAATTTGAAATTTTCAAATGCTGTAATTCTTTACAAGTGCTGTATTTACGGTATTTACCCTGCAAAAATGTGACACATAGTCGGGAGGTGGGGGTAATAAGCAAGCATACAAGATGATTAAATGGGGTCCCTTAAAAATTGCTTACGCAGCCTCACCAACATCCCAAGATGCCTCGGGAAGTTAGATATAAACTTACGCCTTCCCAAAGCGAGAATGGCAAAAGCAGGGAGAATGAGCCTTCTAAAGCTTAACAAAATAAATACTACAACCAGGCATAAATATATACACCGCAAACATTGCAAATTAATCTTTTCTTTGAAATAATGTGTTATAGTGGCTTAGCTTTAACGGACTGGGTAACACCTGTCGAAGATTCGTTATCGACCGTCGGTCTGGAATTGGCTGGGTTATTTCGTTGGCTTATATCTGTCAGACTGATGGGTTGAGACCTGTGTAGTCCTAGTACGTCTAACCTCCCAGGAGTAAGTCTATAGCTTACTGTCTGACTGTCTGAGTCGCCCTGACCAGGGGCTGCCTAGGCATTTCTTTAAAGGCTAGAATACTCCTTCATTAAGGGCGCTGGATTGACTCTTTCCCCCGACCTTGTGCCACGTATTCCTGCGGTGGGAAGGAATTAAATTTTGAGCGAAAAAGAAGAAAAGGCTTTTCTGTGTTCGATTACATTTATTTTTACGAGTGAGTTAGTTTGTTTTACAATTTGTTATTTCTTGTTAATGCGTTATTGTTGAACTTTTTATTACTGTTGTTGAAAAAAAAGTCGGAAATCTATACCTTTTCTTTCGGCCATAGCTAATAATAGTTGTGTGCCTTCAACGGCAACAAACGATACGCAACTCATGACCTCCGCCTTGTCGGAGTGGGACAAGCCGCCTTCTGTAGCAATAAACGTAGAAGAGTGTATCGCAGAGGCAAATCAATTCACATATTTAGTAACCGAGAAAAGTCTTCTCGGTGATATTCCGGCAGTAGAAGAATTCAGCAAAAGAACTTTATTGATGTTTGTCATTGATAAAAAGACGAGAAAAGTAATACATGAATCAAAATACTTCGTTGTAAAATTACAAAACATAATTAGAACCAAAGGTTCTAATACCTGTCAACACTTTTCTCGACTGGAGAAGACTGTCATAAGTTATCCCAACAAAAGATAATCACAAACGACTACATATTGAAGATGGAGTAAATGGGGATGCGTAGAACAACAATCTCTGACTTCGAATCAACTCCCCATGTACAAGGCAAGTACTGAGGAGCATTTTTCTAAAAATATAATGATATAGCCTCCATAGACCACAACAATTCATGAGAACCTGGAATTTCGACATTCTACTGAACAAAGAGTCTTTTGATAAAATGCCTTATTGTTTAGAAGTGAGTAACATTATCTTACCCGTAATAGTACGACGCTTTATACCAGCTTGTTCGGCCTGTGGGAAGTTGGACACTAAACTTTGGAGTATCTTCTTGAGAAACCAACACCAGTTAACCCCCAAAATAGGGGTTTAGAGCATTTATCCCCCAGAAATAAGGGCATATGCTTTTTTATTGGTTCGCCAGAAAACCCAGCACCTGCCGAAGACCTAAATGAGTATTTACCTCCCATCTCAGCGGACCAAAGAAAATATCAAGAGTTGATACTGGTTGGAGAGAAAACACCCGGGAGACTGGAACTCGAAGCATTATGGAAAGAACAGGAGGAAGAGCGAATAAAAATGTCAAACAACCCAGTAAAATAAATACATAGTAGTTCAACTAAAGAAAGGTTAAGATGAGCAAAGATAATTTGATATTTAAAAACAAAGTCCAGCATATTCTCTATCAGATTCCAGACCTCATTAACCTGCAAATTCCAGACCTAACATCCTCTCCCCTAGACTAGCTCTGACTTAGACAATAAGACCAGCCTTAAGCTCACTCGAAACAAATTGACTCCTGATTCTCCTCCGAAATCGTCCAGCTCCCGTCCATTTCGAAAAACCATGTCCCCTCCTATTACCACCCCAATCCTTGAACGAGCGTATACACTCATCACATTATACCTCACTAAGACCCCGAAGTCACACCCACTACGACCCCCTTCATCCTGCCACCCCACAAAAACTACGACCACCCTTCTACTGAACACCAGCTCTCAAACTCCCCAAAAGTCACCACTCCCATCTCCCCTATGAAAGTAAACAGTCGTCTCCGCCTCCGCCCAGCCAAAAAAGCCAAAGAGGCCCCTCCATCGAAACAAGAAAGAAAAGAAAAAGCCCTGTTTTACATGGGACAGGAATATGTGTAGTCACTGAAACCCAGTGTGAGAAGGCAAAGGGCCATAAACTTAGTGACTTCAGAAAGTTGATCGATTTCAGGGAGGTGAGGGGAACTCTGTAGAAGACTCTTTCAACTTCTCAAATACAAAACGGTTAGTCGCAGTTGTTCGGACTTGTAAAGAGGCAAAAATAATCTGGAATCTGATAGAGGAAGCGATCACTCTCTTCAATATTACACCCCATTACCTATAGTCATAGATTCTGATCTAAAAGGGCTACGGAAAACTTGTGTTGGAAGAGTAACTGCAAAAATGAACCGATCCCTAGATAGGGTAGCCAAAATAACATTTTCCTTGGATGTTGGTGGGCTGTCTGCGGGCAGCTCCATCAATAATCAGATGGGGCATTATTCCATGGGACGAGCCATTGACATCCTGACATCGTCAATGCTCGTTAAGTAAACCCAACCCTAAGGATCTACAATGGCTATCAATCCATCTAGTTTAAATTTCCGGGGCCTGAAGAACGATTTCCGTAAATTGACGGTTTGTCGTGATTTCACCTGTCTCTGAATGTATATATGTTGTATACAGGAGACCCAGCTTATTCAAAGTAAGTATATAGGTGTGCTGACTAAAGATTATGATGATACTCGCTCGAGGAGTGTTTCCTCGCTGGTTAAGCGCTCTTTTGATGTGTCTGTTGACCTTTCCTTCATAGATCCAGAGGAAAGACTCTCTGCGTTTTACATGTTACCATAAAATAATTCATGCATCCAATGACCATGGTGAGTGGATTCGATTCTTTCGTCGGATCGAGTGGTTTATGAATTCTTCCCGGCAAGTTATCTTAGCGAGAGACACAGACGCGGTCCTGGTTCCCGATTTAGATCGCGAAGGTAGTATTAATATGGGTACTAACCAGTACCAGGATGCTGTGAAGTTTCGTGAATTCGTAGATAAGTTTTCTCTTATCGACAAGTTTCGAAACGAAAAGCCATGTGTTAGAGCATCGACTTCGACAGCTCGACGTGGCTCCGGTTCGATACAACTTTCAAGCTATATCGACCGGTCGTTAATTAAAAACGTCGACATAGGACTATTAGAATGTCCAAGCTTCCACAATATAGTTAACTCAGACCATAAGTCAATTCGGGTTCGGGTAAACTTCGATAGGCCTAAAACTAAGTTAACTAGTTACTGGAAGCTCAACATTTCGTTATTAAAAGTAAAGGGCTAGCAGGAACTAGAAGAGCTAACATTAATGCGGGAATTGACGGGTGTTATAATTGAGAATAAGCGGTGGGGACATATTAAGAATAAAAGTTGGTCATTTCCGTTGCCTTTAGTCGTCGACACAACTTAGAATCTAGGGCAGTGAAGGCGACAGTATAAACTAGATTTGATCCGGCTGGAGGTAGGGGATTGCACTAAAGTTACTATTGTTATGGCTAAACTGGCCGCCTTGATTTTCAAGAAACGCTAGGCTTTTGTAATTAGGTCTGGGTAAAAATAATGCCTCTGGAAGCAATAAAATGTCCACTGAATTGCGTGCAAATAGATTTCGACGAGCTTCTGATCGACACATCGTTCGTATCACATTGTCGGATGGATATCTCATGACTACAAACGAAAATATTTTGGAGGCGTATCGTTCTTTTTATAAGAATCTCTTAACCAGAAAGCCTGTTTTGTCTTTTGCGTATTTCGACATCTATTTAGCAGATTTTGCTCGCCTCTGGGAGACCGAAAAGGCTAGGTGCGGATGTGGTATAGAAGAGGATGAGGTCTGAGAAGCGTTAAAGCATGTGAGGCTGGATAAGTCTTCTGTAATCGATGGTTTGCCCTACGAGTGTCGCCCATTTTTGTCCCCTTGCTGACTGTTTTGTGTAATTCCTGGTTAATGAATGGAGGGTGCAGAGAAGAAGAAAGGGCTGACCAATCAAATTACAGATAGGTTTCTGTACCCTATGAAGAACCCTAAAATGGGTCAGAGATTCAACAATCCAAATATGACAACAGTACTTTATACATGGTCTGATAGATTTGTAGAGATAGAGAATAGTCTCAGGCGTAAGAACGTGTTTGGAGCGATAAAGAGAACCGACTTTACATGAAGCAGATAGAGCAATGGATCTACTGTATGACATCAAAGAATGATTTGATGACAGAAAGATCAAGAAGTTCCAGAGTGGATTTTTCCTCAAGAACAGAACCATCCATGAGAATCATAGGACAAAATGGGAACGCCGACGACTTAATGACACTAGATGAGTTTTAAAGGAAGATGTGCGATAAGCAACACCAGAATAGAAAGTAGTATCATAAGCATATATGTTAAGTTGTTGCCTGGAAAAGAGAAGAGAAAATGAAGAGACACTGTCCGAAGTTACTCGTAAGCTACGATCAGAATGAAAACACCTTATGATGTCAAAGACATCACCACCAATACCATAACCCTGAAGAATTCCACACTCTGTCGAACGCCTTCGAAATGTCAAGCGCAATGACTCTACTCTCTCTTGAATTATCCATGAACCGACAGATTCGCCCAGTAATAACAGTTAAAGTATCAGTAGTTGAACGAAAACCAGGAAAGCCATCAGTAAAGAGGCCCAAACTTTCCAGAAAGTAAAGAAGTTTGCCGTTGACTAACCTTTCAAAAACTTTGCCAATAACAGGGAGGAGACAAACCGGACGATAATTTATTGGGTCGGACCGATCACCAGCATTTTCAAAGATATGGCCAACAACGTACCCCTTCCTACAAGAATGGAAACAGGGCTGATACAAACAGAGATTGAATAATTTATAGAGGATAGAAGAAAGTTTAGGAGAACAACGCTAGAGAACAACAACAAGAATTGAATTATGACTCCAAGCCTTATACTGGTCAAGATCCGAAAGAACCCTAGCAACCATCATTGGAGTTATAATAACATAATCAAGAAAGTGATCGGTTTTCAAAGGAAAATCAAGAAGAACAGCGCGAGAATCATCAAGAGAAAAATTATCAGCAAAAAAACGAGCAAAGAGATCGGCCTCATCCTTAGAAGATTAAATAACTTGAAGACCATTAGAAAGATCAGGAATAGCCGACTTGCCACTATTAATAACACTATTGTAGATTTTCCAAAAATTATGAGAGCCAACAGTTTGATATGAGATAGAGTCAAATATAGCTATTTATAATGTTTTCTTTAAGATGAATAGCGACGTAAGGATCTGGATTTTAGATTAATAGATATATAAATATTTTGATTTAAAGTGAATAGCTATATAAATATATACATGGTAACTGCTAACTCGGATCTTAATATGACCAGTAAACGAATCCATTGATTTAGTCACTCACAAGATATCTACTGATAAATGTGCGTAGGAATATGCAGAAAATGAAATGTTGCAATTTGTCAAACACGCATGGACGGGCACGTGACTAAGTCACACTAGCCGGTATAAATATCATGTCTCTGTAGAAATAGATATAGAAAGGTTGTTAATTCTTAAAAAGGGTTCATCTTGACAAATCAAGAAGACCAACTGGGAAATAGAATAACAGATCGATATATATTATAAATTATATATATATATATATATATATATATATATATATATATATATATATATATATATATATATAAAACAGGAAGAAAGTGTTTGATAAAATGTAGAAAGAACAAAGTCATTATAAATGGATAGATGAAAATAGACTGTAATAGATAGACATATAAATGAACAGACACGAGAAGATTGATAATTTTACATATATCTATAGTTTACTTATAGTTTACTTATGAAGATGAGTGTATTTCGTTAGTCCAATGATACTTTCCGAAGTTGCCACCATAACAAAATCGATATGAATTGATAGATTGATATATAGACATATATATGACGTCATGAATTTATTATCGAACAATGATAATCGGAAAAGAACGCAAAAGCGAGATAAGCATACACGAGATAAGTATAAAACGCAAACCATAACCTGACGCAGGTGCGAGCATGGATCAGATAGCCATACAATAGAATAAATGTTCATATTTGAACCTGTCGACTTGTGGTGTAAGTAAATAAGGTGTTAATGGAAGAGGGGAAGTGCGGGTGACTACAAGTGATAGCTAAGTGAACGAGGCAGTGGTGCACACTTTTCGTTGCTAGATATGAAAGTCCCTTTTTTACTTGGTCCTAAATCGAAAGTTATTACAGTGGAAATAAAGAAATAAAACAAGAAAAATGCGTGTATATATATATATATATATATATATATATATATATATATATATATATATATATATATATATATATATATATATATATATATATATATATATACATATATGTATATATATATATATATATATATATATATATATAGTAAGCTATGAAAATATATTTATGGCAATTAAACTACACAGAAGCTCACGCGTTTCATCCCCGGGGGAATCTTCAGGTTAAAATGGATGGAGTTATTTTTGCCGGGTGTTTTTATATACACGGCTAGCCAGTTAACCAATCAGATTCGTTGTTGTTCTCTCAGCGAATCACTGATCTTCCCGCGACCAAAGGTTTTGTTGGTGTTACTTCCTATATCATGTCCTATTGTTCTATTTTCTATAGATTTGCCTATATCCTATTTCCTTTGTTGTGTCGATATAATTGGTGAATTTATTTTAACACGTGGTTCCTTGTATTTCTATTTTAGGTTTTAATTTTTAAATTGTTAAGTTTTCGTTTAGTTTTTTTTTACTTATTTGTTTATTTATTTATTCATCGTTAGCGTAGGGTATATTTATTTATGTGTAAGCAGCTGTTTGCTATCTCACTTCTACAGTTTAATAGATTTCGGGGATCTTTAAAATTATAGGTTTCAAATTTTTCATTCAGACATAATCTACACGGGTCGTCTTAATTTCTACATGTACTGGCCTGTCGTATTATTTTCCATTCGATTATTGGTGAGCGTCAATTAGCTCCCAATGGTGGTTTGCTAGTGCTGTTTTAATTCTACGTTCTCTGTTTTTAAATGTGCTTTTGTAGTCATAATATCTGGTTTTAAAATCTAGGGAGGTCATACCCACGTAGTGTTCTTGTTATTTGGTCTTTCCTTGGCAAATATTGTCGGAGTTTGTCTAAAGTTTGTTGTTTTATTAGTTAGGCCCGGTACTTATCGAATGAAATATTAAATGTCAGGCATTGTCAATAGTATTAAGAAATGACGCATTCTTCTTCTGTAAAAATAATTGTCATAAATAAAAGTGTATATATCTTAACTATTTATTTAAAATTGCAGCAATTTTATTCTTTTTAAAAGAATAAATATTCTGTCTTCGTACGGTAAAAATAATTGCCAGCTAAATATTGTTCAAATCAATAAAGCGAATGTCTCTTTTTGTAGATGTATTTACTAAAAATTGTTCTGTTTAAGTCAAGACGACAACATAATCTGATTTGAGAACAATTTATTTTAAAATTTGTCAAGAAGGGATAGTTTACTCTAGCGACATCCGATTAATTACCAATTACCATATTTGCTTTTCAAATGGTGATGATAAAATACGTACGGATATAAATTACATTAGCATACTATTATATAGATATAGATATATAGAATGAGATAGATAGATAGATAGATAGATAGATAGATAGATAGATAGATAGATAGATACATTATTTCAATTTGTTTATTTTTATATCAAACACTAAATTTTATTTCTCGAGTTCAACACAAATATCCAGGTGTTACCAGAAGGAAGAATGCACCTTCAAATTATGAACGTTTACTTTTTCCGGTAGTTCCGAGGTAATCAATTATTGTATATTATTACTGTACTTTTTTTTACCTGGCTCAGCCGAAAAACCATCTGTCGTTCTTTTTAAGCTACGCAGATACATTAAGTGAAGAATTCGAGTTTAGAAAATATAGAAATGAGAAAAATATACAGCTAAGAAATATAAGAGAAATATGTTATTATACACGGACAAAAGAACAAAATTGGTATACGTCTTTTTATGAAAGTTGGACAGACATACGTTTGGAGTATTAATGTATGTGTATACTTGTATGAATGAACATACCTATATCGATATAAATATGTAAGGATGTTTACCCTAACACACTTTCTTGCGCATACAAAGGGCAATACTCACGAACATAAACAACATAACCTCTACGATTAATTAACTAACCTCTTCACTATCTCTCATTGCTATATTGTCAATTGTAAATATACAAACAATTACCCTATCCTTTATTTTAATATATAAAACACGGAATAATAAAAACAGTTTGTAATTAAAATTCACCCTTTACGGCGTAAAATGTCAAACAGAAAATCCTAAACTCACGTAAGGTCGTAAAAAGATGATAATATTTTAAGTTTTTCAAATCGAAAAAAAAGGTCTAACTAAAATAAAATCAACAATTTTTAAAATAGATACAGTGAACACGATTCAAAATTCAGTTATTTAATTGCTCAGTAACATATATTTGTCTGTTTTTTACAAAAGAATATTATTTTTTAAATCAATTATTTGTAAATAGTACAATTTGATTCAATAAATGTGTGCTATAAAACATAAGTTCTAATAAGTTTTTTTTTAAATAAACGCTTTAATAAAATAATCAAAGTAGATACAGTATTTTATGAGCGATTCGTACGATAAATCTCAGAGAAGTTGTTTTTTACATGTTATTGATCGAATAAAGAACCTCTGTCTTATGTCCCTCTCTCTTTCTCTTTCATTTGTATCTCTCTCTTTCTATCTCTCTTTTATTCTCTCTTTCTTGAAATAAAACTTTCTGTGCGTTCGAAAACAAACGTTATACTTAATAATCAGAGAGCGGGTATAACATATACTACATTAACCACAACCCCCTAAAAAAGAGGAGGGATTGCCTAGAAGGATCGTATAATAAAAACAGGTAAAGATAGTGCACTACCTCCCCCCTCAAAAAGTAAAAGAGAAGGTAATCCCTGTAGGAGTAGTATCATGACAAGAGAACAGATACTACATCCCCTCCCCAAAAAAGGAAAATAGAATGCATAGAAGGGTGGTATCATGACAACAGAACCGATACTACACTACCTTAACACCTCTCAAAAAAAAGAAGGTAATGCCTGGGAGGAGTGTATCATGACAACCGAACAGACACTACACTACCTCCACACCTCTCACAAAAAGCAGGAAGTAATGTATGGGAGGATAGTTTCATGACAACAGAACAGATACTACATTACCTCCACAGTTCTCAAAAAAGGAGGAGGTAATGCCTGGGAGGATGATATCATAACAACAGAACAGATATTACACTACTTTCACACCTCTCAAGAAAGCAGGGGTAATGCCTTGGAGGATGGTATCATGACAATAGAAGAGATACTACACTACCTCCACACCTTTCAAAAAAGGAGGAGGTAATGCCTGGGAGGATGGCAGCATGACTATAGAACAGATAGTACACTCTCTCCATACCCCTAAAAAACAAGAGGTTATGCCTGGGAGGATAGTATCATGTTAACAGAACAGATACTACACGACCTCCACACCTCAAAAAAGGAGGGGATGGTATCATGACAACAAACCAGATACTACACTATGCTCTCTTAATTGAGCATTGAAAGATAGTTCATTAGTCTGAAACAGTATAGTTTCGCCTTCAGAGATACATTATCACCATTATTAATAAATAAAACGATTAGTAATAGAAGTAGGAGTAGTGTTTCAGCTTCAGACAGACAGATACATAATCTCCATTATTAATAGATATAGAAGTAAAGAGACTTGATGTTACCGTCTAATTTGCGTACGTTTGAAAATTAGATGTTTGCGCTGAAAAAGGGACTCGCTATTTCTCAAAATACTCACAAAGGCATAAAGAATTGTGAAAAAGTGTGAGAGAAATCCATAGATAACTAAGAGAGAGAGAGAGAGAGAGAGAGAAAGAGATCGGTGATTTGTTCAATTAATTATAAATTGCGGCTAATTAGAACAAGTAAATCAGAGTTTCTTTTAAACATAGCGCAATCTCACAACTACGGTATAATTTTAGTATATATTTTGTATTATTAAATTATATAGAGAAAATGCCTCAGTGAAACAAAAGTTTATAAACTAAACTGTACTATAATAATATATATATAGTCATCCACATATACCGGTTTCGACGTGTTAAGATTCGTTATTGTGGCTAGACCTAACAAGTGTATTCCAACTGAAATTCGACACCGAATATCATGTCACTTCTAACTGTGATCAGTGGTGTTTGTTAACTTAACTTTGTGCTAACAAACTTATTTTATACAATATACTATTTTTATTTCCATGGAACATGCTAAACTGAGCGTCAATCTCTGGTCCCTTCTCGTAAGATATTCACAAGAAATCGTCTTTCTTTTTCTTCCATGTGCCGAACGTCAGGAGGAATTTAAATTTAGAGAGCTTCTTTGTAAGGACTTCGTATCTGTGTAATACATTACCGCGGGGCTGCTTCCCTGTAGACTATAGCAGAGTCGTCTTACATTTTAAAGTCAATAAGTGCTTGTCGTGAACTGTCCTATTAGTAATCAAACTTAGCTTCCTGCATTGACCAATTCTGTGACAATCGTTAAATCCCGTTATCGTTATTCTCGAGATGCTTTTGGCCTTGAAACTTTGTGCCCTAAATTAATAAAAAAAATGTACGCATTTTTCATAACAAACCGTCTATTATCTACTTTATTATAATTTCACTTATAACCATATAGAATATTTCCGTCAATTTAGTGATTTTTAAATATTTGAATATACTTAATGTCGTATAATCATGGTGATATTAAAGGAAAATGAAAGTGTTTTCTAGTGTTAGAAAAATATTTTATGGTGCGATACGCAGAAGGAGATGGCAGCAGTCAGGGGGGGGGGGGGCAAAAATACACTCTTTTAGCGACCCACCCTAACAGGGTCTGCTAACAATAAGTAATGATGCAGAGAAGGGATTTCTCAGCAAGAGCAAAAATCCAACGTCTGGTCTATACTGATTAAAAGAACACTTTCCCAGGAGGATGATTAACTTGAATATATAGATTTTTTTTGTAACTACTTCCCACTATCCTCCGACCCCTATTCCTGCCCATAACACCATCTGTCTATCTTCGCTCTTGTTGGTCATATTTCGACGCGTAGGCAGAACCCACACTCAGCAAGTAGCTCTCTTCCCCGGTGTTTTCGTACACTCACAACAAAAATTATTTTAAAGTAAGCAGAAAGAAAAAAGTATCCGAGATCCTAGATTTCCAATATTCAAACCCCAATTTGGTATTTGCGAGAATTAAAGACGTAAGTCACGCAAAACAGCTCCCTCGGTCACTTTCGTACAAATAAAAAAATTCCAGCTTCGCATACGTCTAAAATTTATGGGACTTTACGATGTGAGAACAGAATTATTAATAATTCCCCCTCGCGTTAATAGGCCTCCAACTGATTTAGTTATCATCTAGACACCCCTCTAATAGGCTTAGGGTTCTCTGTACTTTCACCATTAGGTACGTAGCTTTCATGATAGCAAAGTACAAGAGTACTGAAAAGTGTCTGAAGAGCATAGAACAATAATGAGTAACATCACTAATTACCTACACACTCCCAATGGTGTTGAGGTTCTATGGTGTTTTCAATAGTTTTTTTTTTCAAAAATGAACTTGGCATAGAGGTAGATAATGCGACCGATTCAAATGTGCAATTGTATGTATTACAATAAAAGTAAACTCATATCTGTAAAAATATTTAAATAACTTACAGTCTTATCGTCAGTGTACAGCTGATGTGCAGGTAATATTGTGCAATTATTTTACACGCTACGAATTGTTAAATCCCGCATCATATTCCAGTAAATTTAAGAGACTTCTATAAAAGTGAAATACTGGAAAGATTTCAGTTCACGTGCAATCTTCATTGCTACACTAAGAACAAAAAAGCAAAAAAAAACACGTTATCAGACCGAAAGGCTTATAAAATCAGTGTCACAAGCATAATGGATATATGACCAAGCAGTAAAACATTGTATACATCCAGGACGACTTCCTGTCATATTGATTTGCAATCTAAAAAGTTCAGAAAACTAGGTTATGGAATAAAGTCGACAAAAAAATCAGTCAAAATTTCAAAAAAGAACGTCAACATTAAATCTACTTTGTCCCTAAAAGGTCCCGAAAAATTTAAAATAGAAAATATCAAATAGAAAATTGACAGAGTTTGAAAGTCCGCAGGGTAGTGATTTACTCCAGTGTCCGTTTTACCTCTCATGAATATAAGTCACAATAGCAGGAACATGTTAAAGGTCTCCACGTGAAAGTATAATCCTCAGGCTGGAGGGGGGCAGTGGAATTCCATTAGAAATTCTCTTTTTGTGCTTTCGTCCGCTCACCGTGATGACATGACTAGCTCTCAGAAACCTTCCCCCCACGCATGCGACTGAGACGCATTACCTCGGCACCTCCGGTCAGTGTCTCTTGCTCAGCGTCATCGGCCATACAAACCACACAGTTAGCCGATCTTCTTATTAGTGTAGACACAAACGTTGGAATAATCCATTAGATACTCGGTTAGGGTCTGAAAGAAAGAAATGAATCAACTCTATTTCCATTTGCAATATGTTTGAAAAATATTTTATGGAACGTTACCCAGAAGGGGGGCGGCAGCAGTCGGGGGGTGCAAAAAATAATCTTTTAGCGACCCACTCAAACAGGGATATGGCAACAATGAATAATGATGTTGCACAATGGATGTATGTGAAGAACTATTTCATAAGCTAGTATGTATTTAGTATCTAGGTGGGCCAGTGCAAGTTACCTTGACACGAAAACCTTACAAACAAGTTCACTCTCGAACTATGAGAATAAACAAGCCTGAACTCGGGTTCGGAGTTCAAAGAAAAGGTCATATATGTGCGTTGTGAGAAAGTCAATGTCCCCTTGAGGAGTGGCGTCACGATACCGTTTTAATTAAAAAATGACATTTTTAGCCAGTCCGTTTTCTGGAAACGTGGCGAGCGGATGCAAAATCGATATGTAATTCAATATAAAGTAATATGGGAATGTAATTCCTAAAAAAAGTGATAGCGACTGGTCTGTCACTCTCTACATCTTCCAGTAACGGAGGAGAATAAAGTTAAGAAGAACAATTTAGCTTCTCTCTCAATTTTAGTATCTTAGTATCGACCGTACTGAAGATTGAACGTTCAACATCCAGAAGACTGTCACTTATAACTGATTATTATTAGCACTTATATCAAATGCGTCACGGGTCCTTCTAGATGAACCAAGATGTGAACAGTAGTCCGAAAAGTCAAAATAATACAAGTGATTACTGTTATCGTAAAATCTTGAGAAATCCAGCCAAGATGAGCTAAATCTTAGGACTACGTACGTAAGGCATCTATATTATTAACAAACAATAACTATAACCACATTTCTTCTTATAGACTTCATAATATTTTAAGTTATTATTCATCATAAAAAGTATATTATTAAAGCCAAATCCTCTTTGTTTCTCGAGAGGGGTCTATACATAATTTCGCAGTGATTTAGGATGGAATGGTTTCGTTTCTAACCTACGTACGCTCTTACAACAAGACATATCTTATTGCCATTTACTCTTTAACTTCACGTGAACACATTTTAACGTAAAAATACATTTCGAAACATTTGTAAAACAAAGGAAGTGCCACGTATGTTGGAATAGAGACGATGGCTCTTCTATCCATTTCTATTTACTTGTAAAATGTTTTGAATTTAACTATGCAAATACAGAAACTATATAATATCATGACAAAGGTAACAATATTCGGCCATATTTTTTGAAAGTCTTTTAGGATCCATCGCATCAAATTATTTTGAAGATGCATTAAAATGAAACTTAAACAATTTTAAATCGATAATACTAAGCGCTTCATTATAATTTTTTTTAATGTATATGTAAATACGTCATTATATTCAGTCTACTCCATAAACCATAATTAATTTTATTTATATATAAATTAAATGAAGTATTTATAAGAAGAACAAACTGCAAAAATTAATATGAAAATGCTGATTAATAAAATGTTAAAATATTATAGGTATTTTGACGTAGTCAAATACATAGTTTCGGATATAGAAATACACACGGAAATTTTCAATATATATATATATATATATATATATATATATATATATATATATATATATATATATATATATATATATATTGCATTGAAGATATATAGGTGTCGGAAACCAGGGAAGTTTTACCCCTCCAGGATTCATTATTAACTCTGATTATGATGGTGATATACAGGGTGTTTCAAAAGTCTTGGGAACATAACGATTTTTAATAACTCAAAAACTATTAGGAGTTGAAAAATGAAATTGGTACCGTTGGAAAGGTTAAAGTTTCAAGTTTTGTGGGGAATCTTCAAAGTTGCTCAATATGAGCACCATTCGTCACACGGCAGACATCTAGTCGATAGTCCATTTCCTGCCAAACGCGTTCCAGCATCTTGACGTCAATGGTTCCCACAACTGCCGTTACTCGAGCCTTTAGTTCGTCAATATCCTTTGGAAGGGGCGGCACATAGACTTGTTGCTTGACAAAGCCCCAAAGGAAAAAGTCACACGGGGTAAGATCTGGAGACCTAGGAGGCCAGGGCATGAGAACGTCATCACCTCGCCCAGATCTCCCAATCCATCTACCAGGCAGCCTTGTGTTAAGAAACTGCCTTACTCTAAGACTCCAGTGTGGTGGTGCACCATCTTGTTGAAAAATGAAGTCATCAGATTCTGCTTGTTCCAACTGAGCTATTAACCAGTCTTCCAGCATGTTGAGATAGGATTCACCAGTGATAGTTGCCTCTTCAAAGAAGAACGGTCCATAGACACCTTTCTTGGAAATTGCACAAAACACGTTCACTTTTGGTGAATCTCGCTCGTGCTCAAGAAGTTCATGAGGATTCTCAGTACCCCATATGCGAGTGTTATGCTTGTTAACTTTGCCATTCAGATGGAAGGTCGCCTCATCGCTAAAAACAAGCCGGTCATCAAAGCCGTTATCTTCCAACTTCTCTTGCATTTCAATGCAAAAGTCACGGCGAAGTGGCTTATCAGTGTCTTTCAACTTTTGGACCAACTTGAGCTTGTAAGGTACCATTTGCAGTCGTTTCCTTAAGACACGCCAGACAGTTGCTGGAGCAAGCTGAAGTTCCCTGCTGGCTCTTCTCACTGATTTACGGGGGTTCCGCTGAAAGGCTGTCCGAACTTGCTCAACTGCATCTTCTGAAGTTGAAGGGCGACCTGTTCGCTTACTTGGGCACAAACACCCATCTTTCACAAATTTAGCATGCCATCTGACAATGGATTTTCTTTCAGGGGCTTCTTTTTTAAATTTCCTGCGAAATGCACGCTGAACACATGTCCACGATTCAGTCTTTGCAAATTGGAGGACGCAAAATGCCTTGTCTTATTTAGAGAACGCCATTACTGCACCTGGAAAGATAACACGAAAATCATTAGTATGACCAAAAACTTGATTAAGCAAGCTTTAAAATGTCACCAGTTTCATTTTTCTACGTGGAATAGTTCATGAGATATACGCATTTGTAATGTACCCAAGACTTTTGAAACACCCTGTATATAAATTTAATAATAATTAAATATTATTTTAATCCACTGACAAGCCTGTTTCGCCTTTTAAACGTTCATCGGTGTGGCTACAAAACTGATCCGCCAACTGCACAATTTTGAACTTACACCCGAGTCTTATAACCCGACATCTATAGCCTTGCACCCAACTGACCAGCTGTGCGAATAGGAAGTGTAAATACTGCTGTTTTAATCAGTACTATTCAATGCTATTTCACATGGTTTAACTAAGGGAGTGAACCTTTGCATTACTGCTTAAACTAGACAATGAATTATTCCCAAACAGCGTGCTGTCTCTTTTTTAAAATCCAATGGTTATATATTTAATAATCTAAGTTGTTACCCGAATAAAATTTATGACAGAAATCAACAAATAAATACATTTTCAACATCCAAGAGTACAGTAGTTACGTAACGTCCATAAAGAAGGCGTTTTTCTCTGACCTATTCTTTCCATGGTGGGCTTAGCATGAACTTTGCGAAATAACTGGCTGATATCCTCGGTACACAAAATATATTCGAAATACCCGATTCCTAATGCTTTTCAAGTCGCTTCATATATTCTCTAACTTTAATGTTCCCCAGATAATGGTTATCTGTATTATTACAACTTTTTGTGTCTGATCCCAACGATAAACTAGCGGGGTATGTATTGATAGACTCTAACGCAACCTCTTAAAAAAACAAGATTTCCAGAAAACGGTGTATAGAATTTTAAAAGTCGTGGCGATGAAATCAGCAACATTTCGATTGGTATATATTTAACAAGTAAATGGTGTATGTTTGTAGAGCTGTTTGGGTTCCGTTCTTGATAATATATTTTGTAGATTTTCAGAAACAGCTACTACCTGAATGTTGTTCGGGACCTTCGGATTTTGGTCGTTATGTTGACGACATGTTTTCCTTTTTTCAACCACATAGTTACGCATTTGATTTCTTCCTAAAGTTAGATTCTCTGCATTCAACATTAAAATACACATATATGCTTCCTTAGGTTTTAATTTACTAACCTTGTCTCTAATTTTTAGTCTATCGCTGATTTGTTTTACGTCTAGCATTTACTATATCTATGTAATTACGTTCGCTTATATATAGTTGTTTGTAGTTGTTCGTAATGTTTTTTGTGAGTAGTTTGTTATACACTTGTTTGTTTGTTTCATTAGAATTCCTAGTTTTATTTGCTTTTACGAAGATTTTGTTAGGGTTGTTTATGTTCCGAACGATGTTGTGTAATTGTTTTGAGAAATTATTATGTTGTTTGTGGAATTCTAAATCTGTAATTTAATATAGGAAGTAATTTTCAAAGCTAATCATGATATTTGTTAGTTCCGCGTTTCCTCCCTGTAGAGAATCGTCAGGCTAAAATACATGGAGTTTGTGTTGCTGGGTGTTTTAAATATATACACGTGGTGTTTAGTCTTGCTTGTTAACCTATCATATTCTTTGTTTTCCCTCGCAGAGGTTAATGTTTCCATTAGCTAATAGTAGGGCTTATCATAGACAAAGATTCGGTTGATTTTACTTCCTATTCGTTTATACTGTTTTGTACTCATCTCGTACTCAGACCGTGTCACAAACGAAGAAGTTCGCGCGCTCATCAACGCAAATCTGAACAACTACGAAGATTTGCTGACAACTGTAAAAAAAAGAAAGCTTGGATGGTATGGTCACGTGACAAGGGGCAGCGGTCTCTCCAAAACCATCCTGCAGGGAGCAGTGCAAGGCAAGAGAAGGAGAGGTAGACAACACAAAAGATGGACGGGCTACAACTTCGCTACAACCCAGTCCATTGCCCATGACCGTCAGAAGTGGAGACAGCTGGTGTGGAGTTCATTGGTGCAGCGCCCCTACGACCCAGGAGGGGGTTAAGGGACCAAGTCAAGTCAAGTCATAGGGGTGACCCATCCTTGTTTCTTTGTTGTGTCTAATTATAAGGTGACCATATTTGTACACGTGCTGTCTAGTATTTTTATTCTATGTGTTTGTTTAGTTTTTTTTATTTATTTGTTTATTTATTTACTTTTGTATTGTTATTTTAAAATAAATGTTATTCTGTGTAAGCAGTTGTTTGCTATTTAACATCAACAGTTTAATAGGTTTTGGGGATCTCTAAAATTTACGTTTTCAAATTTCTCATTCAGACATAATCTGCACGATTCGTCTAAATTTCTACATGTACTGGCCTGTCGTACTATTTTCTATTCGAGTATTGGTGAGCGTCCGCTTTCTTTGAGTTTCAAGTATTGATCACTGTGTAAAGAAATACTGAAAATATATACATAAAATATCATATCTCCTTATAATATTTCATGTAGATACCTGAAATTATATATATATATATATATATATATATATATATATATATATATATATACATATATATATATGCATATATGCGTTTGTGCAACTTTACATCGTGTATGTAAATATAAGAAGAGAAAATATTAAGATCAGATGCAAATATTACATTGATTTATATATATAAATAGATATATTGATAGATATATTTATATATATATGTGTGTCCATTCTTTCAGACATGTTATGAATATACATGAATATATATATATATATATATATATATATAATATATATATATGGGCATACATGTGTGTGAGAGTTTTTTGTATGAAGTAATATGGTTATATATGTATGTATGCATTCTATGCTAATAACAAAATCGTGAAACAAATTTTTATAATCTGCAGAAATTCTAAAACGTATACAAAATATTGAATGACATCTAATTGAACAAAATATGAATGCGGTGCGAATTTTTAAGAAAAAAAAGATGAAAACAGCCTTCTTTGCGTCAGTGTTGATTAGGAGAAATGGGCGAATAATATGGCGTTGGGATGATGATGCTGGGGTATTTTAACGTGATCAGAAGCGATCAGAATGGAGACGAGGAATTACAAGCGATAAAACAGACAATAGAAATAAGAGAAGACGAGGACAACGACATCAAAACGAATAAATACAAGTAGAATAAAAAGAAGACTAATAAGAACAAGGAAAACAAGATGGAGAAAAAAATCAACAATGAATAGAAGAGGACTAAAACCAACAATAAAAAACTTTCAAGACTAATAAAGAAATTCATATAGAGAATAATGTAAGGACACCGATATAATAGAACAAAAATAGAGAAAAAAAGAATTATATAAAAATTGAAGTACAATAAATAAAAGAGAGAAAAACAAGAACTCAAAGTTGAAGAAGAAAAAAAAGAAGAAGAAGAGAAGGAGTAGGAAGTGAAAAAGACAAAACAAAAATAAGGAAAACAAATATAAGAATAAACAATAAATGAAGAAGAACAGAAACAGCATCAACACGAACAAGTACAATAAATAGAAGACAAAAAGGCAAGGAAGAAGAGGGAAACGAAGAACGACAAGTCAAAACGGAAAATGAAAATAAACACAACAAAAATAAGAACAAGTTTCAGTAAAATTGGAAGATGACGAACGACAAAAAGTAAAATCAAGGGAGGCGCGAGAACGCTCCATACCTTAATAGACTTCAAACATGGCCTATGCTGGAAATCTCATTTCCTTGATCAATCATAACTCAAAAACCAATAAACAAAATTTGTTAAAACTTTGAACAACATCTTTATTTGATAGGTTCTATAAGTGTGTAGAATTTCAGCATAATTAGTCAAGGCAACCCAGAGATCCAGAAAGTTCAATCATGAAATTATGTTATTTGTATGTACGTACGTACGTATGTGCCACCCTGTATCTCATCAACTATGTGATGTATTCAGTTGATTTTTGGCAGAGATAGAGGTTCTAGGGTCTAGTTGATGGCATTTTCATTTCAGTTCACCATATACCTTAGTTTTCCAGAAAATTCAAAATAAAATTATAAAATGACCATTGTATTGAGGCATAGCCTTTACAAAAGTAGTGACATTCAATGATAAAAGCTAGTATACTGAAATCATATGCCCTTAATAGGGTTAAGATAAACATTCATATACACTAAATGTACAAAAGCAAGGAAATTCCCAAATGTTTACACTTTTATTGTCATTAAGGGTATGCGAGCACAACAGGGCTATGTATTTTACGGGTATGAATTTTTCTTCAGCGCACCTCACACACTTCATCCACTCATGCATAGAGATTTATACTGTAGTGATGTGATAATGAAATGGTGTGGTTGATATGTAGTCATACCCTTAATTAATGACAATAAAAGTGTAACAATTTGGGAATTTCCTAGCTTTTGTACAGTATGTGTATATGAATTTTCATCTTAACCCTATTAAGGGCATATAATTTCAGTATACTGGCATTTATTATGGAATATCAAATACAAGTAATAAAAGCAGAAAGAAGAAGTACAAAGACCAATATAGATAACAACAGAAACAATATGAGAATATTAGAAAAATGTGAACCTTTGATGCATCCATTGATCTCGGATTAAATTGTTTGAATCAATAAAAGTTGTTACATTCAATTATTGAAGGCGGGGGAAATACATTGAAGGATGGCCTCCTTTGACTGAACTGAGCCGTACTTAATCCAGATAAAAGGAGCTGGCCGTTTTGAAGTCAAACCCAAGAATCCAAATGTGCCGAGGATTATCCGGCTTATATTAAAAGAAGAACCGACAACATCTATTTATTTACGTGCCTCTCACGGCACAAGAGGTGGCACATGATCAGTTTAATGTAGGGGAAAACAGCTTGCACAAGGACGCACTTTAGAAGAGAACAGAAATAGCCAGGAACGGATTCATGGATACTTACCGGTTGTGGTGCTTAAGGCGACAAGCAAGAAACCAACCCCCTCTAGTAAGAGAAGTTTATGCCTGTGAGAATAGCCTCCTAGAACCAAATCAAGCCATCACTCATTCCACCAAATAAGAGTCTGCCAAGAGACAAAACAGTCCTCAGGTTGTCAGAATAGGGCTAAGAATTCCCCCGGCTAGTATGAACAAAGGAGGTTTACAATACCAGATAAAATGTTAAGAATAGAAAGACAAAATCCGAAATTGTTATTTTCTGTTTGGCCTTTCTTTCCCTCTCTCTCTCTCTCTCTCTCTCTCTCTCTCTCTCTCTCTCTCTCTCTCTATCCTGTCTCTATCTCTCTATCTCTCTATCCCTCTCTTTATGACTTCATCTTTTAATCTCTCTTTCATCTAGGGGGTGGTTGAATAGTATTAATACTGTTGTGGTATCCCTTATTACTTATAAAAGAATATTCCAATTTTCTATTGTATAGTTAGTTTGATTATCTTTGTCTGTTAATTAACACAGGAAGAAGAAGCAGAGAGAGAGGGAAACGAGGGCGATAGTAATAGTATAAATTGAGAGCGATGGGTAAACAACACAGAGTGAAAGATGGTGAGAGTAATAAACAGAAAGTTAATTAGAGATGTGTTACACTGCGGCTAATCAGAACAATTAAAATTGCTTTTTTTAAATAACTAAATCCCAAAACCAATAAATATTTCCGGATTTATTTTGTGTGATGAACACACACACAGACATATATATATATATATATATATATATATATATATATATATATATATATATATATATATATACATATATATATATATATATATATGTAAAGTTCCGAATACGTTCGTCGAACACTCTCGACTAGTCTTCTATCTGTGCATTCTTCTATGTACATATAGATCTTAATTCCCCTTTAATGACGCGACAGTTTTCGTTTGCCGAGTAGATGTGTCAACGGCTTGCAGATTCTAAGCTGACTCTGTGAACCGGGTTCGCGCCTCCCGACCGTCTGAAATTGTTACTTTCCTGCACTGATGAGAGCAATAAGCTTGAAACGCTAGCGTCTGTAGGTATTAATAATCTAATATTTATTAATAAATATTATATATATATATATATATATATATATATATATATATATATATATATATATATATATATGAAGAAACCCCGAGGTAAAGCAACCACATGAAATAGAAAAAGGATAATAAGAAGAACAACAAATAAAAAATACGACGGAAAATATTGCTAAAAGCAAAAGCAAGAAGAATAAGAACAACAACAAATTAGAGAGAAACTCAGACGTTAAATATGTATAAACCAGAAAAATGCATAAAACCACCAGAAATAAAAAAAAGTTCTGATTCAAATAAAACTAAATAAAAAAAATAAAGACACTAAAATAAATGTTCACTTTGCTAAAAAAGCATTCTTGTTCCAGGAAGGCTGCATTTGTCATATTTCTCTTTACGTTAGTTTCACAAGTTAATTCCATTTTATTTGTATTACATCCATTTTTTTTTCATTTCATCCATTTTTTTTATTTCTCTAAAGAACGTTTTTATTATGTCACGTCACCTTCGTCTTTTTTAACTCTCATTATATAAACTGTCATCCATTTTTTAAGTCTCTTTGTTGAGAAAATGCTCACCTTCAACATTTTACTCAACAAAGAACAACTTCTATTAATGACGAATTCATTACTCTACCATCATACAATCTTGAACGGGCGTGCCTTCGTCTTTATCTCTGTATTTATTTTTAGTAATGTATAAGTCCATGCTGATCGCTTTAATGTTTTTTTAGATTATTTTATATTGAAATCCCCGATCGTTTTTTGTCCTATTCCCGACTTCAAGTTTCTTTAAAATGTGACACTTACATAGTTATTTCTTTTAATTTTTAGGTCATTCTATTCAGAGAAAAACGTATAGATTGAATAGACCTTTTCCAATATAATACGGTTCTCTTAAGAGAATCCACAAATGTTATCTAATTAACAACAGATACAAAAGAAATTTAATTTAAAGAATGGAAATCATTGAATAATGGTCGAAATATGACACGCAAATATGCAGAATATGATTTTCTCAGCACTAGTTTTACTTTGCAAACGGAGAGTCGCTATATAGGAGACAACTAGGCCTGCCACGCGGGACTTCCTCCACAGATTTGGTCTCTTAATAACATGCCATATACGTGACCAGTAAGAATGCATGTAGCTTTACGGGCGTCTTACCATCGGCATAATTTGTAGAAACGCTTTTAAGCTGCTCTCGGCGAGACATTCCATGACACTTTCTTATATTTGCATATTGGATTTGAAAAAGGACATTTTATGAATTAACTATTATTTGCTGTCGATATACATTTTATACGTATTGTTTTACTATTTAAATGTGAAGTCGAAAACTATCACCAAATATTAACAAACTAACTTGTTTATGCAAGTATAGTTGTTTTGTGTGTGGTTTTGTAAATTTTTTGTACGTAGTGTATTTAGATGATTACCTGGTTTGTTATCGTTTTGCATCAAAAGGTGGTTTCTAAAAGATGAAATTGTTCCTCGAGTCATATTAAAGTATAGTAAATATTCTAGTTTGAACATAAGCGAACTTTAACATGTTTGGCAATGATTGAAAATCATGGAAATGCGGGCATTCGTAGTTTCATGCTTATATTTAAAGAGGTCGTTATCTATCTATGGAAAGATGACGAGCGACCACATCAATCTGGTGTGTGAGTAGTGAACTCTAATGCGGGCCTAGAGAGAAGGATACGAATCACGGAGATTAGATGCTTTAGAAGGATTCTCTACATATGCAAAGACCACATTACAAATGAGAAAGTGAGAAACAGACTCGGACAAACAGTTGGTCAATATAGAGATCGATTTACCACTGTGAAAAAGAGGAAAATGAAGTAGTGTGAGCATGTCACACGATATTAGGTCTCGCATAGACAATCGTACAAGGAACTGTACATGGAGGAAGAAAAGATGGAGGAAAGAGGTGGAGGACTCCATCCGAGAGTGGACAATGATGGCGTCGATTAACACGCTCGGGAAGAGATAAAATCGAGCGGTCTAGAAAAAATGTGTTGCCAGTTAACTTTGTCGCTCCAATGGTCATTCAGACAAGGGACAAATGATGACGATGACGATGACGATAACGAGGACGACGACGACGACGACGACGTTAGTCTATAGGTGCTATCGTTTTTTATTCTGATTTTATTGATGCCTTTTATGATAGTTAATTGTATAGAAGATTAAGAAAGTTATTTTGGAAATTGTGGTTGTCTGAATGTTTAGTTTAGTTTATGATATATCATACTGGGATCAAACATGGAAAAGAAAGAAAAGTGTATGAATATCCTAGATTATAATTTATTGTGTAGTGCTTATTATTTGCATAATGAGTAAAGTTCATGTGTCCATATGAAGAACATGTTAGCTATATATTTACATTAGTGTATTATGGCTAGGAGATTAATTTAGTAGTTAATTAATTTTGTCTCTCGCATATGAAGAAATATATTTTAATCGCTAGGCGTTATGATATATATATATATATATATATATATATATATATATATATATATATATATATATATATATATATATATATATATATATATCCATATTGTTCATGTGTATTACATATATATCATATTCGTTATATATATTGCATATGTTCCAAATATATTCATAGAAGTACTCATATGATATATATCATTAACATGATGTATAGCACAGAAAATATATGCATATATAGCATGTTATATGAATACCAAATTATCAGCATATATATAATATATATATACATGTATATATATATATATAGCATGTTATATAAATACCAAATTATCAGCATATATATAATATATATATATATATATATATATATATATATATATATATATATTGATATATATCCTACATACAATGATATGTATATAGTTACAAATATGTATTTAAAAAAACGTATTATTAAATATATTTTCTGTACGGTACATACATTGGATTCTTAAATCAGAAACATTATGTTTGATATATAATTTATAGCTCTATAGAAGTGTATATTAATAGTAGTTTTCAATACACGTTTTTTAACCTTTAGCTAAACTTCAACACTATAAGATTCATGTATATATATATATATATAGATATATATATGTATATATATATATATATATATATAATATGTTATATATCCACTAAATAACTTTAATATAGGAGTTTTGTCCTTATACAAAATATCCACGTCTCGATTCCGAATCTCTTCAGACTTGCTATTATATATAAAATCAGAAGCCTGGGAGTATTGTATCATGAGAAAAGAACATATAGTACACTGCCCTCCCCAATAAAATGAGGAATTAATGAATTGGAAAATAATTCCATGACAACAGAACATATACTCTCTCAGAAAAACGGGGATAATGGATGAGCATGGACTAATGACAGCAGTACAGATACTACACTACCTCATAAAGGAAGAATATAGTATCATAAAAGAACAACATATACTATACTTTATCTTTAATTTATCATTGAAAGATAGTTTATTAGTTTTAGATAGTATGATAAACTAAATTGAGCATTAAAAGATATCACAATATTAACAAAGTAGAAGAAATGTAATAGTTTCGCCTTTAGACATACATATACCGAATCTTCTTTAGTAATATATATATATATATATATATATATATATATATATATATATATATGTATATATATGTTTAAATATTTATGTACTAATATATATATATATTTATATATACGTATATATATATATGTATATATATGTATATATATATGAAGAGTTCGAATGAAAAACGCGATAAACGCTATTTTCAAAATCATGAAACTGTCCATACAAAAAGTGTGGGTTTCAACACTCGACGACACCGAAAAACTATGTGTTACATACTATGATGCTGGAATAATGTTTATTTGTGTTCAATTAAAATCAGCTTTAATTCGAAGTCAAGATTTAAAATATACGTGTTCTTATTTTTTAAGGTCTCAGTTTAAACAAATTGGATTTATCACATGTTGCGTTGTAAATCTTCATATATATATATATACATGGGGGCGCAAAAGTGACGCATTAGTTTGAATCAGTAACAACTGATTCAAACTAATGTGTGACTTTTGCGGGATTGGTTGGCGAGTGCTTAATTAGCAGATTTTCTGATTTTAACTGGCCTTCACGTTCATCGGATTTAATAGCTCCTGACTTTTTTCCTTTGGGGTTATCTTAATGTGAATAAGCCTACAACGATTCAATATCAGACATGAAATCCAAGAACTTGAGCCAGTTATTCTAAGGAGTGTAATAAAAAATGCCTTAACTAGAACACGTCTTTGTGAGGCCAAAAATAGTGGCCATTTAAAGGATATTATTTTTAAAAACTACTGCAACAAAATTACCAAGTAAATGTGTTATTTATCAGAAAAGCATTAAAATAAACCAATGCCCGACTTTTGCGCCACCCTGTATATGTATATATATATTTATATATATATATATATATATATATATATATATATATATGCCCATATATTTACAATATAAAACACAGTTTTTTTATATTGTTCAGATCGATTCTTACGAGAATAAATTTCCGTAGCAAGACGAAGCTCAATATGCAAACAATAAAAAGTTTTGTAATTGCAATAGAACTATGAATAAATTAAATGGCAAATCAGTGTTTTATAATACTTTGATTTTATGTCAATTTCGGAGCGCAAAAAATCTTACATATGTTTCTAAAGAAACTTTACAGCATACTTGAACAGAATCTAAATTATACTACTGACCCTTCCGTCTTCTGGAAAAGGTACAAGATTAGAACTTTACAACATCCAAGTAAAGATCGATGTAAAACAGTCTTAGAATCGTCAATGGTGATATAGAGGTAATACAAACATGAAACTCCAAAATATCAAAAGTCAAGTATCCAGAAAAAACTTCGGATGCACATTAAACAGTCGCATTGAATAAAAGCACTTCGTAAATTAAAATGTAAACCAAATCAAAATAATTATGAATTGCTAAAAATAAATTTAAATGGAGCTTAGAAAGCAAACAGTTTCTTCTGTGTGAGCAGATTTTTCAACTTAAAGATTTATAAAGCAAATTACAGATAATTTAATAACTATCAGGAATAGGATTTAACTGTAGACAACATTGTTAAGATCGATTATCATCCAATAATGTCACACTTTAAACTAGAAGAATTTAAATAACAAAAAAAATAATATGAGTTTAAACTTAAAATTCAATATTAAAATTGAATTGAAATAATTGCTATTTAAATGGTAAAAATAGTTAAAACCATATATAATGTTAAGTAAATACTTTTGAAATATTAAGTATATATATGTTATAATTTATTAAAAAATAGGTATATTAAATCCTTACATATACGTACACACTTACATTGATACATATACTTACATACACGCATGCATAAATACACCATAGACGATTCTGATACTTATGTGAATGTTTTATACGGATTTTTATCGAGGTGTTATGAAGTTTTCATCTGGCAAATATATCTGAAGACAATAGTGTGTTCAGATTATGACTTAGATTTTGTTCAAATATAAATTTAATGTTCAGAAATATTGAATGACTCCGAAAGTAACATTAAATCACAGTATGGTATAACTGATCTCTAGTTGTATATATATATATATATTGTATATTATTAATTCAATTTTCTTATTTTTTTATTTTGGCTAAAGATAGGAATCCTATCGGATGCTAGACATTAACCCGCTATTTCAAAGACTCTAACTTAAAGATAGTTTTAAAATACTAACCACCTCTAGTGTGTGTATCCGTTTAGCACTTGGTTCACCGGGTATATTCGCCAGATAGTTTTTGAATTTATTTTTCATGTGCTTGGTTGTTCCTATGATTACTTGAATTATGGAGATCTTTCAAAGATTTCAGTTTCTTTTCATGTCGTACATAAGACCTAGGTATATAGTTTTCTTCTCCCTCTGAACTCTGTTTAAGCCATTAACATCAGAGACACTAACGTCAACTAGGGTTGCAACTTTCTCTCTCTTGTCTCATATCACTATGCTAGGTTTAACATCTTTGATTTCGAGGTGTGTTGCTGTAAGGATTGAATAATCATCGCGGATAATGTATGAATTATTTTCTTGTATATGTCTCATGACTTGCTTCTAGACTTGATATCCATTTTTTACGGATATTCCAGTGAACATATTTACACACTCAATTGCGTTTCATTAAATAATATTCCTCCTCATGGATGTTAGGTAGCTCACATCCTACTTCGTGTGGCAATACCGGCACTCGTTGTCGTTTTTAGAACAATCATCTTTTAAAAAGCATTAATCATCAAGCCTTGATCCTAGGCAGATATTATAATCATCTTCCGATCATAGTGGAGCGATTCTCATTTTGAGCCAGTCTAAAGAGCCTTCCTTATCTATATATTTATTTCTGAGATAGTAATCCAAGAAAATATTTCGCACGTTGTTGGTTGGTCAATTTTTACAGTTTACTACTATAGAAAGATCTTAGTGTATTTCTGTCTGCTCTTTCTATAGCTGTGTATAGTGATTGTCATTACTTAACAGAAAAGACGATACCTACACTTCCCGATTGTAGACACGCATCTGTCTTAGTAACATTTACAATTTCTGCAGTTATAACACACGAGTAACTAGTTTCCCTCTGTAGATATCTATGTTTATAAACGTAATTGATTACTGATATGGAATCTAGTGTGGCTAATTAGACTAGAGAAATACGTGGCTCTGACGTTTAGCGTGCTGTCGTTATATATAGCAAATCATCTAGCAGCTGAACCAAATATGAAACCTTGGAGATTTGGCTATGAATACTGCGCACTTATCTGTCAGTGTAACTAAGTTGATGTGTAATAACACTGTCTGATGTGGGAGAGTTCCAACTAATGCTTAAGATTCTACTAAGGCATGTGTGATAGAAACCTCTCTAAAGTATTCATGTGACGACGGTAGGTAGAACTCATCTTCGCGAATTACATTGGAGTATAAACAAAAGATACGATTCCTACACACAGTATGTTGGTGTCTGTGTGAATATCTGTGCACGTGTGAGAAAAAATAATATAAAAGTTGGAGCAAAGTCTTTATTTTTGTGCACACAAAAAAATATGTGTCGAAAATAATTTGTCGAAATACGCTTAAAAGATCAGATCGAAAAAAATGTTTTTATTTGCAAACAAAATGTAAATAACACGGACGGCAACGCCCAAACCGTTCATAAATTATTTTATCGATTTATTTTTCCTTTTACAACCCAGATGTACTTTCTTCGTTGCATAAACAAAAAATATATCGTTAAAACTCTTACGCATTTCTTTGTCTATAATATTCAACCAAACATAAAGTTGTGCCAACCATTTGCATGACTATATATATATATATATATGCAAACATTTTTTTTTAAATAACAGAATTCGTCTGTTTAATTATACTTTTTATTATTTTTTCAATTTTTCTGGTGGTCTTTTTTGTATTAAAATTAAAAAAATGTAATAAATGTTCTTCGGATTTAAGACAGATTCTAGTTAATAACACTAGAATAATACATAGCTAAACAAATTTTAAAAAATAAAAATACTGGTAGCCATCTACATAAAAATACAACCTATAATTAATAACATCACATATGAAAACAGTGGCAATATTTAAAAATGCTTAACGTAATGCGATTGTGCTCTGTGATGCCACTCCAGTGTCGCTGAATTTAAATCGTCAACGAGTTTCCTGGAACAATGCGAAAAACGTTATCTGCGCGTTTCTCCGCCGACTTTTAAAAATCTATTTATTTTTCAAGAGTTTGGGTTCATTTGCTTTTGACACCTGAAGATTATTTGACGAGGAATCGAAAACGTTCGTGAAACCTATGGAACATTTATTAATTCTTTTGATTTTAATACCACAAAGACCATAAGAATAATTGAAAACAAAAGGTATAATTAAACAGACGAATTCTGTTATTTTTAACAATGTTGCATAAATGACAAAATGCTGCTGAAACACACACATATATGTCATATAAATTGAACAATATAGTCAGCCGTGTTTACAGTGTTCAACATATCATATGGACAAAACTTCGAATTTAGCTTAGATTTGACGATTATATCATTTCGCTTAATATATATATATATATATATATATATATATATATATATATATATATATATATATATATTCATTTCTATTTCTCCAACAAGTACGGACGTCCACCCAGTAGGGGCCATTATTTCATTTTATTTTTTATTCCCAATATGTCTACCCTACATGTATCTGTACTTGCATGACATTTTTTCTCTATTTTATCATCCTGATGAAGTCTTATAAATAAAGACGAAACGTTGATGTACACATAAAAAAACATCCATTTTTTGGTTTTCCTTTTTCATTTTCCCATCACGTCGGTTTACCTTCATCCTTCTCTTCCCATATATATATATCTATATTATTATTATTATTATTTTTATTATTAGCATCATTATTATTATTATTATTATTTATAAATAATGATTTCTAAATTGACCCATATATACATGTGTTTATGTCGAACCTTCAACCATCAGTATTGGAGGAGAAAATCTGTGTCATATCTATATGTGGGTTTAGAACGGTTCTAATTGAATTTGCTTTCTATAATAATCGACAATTCAAATCTTTTCATGAAAATTTAATTGGGCATTCTTGTTGTGGAATCATATTTCTACAAACATTCTGAATTCATCTACTCGCTGTCTGCTGTTGATAGTGTAGAGTATAGAAATGATGACTTTCGGAAAAAAACAGTGGAGTTTCGATCGCTGCTTAAAACGATAGTCTAGTTGAGCGAAAGAGCTGTATTTCAGTGAAACAGTCTATCCGTGGATTGTTATATATATATATATATATATATATATATATATATATATATATATATATATATATATATATATATATATATATACATGAGTTACGTGTTTGTTGTTGCTCTTACTGGTGATATTAACAGCGTTTGTATTTTTCCACTTCCTAAGCGGTAAAGGGTAAGGCAAAGGATTGCATTTCTGTCACCTTTAATTTAATAGGACGTATTTCTCAGGAAGTGGGAAAATACAAACGCTGTTATCATCGTCAGTAAAAACAATGACGAACACGTAACTTTAATAATAATGCGATACAAAAAATTGTACATATTTCCAGACAAAACGTCATAGCCCGGTGGTAAAATTCTGCGAAGCTCATGTTTTGAATAGCGGCGTCCATCTTGGTTTTCCTCTCTCGACCCTCCGCTCGAAGGTTTGTTTTCTTTATAAAAAGGAGAAATTGTTACTCTCGTAATGATTGAAGTTTCTGCCATTCCGGACCTTTAAATCTTTAGCAGTAAGTCCCTCATTTTACAATGTACTGTCTCTATAGTTCATTTTTTTAATATAAATAAATTGTTCTGAGATTAATAGACTCATACATTCCCGTCTCAGTTTTTAACATTGCATTGCTCCCATTGCTCAGCCTCGGAATTATCACCTTAATACTTACTTGTTTACTAGCAATGATTCAAGCAAACTACCATATATATATATATATATATATATATATATATATATATATATATATATATATATATATATATATATATATATATAAGTCTTATCATATGGAACGTGTGGATAAGTTAAAATATTGACAGAGACACATTTATTGAGCACTAATATTTCAATGTTAATACGTATTGCAAGACTCTGAGATATCGTGTATTACCATGGCTTAAAACAAACTAGCTAGATGCTAATTATGTAGGGTGGTAATTCAGCCCACACAGCTAGAAAAATTTAAGATTTCTCCAAATTAAACTTTAGCAATTTTTTCGTAATGATGTTTATGGCTGCCGGCTAGCCCACATCTAAAGCCTCTGGACCATGTTATTTGGGGCGTTTTAGAACATGCTACTAATAAAACAGTACATAGCAATATCGACTATTTTTAAGATACTATTAAGGAAGAATCAAAGAAGTTGTCTCCCGAATATTTGAGGAACATTTGGGCTAGTTTCGGGAACCGTGTGAAGGCAGTTATTGAGAAAAAATCGACCCATGGAATAAAAAACATTGTCCATCATGTAAATGTTCTTGTGGTAAATGAATTCACATTATTTTAAATACAATATTTTGTTATAGACTGTCTTTCAACCCCTACAACAAAATATTATAAACCCTGCTTCTCCAGCTTATATATATATAATAATGTGCATATCTTTTTCTCGGAACTTTTCTTTTCATTCAATAGGTTTTTTTAACAAAATTATTTTTATAATTTTTAATAATAATTTTCATATTTTTCAAATATTTGAACTTTGGTTTTTTCGAAAGCCATCTTATCCATCTGTATTTCTCCTCTGATGATAAGATTTCGATCTTTGAAAAGCCTTGGCTTAAGGAACGAATAATAAACACTAGTTTATTACTGAATGCACCTTGCATTGAACAATTGAAATTTGAAATAAATTTGGACAATCGTCGCATATTTATCACTCTTTTTTCTTCTATCTCTCTCTCTCTCTCTCTCTCTCTCTCTCTCTATCTCTCTCTCTCTCTCTCTCTATATATATATATATATATATATATATATATATATAATTACATTTTTAAAAGATCTGCAGACTGTTGCAGTATGATAATAATTTAGCATTAGTTACTGACGAGAATATGGTACCATGAATAATAAAAAGTCAGAAAATTATAAAAATGCAGTGTAATTTTCGAAATGTAATTAAAACAAATGTTGTTTCAAAGTAGGTCTAATAACTTATTAAAAATGTGATAAACAATGATATTCGCAAACATATAATCATAATTATAGAATGTGTATGACGTGAATGGTTACATAACATGATACACTAAAATAAATAGACATACAGAGAGACGCGAATTGAAATTTAACAGATGAAGAAAGCAAAACGAAAGAGAAGAATGAAAGAGACGTATGTGCGTTAAGCGAGCTATACGGACAGTATTTCACCCGACAGCTAAAACCATATACACAAAGTTTACGCAGATAGTTGAGCAACAATTGAATCCTGTGCTTGTGTCTTATCCTAAATAAAACAGAACGAAAACTCTGTTTTACACCC
Source organism: Sepiola atlantica (assembly GCA_963556195.1). Taxonomy (NCBI): domain Eukaryota; kingdom Metazoa; phylum Mollusca; class Cephalopoda; order Sepiida; family Sepiolidae; genus Sepiola; species Sepiola atlantica. Next base: position 235,006,246 of record OY744515.1, on the reverse strand, counting down.
AAACACAAATGTACGTGTTTTCTTATTATGGTGTCTTGCGTTTACTAGCAACAACTAACACAGCAAAAATGAAGAAACTACGACTATTCAACGAGCTACGAGTCATTCTGATTGCGTCCCTATTCTAATGAGAAAGAGGTCGATCTACACTTAGGCTATAACGGCGTCATTATTGTAATATTTCTCCTCTCCGACGATCTCGCATCTTCTTTCATCCTATACATCTTTCTACATTCTCATTGTCCCACTTACGCTGCTTTATACCAATACATGACAAACACACAAATCACTAAAATGCTAACACAGACTTTGACAACGGTAAAATAATCACGAGATGAGATAACATTCAACTAAGTAAAACTAGACCTTTCTGATTTTACATATTTACAGTGTTTAAAATTACTGTTTACTTCCTGTTTTTTATTGTTTAAATAAAGATTGCTTTTGATAATGCAATATATAAGTGTCATATAGACATAAGATGTTAATCATATATCCTGTTCAAATGGCCGACACGCTTCCAGTGATGTTGTCTACGAATTTGATTGATATTATCTGACACTAATAGCCATCGATTTTGAAGAGCTGATTATTTCCAATTCTAATTTCTAATTACAGTGCAAAAAAAAGTTCCACATTAGTTCGATTTTTCGCTACAGGAAATTGACAAATCGATTTTAATTGAATTTTCAGTGTGTGTGTGAGTCAATTTGTTTTCCTGTAGATTTTATATGAGTGTTTCTCGGAGCTTGCCTATTTTTCTATGTGTTGCTGAGTGTAATGATGAAACGTAAGCTATAAGAATGTTAGGTAAATATACAAAACAAGAAGTAGAATGTCTCAGTAAATGCATCTAATTATACTTGTTTATCAGTAATCGTTCATCGCTGCGTCATATCTTGTGATTGTCAATGACTGGGGGATATAATTTACATGTACATAGATAATAATATATACATGTTTATATATATATATATATATATATATATATATATATATATATATATATATATATATATATATATATATATGTATATATATATATATATATATATATATATATGAAATATATGCTTAAGGATACTAGGCAGCCAATTAAAGACGATATACAATTATATAAATAAATATAAAATCTCAAATTTAATGATGATCGCTCTGTTCAATTAATATGCAAAGTCAGCTTTTCAAAATTATATATTATAACAAAACATCAAGTATTCCCTGTGTACGTGGGTTGGTTAGAGTGAAAACATTTCTGACTACTTAGATGCATAAACAATAAAAAATATTGATCAGGAATAAATTTTAAAATCGAAACGAGCCAAACTAAATTTCGTTTTTTTACAACATAGCCCATCAAGTGGTAGACATTACTAACAAAGAAGAGTTATGTATGTTGCGTTTCTTAGCGAAGATATCGAACGCACAAGCAGAAAGACAATGGCTCTTCTCTATGTATAAGATTATTGAATATTTCGTAATTTGTGTCCTTTTAGATGCGGGCATCACATCTTTATGTTAGTATATGTCCGTCTATTTGTAGATCAGTATGTCGGTCGCTCCTTCTTCCTCTTGCCGAACTCCACCTTTAACAATGACTATGACAGACAAGATCATCAGTCATACTTGTTTTTTTCTTGTTACGATTTAATATGAATGAATTTAGACAAATAACATTTATTTTGTCTTAGGCTTTAGAAAAAAAATGTTGTTTTGTTGAAAGTTATATTCTTTTAAATACAGGTGCAACACAAATTTTCCCGCCTCTTTGGTTCAGATCTAGTTAGGCCTCATTTCTTAGTGTTTCGTCCGAGTGAAATTAATTTGGGGGCATAACTAGTTTATTATATTCACAACATCATATCAAAACACTAGGGTATTTGGCCTTTTTTCTCCGTTCTACAGCGTGTGTTCTAGATGGACTCCTTTTAGCTCCGTGCATTTCTTGAGGCGCAGAACGAAGTTGTCCATGACGTTCTTACAGACTGAATTGGAAATGCCTCTCATCTCCTCCCTGATGGCTTCCTTGAGTTCAGTGATGGTTCTGGGTTTCCCTGCGTACACTCTGTCCTTAAGATATCCCCAAAGGAAATAATCTGGGGGGCTTAAGTCCGGGCTATGAGGTGGCCTCCGAAGTTCTCTTTCAGCAAATCTCGGAACAGGTTTGAGGTGTGAGAACTTGCTCCGTCTTGCTGGAACCAGAACTTGCTCATGATCGACGGGTAGAGGGTCTGGAGCTCACTTTTTAAGGTTTTGAGGACCTCCACATACCGCTCCTTGGTGACTGTCACTGCTGCGCCAGATTCTTCGATGAAGATTGGTCTGATGATGCCTCTGACCAAGATTGCAGCTCACACCGTGCAATTAGGAGAGTGCAGGGGCTTGGTGGCTACTTCATTGGGTCTGGAGGACCACCAGAAGACATTTGTCTTGGAGTTCGCCTTTCCATCAAGATGGAAGTGGGCTTCATCTGAGGTCCAAAGGAGGTTAAAGAAAACCTGGTGTCTCTTCGATCTTATCGAGCATCTTGACTGCCATAGCGCTCCTCTGTTTCTTGTCTGAGGCCGTAAGGGTCTGCAGCGTCTGTATTCTGTATGGGTAAGCCCTGGTATCGTTCACCGGCAGTTTCCTGCAAGTCTCACGGGAGATACCGAGGGACTGACTTCGCTTACGCACAGATCGTTTCGGACTCTCCTGGAGAGACTCTCTCACACTTTAGACCAGCTCGGCTGTCCGCTTCTTGGGACGTCCCGAGTGGCTTGGACGGTTCTCACTGGCAGCGTTGAGGTTATCCATGGTCCCATACTTCTCAAAGTCGTCAACCCAGTTCTGAATTCTGCTTTTGGGTGGAGCCTTTTCACATCCGAACTGATGCATGAACCTTTCCTGGGTTTTCTTAAACCAGCCTGTCTTGTAGTAAAATTTAACACAGTGTATTCTTTGTCCCAGCTCCCATTGAGGTCTTGGTGTACTCACAGTCGTTGATTCTGCCATGTCCTGTAAAATAAAGTCAATCGGTGAATAAATAAAGGAGATATCACATAAAGTGTACACGGGGCCCGTTTTTTTTAGTCACCCTGTGAAATCATACCGCATCTCGAATCGACATCTTGGTGGTGGGGTTTACGTGCTTCCCCGACCCCAGGAGCAATGTCGTTGGTGATGCAATCATCTGATAAGTCCACCAAAGTCAGTAGGATTTCGTGAAAGGAGTCATACGACGATCGATATAACCTCCAAGTCCCAGCGGTGTTCCTGCGCGAAAGAGCCTCACGAAGAAAACGATCGGATCAGGGCACAAGAACTGCAAATCAACCATCTGCTCCAGTCATCTAGGATCTCATTGGCATTGGATATACTACATTGATTTGTGAAGAAAGGTGTGCACTCTGAAATGCGACATAGTGTACACCTGAATAAAAGGCATTCACACGGGTGGGTTTTTTTCTGATCTCGTGCAACAACTACAACCAAAACCAGAACACGATCGCCATTCTCATTGATAAGGATCACACATGATCGAGCCATACCAAAGACTACAAAACATTTAGCATTAGGAAGTGGAGATCGAGGGTAAGTGGAGTAATCTTTGGCAAGACTTTCTTGGTAGGATATTAAAAGTATTTATCATACTGCGTTTTCCCAAACGATGAATGCAAACAGACAAAAACAATTCCTTATTCGTCTTACTGAATGGAATACTGTTCTTTATTCAGATAAGTATTACTATTAATAAATATGGAGATTAATTTGATACTTTCACAATAGTATTATCACATTGATAAGTTTACGTATCTTTAATAGTATTGTAAGTTAAATATGCAGATTTGAAACTGACCCCCTCTTCACTATTATATGTATGACTGAATGGTATGGGATTTTACTTTAATATAAATTAATCAGTGTCCCGATTAATTCAGATACTTTATTCATTAGAAAATTTTATTTTTACAATATTTGATACGTGCAGAATTTAATTACTTGATAAAATGTTACAATTGATCCCTAATTGTAGAGGTCCTTTAACAGTTACATTAAAATAAAAAAATCAGATTCTAGTTTAGTACCAGTCATATAGTTTGATACTTTTGTTAAAATATTTTTTTTTTGCCTATATTTTTAAAGATTTAGCAATCAATTATTCCTAGCAACTATATATTGAAGCCTGTTTTTTATCATTCTTTAAATTAGACATTTATATATATTTTAACTTATCGTTATATTTAACACAGTATCAAATAGAAATCCCTACCTTGCCGTATCTAAGGCGTTACATTTGTTTGTATAATAAATAAGAGACAACAAACGAATTGAAAGTGCGAAAAATGTAATTTCACGAATAATTAATTAAAATGGCTAACTTCTTCTCTAAGAAAGATACAATTATTTTAGTGGATATAATGTAATTAATAAATAATTTTTGGTAAAAAAAAATTTGTTGTACGTGAGGCTTTTATATTTCACGAGGTAATTCAACAAAATCTCGGATTTGTTTTCAAAGAAACCGAAATCTATTCTAGTGGATTAAGTTTCAGCATTATAGAATTTATTTAAATAAGTACTTTTTGAAAGAAACTGAAGCGGAATACATTTTTATTCCAAAAAAACATGGTCCAACAACCAAGAAAAATTATATTCAAAATAAAATATAGATATTGCAAGACATAAGATATCAATCAGAAACTGCAAAAGTCAGACTGGCTTCTCTTTATATATTCAATATTAAAAAAACACAATTATTATGAAACACATTGCAAAATATTTATTCGCAAATGACAAAACTTAAAATATATTTTTTTAAATTTCAAAACATAACATTTGGTTTCATATAACTTATACATATTCAATATGTACTTAATTATAATAATACGCCATAGATACAACGCTTTTAACAGAACGTTTTACTCTTTTATATATATTTGAAAATATAATGTAATATATTTGAGAAATGCAGTTGTGACTACTAATAAATACGAAATATCCATGAGAACATACCCAGCGTATGCTATTTTTACTTTATAATAAATAGTTATATATATATATATATATATATATATATATATATATATATATATATATATATATCCGTCCTGTCACACAAAAGTTAGCGAGTACAAATTTCAAGTATGTAGAAAAATTGAAAAAGCAAATAAGAATTAAGACATTCCCAACTTCGATCTGGTTCCATAATGAGACATTTTCCTGCGATTTATTCTTCTTTCTATCACTATTAAGAGCTTTTTTCCTTTTTTTTTTTTTTACTTTCCAGTTTGAGAATTTTCTGTCTTGCTTTCTCAGTCATTTATTTTAACTTCATTAATTTCGACGTTATTTTATATGAATATGAATATTAGTGCGAACACTGATGAAGATAATTGCATCTTCCATTTTTACAGTGTGTGTAGTCTCGTTATATACATATATATGTATAATAGTTTTTACAAAAATATTAATCTGATATTTCAGCAATATTTCCATAATGATTAACCATTTAATAAACATGCATACTTATAAAACCTGAAAATTATCAAACGGTTCAATGGATGATATACTCTGTGGTTATTATTATTTAGATGTCTTTCTCTGAAACAATTCTCCCAAACGTAAGCAAATATGTCATATCCGTAGAAATTAAACCCTGCCTCGGGAGGAACAGAAATTTGGTCGACGTTGGAGTAGCTATAACAACGATAAATACCTCATTACACTAGCACTCAGATATCTTGATGTATATACACATATTCTATCGTCCATTTAAAGGTATAAACTAGATGTGCCTGAAGGAAGAAATAAAAAGAAAAAGAAGTTCCCAGATTGAAGATGGGGTGTAATTTACGAGGATAAACGATGGAATGAGAAAGCAGTTCGAATTTTATAGCTGAGTGGTATGTGTCCAAACATATCCAGACGATAGCTGCGAGCGAAACTCAAGATTTCTTCATCTATTTTTATTTCATGTATTTGCTTTTTGCGCAATAAACGTCCGTTTCGTGTTGATTTCGTGCATGTGTATATAGATGGAAGTGGGTATCTGTATATAGATGTAATAATGCGTATATAGGTTGAAGATCTGTGTATGTGCAATTGTTTGTAAAGTGGGTTTATAGGTGTGTGTAGGGTTTATCGTGTGTGAAACAATCACGTTGCTCGTACGCGAATTTTTATTTAACAATATGTATGACGCGCATATATATATATATATATATATATATATATATATATATATATATATATATATATATATATATATAAATCTACTGGGAGATGTGTCCTCACTGCTTTTTACATATGTCATTTAGACTTGAGTTCAACAGAGATCTGAAGAAGAGAAGAGTTCCCGAAATATTATAATATCGTACACGAAGTTTCCACCAGACAATTCTAATTCAAGTATTACATGACATTGTGTAAATAGACAGATATATGTGTGTATGTAATATTAAAACAAAATCAAACGTATATATATATATATTAATTTCAAATAAAAAAATATTTAACTATTTTTTACCTACATACGCTAGCGTTTCGAGCTTTCGCTTTCATCAGTGCAGGGATGATAATCTCGGACGATCGCACGGTTCGAAATCCTGCCACAGAGTCAACCTAGACTCCGTAAGAAATATATATATATATATATATATATATATATATATATATATATATATATATATACATTGTATTAAGGGTGAATCTATGTAACCCGTTCCACAATTATGTGTCTTAAGTTGCTCCAACTTCTGTCTATCCGTCACACCTCTGCATTTTATTGCTTACTAAGTATCACATTTCTATATACAAATAAACAATGCTTCTAGGAAACCACATACACATCTTATATATATATATATATATATATATATATATATATATATATATATATATATATATATATATATATATATATGCAAAATAAACTTCTGGCAGTTGGAACACATCCAATCTAAAGCAGCAGCTCTTGCATACATAAAAAGACTCGTTATCCTTTAAGATAGAGTATCATTAAATATAATAGAAATATAAAAGGAATTTATTTTAATCCTATTTTCCTCATCAGTCTGATTGTCAGAAGTGTCAGGAAATATGTATACACTTGTATTCGAGCTAAGCCACCACTCTCTCGTTCTCTCTCTCGCTCGTTCCCTCTTTCTCTCTCTCTATATATATATATGTATATATATATATATATATATAGAGAGAGAGAGAGAGAGAGAGAGAAAGAGAGAGAGAGAGAGAGAAAAGAAAGAGAAAGAGAGAGAAGCAATTCTAGTTATAAAACAATGGAGTGTTCATTTTTTGTATTCTTTTAATTGACTTTTCGACTCAGTGAGCTATCTTTAGTGTTTCTTGTTGTAATTGATAGAATATATTAAATTAGTTATTTGTAGAGCTGCTAGGTATATGGATTATTTGACTTACATCGACAAGTAGAAGTTTCGGTCCTCGCCCAACTTCACGGAGCTAATTCACTATTTTACTCTAAATGTCTTTAAAATTGTATTAATTATTTAGAAGTGTACTTCTGTGTAACATAAATGGTGAATTTGCTACCTATTTGTAAATATATTAAAAAATTGTTTAAGTGAAAAAATAAGATTTTTTTTGTAAATAATTAAATTTAATCAGTCGTGAAGGTATTTGTCTTTATTATATTAATTCATGACATTTAATATATTTAACTTGTATCCGGCATTACATTTTCTGAGTATGTAGTTGAGATGTATCATAGCTATTATAAACAGTAGTGGTGATAGGAAGTCTCCTTGGAAGATAGCTCTCGGTATCTTCATCTCAGTTATTAGTATTATTATTATTAGTAGTAGTAGTATTAGTAGTATTACTATTATAACTATTATTAGTAGTATTAGTATTGTTAATATTACTGTTATTATTACTATTATTAGTATTAGTATTAATATTACTATTACTATTACACACTAATTTGTTATTTTCACAAATAAATATATTAAATGTTTTTTTAATGGTACCAGCCTAGGCTGATACCACACAAAATATTTGCATACGGTCAAGGAGTATGAGAAGACCGAGGAGGTACAGCACAAACCTGAGCTCCACTGGAAGTGCCGAGACTTCTGGGACCTTGGGGAGACTTATTGCCACCGAAATTCCAGAGAAAATAAATGCTCCTTACCAGCGAGAAATCAATGGTAAACGGCTGTTGTGATATTGCAAGTTAATTTGCGGTGGCTATCGAAAAGAGGTGAAGAATACTAGATATCTGGGCAGACTTGTTGTCACTCAGACTCCAGGGAATACCGCCGGTTGTCGGTGAGCAATCACTGATGACCGGTGTGAGAACTCCTAGTGAGTTCATCATCATCATCATCATAATAATAATAATAGTAGTAGTAATAATAATAATAATAATAATAATAATAATAATAATAATAATAATAATAATAATAATAATAATAATAATAATAATTTGAAGAATATCACACGATCCCAAGTGAATTGATATTACCCGAAGTCCCATAAACTGCCCCCAATAAAAACAGGTACCACTCAAAATGATGATGACGGATCACGGTAGATAAAAAGATCGAAGATAGAAGGCAGTAACTAGACCTCTAGTGAAAGGGTGCAGCTATTACTGGGACTCTGATGAAGCTTTTTGACACACACATTGTAGAGAAGACAAATAGCTGATTAGCGAGAAATCAATGGTAACGCAAAATAATTTGAAACGGTTATCGAAAGAGGTGGTGAGTGCTGGAAATCTGAGGACACTTGTTACTCAGACTCCAGGGGGTCATCACTGGTTATTTCCAGTGCTCAATCACTGATACTAACTTGTGTGAAACCTCGTAGTGAATAATAATAATAATAATAATAATAATAATAATAATAATAATAATAATAATAATAATAATAATAATAATAATAATAATAATAATAATAATAATAATAATAAGTAGAAATTGTTGCTTTCTTCAGTAAAAATAATTGGCATTGTCGTTTATTCATTCTTTGAATGAATAAAACGAATATGTCTCTTTTTTATTAATTGACAATTATAAAATGTATATCTTTTAATACAATACATATTCTCGTTCTTTCTTACCGTAAAAATAATTGTCAGCTAAACATTTTCTTATGAAGTAATAAAACGAAAGTTTTAACCCTTTTATTTAATTTATTTATTGTTATCGTTTTTAAATAAATAGTCTCTCCCTTCTTACCATACAAATATTTGTCAACTCAATAGTCTTTAAACAAATACAAAGAATCTCAATTTGAAACATTTCTGTTATTTTTTAACTGCCTGTTTGGCGATCGAGCAATACTAACTTTTTTAAATGTGGAGATAGGTGATGACCTATTTACAGACATTAGATTGCTTATCATTTGGTATCATAACATAGAGCCTAACATTTATTGATTTAATTAGATTTCAAAATAAACTGAGGAGTATTATACAGATAATAATAACACCTCAATTTATTTTAAGTCGTATCGGTTGGGACCAAATTAGTGGTTTTGAAATGTCGAAATAAATTAAAAGATTAAAAGGAAAGATGGCATCATCGAAACGACGACTAGAAGCGTACGGAAAGTACAGGAATCCTCAGAAGGTTTATTTGTCACTCAAATTCCAGACAAAACAATGGCTATTACCAATGAGTATTCAATAGTAGATGGCGTCTCTGGAATGAAAAGAGAGTTACGTCATGTTTTGTTTACTTTTAGTCACAGCATACGAGTCACATTGAAACTGCGACGAAAGGGGCTACTGTGATTAGGGGCCATATCTATGGAGGGGTATCGTACAAGTGCGGAAACCCGACGGGATCATAAAAACACAAAATAGAAGAGAAATCGCGTGTGTAACATCTTTATATTCAAACTTACATTTCTCTCCATCTCTCTATAGCCGTCTCTTTATTTTTCTGCCTTTCTCTTACCTGGTCGCCCCATTTCACCTCTACTTTCTCATTTTGTCTTTTGCGAAAGCTGTTTCTTCCCCACCATTACAAAAGTATGACATATTTCTATAAAAAGTACCATCTCTGTCTGCGCCTTCTATATAGGTACTTATCTCCGCCCTGGTGCGCATACTATATACGTACCTATCGCCGCTCTAGTGCGCATACTATATATGTGCCTATCGCCGCCCCATTGCGCAAACTATATACGTACCTACCCCCACCCGGTGCACATACTATATACATACCTATCGCCGCCTCGGTTCGCATACCATATACGTATGTATTGCAGCCTCAGTGCGCATACCAGATACGTACCTATCGCCGCCCCGGTGCAGATACTACATAAGTACCTATCGCCACCCCGGTGCGAATACTAAATGCGTACCTATCGCAGCCCCGGTGCGAATGCTAAATGAAAGAAGAAATTCTAAAGACGAAAGTCCGAGGAAAGAAACTATTAGAATAGAAACCTCTACATTGAAGGGGTAGGATATTTTGCTAGTCGAGTTTGAAGGGGTAAAAGTGCAGTAAATTCATCAGAGCACATTCCGTGGAAGTACTTGTAAAACAAGCACAGAGAGGTAACATTGTAGCGATGCAAAGGGTCTGGAGCTCGGTACACAGTGCGGGAGCTATTTGGTTAAAGACTCCTTTGTACCCTGTCCAAGAGGGAGAAACTAGTGGTTTATACATCAGCCCCGATTTGTCAAAAATACTCCATGCACCGGAGGATGCTGGCTTTAGAGAGATATAAGATACTGGCAGGTGTGAGAAGTTTACTAGCTGGTAGAAAAAAGACCACCATTCTTTGCAGCAAACTTGACGGTATCTTCTATGTATTTATTCAAATTCATTTTGACGGTAAGTGTTAAGCCCATGAGTTTGTATGTTGAACTCTTGGGAAGGGTATTACAAACCATAGCAATCAGTTGTTGGAAAGAGTTCTTATAATGGTTAACGGAAATGAGCTTTGTCTTTGTAGCATTAAATTTATCCATTTATTTATTGCCTCATTTAACTTCGGACATTGTATTGGGTATGTGGGTATTCGATTCACGTGCATGTCTACAATAGAGCGGCTGCGTGTCATTCAGCAAATATACTAATTTCGGGTGCGATTGTATCGGGTAGGTCGTTTATGAAAGTCAGGTATAGTAATGGTCTAACTATTGACCCTTAAGGCGCACCCGCATTAACATGATGTTGTTTAGATATATTGTTATCTAGGTATAGCACGATCTTTCTTTTAAATGAGAAGGGTCTAATTATATTAAATATTGGTTTCGTAATACTGTGCGAATCAATTTTCCTGGGAACACCTCCACACCAGATCTTGTCACGAACGAATGAGGCGAACATGATTGGAAATTTTGAGAGACATTGTGTCACTCTGACTCCAGAGGACACAACGTGTTTTGTCAATGACTGATCACTTATAATAACTCGCGTGAAAACTCCATTTTGTAATAAAAAATAAAAATAATAATGATAATAATAAAAACAATAATGGCAGTAGTAGTAGTAGTAGTAGTAGTAGTAGTAGTAGTAGTAGTAGTAGTAGTAGTAGTAGTAAAGTAGCAGTAGTAGTAGTAAGCACGAATCTCGCATTTATTGGCCAATGGATCTTTTGTCTTCTTTTCATGGGGAGAGGTTTTATTCAATTTATGAATTTTCACGGAGGGATCTACCCCCTTTCTACCACTTTTGCTTAAAACTAAATTAAACTTAATATAATCCGCCTTTGAAACGTTTAGCAATTGTGTTTGAAAAGTAATAATGATTAGTTAAATAGTTTAAGAGCGAATCCTATACATACAAAGATAACAACATATAAACTTATAAACTAACTTCATAAATATCTAGTGGAATACTCGCTCCAGGACGAAGTAGATTAATTCCATGAACAGAAAAGTTTTACACCATATTACGAAGATTAAAATCTATGTCTAGAATCCTTATTCTAATTTGGTTCATATTTTCCAATGTCACATTGTGCCCACATCATGCTAAAACCGTTAAAATACCATGCAGAAACTAAAATTTGGTGAAATATTTATTATTTAATGTTTATTAATTATTTTAAAATTTTACAATGATCAGAGGTATCTGAATTTTCATGAGGTGTTTACACCCCCATTTGTACCTTATTTGAATGAAACTAAATCAAACTAAATATAGCCCACATATCTATATATATATATATATATATATATATATATATATATATATATATATATGTTGGAGTGCGTCTTTTTATTTTACGCTCGTCAGTATGGAATTACGTAAATGCATCGTCGATCGAACGATTCGAACCCTAACCACACGTATTATGGCCCTGGTTTCATAATTATTCACAATTTTTAACACGAGAGAAATGACTTGTATCATTAATGTAATCACAAGTAGTGTAATCTTCACATTGGAATCAGATCAGCCAATGTATGGAATATTGCAACGTGGCTAATTAGTATGAATCATCAGTTTACATATATATATATATATATATATATATATATATATATATATATATATATACACGATATATGTGGTTAGGGAGTCGAAAATGTTAGCGGTGTTGGCAAGTTCCTGTTCACACCCGTAAACATAAAAAGATGGATCAAAAAAGAAACAAACAGGAATTGTACCTGTTGTTTAATCAAACATGCATCAATTAAACAATGCTTCCTAAGTAGACAATATATATATATATGTATATGTATATGTATATATATATATATATATATATATATATATATATATATATATATATATATATATTAGTATAAATTTTTATTTATACAAACATTATTGGTTACATATGTGCATACATGTTTCGGTTGCACTCTTCGCAGAAAATCAACATCATCAGACCAAGGATTCAGAGAAATGGCCATTTCTCTGAATCCTTGCAACCGGAACACGTTTGCACATATGTAACCAATAATGTTTGTATAAATAAAAAGTTATACTTATAAACAGTTCTACTTTTTATTGAGCACTTTTTATAAACACTTGAGTTTCAACGGATTTACATCTACATAAACTAATACAATACATGTACTATATATATATATATACATATATATATATATATATTAGAGGTAGCATTATTAAAATCAATAAACAGACGAGTGGGGAAAAAAAAAATAAAAAGGAAAATTGTTAAAATTACCTTAAGGCCTTGTCGTCTGACCCTCTGAGAGGAAACGTCAGAATGGTAAATTAAAAACTAAAAGTCGAATGAGAAATGAAGGGGGGAGAAAAAAAAAATAAAATAAAACTTATTTCAGTTGGAGGAAACGAATGAGAAGGGGAAAAAAAAAAAAATTAAATCTCTCAACGTTATGGTGTAGACAAAAGATTTTGAAACATCAGTTGGAGATTTTTAATGATTCAAAGCCACCATAACGTTGAGAGATTTAATTTTTTTTTTTTTTCCCCTTCTCATTCGTTTCCTCCAACTGAAATAAGTTTTTTTTTTGTTTTTTTTCTCCCCCCTTCATTTCTCATTCGACTTTTTGTTTTTAATTTACCATTCTGACGTTTCCTCTCAGAGGGTCAGACGACAAGGCCTTAAGGTAATTTTAACAATTTTCCTTTTTTTTTTTTTTTTTCCCCCACTCGTCTGTTTATTGATTTTAATAATGCTACCTCTAAAATTAATCCTACCATTCTGTTGTACACGTAATTTACTTACATATATATATATATATATATATATATATATTTATACATTATTGTGAGAAGAAACAAGTGAAATTGGCGGTTTCTCTTGATCCGGTAGACGTATCGCATCGCTAAATGACAATCAATATTTTCACATTTATTCTCTTCTGTATTCGGAATTTTACATCAGAAATGTTTACATCTCGTTATTCTGAATATCCTTTATACGCTTTTCTTTGCAGAAAGTCATAAATTATATCAGAATATTTTTTCAGGTTTTTTTATATCATAAAACGCATTTGTTTAATATTTTTTCTTACATCAAAGTAATTTTCAAACAGAATTATTTCGATGCAATCAAATATTTTATGGCATCAAATAGATCAAAACATGGTAAGTAAAAATAGAAAGAAATTACTAAAATATGACTTATTTTTATAATTTGTATTAATGCTATTTTTATTTTACTCCTAAAATCAATAAAATAGAAATTAAAATTCCTACTACGTTTTATGAATGTTCATGGGAATATGTTAAGTTTATATTATGGAATGTTACAAAGTATTTATTTTGAAATGTAAACAATTATAGATTATAGCAGTTATGGTCTTCCGTATTTAATGTAAACTCTGGCCACATATTATTAAAAAAGGTGTATTTTCTGCATTTAAGTATAATTTTGAACAAAATTAGTTCATATAAATTATCTTGGACAGGGATTGGATTTTCAATAGATTTTAAGAAGATCTCAAATTTATCCGTTTAATTGTTCAATGAGAATATAACGGCGGTAAATAATTTACTATGAGGTAACTGACAGTGTTTAAAATATATTTTTAAACTTACAAAAATATGCGACCTTTTATATAGTATATATAATTGAGGTGTTTAGTTTGTTAATGAAAATCAGACTGTAACAATGTTTTGTAGACATACGCTACACTTCCTCAAAGGAAGGAGTAATGCCTGGGAGGATGGTCTCAATACAACTAAACATATACTAAACTACCCTTCAAAGAAGGGGGCGATTCCTTGAAGGATAGTCTCATTACAACAGAACTTATACTACACTTCTCAATAATCAAGCATTTAAAGATGGTACACTAGAACAATTAATAAAATTAATAGTATAGTTTCGGCTTCAGATAGACAGATACTAAATCTCCATTAGTAATAGAAGTACATTCCTGAAATTTTATTTAAGTTGGATATTTTTTCTTTTGCAATATATTTCAATTTCTGTTTAATACCTTTTCCATTATAGTACAAATAATAGAAGTAATAGTATTAATTCGGCTTCCGAAAATGACAGCGATTCACACCTTATCCTGCGAGGGTTGCCGTCATTTAATGAAATGGATGATGTTTACTAACTACTTCAAAATGTAGTCGAGAAAGATCCAAGGCATGATATCCTCATCGCAATGAGTGACATGAACGCATAGATTGAGGAAAACAGAATTGAGTTCAAACGCCTAATATTCCCCACGCTTTTGAAAGCTGCACATATATTGGGGGCAAGTCCATCTAATTTTCCGTCATGAACACCATGAAAGTTGGCTCATAACTTTTTGATCATAAGTGGATCCACAAAATTACCTTGCTTTCAAACGACCATAAGAACAACACACAAATGGACCACATCGCTATTGGTGCCAAATGGAAAACAGCCTGCTTGCTAGACGTAAGGGTCTACCGAGTTGCCGATATTTGTATTGATCACTATCTAGAGATTTCCAAAATCAAAATAAAACTGAAGAAACAGAAGCAGAAACCAACAACACACAGACATTTCTACATCTCCAAATTGTAAAACAAGGACACTGAAGCTAATTTTGAAACCTTTCTGAGACACAGAATTACTGTTTTATCGGATACTACACCAGGCGCAGTTAACTGGTGACAGGAAATTAAGAATAATATGTCAGCTGCAGGAGAGGAAGTTCTAAGCTACATGAAGTCACTCACGGAAGCTTGTCTAAGTGACAACATTTGGAAACTTATTAGTGAAAGGAAAACACTACATCAGCGGAGGCACAATATCACTCCTAAGAGCATAGACTCATACTAACAGTATATTGATAATGGCAAGGAAAGACAAGCGCTCAGAAAGACTGGCAGAGGAGGCTGATATAGTTGCAGCACGTAATGACATGAGAACTGTGTACCAAATTGCTAAGAAGATCACAGGCAGTTCCAGAGTAACATCAGGTTATATAAAAGCAAAAATTGGGACATTGCTCTAAAAAAGAGAGGACAAGTTAGCCAGTTGGGCCGAACACTTTAATGAAATATTGAACAAACCGGAGCCCCCCTCCCACCTAAGTAGTCACTAAGGAACCCTTTACTCGCCTTCCTAGCAACATCAAAATATTTAGAGGATGAAGTCTGTTTAGCCATTAAAACCCTAAAACGTCACCAGGAGTAGGCGGCATTTCTTCATAAATGCTAAAGCCGAGAAGTAATAGTATCGTCAAATGGATGTGTCACGTATTTAATATAGTATGGAATACAGGTGAAGTTCTGGAAGATTAGAAAAACGGAGCGATTGTATGCATTCCTAAAAACGCAATCGGGTCGATTGTGACAACTTGAGGGGTGACCCGTCTCTTTATACATGGAATATTTGTGGTCAAGTAATCCTGAACCGTATACGTGAACAACAAGCCGGATTTCGGCCAAAACGTTCTTATGCAGAACAAATTGTTACGCTACGCCGTATGATTGAGTAACATGTCGAATTTCAAAAACCTCCTGCCATCAGTTTCATAGATTTTTCTAAAGCATTTGACAGCATTCACCGGCCATCATCCTGAAAGATCTTGCACATGTATGGTCTGCCGGAAATAATTATCTCTGCAATAAAGCAAATGTTGCATACAATCAGAAGACGGTTTCACTGAGTGGTTTATAGTCATAACTGGGTGTTTTCTTTCTCCATTACTCTTTGTCATAGCCAGGGTATAAAGTGGGTCAAATACCGGAAACTGTCTTATCTACACTTAGAAGACGATATTTCTGTATTAACAATTAATACCAATGACATGCAAGGCATTCTCAACAAGTTCAACATTCTCTCTTTGGAACACCAGCCACCTACGAACGTCTTTATCGACCAAAACGAAATAGCTATAGTTGACAATTTCATCTACTTAGGAAGCTTCTTAAACAATGAAGGCAATAGGGACCACGAGTTGCAGTGCAGTATATGAAAAGCTTCAGCAGCATTTAATCGGCACGGCAAGATCAGACAAAATCGTAAAAATCACTTTCAGATCTAAATTTAAATGTTATAACATCAACGTGTTGTCCACAATGCTATATGGAAGTGAAACTTGACATCTCAAAATCAGTCGAGGGAGAAAATTAGAAGTGTTTTATTCCAAACGGCTTAGACAGATTGACGTGATCAAATGGAGCGATAAAATTACCAACCAAGAATCCAAAGACCGCACTACCTAACAGTTCGCATCGTAAATAGTCTGCAAATGATGGCTAGGTTGGCTCGGACATGCTCTAAGATTGGCCCTAACGCAATTTGCAAACCAAGTGCTTCAGTGGAACCCTGATGGAAAAAGAAGACGAGGAAGACCAAAAATGAATCTAGAGAGATTTGATCGCAACGGTAAGAAGCTGGATGCCGCTGTGAGGCTGGCCTCAGATCAAAAACGATGGTTTACTTTGACTGCCTCATCCGTCGCAGTGAACGGTAGTTCCTGAGTCTGAGTTCGTCTTCAGACAGACAGAATCCAAATCTCCATTAGTTATATATAAGTAAAATTATATTTTTTCAGTGATGTTAATACAAACAAATATTATACTATTATTGAGTATGTTATTCTGTTTTTTTTGTCACTTACATTCTCAAAAATTACTCGAAATATGTTCACTAGATTATACATGAAACTTCCTAGATATGTTATAAGGAGGTCAAAATGTAAATACTACTGTTATACTGAAAGCAATAAACAGTTATAAGTTCCAAAACTATTGATTATAATTGAGTTAAGTTTGGCAATTAATGATGAAATCGAAAATGATCCCAGAAGCGGAAGCTATTTATTCGATTGGATTAACAAACTATTGTTTAAAAATGTTATATGAACTATTACCTAGGTCTGAACATATATTTTTTAACTAAATGGAAGAAAATATTCTCAAAACTCGATTTATCGAATGCATACCTACAAATACCATTACAAGAGAAATGTACAGAAATGTTTGTATAAATTTAATCGACTAGCTTTTTGGCTTAAAAGTAGCGCCCGGAATATGTCAACAAATAGCTGATGTCATGTTGAGTGACTTCGATTTTGCAGTAGAATATATTGATTATATTTAATAAGACGCGAGAATCGAGAACAACACACAGAACATACGAAAAGGGTATTTAATAAAGTTAAAGAGTAAAGCTTTAAGATAATTAGATATTGGGGGATAAAATCCACTAGTATATAAAATGGTTAGTTGAAAATAATAGAAAATTAAATTTTAGCCGCGGTCGACATACTGTACCTCAGGTGATGCGTACTAGAGTGTAGAAATTAATAGAAACAGATATGACGTTACATGGCTCAAAAAGAGAGAGTGGGGGAGAGAAGACATTAGTTCGTTACGATCATGCAACGAGTGAACATGAAGATTGAGATAGGCGGACGAAATATGATTATCGATCTTTCTCCGTTTCCCACCCCACCATATTGGTAAGTTATTTGGAAGAAAAAACAATTTGAATAAACCTTTTTTGTCTTACATCGGCTTAGTCTCTTTGAATGTGTAAATAAGGAGCTTTGGTTTCAAAGCAGCAAACCCTGAGTCTGGAAGCATCACGCGGGGGCACTTACAAAAACATGCAGCTACCTAGGTATGAATATAATTTGTGAGCTTTCATTGTTTTTTTTAAATGCCGGCAACTCAGTGTTCTGCATGTACGACACAAGGTTGAAACGCAGCTAGATAAGCAGTGATAACTGTGACATTGTAACAAAATTCAAATACTTTAGACACATAATTAATGAAAATAGTCGAAAGCCAGACGCAGCCAGACATACAACAATTAAAATTATGTCTCCTCCAAGATTACAGGCTTTGTTTGCATTTGCAAATCATTGCATCGATTTTAGCCTTACAATGAACGCATTAAGATATCCGTTAAATAAATTAC
Source organism: Sepiola atlantica (assembly GCA_963556195.1). Taxonomy (NCBI): domain Eukaryota; kingdom Metazoa; phylum Mollusca; class Cephalopoda; order Sepiida; family Sepiolidae; genus Sepiola; species Sepiola atlantica. The sequence goes on along the minus strand of OY744515.1, from coordinate 234,987,469 downwards.
GTAAGAAAGATGAGAAATTAATCTGGTATTCTGATGTTCTGGGTGTAAAAAAAACATTCGAGGAATGTATAAAGCCTTAAACGTTGGATTTATATCTTACATATTATAAAGCGGTATACATTGCGATTGATGCTACGAACTTGGACTTAGGCGTCGTTTTACTATAAGAGAAAGATTACGGACAGCTGAAAGTAGTAGCTTACGAATGAAGAACGTTGTTGGCAGCAGAAAATAAGAATACAGCAAAATAGGAAACAAAGACTCTAATAATATTTGCAGTAGAATATTTCATACATTTTTACAGGAAGGAAGATTTATTTTGCAAACAGATTACTGACCATTACTATTAATATTTGTGTCTCAAAACAGTATATTTCCCCATACTACGAATCGTCTACAAAGACGGAGAAGCATTCTTTTAGATCGTGCAATTACACCGGTGTTTATTCCATCGAAGAAAATAAGACACGCAGACCGATTGAAAAGATTTATTCCTAAACTAATTTAAACTACAGATGAAAACAGTCATTGCTTCCTTAAGTATAGGAATGGAGATAAAACGTACTTTGAGATAAGTTAGAATAATTCCCAGTAACCCTAGAGACGAGGAGATTTTATACTATATTTGATGGTTGTGTTACAGAAAACAATACAGAAATCATGAACTGGCAAAATACAAAATCAAATCATAAAAACATTTTCTTCTTTCTTGTATACCTGATAGTGTGGTAATGCCGGTATCACTGAAAAATAAAATTAAATGATTTTCATAGCAGACATCACAAAATCACCAGGAAAGAATCGATTATGGGTAGTTATATTTATTGGCTATCTATGGATAAATAAATCTATGATCTTGTGAAACATGGTAGATGTTGTGCAATGGCAGCGAAAGGGCCAGCAGTAAAATAATTAAATCGCTGTAATGGTCAAGACGACATATTGACTATGTAGGAAGAATTTATTCTATTTGTTTATCTTTTTTGGGTTGATAGTTTCACAAAATAGGTAAAAGTTTTCAAATTTGAGAAACGTACGTTTAAAAAGTCTCTAAATATTTTGTGCGAAATTTTAGCAAGATGTTTGATTCCTGATACATTTTTTGGATAATGAAAATCAATTTACGGTTAGAAAATGTGAAAATAAAACGGAAGTAAAACTAAAAATGAATTATTATGAATAATTCTCAAGGTATATCGGATTACTCAAACCCGATTACAAATTCAGGAATGTCACTAGCTAAACTTATATTCGCAAGAAATATTCGATCGATATTTCATAAACTAATAATTTTAAAAAGTTTTTAAAAATTAACGATACAACAGAATTGTTAAATTCCATCGAAAAGATCTATTATAAAGATTATAAAATTCAGAGGTTAGCATAGAAGAAGGCATTTTAAGAAAGGAATTAGAAGACTGGTGTATGTAATCAAACATCGAGAATGCATATTAAATGACACTATAACCAGATTAAAAAGAAGAAGACATCTAAACGAAATCATCGCAGGGAAGAACTTATGAAGAAGATTTGTGATTTTATTTGGCGTACAAAAACAACAAACACACCAATCTTCAACTTTGGATATTTATCAAAAATGCGAAAAAGTATGACTTCCAAGGGAAGTGAATTTAAAAAGTAATTTATTTACGCTTACAATAATATACAAAGCATGGTAACAAAAGTTATCACTTTCTAATATGTGGATATATGAGTAAGTTGGACTTACTGGTATGTGTAGGACCATGTCGCATATGAATTGTATGGATGTGGCAACAAGTAACCGCCTGGTATCTTAAATGCATCTCGACAGAATTAGTCTGGTGATGAAGAGACAAGTGCATGTCCAGGAACCAGTTTGGATAAAATAGGAACAGTTTATATCAACTGATATAGGATTCCATGCATTACGAAAAAGTGACCCCAAAATATTAATTTATTTATTATTTAAAATAGCATCATAATAACCGTTTATTTTAAGAAAAATATTTAAATATATAATTGATTCTTATTTTACTATAACCAGTTATAACTATATAACCATATAACCATTTGCTGTGAACAATTCTAGTTTTCTTATTTTATTGAAATACGATACATTTTTTGTATAATAAGGTAGAGTCAATTTACCTTCGCTGGAGTTAGAGTAATGGTTTAAATATTCAATATATCCCTCGCCGATGAGAAGTTGTAGAAACGCTTAGCTGCTGCAGCTCGGGCATAATTTCTCTTCTGTCCAATGTGGATGTCGGCTGAACAATTCGTCCACAATGCCATTATGTTGCCTTATCCATACAGCGTGATGGACACTGTGGAGAGAGTTGTTGTTTGCTCTGGTGTCGAAGTGAAGGAGGAAAACAGATTTGATTAACGAGAGAATTCTTTTGGAATCACACACTCCATGCGTATGTATTTTATTTACCTCCTCTCGCAAGGTCAGATGTGTTTTTTGATGAAAGTGTTTCTGTGGAACGAACTCGATTCGAACCTTGCACACCCATGTTTTCAGTCCGCGTTGTTAATCACTTAGCCACCGTCACCACCTCCTGTAGACTATTGTTCTCATCTTGATTGTTATTCTCACAACGTTTCGGTCCATGTAACTTCCGATCGTCTTCATGTGTATATTGTCGAACTCGGGAATCTATACGGAATTTCGAACTGAACCCTTTATTTAATCCACTTTTAGACGTATATAAACGGACGAAGTTGTTAAAGTAATGATCAGTTCTAATTGACGGTCTTTTGGGGATTGTAAGTTCAATCCTCACGACAGCAGATACTAACTAAGAATAAATGTTAATTACTTAAAAATCCTACACGGTCATGGCTTACGAAACCTTAAAAACCTACCCACTTGGAGTAAATAAAGTGTTCTGTTCGAAATTCCGTAGATATTCCCGAGTTCGACATAAAGATAGCTGAGTTCGACAAGATCCGCCTGAAGGTTTGATGCTATATCGGCCAAAGCGTTGTGAGAATAACATGCAAAATGAGATCAGTAGTCCAAAACATCAAATAATACAAATTATCAATCCATATATTAAAGAATTCGAAACATAACCAACACATTCGTTAAAATAAAGGTGCACACACACAAACACACTTTTCTAAAAATACACACATTTTTTGTATGTGCTCGTTACCTAGTAAGTTATTCAAATGAATGAAACGTTTCGACTGAAACTCTTCCTGTGGATACTCAATAAATATCTATCCATTCTGTGAAGATGGGTCTGCTGAAATTCCCTAACAGTCGGCCAACGAGAAAATCGATCAAATATCGTAACAAAATAACAGTAGTTTTGGTAAGGATTCGACGATATCTATTTTCAGATTAGAGAATCTCGCGTTAGAGTTTGTTAAATGTTCTTATGGTTGCGTTCTATTCTTGTGAATTTTGCAACAGTGGAAGTTAATGCAATTACGAGTCAAAAGTCGTATATGTTTGTGCATGCCAGTTACACAAATACTTCGCTGATAAATGTAACGCTTCATATATCCAAAACGTTTGGCAAGGTCTGGCATAAAGGTATTCTCATGAAAGTAAATTAATATGGTATTACTGGACAAATATTTAATATAATTAGATTCTTCCTGTCCAAAACAAAGACCCTGGTTATCCTCAATGGCCGTTCATCAAAACAACATGACATATATGCAGGCGACTCCAGGGATAGATACTATGACCTTTATTGTTTTTGATTGTCATAAACTACCTCCATAATGACATAAACTACCTCCTAAGTGTCTGATATGGGTATATTTGCTGACAACACAACGCTCTACTCTCGACATGTGAAGTGAAACGAATGCGTACATATCTGATGCAACGACTGAATCTTTAGAAAGTGACCTCGAGTCTCTAGTTGAATGGGGTCATGGTAACATTTAATGCTGCTAAGACAAAGCTCATTTCCGTCAACAACTACAAGAAACCTTTTCAACCACCGATTACCATAGTAAATAACACCTTACCTGAGAGTAAAACGTTAAAACTTCTTGGCCTAACATTCACAAGTAATATGGATTAGAACAAATACATAGAAGACATTGCCAAGGCTGCTGCAAAGAATGTGGGCTCCCTATACTGACGGTATCCTATATATCTACAAAGTCATCATCCGCCCATGTATGGAGTATTACACCATCCACCAGTCGCTCCCTGTTAGACAAGGTCCAAAATATAGTATCTAATCTAATGAGCCCTTCACTATCTACCAAGCTCCAGCCCCTGTTCAATCGCCGCAATGTTGCATCCTTGTGCTTGTTTTACAAGTACTTCAATAGAATGAGCTCCGATGAACTTTGCTGCTCTGGTGTCCCCTCGACGTAAATACACTCGACAAACCCGACAATCAGCTAAATCCTAGCCATTCACTGTGGATAACCCGAGATGCGAAGAGTCTTCTATTCCAATAGCTTCTTTCCTTGTGCTGCGGTTTGGAACTCTCTCCCTGCCCCCTGTTTCCCCGACTGTATGAGAGAATAAATAAAAATGATAAAACATGTGTTGCCGAATTAAACGTGCTGCATAAGACGTAGGTGTGGTTATTGATTGAGACTACTGTGAATGGCAGAGAAGTTGTTTTGAGAATAAGAGTTGAGTCTGATGTCTGCTTCTCTTCAAGCAAGTCGTGATGATGAAAGTGTTGGGTGATGGAGTTTTTGTACTAGTCCAGATAAGGACCCAATCCAAAATCGACTTGGCGTCGGTAGTTTCCGGATTTTTACATAGACGGCTGAAAAAAGCTGAATGAAATGTCGATTGCTTGCGTCACAAAACTCCAAAATGAGGATGGATGTAAAACTGGAAAAACTGTATTTTACACGTAATCTATTCTTTAAGAAAAATATCGCTGCGCAAGTGTTAAAAGAATGTCATGGTTAACGTTATAAAAAAAAATTTTCTGCATAAAAAAGTGTGTGTTTTCACTGAACAAGTGTTTAAACAGGGTTACTGATAGGTGCGAAGTGTTAAGGTTAGGGTTCCTTAAAATCTATTATTGCTTTGATCTATTTTTATTTCCAATTAGTGAATTTCGCGATTCAATTAATTAAAATGTTGTCGTCTACTTGTTTTCTCGCATTCTTATTGCATGAACGTTTCGGCATTTCCCGGTCGTCTACGTAAACATCCGGAAACTACTGACGGCAAGTCGATTTTAGCTTGGGTCCTAATCTGGAGAAGTACCGAAGTTTGTATTAGTTTGGGAGACTGTGTTTCGCTATCTGTACAGGTATATTATTTAATTTAAGAACTGTGATATATAGTCCAACTGACGAGATTATCTGCGTTTATATTTGCCAGGCTGTGAAGATACGGCATAATCAGATCGACGCACCAGTTCTTTATAAATCACCGGGGATTAGCAATGTCAGTACAAGACTGGTCAGTACAAGACGGGTAACCATTTTTGAATACTAAGCGATGTATATAAGAGGACGGCGACACCTCTCTACACAACTATTCTGTAAAAAATATCTCTACTGGTTGGGGCGCTTGTTAATTTAATATTTATTAAGACTAATACCTCTTTAAAAGAAGGAAGCCGGCCCAATCTGCCCAGTGTGTAAAGATAATGCTTTTGTTAATGTTCTGTGATCTGTTTAGATCTTGAATTGTCAGCTTTAAAGTGCGTGTTTTAAATGTTTAGCTTCAAGAAATATTGCTAAAAGTCTACTTCAAGAAATGATTTATTTTGACTTTGTGAGGCTGAGCTTATAAAAGGAGAAAGGAATGGATACTTTTGTGTCATCAATCTCTTGATGTAATACTGCATCAACATGCGATGTACTTTCACCAGTACTTAGGTTAAATCGTTATCGGTGAGGTATGTGAGTTTCCTGAAATTTACCAATGCAGATTTAGCTTTGCTCAATGCGTCAAGTTAGTCTATGTTGAGTGAGAGAGCTTGTCTTTGCCGAAAATAACTAAGCGAAACTACTCTCAACTCGATCAACGCTGTATCGTATTATAAAACGAATGTAAATTTCCTCTGACAGACGCCAAAATAATACTAAACATTTGAAAAGTATCTGTACGCTTTCATGAATTTAAAATGCAAACTTGTTCGTTTTTATTAAGAACCTTAGAAGATGATGCTGTGAAGGTGATAAATTTAAAATAGATCTATGTTAAAAGCCTTCCGAAATGGAATTAATATTATTTGAAAGAAACTGAAGCGAAATACATTTTTGTATTTGAAATCATGATCCATGTCGTAAAATGAAATTATCTAGTTAGAATCAAATATTGATTTAGCAGATTAATTACTATCGTTGACAAACCCATGGAATTTGACAGGATAATTTTATTTATTAGATTAATCGTATTTTTTGTACTTTAGGTACCGGATGTGAAAGACAAGCAATTGTGTGGATCTGTGATTTTCGCTTCTATCGGAAGTAAAATGTTGTCCCTAACATCCATTACTCTCATTTTTCCTGAAACATTGAAAGTGTTGGTTATTTAAAACAAAGTGAGTATTGTCTTATTTGCAAAAAAAACATTTGCTTACATCTGATATTACTTTAAACTTTCAGTATTGAGCAAGGAAACGCACAAAAATAGACAGTAAAATCAAGACAGAAATATTCTGTATTATTGACACACATTTGAATAAAACTTTAATAGATTTGACTCGAATAAAATTTGATATTTTCCTTGATTACACTGGTCAACAATATTTTTTGTTCTGCTGTCTTGAAAAAAGTGGCTGATTTTGGGTAACTTCAGCCGATGAATTCAAATATAAAGTCGGTTTTGCTCAATTAAGTTTCTAGCTTTTGAAATTCATATTTTTCATGTTTTGGCTTATTGTATGATACTAAATTCGTTTAATATCCTTTAAAGCAAGTTTCTATTGTTTCCAATAGAATTGCTAGCTTTTATATGAATCATATTTAGTTAAATTGTATTGTTTTTGCTATGAGATTGTTTTTACATGAATAGCTCTTTAGCACTTGTCATACATTTTTCATGTAATTCCTCTGCTGTTATGTAAGGAAAAGATATCTAGTTAATATTGTTCTTTCAGCTTGATATACATTTCCTTATAGATCTCAATTGGTAAAGTTATTTATTCTATAAATTGTTTTAACTCTTTAATTTGTTAGTTGTAGCCGACCGGAGCAATTATTGTTCCTGAAACAAGTTGTACGATGAATATGAAAACATCAAACCTGAAATTATTGAATCACATGTATTCTGTTATCGTTGTGATTAATTTTCTTTAATAGGAAACAGAATAAAAATTGGCGATTTAGTAAAAACGTTTTATTTTGCATATTTCGTAGTCATGTATGGAGATCAGGACAAATAATGGGCAATTCACAGAGTATGTACAGCTTGGAAAAAAGGATTGAGACAGTGGACTGAATGTTTACGAAAAGGTTTAGCATTTGGCGTGTCAATAGTTTGGAGAGAGTAGAAAAACCATTATGATGACTGTTTCTTTTGGTGTGCCAATTGAAAGGTGAAACCAAAATTGTTCCTTATAAAAGCATGATCTTGATGTATAATCTATGATATATTATGAGTAATGTTTACTGTTTGAGGTACGAGCTAATACCACTAGATAAAAGAGACATGTCAAGATTTTATTTTTTTTGAAGAAATAAATTTTATACAGTTCAGATTTTATGAAACAACATCAACATACATGACGAGAAGAAATTAACTGTAATTGATGAAATGAAGTGAAAATACTCAGAAACACTAGCATTGTTTAAAATTTTCTTTTCCTTGTCTTTATATCAAATTTGTGAGTAGTCATTTTTCAATGGCGCGTAAGAGTTTGTAAAGAGTCAAATTGTAGAATATACTGATTGTAGTCTGTCACTTCGCGATTTTGCAATAAAATTAAATCGCTATCATCAATAAATTGATGATTTCCTTAGTATATGTTAGGAATAACTAAGGAAACACGGAATTATGTCCCTTGGATGATTAACGAGTTATCGCCGCCTTATCGAGTGGCTTACCGGGAGTGAATAACTCATTTCATTCTAATTTCACTTTTAATAAATCTGTTAAACCTTTCTGTTGAAAAGTCATCCATTTTGTTTTACGAGTTATTAATTATTATAACCTAAATTACATGGTTTATAACAGTATATATAAGAAAAAACTCAGCGTTATCATCAAATAGACAGACGTGGCAATGATAGACCTAACGCTGGAAAACCTGAAGCTGCTCGTAATACTTGAACGAAACAAACAGGATAATCTTCAAGTTATGAAACTTCTACAACACGCCGCCTATAGAATCGAGCGGCCTCCTTACAGCTTTTCATACAGTATAAAAGTACATCATGATTTTTTCAACCTGATTACTTCTTTACCAAGCATCAGATTCAACCTCATATTAATCAAATCATTTACTTTAATGATTCCCATTCAATCAGTTACAAATTAGATAAACCTAGTGTAACATGACTTACAATATATTTCTCCTTTTGTAGTTTAAACCAATGTAATTTTATACAGCCTGAGTAAGCAATAATAAGTAACAAGTGATATGCATCAAGGCATATATAAATATGTAAGTATGTAACAGGCCAACCTTTCCACCTCATCCACCTACTCATGAAAAATAACCGGAACTACAGTCAGTAAGGCAATATTTATTTGTGTTTCAATTCAAATGACGCTCTATGAGAGCTGAATTTTAGCGAGATTAAAAACCGACAATGTGTCTTACTCTGTCCTCGTGGGGAGGCAAGTAAATAGGTAGTCTTTCAAAGGAGGATCGACGCAAGATTTTAGGACAGATCCGAAATACTGTTCAGACATTATGTCTAAACGGTATATTTTTTATATTTATTTAATTTTTCTTTTTTTAATTGTTACTTTTCCATTCTTTTTATTTTTAAATGAGTAATTTTTTAGGAGTATCTTTTTATTTTAATGCGTAATATTTAGTGTTTTTAGCTTTTCTCTTAATTCATGTTCCCAACTTTTTAACCAATATCCAATCTCGATTTTGTAATAGTAATCGCCTTGTTTTAACGCCTTACTTTTTTACACATCTTATTTCGCTCACTTCAAATGTATAACATCACTGTTTGAATTCTTAACTTTTTTATGAATCTATTTTTAGATCTGATGCCTGCCTGTATCAAAACAACCTAATTTACTACTCTACACTTTAATAACCTACCCCCTCACACTATCTCTCTTCTTTACACCCTTCTTTTCTTAATTTAGCGTGCCTGATTTTGAAATTTTGATATTTATAACGGAGTGTAACTTCTATCCTGTATTTTCGGTTTTTATCGCCGACTCTGTGTGTGTGTTTTACTTCTGATAACCACTCTATTTTATCTTGTCTCACATTTGGATCCGTAAAACTGTATTTTGAGTGCACATAGAAGTTTTAAAATTGCCTCGAATTCACAAATAACTATGTTCAATTGCATGGGTTTTACACTTGCCTTTGGATATACAACCTTTGAATCTGCTGCTCTATTTTACATTGCCGCTCTTTACAGTGAACTTTTTTCATATCCATTCAATTCATTTTCTGTGCCTTTGACACTTTCAACATATTTAGGTAATTCCATTACAAGCTTATCCAGATATATTCCTCTGCTAATAAGATTTCAATTCTTTAAAAAGCCATGCTTTTATGAAAACAATCCCTTGTTTTGAACAACTGAAAATGTAATAGATTACGTATTTTTAAAACTGTTGTTTTCATCATTTAATTTTCCTATATAATTACTCTATCTTGTATATTGAGCATCATTTTTTTCATTATATATTTGTTTGCTTGTCCCTTTTATATATATATATTTATATATATATATATATGTATATTTTATACACATACTTTTACTTTCCATTACTTTCATATTGTTTTTTTTAATTTTTAATGTTGTCTATTTATTCCCCTTCCAACTTATCCATCTATGTAATTCCTCTGATGATAATACTTAAATCTTTGAAAAGCCTGTCTTAAATAGAGACAAATAAACATGTTTTTTTTATCGAGGTCACCTTGCATTGAACAATGGAAGATGAAATAGATTTGTCATCCGCACATCTTTATCTATTTTCGTTCATTTATCGTTATATATATATATATATATATATATATATATATATATATATATATATATATATATATATATATATATATAACTATTGTTGAATATAAGAGACACCTCATGTCTAGATATCCTTTAGTAGATCCTTTCAATAGTCCGAATAAGGATCTTAGTTTCGGAGGGGAATTGGCTGATGAATTTGCCATAGTTTGGGTTTGTCTCTCAAGTACTTTGAGACCCATCCGGGTTCATCTTTAGGAGAATGAGGTTAATCATACCGCTAGTATACTTGATTGGAATGTAGATGAACTGAAATGTTTGGCTATCAAAACATGGAAAATTCTAACAATTTATGAAGGTTTTGCAAAGAAAGGAGATGCAGATCGATTGTACCTACCTAGAAAGGAGGGTAGTCGAGGTCTAATTAGTGTTTAAGATGTTAATATAGTAGATGGTTGTCTATATAAATATATTTCTGAAAGTAATGAGATTCTTCTTCGTGAAGTGCAAAGAAAGGAAATACTTAGAACTGAGGTAAAAAGAATCAAAGGTTACAAGAGAAAAGCTTAAAATTATATTGAAAAAAAAGCTACAATGTGTATTTTTTAAGAATACTGCATTTAGAGATAATGACAGCTGGAATATGTTGGTCAGGGGTGATCTCAAAAGATCTACCAAGAGCACGTTAATGGGAGACAAGGAACAAGCCACTCGCACTAGGTCTATAAAGCATTACATTCCCAAAACCGATATAGCGATTGTGCACATGTTGTATCAGAATTCCCAAATGCTAACACAGCATGAATATAAAAAATGAAGACACGACAAAATCGCTCAGGTACTACACTGAAATATATAAAACTTTATGAATTGGACCACAATGAGAAGTGGTATGAGCATAAGCCAGAAATGGTACAGGAGAACGAAAATGTTAAACTTATAAGGTTCTTGAACATTCCAAACCCGACTTAATCTTTCTAAACAAAAACAAATGAACTTTCGATACCAGAGTGCAGGAATAGGAACACGAAAAAAAATATCAAGATCTAAAAGGGGAATGGAAATGTAAAGAAATAAAGGTGATTCTCGTTGTAATTGGAACGCTTCGAACCATAACGAAAAGCCACCATAAATGCCTTAAACAGATTGATGAGACCATTTATTTTCCAATTCTGGAAAAGGCTTGCCTCTTAGGAACAGCGAAAATGTTAATGGTATAGCTTGAATGTCTAAGGTCAGGGAAATTGACTAGATGTTCAAAAAAAGAAAACTCCAACTAAAAACATTCAAAACTTGAGATTACTAGTAAATAATAATAATAATAATAATAATAATAATAATAATAATAATAATAATAATAATAATAATAATAATAATAATAGTAAAGAACATACACAACTGGGTGGGGAAAGTTCTACACTGGGATCTATGCAAACGATTGCACTTCGAACATGCGGACAAATTGACCAAACATAAACCAGAGACAGTACTAGAAAACAAAATCCTCTGAAACATGGATGTAAAAACAGATAAATTCTAGAAACAAAGAGACCGGATGTCATAATAGTCAACAAAAAGGAAAAATCCTGCCAAATCGTAGATTTTGCCGTTCCAGCAAACCACACAGTGAAGATCAAGAAGACGGAAAAACGAAGCACGGAACTTGCAAGAATAAAAAAGAAAGGCAATTTTATACCAATAACTGTAGGGGTACTAAGAACAGTTCTAAAAAAATTGGAAAAGACTGGAAGAACTTGAAATCTAAGGGATTACTGAGACCTCACAAAGGACGGCAATCTTAAGGAAAATCCTCGAATGCAGAAACAAACCCGCATAACCAGTCAAATGAAAGTTACAATGGGAAAAAACCAAACCACAAGAAGAAAACCACCGTGTGAACCCAATAAACAGAAACTGCAAGAAATTTCATAAACTGCCTCCCTCCCCTCCAGAAAATGTAATGGCACCACACAAAATAGTTGTGAACGATCATGGAAGATAGGAAGACCTAGGAGGGAGAACACTAAACAGACTTCCACTGGAAGAGTGCGGAGAGTACTACGACCTTGGGGAGGATTATTGCCACACAAATCCCAAAGTCGATCATCAATGGTTATTACCAGCGAGAAATAAATGGTAAGCGGCTATTGCGATACCGCAAAGTCATTTGTAATGGTTATCGAAAAGAGGTGGAGAGTACTAGAAATCTGGGAGGATTTGTTGTCACTCAGACTCCAGGGAACACTACTGGTTATTATCAGTGATCAATCACTGACGATAAATTGTGTGATAACTCCTAGTGAGTACAGATAATAATGTAAAATGCTGTGATGGTTTATGTATTTGAATTTGATAATGTATGCAAAATAAATGTTTTAATCGCTGTTTTAAGATGATTCCCGGCATTTTAATATCATTTTCATCATCTTATTTTGCATTATTTCTCACATTTTACAGTAAGCCACAATTTTACACGATGTGTGTGTTATTGTAAACGTTGTAGCTAAATGTCTTTTTTCCAATAAAGCTGACTACTTTTTAATGGCTGCTTTTATGCCAGTACACATTTCTACGTTACGTTCCATTTCTTCAATGAAATTGAATTTTTAATAAACACTAGACACCCAGGGTTCGTCGAGATAGACATGTAGTTACATCTACTCCCATCTGATGCTGTTTTAATTGATGACGTCATAATTTATCTCCACATCTGTTATAATGGATGACATCACAAAACGGGGGTGCCGTTATGCACGGTATTACCACAACATGAGGTCACAGAACAGATCCATTGTGCAAAGGGACAAAAAAACAAGCAAGCAAGATCCACAGTATTTTAGTTGTATATAGATAGAAAAGGGGCCTTCTTAATATTACAATAATATAGATTAAGTGTTTGTATATACCCCACTAAAGATATGCGACACTCCAGATATGCGGCACTCCGAATACACGGTGTTTTAGATTGCATAGTAATATCTACTAGCTACGCGCTTCTATGACGACATATTTTCGTTAAAGACTAGTTTTTTTTGCTATGATCATTGAAATGTGTTATGTTAAGATGCCAGTTATATATCGTATATTTTCTATGACTCAACTGCAAGAGAAGTAAGAATGTTTGATCATCTTAGGATTAGGACATCGTAAGTCAAATCTAGAGACAATTATATGAATTTACAAATTACAAATTGAAAAGTTTTCTGATTTTCTCCCTCAAAATTAGCATTTATCTTATCATGAATCTATGACTGACTTTTCCACCTAGTTATGTCCACAGCAGCCTATTCGTGTAGATATTTATTCCTTTTAGCTATTATCAGACGGAGCACGAGGGGTATCTAGCCCTCCAATCTAGCGGTATCTAACATTGAATTGTTTTCTCACAACGTTTTAAACCACAACTGTCTATCTCACTTCAAATCCCTTCTATTAAGTCACATAATCAAACTCAATTAATATGCTGTTTCCTTACGAATAAGGAAATAGGCGAAATCGCTAAACATTGTTAATCATATTGAAGTAACATTTGGAAAAAATATTTTTTACATCCAACTTTTAAAGCATCTGATCCTGTTTAATATGTAGCAAGTGCAGTTTTACTTACATTTCCGATAACGTATGAACGCTGTGATATCAATCACAGCCATCTGGTGTACATTTAACTACGTTTCGGTGGAATAGAGGTACCTGATACAAATAAGACACATAATAGACGTACCTGATTCTATTAATCTTCCTCCCACAAGGTAAGATGTGACACAAGGTCGGGAAAGTGGGAAGAAAACAGCGCTCGAGAATTTGAGCACTCTGGCCATTTAAAAATTGCCTGGACAGCCCCGTCGGCATTCCCCGGTAGGGGCGCCTCAGGCGATTAGCAATAAACTAACCCCTTCTCAAAGGGTGAGAAGGCAAAGCCTGGGAGGGTGCACCTCCTAGAACTGCACAGGACGGACAACCGATAGACCGACGTAAATCAAGACCCGAAGGCCCGGACAATACCGGTCTATACCTGATAAAAATAAGACACAAATAATGTTGTTTCAAATCGTGTAAAGAAGGAAAAAACATATTTAGGAACTTATACTCTCAGTCCATCAACAATTATGAAGCATCAACAGTGAACACAGTTCCTCAAAATGTTTCCTCATTTTATGTAAATAAATGTTTCTGTATGTCACATACAATTTAACGAGGTGTCAATGAGATTTTAACATTTTCTCAATATAAAACTTAATAAGGTATAGTATGCTATTTTTACGATGAACTTTTCTTGTAGTTATATACTATATATTTTTCTTATACAATAACTGTTGCTTGTACGGCAGCATTGCTTTTAACAAAGCCTTCATCAGATGATGACTGGGTTCAGGCATGGTTTCGGGGCTGAAACATCATTACTATTAACCCAGAGCGCCACAGAAGTATTTCACGATACAACCCAGACATTGTTTGATTGTCGTCACTCATATCCACGCTGATGCAGATAGAGCCTGGTCTTTTATTTTCTGTATATATTTCTTCTTGTTAGATGAGGAAAGACCAAGATTATTCTAGAACGCGGAGGTTGAGTTGCCAATTAAATCCTTGGAATCCGACTTCGATATGAAATACAATAGTTTACGAGTCATTTCTGACACATATTTCTCATAGATTTTCATATCTTTCCAACTTGCGCTGGTGTGAGCAGTAAAGGTTTTCCTCAAATTGAACCGTTAAGACAATAACGAAAACGTTTTTAAAATTAACGGACCAAATGACAATATCCGAACATTATTCCGTTAACGTTATTTCGGTTTGAAATACGAGCCGGCGTGTTAAGTCTAATACAACGTGCCAGTCCCTACAGTCATCAAACAATGACAATCTCTGCCTATTTTTACTCAAATAGTTTGAACTATTTCCTTCCATCAATCTAACACTTATCGGTGGCTAGTTTTTCACCTTGAAGTGGTATTTTTTTAGATTCTTACATATGGCGGCTGTATGACTTGTCTAGAGCGATTTCCATATAAAAGTTAAGTGGCGTTGAGCCTGATCAGTACTGAAATGAGTGAGCATTTGGGAATACCATGTGCTGTATGTGCTTTCCATTTATCTCGCCATTATTTCCAGTCGTCCTGGACTTCTTCATGCCACTTGGATCAGGCAGGTCCGACTCATGAGATGGGTGGTTGGAATTGCGCAGCCCTTGCTTAACAATTACATGTGTAGACACCCTTACAGGGGGTGTCCATTGTCTCCCAAGACTGAACGAAGTCTATAATATATGAAAATGAAATGAGAAGACGATATACTTTTCGTCTAATGAATGATTCAGATGATACGAATGTTTAATAGTTTTTAATTTATCTCATATAGTAACAGGTGGGACATTTGTATAGTCGCTATTCTTTACAAAACTGAGATTAGAAACTTTAAATTGCTGCCTTAAATATAATATTGCTATCAGTGATTATATCGGGTTATAATTTGATAGTCACTGGTAACAAATATTTCATTAAAATCTTTGAAAAGAAATATGCGCATTTTTGTTATATATTTTATTCAATGTTAATAAAAAAATTTTAGCCATTTCGATAGTTGTGTTTTCGAATACTTTGTATTGGTTACTTTGTGAAGCACTATTTGCAGCGTAGCAATCTGGTGGTTACATCTACCAGCGTAGTGATCTACTGGTTACATCTGATATATGACATCTGTGTTCAGCCCTTATCAAGGTGAACTATGGATAGGCAAAGGTTACACTTTCGGCACGTGCTACTTTTAATAATTAAAATGTATGAACACGCTGTGGAAATATGTAAATTCTTTGCAAATTGCTTCGTTGACGTGGTGTAGATGCATCAACGGATCATTGATGGTTTTTAAATTGAAATTCAGTGATTTACCCGATGCAAGTCGCTTTGGAAGACTTTCAGATGGAAATTTAATAGATTATTTTTTACGTTGCATCTTCCGCGATTGGGAGATGCTATCTTATATAAAAAGCGGTGGATGGTGATTACGTACGTACGAACATTAACTTTTCTTAGCCTATTAATAACGTGATAATATATACATACTACATATCTAAGCAAGATATGGTTTAAAGCTCACAAAATTCATACTAGAATTATCTACATTTACGCGTAATGCAATGGTTAAAGGCGTTGATTACCGATCCGTTCTAGATGACAGTCTTCTGGAGATTGAAGGTTCAATCCTTATTAAAGGCGTTTATAACATAGAATAACATAATAATTAACACATCTGTCCTGTCATGGCTGACGGGACGAAAGTCTCTTCCCGTGGATTAACTAAATGCTTCAGTTCGAGATTTCACTTAGGTTCCCAAGTTCAACATAAATATCACCGAGTTCGAAAAGATACACCTGAAGACGATAAGGGTTTAGATCAGCCGAAACCTTGTGAAAATTAAAACCATGGTGAGATTAGTAGCTCAAATAATAAAGATTTTTGGGGTTGGTTTATTTTACAGCATTTTATAACTAAGCCCCTGCCCGAACAACCGACCTCCCTAATGTTTTTGCCATGGTTTCTTTTCATCCCCATATTATTTTGGTCGTGTTGATTCTAGTATAAGACGATCGCCGATAAAAACTAACAAAAATTGATACAGACATTCTACACAATATTTTTTAACATTAGGACTCTCCTCGAAAATCTCCCTCAAAAATAAAATAAATCCACTTTTTACCGGAAATCCGATATTTCGAATTCTCTACCGTCACCCTTTCCCTGGCTATTTATGGTTACCTGTCAATGGCATCGCTTTGTCTGTGTAGCACATCGTGTCAATTTTTTTCGTATTGTCATTTACTTCTTAGCTGATATCTTCCGGAAGTCCAGGTTGTGGGTGTGTGGGGTAGTCTATACTATCGCACTATATCAACCTTTTCAAGTCATTTAATAATTAACACAAAGAGCTTTAGACGATAACGATTGAAATCAATCAAAAAGTCCTGACGAAGAATTGATGTTCTGAACAGCACACTTCATGAATAATTAGTGGTCACTTTCGCAATGCGAATACGTTTGTTTTACTTCTATCCTACAAAACCGATAAAAACGTTCATGTGCGACCCACTTTTTCTCACGCCAGTCGTTTACTAGTGATTTATCGTTGATAGCAGTCGGTGTTTATTTCTGGAATTTGCGTGGCAATAAGGCTTCCTGTGGTATTCCAATGCATGTCTCAATTGTGATCTCCCTACCTGCTCCCCCCCCATTCTCCCACAACCTTCACGACCATTTTCTGTGGCAGAAATCGATGCTGGTGCCAACGCTTACATATCGACTTTGGCAGGATTTGAGATGAGATTTTTAAAGATTATTTTTTTACATTGCATCTTCCACGATCGAGCGATCCTCTCTTTTAAAAAGGTGCGGAGGGTAATAACATACGTGTGAACATGAAATTGTCAGCGCATTATTATATTATATTATATTATATTATATATGTACTACACCTTATTTGCAGTTTCCCTCTTTTAGATTTTTATAATTTCCTTACTGTATTTCTAGTCGTATTTACGCAGCGTTATTTTATTTCAACGTATCATTGGTTGGTCGATGTTAACTGTTTATATGAAATGGGAAACAAAATGGCTAGAAAAAATGGAAAGAGAAGCATTAAGATTGACGATTTATGAGAATAACCAAATAAATGTTGCACGAAAGCATATTAACATGACTACGAAACAGACACTTTAATAGAGAAATGCATTCGATATTGACAACTGCACAAAACAACGTAATCTGCAGAAATAACATGAAATCGAGATAGACAAGACCCAGGGAAACAGTAAATGTATACTTTATGGATAAAGAGACAAAACGGTAAACCACGTCATAAGTAAATGACGCGAAGTAGCCCAAAATTAATACAACAACAGACATAGCTGGATTTGATAGATGTTCCGCTGTGAACTATATAAGCGAATACACGTTGAACATACACACAAATTTAACAGCCACAGACCGTTCCAGTATTGAGAAATTAAAGGTATTAAATAATCTGGAACATAGAAATGCAAACGAAATATCCACAAAAAGACAAGACGGTATACTAATCAACAAGAAGTAAAAATGCATGCCAAATAGATTCTTCGTCCCAGCAAGTCACAAGTTGAAAATCTATGAGGCAGATAAACTATACAAATACATGGAGCTTGACAGAGATATGAAATGAGTATCGAACATGATGAAAACTACACACATACCAATAATAGTAGGAGTACTAGAAATCGTTCTGAAAAATCTGGAAAAAAGAACAAGAGAAATTGGAATCAAAGGGAGGATTTACACCAAACAAGGCACGGTGCTGATGGAAGCAGTCGAAATATTAAGAAAATTCATTGAGTGCGCACACCAACTTAAATAACAAATAACGCCGACGAATCACAGTAAAGTGGAATAGAATAACACTGCGGCAATTAAAATAAAAATAGTAAAGCAAGATTACATGTAACTAATGGAACTGAAACTACTAGTGTTGATATAAAACTACGATATTTAGAGGGTTAGGGTGTCTGTATTCATCTTAACACAAAGAGTGTTTATATTCGTTGCAAGTCAAAAGGGGGTCAGAAGAGAAGAGAGTACGAGAGAGTTAATCACTTATTTTAAAACTAAGATATTTAGAGGGTTAGGGTTTCTGTATTCATCTTAACACAAAGGGTGTTTATATTCGTTGCAAGTCAAAAGGGGGTCAGAAGAGAAGAGAGTACGAGAGAGTTAATCACTTATTTTAAGCACATGGCTTACTTATTGTAACGGTTTGTCAGATCATTTTAAAACACGTCATGTCGTTTCAAACTTGCAGGCATTTCTGAGATTTGGAGAGTATGGAGTCACCTTTTGTTGACATGACTCAAGAATCCATTCAGATAGAGAAAGGTTGTATCGACCATGCTCCCATAGTTGCGTTAAATATAATTTATTTCTTAAGGATTATTTATTTGTTTACAGAATGTAAGCCTACAGAGCAAATTAATCAACATAGAAACCAAATGTGCAGTTTCGTCATGAGATAACTATACAAGGATTGATAGTTTGCATTATTGTTTAGTATTCTGGCTACTGTTCTTATCTTTTATGATATTTGCACAACTTTAAAGCCGTTGTAATCTCCGACCCTTTTTCACGGGTATTTGTGTGGCAACGTGTTTAGCCGTATCTTCAGAAACTGTCAAATATATACCCAACGAATCTCGTCATCTGAACTATGTATCACAGTTCTCAAGTAAAATGAGATCTATTGAAGGAGATCGAAACACAGTGGCTGATGCATTATCCAGGACGAACACAAACTCATCACCTAAGACTTTCTTAACAACGACTTACTCACAGAAGAGCAGGCTTGAGACGCAACTCAGCAGTAGATATTCTAAAACACATTCACAGTCATGCCCATCAAAAAGTGTTATTGCGATACCATAATACCCTCACCATAATCTTATGTAGCACGTTTAATTCGGCAACACATATTTGATAATTTTCATTCATTCTCCCATCACAGCAAGTACATCACACTTGTACATTGATCAGTGAAAGATTTGTGTAGCTGGGATGAATGAATATATCCGACTTTCAGCTAGTAATCACATTAACTGCCACCGTTGCAAAATCCACAATAACAGAACGTCACCCAGCACGGGACTTTTAAAAACACCGACGCCAGATTCTCAGATCTGCAAATAAACATCGTCGGAGCATACCCAAACTACTGCTATTTGATGACGATCGTAAATCGATTTCCCCCTTAGACCACGGCAGTTCCGTTAAAAAAATTCAACAGACTCAATAGAAACAAAAAACGTCTTTACATAGTGGTAGATATTTACGGAATACCCGCAGAAAGAGAGTTTCAGTCGAATATTTTCAGTTAATTCAATCACCTACTGAAAAATGAGAACATACGAACAAAATGTGTGTATGTTTGGAAATCTGCGTGGTCTTTAGTATGTATGTGTGTATATGATTTTAGGGAGTAAGTGTGTCGTTTTAAGGCGTGTATTAGTTGTTTTAGGAAAAGTGTGTGGTATGTTGCGAAATTTTTTTAAATGATGATTGATAATTACTATTATTCGGATTATTTGGACTACTGCCCTGGTCTTGGATGTTATTTTCACAATGTCTCGGTCGATGTAACCTATGACCTTTTTCACGGGTCTATATTAGTCTACATTTAATCCTCAGTCGGTGTGATACTACGAATAAAATTCAGAATTACTTAAGCTTTTTACCCGCCCATGGCTGTCAGGGCAAGAATAATCTATACCCGTGTATTATATAAAGGGTTCCATTCGAAAATCCGTACAGATTCCGGGTTCAACAAGACGCATCCGAAGAATGTCGTTGGTTACATCGGCTGAAACGTTGTGAGAATAACATCCCATATGAGGACAATAGTCCGAACAATCCAAATAATACAAATTATCAATCCTCATCTCAAAGATTTCGAAACATAATAGAGTATATGTCGTGATATCCAACAGCGAACTAACCAAGGAAATTAACAGGATTCGACATCAACACATCGCACAGGTACATTTTAAGAAAGTAGCTATCCATTTTCGAGACAAAAAGAGGTCAACACAAAAATAAATAATACGTGCACAATTAAATAAGACAAAGTGTTCCATTACTATTCATCCATGTGTTGCTACTTGTGTTGTTTTTTGCAATTTAATCCAAGAAGTTCTGGATTCTTGAGAAAATTGCCAATTCCTCGTTCCGTTGTGCCTGGCGGCGAAGAGGCTTAGTAATTCCTCTGGCAATTATTGCATCGTTGATATTCTTTAGAAAAACGTGTACAGTTCACGTAAAAAGAAAACAAAGCTCAATTATCTTAGATGCATCCTCGTCTCTCTACGAGAGACTACCCCATCAGTAGCTGAGTCAGTCACGCAAACTATATGAATTTATCGTGTTTAAAATGACGAGTGATTAAACGAGAACTGCCACGGCCCGGTTCGGGACGAGTATACAAAACGAGAACTGCAGCGGCCTAAGCAGGGAGCTATGCACCAGCCATTAGTCATGAGGTATTTTTAACCTAATAGTTCCCGCACTGAATGCCAAGATGCAGTCTCCGTAAATCCGCAGTGTTGCATCTCTTTGCTTGTTTTACAAGTACGTTCACGAACTTTGCTCCGGTGAACTTACTACACTTGTATATCCGACTAGCAAAATCACACCCCTTCTTTTTAGCGGTCCCTAGATGCAGGAAGATTTTCTACTCTAATAGCTTCCTTTGTTAGACTGCTTGCCTTTCGAATTCCCTTCATGCCTCCCGTTTATCCGACCGTACCAACATGCAAACATTTAAATGTAATGTGAAAAAACGTTTTGCTATCCAACTCCCCACTAGAGTTGCCCCTTATAAATCTGGCCTTATTCACATTAGCCTCTTTTGCTTCAGTTTTACTAACATAAATAGTATTTCCCTTGTTAAACGCGCAGATCGAATAAACACATTTTAAGAGTGGCTGGATCTTGTTTTGTTTCGTCAGTTTCTCTTATTCTAGCTCACTTGTTACACGCGGTGATGATTATTTCGCTTGGCTGTGCTCGTTAGTGACGACACCTGTCTATTAACGGGCAGACAAATCCACTGACCAATGTGGAACGAATAGAATGAGAAAGAAGTGTAAACAACAAGAAACAATGGTGGCAATTGGAACGGATGGAAACCTATCAAGAGCAGGAGTAATGATCATTATAAAAGTGGAACAGTTTGCAGAAGAATGGAGAACTCTACGCTAGACTTTTCCGAATGTGGTCAGATATTCATTTAGTTTCATTTTTTTTTAGATTTGCTTTCACCTATTAGTCTGTTATTCATACATTATTATATCTATCACTAGGAGACGGCCACAGTGAAGTGGATACCGACGCGGACTGACGACCTGAACGTGCAAATATTAAATCTGTCGGTTCAATAGCACCACTTTCACTATGAATGGTGGCAACCTTTATGTACTGTATCTTGTTCCTATTTCATTGCCTCTTCACAGGGGCAGAGTTAGAAACAATTTTTATTGTAGAGAAAACCCAGCCTCTCGAAAAGGGTCACTCTTGATTGGGACAAACATAAAGTCTAGAAAGATTTATTTTTTACTGATCGAGAACAGAGAAGATGAAGCATAGTATCAGAACAGATACTACACTGTTCCCCTTACCAAAATGTTCAATATGTAGTTCCTCTTGATAGTACCTGATTCTAGAAGGAACTGGGGGAAACATTATCAACAACAGGTCGAGCCGATTAAAAGTCGTACGATTCTTATTCATACGGCTTTATGTTTATCTATCAATTGAAATTACAACGCATATGTATTCATGGCATCCTTTGTTTGTTTTGTTTTACAGCATATTAAGCGATTATAAGATTATTTCGCATCGAAATCAGTTACTTTGCTGTCAGTTTTTAATATCTCCAAATATTTACTCATGGTATTTGTTTTACCTAGTGATTTATGATGTAAATCTATATGTATACAAACAGATGCATTTCTTGTCATAAAATATTCTATTTAACTGAGAGTTTTTACCACTCCTGCTCGAAGTCAACCTGGGATTAATGGCAAAAGCTGCAGAATCTATGTAATCCAATCATGTGTAATGTAATAGAACACGTAGAATAGATTTTTGCAATTTATCAATCTCGTTCTCTCTTCCTCTCTCTCTCTATTTATATATATTACAACAAAAAATATTTTTTTCAAATTGTCTTGGAAAAGATTGTGCGCCAAGTAATTGATGTGTTTGAATTCTCGGAACTGATATAAATAATGTTCTATATATATTGTTTTCATTTATGTTATCCATAGATTACTTTTATGTACATATAAAATTTAAAGATATATATATATATATATATATATATATATATATATATATATATATATATATATATATATTAACAAAAGATACGTTCTATAAACTTAGGGGATACTAATTATGCAATTTTCTGCATCTTAATCACTTAGGAAGTGAGGGCAAAAACAACGAACGCTGCAATCACAAATAAAAACAATTACATAATATATATATATATATATATATATATATATATATATATATATGAGCATAAGGAAGAGTCCAAATTAAAGAACCAAAACAATTCAAGACATCCACAGAAAAGCTGTAAATACAAAATGTATCTGCACTTGCTCCTACCCTAGAATGTGTTTATGATATTCATGTGTTCTGCCTGTCCGCATTATTGTAGAACATATTTTATTTCGTTTGCTAGCCCGACATTGTTTTGTTATCGAACTGGTTGCTACTATATACATAATGTTATATAAATTGAAAGTGATATAGTCCATATGCCCATGAAGGAAATCAGATGAATTTTCAAACTTTACTCTGATGCAATAACGTCTTTTCTGAAATACGCGTACATATAGACAAACATTGTTATTTTTTTATTTTTCGAAGCTTGATTATAATTTTTTTAATTATGCCATAAATTTCATAATGTAGTGAATTATAATATATATATATATATATATATCGTACATGTATTGTATTAGTTTCTGTAGATGTAAATCCGTTGAAACTCAAGTGTTTATAAAAAGTGCTCAATAACAAGTAGAGCTGTTTATAAGTATAAATTGTTATTTATACAAACAGTATTGGTTACATATGTGCATACATGTTTCGGTTGCACTCTTCGCAGAGAGTCAACCTCATCAGACCAAAGATTCAGAGTAATGAGCTCATTACTCTGAATCCTTGGTCTGATGAGGTTGACTCTCTGCGAAGAGTGCAACCGAAACATGTATGCACATATGTAACCAATACTGTTTGTATAAATAACAATTTATACTTATATATATATATATATATATATATATATATATATATATATATATATATATATATCGAAGTACAATATTTATAGATACATTTGGATAAAATAAGCAAAAGACTATCTTGTGGAGATATTTCGACTAATATTTCACAATAATACATTCGTTAGTAATGGAAAAAATAATAATTACGAAAAAGAGCAAAAATTGTGCATATGAAATGTCAATGAAAATTCAAAATAACGTTGAAAATGAATAAATGCATTATACAGATTAAAACGTTTGAAGGGTATTAGTTAAAGGTGCAAGAGAGATAATGGCCACATTAAATTTTCACGAAGCGAACCAAAAATCTAATAATGTATTACGTACATAGACACGGCTTGCTCACGGCGTTAGAGTCTTATTCCAAAGTTTTCAGAAAAGATACAGAATCACCTAAAAAGTTATAAACCCCTCTATTTGATACTTAATGACACAGCATGCAGTATCTGCTAAATAATAGCCAATGTATTATTCCAAGGGTGAATAAAAGGGTAATCACAGGAAACCACGTCTACACTGTCGGATAATAGACAGGACATGCTGATAAGTCGTGTCGAGGATCCATTCTTTTTTCCCCTTCAGGATTAGTTATCCAACGTGCAAAACAGCAGATGGTTAGCCTATATTCCACATGAAGATCAATTTTCTTTTAAACTGTGATGGTCTTTGGTTTGTTTCCACCAAAGGTCGCGTCATGTCGCTCTACAACTTCAAGAAGAGATTGAGACTCAATTAAGAGGACAATATTGAGTTGCTACCCACGGTTGTTAAGCACTCGTTGGGGAGAGTGGCTGCAGGAAAGCCCTACGTTGGACAACAGGCTCAGTTCCGTGTCACACCTCCGGGAAACCCCAAAAGTGCCTGTCTGAAAACTTACACAATTTCATCAATCCCAACACCTGCTCCCCCATCCCCGCAACTCGCCTGATTGAAACTCTAGGAACTATTACGTGTAGGACTCAGTTGAGAAATGCACCAGCCATACTGTCTGCAACACCAAGGACAAGCTGGTTGCCAGTGTCGAACTGGTGTCCAGGCGTGTCTCTAACGACACCATGGGCATGTTTAGATTCCGCTTGGAGCTCGTAGTTGATTCGAAAACAGAGCATTTAATATAAGTACTTTGAAGTTTGAAACACATCAATGATTGGCCATTTTTCATAAATAACATCACTATATAAGTTTAATTTAAAGACAGAATCTATATCAGCTTTCACTCACAACGTAATGTATACACTAGAACTTTATTTTAAAAGCAAGAGTCATCGAGGAGGGTGAGGAATAACTTGTTTAGAGAACGAACACAACTTAGTCAATACAGTGGCAGGGTTGTTCAGTGCGATCTAGCTGCTATTATAATATGGAAGAAATTTAGCTGATAAGAAGCTACTAGTAAACATGGCGCCCATCTATAATTTTAAACGCAGAGTAATTAAACTCCAACAAATATCTCTTCGTCACATGATCACATTATTCGAATTTAACTTGTGTCATAAAGGCACAAATAGAAATTGAGGAGGTCTCTGCGATGTGCGTGAGGATTGGTAGTTGGTTGTTTTCAATAGTGTGCGTCGGTACATCAGGTTTGAGGAGTGCAAGATGAAAAAGTGTTAGTTTGGCTGATCGTAGTAAGGCCTAACAGAGCTACTAGACCGGCCATTGATGTTAGTAATAAACATTCTATCGTATCAAAAGACTGAAGACAATAATCCCTCTCCAAAATAAAAGAAGACTCACCCCTTCACCAAATGTGAACCTCTATTCTATTTTGAAACTTGTTTACTTAAAATGTTCAGTTGACGTCTGATAATCATATGGGAAAATGTTGAAATAAAGTATTACGTCTGACTGTTTTAAAATTTAAAAAATGTCCAGTCTAATCTAATTTTATACCGAATGAAATTTTATTTTTTATTGGGTTGTTTATTTTTAAACCTATTTTTTACCTTCTTTAAAATGTATGTATATATATATATATATATATATATATATATATATATATATATATAGTGTTACAGAAGATAAAGTAAAAAAGCATGATGCCGTCGGTTTCGAATCAGCATTTTTTTCAAAAATCGCCGAGTATCTTAGAACTGAGAACTCTTTATAAAAATGCGAATTCACGTGCTGTGATACATTTCCGTGTCATGATAACCAGCGATTTGAAAAAGGCTGATTCAGAAACGACGGTATATCTGGTGTTCTGACTTGATTTTCTGTAACGCCATATATAAATAAATATTTTGCTCTTATCTTAAATAATTTATTTTAATAACCGAACATTTTGTTAAATTTGTTTCCATCAATCTTATCACGTATATATATAATTATATATATATATATATATATGATTTTATATATATATATATATATATATATATATATATATATATATATATATATATATATATATATATATATATATATGTATATATATATATATATATATTCATATATTCAGGATGTGTTGCTTCTGACTCAGTTCATTCTTGTGTTAATTTACAACGTGTCAAACATTTCTACATGAATTAATTTTCCCGCTGACGGATTTTCATCAATCTAAGTTATAACGCAGCGTATAGTTTTGAGGTTTGCAAGTATATTCCTTTCGATAGTGTCCTTGCAACACCCGTATATGTCCATAATAATTCAGATTATCTATGTACATATTTGTACAACTATCCATGCGTTGTTTAGTTTTATCATTTCTTGTCTTGTCTACTGCACAATCAAAGTAACTCGAGTGACCATGCCACACCTCGTAAGTGACAAACATCTACATAAGTCACAGAAAATATATGCGTTCATGCAACAGATTCTAACAAAAGACACTTTAATGTCGGTGAATTGGGGGGGTACAGCATACATATACTAACGCGACTAGTGAACATTGTAGTTGTATCCTTCATCTGTTGTATGTTACTGCCGTGTTAAAAAAATATTTCCATTTTTATGGACGTTCGACGTCAACACATACTCCAAGATAGTATTGTACAAACTTTGTTCAAACTGAAACATGTAATCTAAGTGCTCTGGTTAATGTAGTTTTAAAATATAACGATAGAACAGATATTACATTTTTATCCTAGCCAAAAAAGTATATTTTAGTTCGAGTTTCACGTGCAATACAACAGCGACATTCAGTATCTATTCAAATGTGACGATCAATTACAAAAATAATTTAATGGCTCTTAAATGTAGTAGCTCTGAATCAAAAATATTCAGAAAATTATATTTTTCTATATTATTATCATTATATATTTTATAATACGCTTAGGTAATTTCATGTTCGTACCTCAATTTAACAATTTCATCTAACGTAAGCTCGAAAGTATACTTTCTTGGGTATCAGGATAGAGTCAAAATATAGTATATGTTCTGTACAATGATTGTACAGTAATATATTGAGGTTCGCGCCGGACACGCCATGGCAGTGAAATATGTCACACACTCCTACACAGCTTTAAGAGATAGACTCCCATTACCTGATATATTCTGAAACTACATTAACCAAGGTACTTAGATAAGTATGTATCCGTTTGAACAAAAATGACACAGTATTACCGTGGGGTCTGCGTTCGCGTTGGGCGTATATAGAATGGAAATATATCTAAGCACCACAGCATTATACGACATAGGAAAGGTACAACTGTGGGATTTCTAGTTATCATACATGTTTGTCGCTATAATGGTGGCCACTGTATTTGTAACTGATTTAATTGTCCCATGCAAGATTACACTATATCAAATATCTGATGTTTCAGAAAAAGTGAAGAAAAAATAGAAACTGAGACATAGGGAAAAGAGACAACTGAGTCGCGATGGGTAAACAGAAAGAGGGAGCACGTGAGTAATTCGGATCACGTTACATTAGAGTAATACTTAGAGTGGCACGGTGGCTAAGTGGTTAACGACGCGGACCGAGTGCCTGGTGTGCCAGGTTCGTATCCAGTTCGTGTCACAGAAACACTTTCATAAACACCTACACCTGAACTTGGATTATATTAAATGGAGTAATGTAACCTTAACAGACAACAGAAACGGGCATAGACTTAATAGTAGGTAACTGATTTTGAACGTCCCTAAAAATAGTGTTCTCGTTCACCGTTTATCTTTCTCTCTCTCTATTTTAATCTATATTCTTATATCTACTAATCTATGTTCTCTGCCTCGCTATCTATATAACTCTATCACTCTCTTTCCGTAACTCTCTCTCTCTCTAACTTTGTATTTATATATCTTCTCTTTTTATTTCTCTATTTCTTTATCTCTCTCTTTCTTACAATCTCTCTCTTTATCTATATTATATATATATATATATATAATTATATAATTTTCCCTCTCTCTTTCTGTCACTCATTTTCTCAATCACAGTTTATCTTTCCCTCTTCCTTTATCCATTTCTCCCTTTGTCTTTCTCTCTTTCTCTCTTTTTTATATATCTCTTTATCTATCTCTTTCTATCTCTACTTGCTCTCTCTCTCTCCTCACTCTCTATTTACCTATATATATATATATATATATATATATATATATATATATATATATATATATATATATATATATATTTCTCTCTTCTTTATCTCTTTAGCTTTTTATCTCTCTGACTATATCTCTATCTGAAGAGCATGTCTGCATAGAAAATAAAATGTGTACTTGCTTATAAAGCAGAGACTATCAACTTGTTTTAATTAACAAACGAACACGACACCACACTCTAAATTAAATAAGAATGTTCAAAAGTAATTTTGTCTTCAACTTCTTTATATTTCATTTTCTCCTAGACTTTTCGACTAATCTCAGTTCTCTTCTAGGGGTATCGGAACATATGTGTATAGTCGATCAGAGAAAACATATATGAAAAGATATCTTCGTTAGGGTCTCAGGAAAACGCTACAAATACTAGTTTGAAAAATATAGCGTGACATAATTGAATTCATATTGCGTAAAGTTATGTTCTCATAATTTCTTATCATACATTCTAAAGTATAACGGTTCATTATACACTGTTATGGGTACGTAAACCTAACGATAAAACGTTATATTTGAGACGAGTTTGTTTTTAATAGATATAAATTTCTTTTTAAATTCTTGATCTTTTAATACACGATGATATCCTAAAATATTTCCATCCTGAGACCTATAATGTTGTTATTATTTGTGTGTATATTATTAATCTGTCGTTAATAGCACTTAGGTCTGACAAATGGCAGGTGAGTCTTCGGGAAATGGCTATGGTAGACTTAGTCAACGTTTCCTTAAAAAATATCCATTTCTGTGTGTATGAAAAGGACAGAATATCAATCGGTATCGATGGAAAAAAGGGAAGGGGGAAGAGCTAACAGAAGAGACGAGAACTGACTAGTTTCTTAATAGTGACATGGGCTTCTCATTCCCTTGACTAACATAAGATTTAATGTAGCATAAAAATACTTTTGCGCTACCACCGAAGATATGTATGTGCGTATTTCGCTGAATTAGAGTTTTGTGTAAGGTGAAGGGAGAATTAACAATGAACGCGCCAATAGAATTATTTTTCGATCTAAATCGATCTAAACCGTACAAAAGCTTCTTCTATGTGATTTGAATATGGCCAGCTTCGTGAAAAGTTCACAGTAAGTGTGATTACGTATGCATGAAGAGGATGAACGCAATTCTCGAAAGCATGCTTCATCAATCGCTAATGAAAAGAAATCTTTTACGGTGAAGGTTTGAGTCGGCGAAGAAGAGGGGGTGGTTTAACGTTGAAAATCAGTCAACGGAATAGCTTTTTTGCAGATGTACTTATGTGTATCTATCATAGTATTTCTTCATCGGTCGAGTTGTCCGTCTGTCACGCTTAGATGTTAAATAGCATGGTCATTGCCAGTAGCGTGCAGGTAATTCTAATGCCCGGGGTCAACTCTTTTATTGTATACCCCAAAGATTAAAGTTTAAGTATGTGTACCAAGAAACATTATGAGGAAGGGAGATAGTTTGAATATTATGGGAAGTCCCGCTCCGAATTTGGATGCACTGGTTATCGCTAAGATTTAATGCAGGTCATCGGCCAGTCTGTCAAGCTTGTTTGAAATAATATTTTAATTTGTTCGTCATACTTCAATTTGAAATAGCATTTCAATTATTTTGCCACACTTAAATTTAATGTAGTACGTTTCTTAGTCGTACATGCTTAATTTTAAAATAGCATTTTCCTTCGTCAATCAAACTTAATTTTTAAATAACATTTCGTTCGCGACGCCTAAGTTTGTGATTGGCCTGTCCTGCTTTAAATTGATGTAGAGTTTGCTGATTCTTACACGTTATAATTTCGGGCTTAATATTTAAATAGCCTTTACGTTGGTCTGTCACGCTTAATATTGAAATAGTATTTTAGTTAGTCCGTCACAATTAAGTTTTACATTACATTTGCATTGATGTGCCACGCTTTGATTTGGCATAGCTTTTCCTAAGTCTGTCACGCTTATTCTTTAAATAACCTTTTTGTTGATCTGTCACGCTTAAGTTCAAAATTGTATTTTTATTTGTCTATCCTGCTTAAGTTAAACATGATAATATGTTTGTCGATTTGCCTTGCTAAAGTTTGAAATGTCATTTTAATTTGTCCGTCACAATTAAGTATGAAATAGAATTTAGTTTATCTGTAACGCTTCAATTTGATAAAGCTTTTTCTTAGTCTGTCACGCTTAAGTTTGAAATAGTATTTTTATTGATCAGTACCACTTAATTTTAAATAGTATTTTAGTAGGTCTGTCACGCTTAAGTTTAGAAAAGCATTTTTTGTTTGTCTGTCTTGATTAATTTTAAGATATCATGTTATTTGGTCTGTCACCTTAAGATAGAAATGTAATTTTCCTTTAGTCTGTCACACTTAGATGTTAAATAGAATTTTGTGTGTCCTACTTCGCCTATGAAATGGACGCATCTTTATTTTTTCTCTCTTTTATTTCTATTTTTTCTGGGGTTTTTTTTTTCGTTTCGTTTTGCTAAAGTTGCATCGCATAGTTTTTAATCTATTCTATCTTTACTTCTCTCAAGTGAATTGTGTAAAAATAAAAGCAACAAAATGACAGGAACGGCATTTCCAACAGCAGTAAAAATGTATCGGCCGCTCTTATCTACCAGAGTTTAATGTTCGAACCATGGACTTTTTAATAGCTCTCAAGCGAAGCATGCACTAAAAAAGTCATTAGATTAGGCAAAACACACTCGGCTGAACATTTTGGAATGTCGGCAGACGTAACCCATATCTTAGTGATATTAGTAATCACAATATATATATATATATATACATATATATGTATATATATATATGTGTGTGTGTGTGCGTGTCTGTATGTGTATGTGTATGTGTCTGTGTCTGTGTGCATGCATATAGGTGTAAAATAAAAGTTTTTTCCGACTTAAAGAATGAAATTACTTTTTTGGAAGTAGAAGTATTTGATTCTGGAATAATTTCAAGTAATTTTGACGATGTATCAAATGACCAGCAAGTCACGAGATAATCGTGATGTAATTAACAGGAGAGTACATTGATCAATCTGTTAAAATGATCTAAAATCATATATACACACACACATATGCAGAGAGGCCAATAGACAATTGAATGGTATCAAGATCGATCGCTAAACTGATTACGTATCAACGGAGGACATAGACATCGAGAAATCTAACATTTAGCTTAGTTGGAGAACTTAATTTAAATACAGTAAGTGTGATACTAGTTAATATTTATATAAATGTGCTTTATATATATATATATATATATATATATAGCCTGACGATTCCCCCCGGGGATGAAACACAGGAGCCTCTGTGTAGCTTGATTGCCATATATATTTTCATTGCTTACTACCTAGCTCTACTTACGTATCGAGCACTGTTGAAGTAAATACTGAAAACTGACACATAAAAAAGTATATCTCCTTATAATATTTTATGTGGATACATGAAGTACTAATATATATATATATATATATATATATATATATATATATATATATATATATATATATATATATATATAGTGCTTGTATCACAATTTAATCAAAACAAACATTAAAGTGCCCGATCATCGGTTCTACAATAGCTAATATAATTTACTATATTTAAATACTACACGTTATAGTGTCTGTTTGGGATACAAAGAAATCTGGTGTTGGTACTTTTGATACCAAATGTAAGCTGACGATTATTTTAACGATAATCAGCCAGCATTTTACCTTAAATCCCGGATGACGAGGACGATAAAACACGGGTATCCCCCAAAATACACTAATGTATAGTATTTAAATAAAATTATATATATATATATATATATATATATATATATATATATATATAATAAATTACCATATCACACTGTAGTCTTAAGTGTAGTATATTATTATTATTTTATTATTATTATTATTATTATTATTATTATTATTATTATTATTATTATTATTATTATCATTTATTCATGTATATATAAGTGAAATTTTAAGCTGAATTATTTCGACACTTGATTATTGGGGAAATGGTAGTTTGATCAGTACAATTGGAGAGCTATGCATATTATAACTGTCCTGTTTTTAAATCTCCGAAACAGTTACATGGTAAACAGCTGATGATCCCTGTGTTAATATTAGATGCTTACGTTTAGGTCTCCTGTTTTTGTTTCACTGTTAGATACTTAACCCCCTTTTTTTATTTTATTTACTTACTATTATATATTTTTATTTATTTATGAATTTTCCAACGAATGTTAAGTCTGCACTATTTTGGATTTAGTTAGTTTCTCTGGGTATTTAAATTGCATTTTCCTTTTTTTCTTTGTCTTTTTGTTTGAAATAATATATATATATATATATATATATATATATATATATATATATATATATATATATATATATATATATATATATATATATTATTACTCCATCTTACCAGATGATTAACATAACCTTATCCGCAGCGCCTTGATGGGGTGTTAGTTGTGAAGGGTTTTAAGTCACAAGTCATGATACAACACTCCTGTCATTTACTTGAGATATTATGAGTATACAAAGGTCGATGGAGGGGTGATCAGCAATCATAAAACAGCAGATTTTACTGAGTTGTTTTTCTAACTATAATGTCCTTTACTAAACATTAGAAAATCCCTCCACAACTTACCAATACTATTTAACCATATTGCTTGTACGATGACATATACGTCTAGAATATATCCTACTTATAGTATATCAATGTGTATTATCATAGTTTATTCGCCTCGGTGTATTGTTTCCTTTTCGCTGGCTGTTTTAACACGTGTAGGATGTGGCTAGAAGACCACGCGGAAAGACATGTGAAGTGATGAGGCGATGAACTGCCACATATACATAAATGTATACACATATGTGATGAAATCAAATCAACATCAAACACTAACGCTTTATAATCCATAATTAAACTATATGATCGTTTACTTTTAAAATATTTTGATATATATATATATGTATATATATATGTATATATATATAGTATAATATATTTATGGCAAGTAAGCTACAGAAAGACATTCATGTTTAATCCCCGAAGCGTAACAAATCAAATAGAATGTTATTAAACAAAATATACTAACGAAACTGCTATTTAGAAATTGAGCCTGATAATTTTCGTTCTTGAATAACACATGAAGGTGTCTATGTAGTTTACTTGCCATGAATATATTTTCATACTCCTATTATATATATATATATATATATATATATATATATATATATATATATATATATATATTCATACCATCAACGGTGGAGAAAATACACGTCCTATTATTTAGCCCATTTGGTGATACTTCCAGTATTTCTGTGAAGCTACAGGTAGCTCACTTCTCGGGCGCTGGCTTTTCAAACCCCACTTTCCCGACCCGACCTTGGGTCACATCTTACTTGTGGGAGTAAGATAAAACTGGCCTTGTTCCTAACCTCCTAGAGAGGAGGTATATAAATAAAGATAGCGATAACTGATTTAATTAATGTGTAGTGTCAATTGTAAAAATAAATTATGCTCGTATATATGTAATTGTCTTCTTTTCCCATGTTTAATCAACAAGTTGCAACATTATAATATTTATATATAGTATATATAGACAAAGAAAAAGAGATAGAGTGAATATTTATTTCAACAATCAGACGAAGAAGAGAGTGGTTGCATTTTTTGTCTGATTGTTGAAATAAATATAATGCATTCACATCCTTAGCCTATGTTGTGCGTGCTACTCGTATAAGTTGTTGGATGACAACAACATATAGTACTTTAATCATAGTCATTGGGATGGGTGTTCACAGTTATTGAGGAGATAAGTTCAATCCACCGTTATATGTCTATCAACTTTCCTGTGTGTGGCACGAGAGCTCAGTTGGTAGAGTTTTCGTCTCACATGCAGTCGACACCGGTTCCAAATATAGGGTTCAGATGCGTCTTACTGAAAAAGCAAAATGAAAGTAAAACTTGAGTCTATGAGTCATGATTTGCCGGTGCTGCGTTGTTTGTTTAATTGATATATATATATATATATATATATATATATATATATATATATATATATATATATATATATATATATATATATATATATAAGTCAATGAAAAATAATTCGACCTGCAAATGGAAGCAAATCAATATCTTCAGTTGTTCAGAACAAGGAGCATTTAGTAAATAAAAATATTTATTCTTCTTCTCTTTCAATTTTATTCCTTAAGCCATGCAATATATATATATATATATATATATATATATATATATATGTTTGTACTTGCATGACATTTTTACCTATATTATCATCCTGATGAAGTCTTATAAATAAAGACGAAACGTTGATGTACACATAAAAAACATACATTTTTTTGTTTTCCTTTTTCATTTTCCCATATATATATATATATATATATATATATATATATATATATATATATATATATATATGATAATTATGGAAATAAAAACCAAACGTAATGGAAAGTAAAACAAGTAAAAACCGTACATTGCTTATATGTTCATCAACTTTCGTCTTTCTTTCAAGTCTTTCTCAAGATTATTGAAAATACATTGAAAGAAAACATTAATTTTACTGCATAAACGCACCATATATTTTGAATTCTAACGACCATGTTTCGTTCGAAAAGAAGAACAAATAATTTCTGTCAATCTTATAGACGCATCATGTATTTTTCAAATATTGACGTCTATTTTTTCTTCAACTCAGTCATCTTGAGAGCGTCTTGAGATAGAGACAAAAAGTTGATGAATATATATATATATATATATATATATATATATATATATATATGCGTGTGTGTGTGTATGTGTGTATGTGTGTGTGTTTTAAATGAAACAAATCAAATTACACTGGTAGTTTTTAGTAATAATTTGTTTCAAATGCAAGTGAAATGAGTGAAATGAATAAATGCCATATGAAGTTTTTTCTAATTGATACTTTATAAAGGCAATAAATATTTAGGATAAGTGTTTTGTACGGTTTATTAAAACACACGTTGTCTAAATCAAAGTTTACTTACTTCAAATGTTCTCAGTAGTATCATAACTCTTGTAGCCGTATATGTAATCTAGAACTTCCCATGCACAAAAAGATAAAGGCGAGCTCGACTGAGAGTTTAAATTAAGCTTTATTTTGGAGAGAAATTCCCGTCACACATTAACATTAAATCAAGAAAGACCAAAATTTTTCTTCTTAACTTAACTACTTAGTTAAAGGGAAAGACAGAGAGTGGGAATACAATTGGCGATATAAACATTTTTAAGAGATTAATTATCATATTTTTTAAATTACATCCTGAATTTGCGTCTGCTCGTCACCACTTCCCAAAACTGACTGACAAAAACGTATGTCTTTCTTTTACACAGTATAGTGACATCATTGCTTAAAAGTGGACACTGAATTTATTGTAACACATTTATGTCCGACTTTTCCTTGAACTCCTAACTTGAATCTAACCAAGAGTCCATACATGTTTACATTTTAGTCCGAAGAGCGGACTTGTTTTTCAGATTTTCATGTCATGGTAGATTGCACTGGCCCACCTAGATACTAAATCCATACGAGCTGATGTAATCGTTCTTCACATAAGTCCATTATTTTATAAGCATATAAATCTAAAAGGTGCATCATGTATAATTTTTCAACAAAATTCTTTAAAACTAAAAAATACACAGTAAAAAACAGTAAAAATAATGGCTTAGGTACAATATTATTCCTTTGTTTTAATTCCAATTTTAAATTACTTTTCAAAATAGTGAATAAAAACTCCCGCATGGGACATCAAGTCTTTGGCTGTAGATTTTTTGGAACGCGACATAAGATTTTTGTTTTTATGATATAGAGTATTTTAACCATCTTGTAATTATTAGATTGATTTTTCAGTAAAAATCGCAATCTCGAAATGTCGACGGAATAATCAATTCTGGCATTACTTTCGTATAGGGCTCTTTTTTTTAGCTTGTGAATTTATTCAATACCAACAGTAACTGAATCGGTTTGCATCTCAATCCCTTTCAGTAGTCATCTCAACTCAAAATTGACACTATTATTCTTGCATTCAAATTTGACCCCTTTAATATGGCTCTAATGACCATGCTTTCTTAGCCATACCGCATTTCCAATCACGACTGTCTCTATCGCTATACTCACACCATACGATGAGCATACTATTTGCATAATATCATGCAAGCCTTTCTTTAGGGAGATGTCATTATTGTTATTATTATTTTTATTAATAAGTCACCACTTATTAAGGTCCATAGGCCACTCGAAGATAAGGGTTAATGAGTTTGTTGGTAACGATGATTTAAACTGGAAAGCATTTGATTATTTAAGAGGGCGGCTCAACAAGATTTTGTTTACATTGGACTTGAAAAAGACCATGTTGTAGTTAGATAAGGAGCGGCCTCGCGGTATCGTGTTGCACATACGGGTAGTTCTAGGAAATAAACTTTGCTCATAGAAGCTCTGTTAAGGTTTAGCTACACAAAGAGGGAAAGGGAAATTAGAGTATTTTTGTTGTGAATGTTTTACAGGAAGAACAATACATTGGAGCTACGTCGAGTACCTATCATGAAAATAATCGACAGAGCAGAGAAATACTAGCAATATCTCTTCTGTGAGAAAGTGCATGTAGGGAAAAGAAGTGTTGTACTTTGTCAAGGCAGGAAAAGTTGCTCTGAGCGGCATCATCTCAGATGTGACAACAGTTCTCTATCTTAAGACGCATTTGACTCTTATACAGGTAGAATATTGCGCCAGGGGTTAAATACATTTTCGAGCAATAGAATGATCCAACCATTTTTAAGCGACATTGGCAACGTCTGCCATTTCAAGTCTTAAGTGAAGGGCAGTCCCAGAAGTTTATAAAAGCAGGGGGATTCCTCAGTAAGGATCCAAGCGTTGGCGGTGAAAGGGGAGAAGCTTGGTTTTAGACGGATTAAAAGTAATCAGCCACCCTTTTTCTCCATTAAACCACGTGTTTTTGGTCGGAAGAAAGGGAATCAGAAAGAGCTTGATCATTAATGTTCTTTGAAGTGTTGCCATAGATGGTTGTGTCATCTGCATAAAGTTCGACGAATGATCTTAGACTGTGATTCGGGATGTCATTATGATCAGGAAGAGCGTTAGGCTCAGAATGTATCCTTGCCGCACGTTGACATTTATACTATGTGCGTCAGACTACTTCCCATAACTCAATACGTTTATAAACCTATCAGAGAGAAAGAATTTGATGGTTGAGACGAAATTTCCAGATATTCAATAGCTAGCAAGTTTGTGAAGTATACCTTTTATGCTAAACCTTATCAAATACTTTTGATATGTCAAGAGCTATTGCTTCTGTATGATATTATAATTAGCACATCAGCAGTTGATCTTATGGCACGAAATACATATTGCTTGTCACTGAGTAGGCTGTTTCTACTTATTTGATTGACAACTTCTTGATTTATCACAGATTTACGCAACTTACTCATGACGCACAGGAGACTAATTGGTCTGTATTGAGATATAGAAGACCGATCTTCAGTATTTTTAAATACTGGGTAGACTGACGAAGTTTTCCAAAGTAATGGGGAGCATTTCCTTGTAAGCAACAATTAAATAGCTTTCTAATACTAGGAAGTATTTCCGGTTGCAGTTTTTAAGAACTATGATGGAGAAGGTAGTCAGGACCAGTCGCTTTGCTGGCATAATAGTTTTGATAAGTTAGGTAATATCCAGGACAGATATATGGATGTCGCTTAGTGTGTTTTCCGGTATAGGGGGGAATTCGAGTGTAAGTGGCCCTGATTGCAAAAGGTTTAATTTAGTGCAAAGTTCTTTGCGAATAATTTGCTTTATCGGATGCTGGGGAAATATCATATGGTTCTATTTATGATGGTTGAACTAGAAGGCACGCATATGTTAAGGACTTTGTTTGTTATTCGCCAAAATTCTGTAGGAACAAAGCCTCTGTTCAACCACTTCAGATTTAGCGGATAGTACGTATAATTCTCTCGCATTTTGCAGTGGTGAAGGGACGAAAGAGAGCAAAGATGAAAGCAGAGCTGTGCATACATTGGCCAAATTAGGGTCTGCATAGTAAATGTCCCTAGAACATGAAATACGTTATCTGATGTAGGCGCAAATTCCATGACCATGGCGATCTTAGGGGGCAGGTTTATGGGTCATATATGAGTATCCTCAGATTATGAAGTCATCAGTAGAAACTGGCTGGTCAATGCCGGTTTCGCATAAAAACAACAGGTCGTGTTTTATCTCATGTAAATAGATTTCCACCTCTGGAAGTTTTGAACGTAGACCCATATTGTTAGAAAAGGAGACCTTATAGTAGGGATCTACGTACGAAGTTAGGGTTCTGGGTTTAAGCTTATGTTTTGCTGTGTGACTGATCATGTTCGGATTGGAAGATTTGTGAAAGAGGTCAGCAGAGGAGTTTAAAGCAGAATGCAAACAAAATCAGTAAAACGGATTATGTTTGTAAACCAATGAAGAAATAAAAGCCGTAGCCAATCCTACAAATATGGTATCGACGCACCACCATAAACTACTGCAGGATCCTGACTCCATTCACAAGTACACCTAAAGCAGCCCCAGTATTTTACACCTGCTGATATGACAGCCTCTTTGGGAGTTACCCCTATGTTCG
Source organism: Sepiola atlantica (assembly GCA_963556195.1). Classification (NCBI taxonomy): domain Eukaryota; kingdom Metazoa; phylum Mollusca; class Cephalopoda; order Sepiida; family Sepiolidae; genus Sepiola; species Sepiola atlantica. The sequence continues at coordinate 234,948,369 of OY744515.1, read as the reverse complement.
GCTCTTTGGACTATCGTGAGGATAACGTAAGCCCCGGTATAACGTTTACCTTTAGCACATTTATTAGTTAGATAGAAACAATAATAGAAAAGGAATTACTAGAGTCATCTCCAGCTACTACTCATACTATACTGCCACCTCAGGTGAGTGGCAAAGTAGAAGCAAGAGTTATAGGGCTGCCGAAAGTGCATTCACCGTGCATTTTCTACTCTCTATTTGTTTGGGAAAGTGTGGAATGAGTTTGAGAAAAGAATAACAGCTTTAAGTATCTACTTAGTATAAGTGTTCATAAGTCTTCAAACGATAAATATTAAAAATAAGAGATACGTTCCTCTCACATTATAGGATTGATGAGCTGGAACGTCATTCTAATAATAAATGAATTTGGTAGGCGGAACTTAGAATTTTGGGGCTGATAACCATTTGAAATGTTTTTCTTCTAAATATTAATTTATTTTTACCAATGTGCAGAGTAACCAGCTATCGAAGTCTAGGATTCGCTTGAACTGTCCTTTTTGTTTATTTTGTCTTCCGATTTTTTTACTTTTTCAGAAATAAACAATTTGTTATGTATAAAAAAACAGTTAGAAAAATTACGATAATTTTGTTAAGACATTCAATTCAGTTTCGAATGATAATTTAACATTTTATGTTATGCGTGATCCGTAGACTCGGGTATACAGAAAGTATAATTATACCAAATTATTTACGAGAAAAACATTGCATATCACAACAGCGTTTTGTTACATAGTTTTTAAGAAAATATTAATTTAAATTATTGGGTAAACTTTGTACGTTATTGGATCAAAATAGTACTGGAAATTATATTATGTTTTGGAAAGAATATTTTTCTGTGCACACCGGTTTTTGGTGGTTTTTGGTGGTGTAATATATGTAGCATCCCATCCCTATTAGGATAATTGACCATATTTCAGTAATATATGTATTTTTAGAGATATATATAGTTGGCTCTGAAAGTTAGAATGTCTTTCAATATTACACTTATAATCTATCTATATTGGCAAGACTGATGTCTCAGCTTTCAGTAAAGATTTCGTTTAGAAGGATATAATCAGTTCCATCTATCATTTAATCAAACATTCTTGGTACGTAGTACTTATAAGCAACCCACAGTCAAGTACATTTTCGAAAGTAATTTTTCTCAAATATAATATTGTTTTTACACTGGTAATACATTAAAGAAAAAAATGATGAATTGTAAAAAACATTTAATTAAATTTCAACGTTTAAACAACAAAAACGGGAAAACAGGTAGTAATTAATTAAAATTGGTTTTGATTGTGTTATGTAATGAACTTACTATGGTTAAAAAACGGGTAAAATTAATTTGCCTTAGAAAACCATCTTGCAACACTTTTATGTCTTGTGACAAAAATGAAAATCAATACATTCATACTTATCCTTACGTCTACATAATTCTGATTCTAGAAGATGTATAAAATGTAAGGCTTAATTAATTGATGTTTATAACCTATTTTGAACATTTCATAAAAGTCGGAGTTATCTAGATGTTTACGAAGGACAGTCAGCCCCTTTTGTCCCCTTTGTATGCAACACATTGAACTATAAATATAGAATATTGTATAATCTTGCGTCTAGCAACTGGGTTTCTAAAAGTACTAATAATCGGTTAATTAGTTTACCAATAAATCCTATACATAGAAGTATATACCCATTTACATATACCTGAGTTTACCGATAATAGCATGACTATTTACCCATGAATTTATCATTGATAGCTGAACATATTTTCAATTCGTAACTTTATTTAAAAATACTCATCATTATAATCATCATCATCATTATCATGGCTTTTTATTGCTCCTGGATGTGGAACCATTTCCTGGTTTCCTTCCAATTTGTCTTTTCATTTGCTAGACGTAGTCACGTCGGACCAAGTTGACTGTTGATGGTGTCTCTCTACCGGGTATTTGGTCTTCGTCTTGGTCTTGTCCATTGCCTCGGTGTTCATTCTTTCGCTCTACATGCCCACCTGTAAACTGAAGATCTGGGGAAGTGACATGCCTATCTAAGTTTAGCCGTTCGTATTAAAATACTACAAGAATAAATATCTACATTTACTTATCTGGAGAAAAATAAAATAACGTGACTGTAAGATGCACACAATGCCAGAAAATTGCAAAACTTAAATTAGCCTTTTTATATGATTAATTGAGAAAAATATAATGTCTCATTTGACAATCATCACTTACTCTTACTGGTGTTTTTAATTTTATCTAAAGCTATTAATTACAGAGTTTTTATTTCCCGCCGGGCCTTCAAAGATCAAAACAATTCGATACGTACAATACCTGAAGATTTGAATTAGTATCGAGTAAATTGATAAAACTTAAACCCGACGGAGACAAACGTTTCTACTCAACGTCTCATACTCGTTATATGGTGCAGCTTTTCTCTTTATCAGATTTGTAATGTGTAACACTTAAAAATATAAACAAAGATGATTTAATTTTTTCAAATATCTGATTTGAATTTTTTTAATCCAATTTTATAAATCAAAATAATTGCACCCTCAGTAAAATATGACGAGAAAAAGATGAAGAAAGCGGATTTATATCAAGGGTGCAGAGAGATAGATAATTACGGAAAATTATGGTGGGGTAAAAGGTGAGGTTTGTTTATATGCTATAGTGTTGAATTCGCCTAACTATAGTTATTTCTTGTTTCATCTTCATCTATATCTATATAGTTATAGTTTTAGTTTCATTCAAATAGAGCAAAGAACCGGTTGAAGCCCTTCGTAGAAAATTCAGATATCTCCCATTTTGTGAAATTTTACCAATAAGTATTAGACATCTATTAATAAATATTCCGCAAATTTCAGTTTTCTTGAATTATTTTAAAGGGTTTTCAGAGAGCATAGTATAGACACAATTTTACATGTGAAATTTCGAATATTTCAGATTTGCATGAAATGTTATCCCTAGTCATTTGACACCTATTACGAAAGAATCCTGGAATTTCAATTGCTTATTCATTACGCTTAAGCTTTAAGTTTTAAGCATTTATAAAATTAAAATCATGTAATTAATTTTGATTACAATTGTTCTGATGACTCGCCACATAAAGTTTCGTACAATCATATATTGATTCTAACATTTTGATGGGGGCATAAAATTGGTGTAAAACTCTCTATTACATATATAGCAAATATATGCTCCCTCCGGTCGCATATTTTTGCTAGGTTGCCGCGTCAGAAATGAACGCTCACCCGTAAACCGATAGAGCCCCAGTTATATTTCTTGGGTAGTTAGACATTGATTTTCTTTGTTGCCGACCAAGAATATTTTTGGTTAAAAAGAAAGTTTTTTTTAATTTTTTTACCCCCACCCCCAATTTGTTTACCCTCCCCCATACATAGTAATACTTTCAGTTAAAAAAAGAAAAAAAAGAAAAAAATTTTACCACCCCCCAAAAAAAATGTTTTACCCTCCCCCAGACATAGTAATATTTTCAGTTAAAAAAATTAAAAAAAAAAAAAAAAAATTCCCCCCAATTTATTTTTACCCTCCCCCATACTTAGTAATATTTTCAGTAAACAAAAGAAAAATATAAATAAATAAATAAATTGACGCCCCCAATTTATTTGTTTACCCTCCCCCATGCATAAGAATATTTTTTGTTAAAAAAAAATTTGCCCCCACCCCTATTTTTTTACCCTCCCCCATACATAGTTAAGAAAAGAAAAAAATAGGAGGCGCATCGATCATATCAAATAACTCATGTTTAAATATGCTATTGAAGGCTCCTACGTCATATCAAAGAACCAGTATTGTTATTTTTCCAAAATGGTTACCCATTTACTAATGGCCGGCATATGTATTGCTTTACTTCAATTTACAACAAAACACCTTGTCTTTACAACGCAATGAAAATAAAGAATGATAATGTGAAAAAATCCGCTCACAATGACGTCACTTCCGGAAGGAGGAGTCAGCAATTAATTCTTCCAAAGTGGTCACCCATTTACTAATGGTGGGATATGCCTTGCTTAACTTCAATTTACAACAAAACACCTTGTCTTAACAACGTAGTGAAAATAAAGAATGATAATGTGAAATAACAGAACAGATATTACACTACCTTGACACCTCTCAAAAAATGAGATGGGTATGCCTTGGAGGATGGTATCATGAAAACAGAACAGATACTACACTACTTCCACACTTCTTAAAAAAGGAGGGGAAAATGCCTGAGAGGATGGTATCATGAAAACAGAACAGATACTACACTACCTCCACACCTCTCAAACAAGGAGGAGGTAATGCCTGAGAGGATGGTATCATGACAACTGAACATATACTACACTAACGTCACCCCTCTCAAAAAAGGAGGAGAAAATGCCTGGGGAGATGGTATCATGACAAGAGAACATATCCTACACTATGCCCCTGAATTGAGCATTTACAGATAGTACATTGGTCTGAAATAGTATATACTATACTATTTCATGATAAGTACAATAGTCTTAAATAGTATAGTTTTGGCTTCAGATAGATAGATACATAAACTCCATTATTAATAGATGTACATCTGATATATATATATATATATATATATATATATATATATATATATATAATATTTGTGTTTTGTTTATTATCTATGTATCTTTTTAATCGGGACTCATCAGCATAGAAATATGACTATTTCCTACTGGTCGCGTGATTCGAAACCCCGGGCTACGAGTATTTTACAACTCAAATCCCGACATCTAGAACCGTTCGGCCACCGCTGGATAGCTAAATAAACTGATACTTTTAACACTTGTTTCGGCGGCTTGACGTCATAAGAACGTTCAACTTAATGAAAGAGACCGATTCATTTATAGCTAGCGACGTCATGCTGTGTTAATACTACACTTACAGTGCCCATCTAGAGGGTAGTTAGCTATCACGATACATGGACGTAATGGTGTTGCATATAGTTATGTTTGGAATATTAAGATAGGTAGTGTTTAATATAGTTGAATGGGGCAATTATATTAAACAACACTCACGTCGGTAAATCATTCCATAAACAAGTAGAGAATCACTTCCTTCAATATAACGAATATATGCATAGATGAAGTTAAAAACGGTGAACTAAAACACGCTATATGAAAGCAACAAAGGAAACAAGCAAATAAATGCTTGTACGCGAGTAGCCGCTCTTTAATAACTAAATATAACTCAACAATATAACATTAACTAGTTACATGTCGGGGCTTAAAAGGAAAACACTATATCAAAAGACATTATATCAGCGCCAGCTCTTAACAACAAATCAAATAGATGAATCGTATATCTACACAGAAAAGTTGCTATAATAATATATCAAACAAGGCACAATCTATTAAATAGAAGATCAGAAATAATATTATATCGCAAACATAAAAGGAAATAGTTAATTGAATTCAAAAGACTAAACACAAAGCAAACGAACACAAAAAATCAATACTAACGAACTAAAATAAAAAATAACTAAATAGGGCATAACTCACAATCATAAATCAAATACACAGTACATATATATAAATAAAAACATAAAGAAACTGAGACCATCACCAACTTGATAGAAAAAGCATAGTCGCACAAAAAAATCAATATATTACAGAAAAACCTTTCAATAATTAAGAACAATATAAACAGCCAACAATATTAATGTATAGTAAAATCTAAAGGTACAGAAACTTAACTCAAAATAACACAAAGTCAATACGAGACAAACCTTAACCTAAACCTAAACCCAAACCTAAACCTAAACCTAAACCCAAACCTAAACCTAAACCTAAACCTAAACCCAAACCTAAACCTAAACCTAAACCTAAACCCAAACCTAAACCTAAACCTAAACCTAAACCTAAACCCTAACCTAAACCTAAACCTAAACCCAAACCTAAACCTAAACCCAAACCTAAACCTAAACCTAAACCTAAACCTAAACCTAAACCTAAACCTAAACCTAAACCTAAACCCAAATCTAAACCTAAACCTAAACCTAAACCCAAACCTAAACCTAAACCTAAACCTAAACCCAAACCTAAACCTAAACCTAAACTTTATCCGCACAAATATTTCCAACTCGGAAACTTTAAATGAAAAGCACACATCAAAAATATTGGGTGTCCATCGAAGAAAATCAAACTCAAAATGACCCTAGCCTAAAATATTAAAAGGTAAAATGAAAAACAACTAATACAACAGTAAAACACATTAACATGAAAATAAACCAAAAAGCATGCGGTGTACATAAGCGAATATTACCACCCTATACTTCTACTTCTTTATGTCGATAACAGCAACAAACATCAACATGCACACATATACAAATGCACACACAAAATCGTACAGAAAATACTCAATCGGAACATGCAAACCAGTAAATAGAAACGAACATTAGGACCTGAGAGTTGTTTTACATGCTTGCAACATATACATGAATGATAACCTATTGATTATAAATACAAGTCATTAATAAAAAATGGTCGCGGATAAATGCTTGTAAAAATGTATATGATCGAGAACATAAGTCACTTGTGAGACTGCATATCTCTGTCTAACAACATAAGGATGGGCCAACGTTTTATATGAGTCTTACTTCTCGTTATATATGACGTGTTCCTGAGATTATGCTATGGAAACATTGATAACTAAAACAACTATATGATCTGGCTGAAACTTTGCATGGCGAGTACTGTTAACAAAATGGATCAGATCCATACATCAACTTGTACTTTCATCTAACATAGCAGGTGCTTGGTGGCGAACAGATGGACTATTCGGAAAGTCATTAATGTCCCCAAAAGAGCAGAAAGTATAATCAGGTATCATTCTATCTCGGATATATTTTGCAATATTCACTACCTTCCAATCGACACTTTAGGTCTGTCGGATAACAAAAAAACAGACCAGTTTAGGACAGATTTATTCCAAGAGCTACAAGTTTCCTGAAGAATGCATACTACCGATATACGTTTAAGACATTCGTTGCGATGTCACTATTGTTTATCTGTTTTCGTATTTGTGTTACGAGATCACCCCTAGGAAGTTCGATGAAATAATAATAATTATAATAATTGTAATAATTACTATAATGTGTAATACCTATAACAATGATAAGGAATGAACTTACAAAAGTGGATTGTTGAAATATAGATAAACATTGGAATGTAGGTTGGAATTCACCTCATAGTTCGGATGTTATTTTGAGAGATCATAAAACATACACATTTATCATTTGTTTTTTGGAATAAGGAAAGCGAGAAAAAATAAACAACTTTGGAAAATAAGATCAACAATCAAAAATGGGGAGAGCAAAAACTGTCACCGAGTCACGGGAACGTTCTGCGCGCTCGCTCCCACTGTACATGGGAAACTTGTGTGAGAACAGCATAATGTCGACATTATACTGCCAATTAAAGTTAGCAATAAAAAATCTGTTTTTATGTTTCCGAGTCTTTATTTGTGAACCAGCATACGGTAGAAGATATTTCGGGAACTGCTAGGATAATTCTCCGATTGAAGAAAGTTAAATAAGTGCGATGTTTTCAGTTTTATTTTACGTGACATCCTTAACGAGAATATTGGCTCCTTTACACATTGATGAGAAAAAGTAGTAGCCGTGGCTACTATGATTTCCTTCAGCCCGCCCTATGGTCCAGCGCTTTTAGTAGCCACGGCTACTACTTTTTCTCATCAACCCAATCATGTCAACCCAATATTTCGATGTACTTGCATGACATTTTTCTTAAAATTATCATCCTAAGGAAGTCTTACAAATAAAGACGAAACGTTGATGAATATATAAAAAATATCTCTTGGTTTTTCCTTTTTCATTTCTCATTACGTCAGATTACTCTCATCCTTCCTTTCTCATATATATATATATATATATATATATATATATATATATATATATATATATATATATATATACATACATATGCATTTAAAAGAGTAAAGGACTGTTTCACTATTATATTTATTGTAACAAGATAACCCCGGGAGATCGAAAAGGGTAGGATAGTAAATAAATAGTATAATCTAGATTGTAACGATATGTTGATCAGGGAGTGTCGCGTTTCGGATGCGACTGTCATTGCTTTTAAAATGTCAAGTTGGAAACTAGAGTTGGAATTGTAAACATTTCTTTGTTTTTATTTTGAGATATGCCGATTTGAAGGATGTATTAAAAGCAATTGCAGACGTACGTCACTGATCCAGAGAGGATTGGAAAAACATCATGGAAGACTTGCTGATGACAGTAGAAGAACGTTCCGTCTTTTGCTCCCAACGTTTGGGGTTGGGGAGTTGACAGTGTGTATCAACAAAATGTCGGCATTCTACTTGCCATATATCGTATTTATATGAATTTCCTTTTTTTATTTTTCATGTATTTATTTCTGCAGCAACACTTTTCGGGCCGAGAAAATGGCAACGTTATAGACATTTTTGTCCGATCTTTTCTAATCTCATAAATATACGATAAATACATTGTAATTTCATTCCCGTCTATTGAGAGTACACCAACGGTTAGGTTTAATGGAAGGGCTAGACTGGTGTGATTCAATTGTTGTTTTTTTGTTTTTGGGTTTTGTGTGGGAGCTGTGCATTTTTTTTTTTAGGAAAGTTGGACATTTTCCACCGGTTTAAGGTAAGCATTCGTCATCATATTTTGTACTGACAAATCTACAGGGTTTTTTGTTTTCTGGTCTCACCGCAAAATTGGCATTATGCCGAGACAAAAGAAACACTGGCAATGAAATTGGTAGATGATTAGGTCACACAAACATCTGGGTCGTTTTATTGACAAATTGGAAGACAATTCAAGATGTCATAACGTTACAAGTCACCTGATAGAAGCCCATTTAAAAAAAGTCTACCGATTATTTGACTAAAGCCGAGTTAATCAACGCTTGTTTCTCTACGGTGTTCTTCTTTTATATTTTAATTGCAGGAAATAAAAGCTAAAATATTCCTCAGTTTAGGGATTGAGATATGTTTAAAATAATTTCATTTTAATTATTCTAATTAGCCGTAATATGAAATTAATTCATAAAGTGACCAATCTCTTACTATTTTTCTATCTATCACTTTTACCCTCTCTTTCTCTTGTTGTATGATATTTGATACTCCCCGATGTTATTCTATACGTCGTCTATTAACTATCGCTTTTGCCACTCTGTCTGTATGTATGTATGTATGTATGTATGTATGCCTCTCTCTCTCTCTCTCTCTCTCTTTCTCTCTCTCTTTCTCTCTCTCTTTCTCTCTCTCTTCTCTCTCTCACTCTCTCTCTCTCTCTCTCTCTCTCTCTCTCTTCTCTCTCTCTCTCTGTATTTATTAACCGTCGAAGATACTAAAAAAGAAGTTAAACAGATTAGAATAGTCTTAGCAAAAAATACCACTAGATTTATTTTGTCATACGTAGATGGGGAGCTAAATATGCATAGGCGTGCTAATTTTAGATTTTATTATATTTTTTTAATATTTAACTGGCTTTGCAAACTAACTTTTTCCTGGTCCAAACGACGTTATTCTCTACATATAAAAGACGAATTTTGTTTTTCTGTCTATCCGATTTTCTATGTTTTATCTGACATTTAACTATGTTCTCGTAAGAAGGCAAGTATGTAGGGACCGAATAATCTACATTACTCTTAGTAAACCAAAAATAACAGAAACACCAATTACACAAAATCGGCTGGGTTTTTCCACGTTAACAAAAAAAAACGAAAAACATCAATCTTGTAGAGCTAGGTTTTCTATTTATTACTAACCTTGTGTCTAACTTTGCCCTCGTGTGGAATCACGCATATAGGGACATCATACTTAGGAAAACAGAAAGAACATTATGGCCAATTATTATATGTTTCCCCACGTTATTAAAATAAAATGCATTTAAAATATCAACTATGACCTAATTCGACCCTCGTGGGGGGGCATGTTAATAAGGGCGCTATAACACGTCATCTCACTTAATGAAAGAAAAAAACATTATAACAGAAGCCAACATATCCCTCTACCAAGAAGGGGGGGGGCAACACTCAATTTTAATGTAGCAACATGGCCTCTTAATTTCTTTAGAGGGATTGCGACTAGAAGTTGTCTAGAACAGAGCGGATGTATTTTCACCACGTAACAAATATGGTCAGTGGGAGACAACTAGTATCGTCTAGTGCAAGTAGAAGAAATACTGGCCCCATCATGTGACGGGAGCTGATCGTAGTAGCAGCGACTATAGACCGGCTGTGTCTCTCTTTGTAGTAGGCAGCAATGAATAATAACAACAATTATTATCCTATTTTATGTTTTTCTTAGTAATATCTCCTTCGAGAGTTTTACATTATCAATGTTCTCAAAACTCGACCCTGTGTATGGGAGGAGGGAGAATTCCTTCGGAGCACATCAGGCAGGAAGTAACAATAGGAGCGAGTCTAAGCTCTATTTTTGCCACGTGTCATACTGAGTCACTTATGAAGAGGGTAACTTCGTTCTCATCTGCTAACCTATATTTTGTGTAGTCCACTTATCTTACATTAAATACTGTTACGTAGATAGATAGGTACAAACACACACATAGAAGCAAATACACACACACGCACAAATTCACACGCAAAAATAACATATATATATATATATGTGTGTGTGTGTGTGTGTGTGTGTGTTTCTGTGTGGATGGAGATATGACAGGAGAGCGTTCTCTTGAATGACAGCGAAGTTACGAAGGTGAGAATAGTTTGTCTATAAAAATACAGCAAAAAAAATACAGGCTGAGTGGAGATATAAGCATGAATAGACGAGATGGTAGGAATGCCCGGTTGTTAGTGGATCTTTTTATTCGGGGTGGCTGCTTGACGTGCCTTCTGGCTTCTGTATTGACGTACGTCCGTTTGAATCACAAAGATTTGGTTGATTCCGCTAGAAGAAATATGATCTGACGGTCAAACAGCCCTCAAGAATGGCAGGTAAGAATACACACGAGCACACACACACACATACACACACACATATATATATATATATATATATATATATATATATTTATATATATATATATATATATATATATATATATATATATATATATATATATATATATAAATTGTTATCGATCTCTTGTCATGGTTTTCTGAGCTTTTCTTATTTCTTTATCGATGTAGATGTTAGCAGTAATCGTATGATGAATTAGAAAACGGGAAATTAATATTTTGAAGAGTCGGATATGCACTGTAGTATAATATACTAGCGGGTCACGTGCATAGGCGTTGCCCGGGAACATTTAAGACCCCAAGAAAAGAAGCTCTGAACACTTATAAGTAGTAAGTGAACGAACATTGAAACGTTCATATAATCTTATATCTACGAAAGAGTATTCGCGCAGCTACGTAGTTACGTATGGGAGAGAAATTTTGGGTGGTTGGGGGTATGTTTAATACTAGTGTCTATATAAGAACACTGGAAGGAAGGAACTATTTAATAGAATTAAGAGCAATAGTAAATAAAATACGAGTGTGTTACTTATTATTTTTAAGGAGATCAGCGTTCAATTAAAAGAACGGGTTCTGGATTTTAATAATAAATTTAAATATAAGTGGAAAATAAATCAAAATAAAATGTATGTAACTAATACACACTAAGAGAAAGGTATGGTTTTTTCGGATAAAATTTATTTCATAAATAAAGTAATTTTTTCTATACAGTATTCATAAGAAAAACGGCATTGAAGCCGAATACAGGAGCACTCGTGTTTCTATGGTAATTAACTTACTTTCTTACATATTGTAAAAGCTTTGATGTTTTTGCATATCCATTCCAAATACGTATTTGATTAGATGAAATTGTAATTTGGGACGTTATTTACTATTATTAGTATTAGTATTCTGATAATTATTATTTTCGCATATACGATAGTCTCTCACCCTATTTTCGATTAGTGTTCTCTCGCCTTCTTAGTCTAAAATTACGAAGGTATTCAACTTACTAAAATGTAGAAAATATACTTTTAAATATTGATTAAGTCGCGTGCGTTTATTTCAAATATTAAAAGTGTATATATACGGAACTTGGTCGCCACTGCCTCTATGCGTAGGAAGCAAAGACACGACATGCGCGGATCCGCAAATCTACGCATGAACAACCGCTATTTGTGTTTATTGAGAAAAACCTTCCCCGACTTCGTATGTAAACGCTGAGCATAGCTACTCTGGTTGTCGGATAAAAACTTGTAATCTTGTAGCCAACGAGAGGGAATTCATACAAACCAGATAATCATTTGTTATAATCTCTGTGCGCTCGCTGCACAGGTCCGATTTGCTCAACAACAGCAACAACAATACGGAATATATTTGAGAATATGACGTATTCTCTTTCAAAAATGTTACGTAGGTATAGATATATGGGTAACCGTTTTTGAAAGATAGTACGTTATATTCTCAAAGATATGCTGAAATACAATGAATCAAAAACGCATGCTAATATACATACTGCCGTTATTATCTGCAATATATTAAATGAGGCTTCATTAAAATCTCACAATTATGTTAGTCCGTATTACAAGTTGCAATATTTCGATAATTATCAATAACAAAATTCGACAAGGCACAACTTTTCTTTACACAAACATGCAACACTTGCTCTGTCAGCATCATTACACAAAACAATAACCTTTTTTTTCGATTTAAATACCGCCAATCTGCAACATTATCTAATCAGACATAAATCATTACATAAAAAAACTCCCTCTTGCATTAGGAGATTTCAACTGTCAGAATAAAATATTGGGGAGAAAACTGACAAACAAAAAAGAGAAGATTATTGATAATCTCATAGACAGAGACAACTTTTTTCTCTATAGTATAAAAATAAATACATGCTTGCAACCGGCAAAAATGTTCGTATTCAGCGATAGATCTGATTTTATGCAATCCAACCCACACAATTAGTACACGTGGAAGTTTCATGATCAAACAGAAAGGAACGACCATTTTCATTGTGGAAGATACATGCACCGACCTTTGCAGAAAATACCAAGGTAGAAACTTTAAAGGCTACTTGTAAATAATTACAAAATCAAGGTCGACGCAGATAAATAAAGAACTCGACAAAGTAGAAAAGGCCGAGTTCTTGTCGAGTAGTCAATGGGCTTCATCGACTGTCTATGTGAAAAGCAAGTAAAGGTGATCCGGGTTTAAGCCGACTTCTCGATGGGGTTTAATGCCTCACTCACTAACTATCAATAACCTTTACCAAGCCCGGAAATTCTTTTCGCGAAACTAAATGGAGGAAATTTGTTTTGAAATCGACCTCATAGACGCATATCTTCAAATACCGGTGGATGAAAAAGGTTCGAATTGATCTGTAACATCGTGGATTTTACAAATTTTAATGTTTTCCGTTCGGGTCAGTGTCGCGTCTAGCTTTAGTAAAATGTATGTATGTTAAATTAGACTAGTTTTAGAAATGACTGAGTTGTGGATCTCAAAGAAATTTGGGAGCCGGAAATCCGGACATAAAAAACGAGACTACTTTCTGACTGTGATTAATTAAAAATAGCATATATTAATCTGATATTTTAACTCCATCCTTTCCATTTTGACTTGACCGTAACTTGAAGACGTTTGACAACCACTTCATGAAGGATAAACAAAAGAACCTTGCCACCTATGGGAACAAATACAGGCAATAAAGAAATACTTTTAATTGTATACATCTTTGTTGACGATACACTGCGAATGTGAAAAATTGTCAAATGCTTGAAACCGGAGTTAGAAAATGCAACAGTAAATCAAAATAATTAAAGCAAATAGAAAAAGGAAAATGCAAAATTCAATAATGGAAGAAGAAAAGTGAACAACGCCTTCAAAAACGTCACTGAAGAATTAATATTGAGATGTCTACGAAAAAATGTATTTTCTGAACAATACAGAAAAATTATATATAATGAGATTGCTTTATTTTATTACAAGCAGGGCTTCCCGGTGTCACCCGGGATTCTAATTTCCGTAAATTACGTAGCGTACAGAATAAAGAAATAAAAGTAAAACTGAATAATCTGCTTACTATTGTAAGGTTCGAAATCAAAATCTCTGTCTCCAAATACGGCACGCTGACCTATTGACCAACAGGTGCAAGTGCGAAATAGTGACGCTATTAAAAACATCAACCAGACGGTTGACGTCACCTCTCTTTCTTTCTTTTAGAGAAAGCTGGGAGCAGCTTCTGTCGGTCAGAGACACTTCACTTGAAGATATTAGTCGAGGATCTGTCTCGACAATAAGACCGGCATAAACTGAGCCATTTCAGTGGTTGTTTATCTGTCGGGATGAAGTATAAGTCCTGGGTAGTTCTTTTTGGGAGGAGTTAATTTATTTCTAACTACCTGAGGGCCCCGATCAGTGAATACGAACGGGGATATTCAGGAAATGTTTAATAAGCCAGTGTGCCCCTTCTTTAGGATCGCTGTGTTGAGTCTCTTAACCTCTCGGCATTGTGCAACATCTTCCTGCGGTCGGAAGGAAGTAAATACCAAGTTTACATCAGTCTATTATCAAATAGAGAGACAGGAAGATAATAGCAAACGAAACGGTGAATAGCGAAAACATTGTTTGCTATTAAAATTGTCCCCGGTGTTATGGGTGACAGTAAGATACTGTTGATTGTGATGTTAAAATGTCCTCGTCTTTTTATTTATGACTAACTAAAATAAAATGTTGATCAGGATTAAACAGTGAAAAATATTAATTCGAAAACAGCGTCTTTGCTTTTAATGAGATAAACAATATCCATAACTTCCAAGAAGTTGCAATATCTAGTTATATCTGCAGCCATTTTCTCACAAAAGAGATGTTGCTAGTAATTCTCTTTTTCAATCGTAATTTTCGTAGTCGTTTCTCGAATGAGCTCTAATCTATGCCTCCCTCCCTGTAAAAATTTCACAACTAAAACTCGTCTCTCTACAACCACTGTCAATAATTTCTATTTCTCCATCTGTGTACCTTAAACTAAACGGAGTTTTAATAAACAGAGTTTCTTTTCTAGAACTACCCGTCTGTGGAACTCAATTCCGTGGGGCTGTTTCTCAGCTGAATACAACATAGTCGTTTTCGAGTCCAATGTAAACAAATTTTTTGTTGAGCCGTACTCTTAAATAATCAACATCTGACCAATTTCAACTATCCTTACTAATCATCATTAACCCTGATCCTTGAGTGATCTTTGGGCCTTGATAAGTAGTGACTCCTTAGTAAAAAAATGTTTTAATCATATATTATGTAATAAAATTGTATTACAAATATAAGGAATGGTTTTCGATTAACTGAGTTTGTTGCTTTTCTATCGTATTTAACATTATTTTAGACTTTTATTATATTCCTAGATCCATAAAACATAGGATAACAGTACTTAAATATGTGTATATGTTGACTAGGAACCGAGATAGTGCAATATATGTATGTTTTATCGGACATTTCGAAAATCGACAATGGTGGCTATGCAGATGTCGGTGAACATGGCGACATTGATTTCAAGATTCAAGTTGGGGTGTGAAAATGTCAGATCGCTCATTTTTATAGGGTCGCTGCGTTTGTATCCATCTCTACTGGCCTCGTTTGAAAGGAAGAAATGTCTCAATTAGTTTTCAGATAAAAATATAAACTTATTCTTTAGAATTTCAATCAATGTTATTAAACAGTTTCGTCAACACAAAATATGGTCCGGAAAGGGTTATGAAAACAAGAATATAAGAGAGATTGATTCAGCCGACATGTATGTACAATAGAAATGGAATTGACTCTGTTAGTTTAATCTTGTCTCGCAGAGCCATTGCTAAAAACAAGAAGTGAGATATCGTCTTGTCACCGTGACGCCTCAGACGTAAATGTTTATATTTCGCAGGAAATAGGATTGGGCGATAGCGGAAATAGCCGTCCACGCGAAGAGTATTCTTATCGCTCAACGTATTACTACGAGAGTGAAAACATGACAGTGAATTCTTACCGAAACACGCATCAATCACTCCGCGAGTGCGAACAGGCAAGTACAAAAGAAAATAGATCGTAATTATGTATCGGTCACATATGTATCGAATATGACATCGCAAGCACATCTGAATACTACTGATTTCGGTGAAATTTTTAGAGAGACTATTTTTTAGTAAACCCCACAATAAATTCGGTGGGGGTGGAATCAAAAGAGTGTGAAGCCCATTCAGAATAACACCTCCTACTCATGAGGCGACCATTAAAGTGTCCTCGCATATCATTGAACGGTATTAAAACAAAGACTTGTAAATTCATAACTGAAAATTGGTGGACAAGTGAGGCATATACTGAAGTTAATTGGTACGAAATATGGTTAGATTGAGAGAAGATTGGGAGTTTTATTAACGATATCATGGGTGGCAATTTATGGGGAGATTACCTTATAGAAATCGAAAACAAGAATAAAATATGTCAAAGCTAAGATAGTTAAACACACACACGTGAAGACGAGTTCAAGAAATGTTGTTATTTAAACAGTAAATAAGAAAGATGGTGTATTTAGTTTATCTGTTTTAAGGAATATCAACCTTTTAAGCTTATTTAATAACGAAACTCAATATCTATTGTGCGATTCATTTATTGTTTTTGTTGTTCAGTCTACGATAATTGAAAACTTTGGGTGTGTTTACTAGTGAGATACAAGACCTATTATATAAAATTTACTAATATGAACAAAAAAGTGTTTTAATATCGCCATGATTTGAGTCAATAGTTCGTCCTAGGCTTGGTCAAGAATAAAATAATCAAAAAGGAAAGTCAATATGTATACATTAGCGTCGTGGTAGGAGTAAGAAACTCAGAATGCGATGTAGCAGGGTAGGAGAGAGTATTAGTATAAGAGAGTGTTTCCTATACATTCTGTAGGATTATTCTTTCTCTAAATATACCTCTCACATGAAATTTATTATAGATAATCTATTGAACAGAAACATTGATTTTACACTTAGCTAGATGAACAGTGTGAGGTCATACTTTTCTCAACGGCAGTAGTGCATCACTGAACGCAGTAAATCCGACAGGAGTTGATATCGACTTACATATTTGATAGTTTACAGTCATAGATTTTGCTAGATTCTTTGAATAGAAATGAATGTTATAAGTTAGCTTATGTGTACATAAATACAGATGATTGTGCGGGGGAGTTGCTCCACTATAAATTATCGACACAGTAACATTTAGTCGTGTAAAACATGCCATGAACATATACAGATTAATCACGGTGATACATCAGTTCTCTTTAGATCACTGAAGTTAAGCTACTTTGAACCTGGTCAGTACCAGATGGGTGACTATGTAGGAATACCAGGTACTGTATGTAGTAGAGCGGCGACGACTCTTTGCAAAAACTGACGTTTTACAAAATCATCACCCATGATCGGGATATACATGGAATTGTGGACCGCTTGTGAACTTAACATTCCCAAGAAACGTCCTCATTGAAGGGGGAGCTGGATTAATCTGATCTGAGTGAATGTCGCATTCGAAGGAGTAAAATAACGGTGCATGTAGATTAATCAAGACGAGCACTCAATTCATCAATAACTAACTAGACTGTTAATCGATAGCGTGCACAATTATACATCCATCAATGGGC
The DNA here is from genome assembly GCA_963556195.1 of Sepiola atlantica. Classification (NCBI taxonomy): domain Eukaryota; kingdom Metazoa; phylum Mollusca; class Cephalopoda; order Sepiida; family Sepiolidae; genus Sepiola; species Sepiola atlantica. The sequence continues at coordinate 234,930,712 of OY744515.1, read as the reverse complement.
AAAGGAGAGAAAGCTGGACAAAGATGGTAGAAAAATACTAAGAATGTATAGACTGTACTACATGGCATAGGATAAAGTAGAATATGTTTAGACCGTTATATATATATATATATAGAGAGAGAGAGAGAGAGGGAGAGAGAGAGAAAGAGAGAGAGAAAGTGAGAAAGCGAAAGAGAGAGGGGGCAGAGGTGACCATGGGGCAGTCCACTGACTGGGCTCATAAAAAATGTAATGTAAAAATATTCCACAAATTTATGAAGCTATGGTCAATTAAAATGCAGTTGTTAAATAAAGTAATCATAAAAAGGCGTCCGTTTCTCAAAGTCATTGGTCATCTACTATGAGACAAACCGATAATTCGAAATGTCAAGCACATAGGCAAGAATATGCACCAATAACTTGAGCAAATACTCAATGGTTAGAAATCAAATTTACTAAATTGAATTGAATAAAATGAACATAACCACTTTCGATAAAATAAACATCTATTATAATTATACTTCAGTTAATTAATACATTAAGCTATAGGACGAAATAAATAATGTTGTTTTAATTCCGTCGGTAGTGTATAACCCAGGTGGCAGGAATACTTTAATCTAAAATTACATACGCCCGTTTAACCATCACGAGCAAGAAGCATCTAATGAGACTAAAAGGGAGAATTCTTTGGTGTTAATTATTATTATTTTCGTTATTTACACTAAGCACCACATTTTAACTGATTTATAACTTTTTTAATAAATTATATCTTTAGAAACTATAAATAAAACTAGGAGTAACACAGAATACTAAAGGACTAAAATAGTATTTTAGTATTCTGTTTTCTTTCTTAAATACCAATGTTATTCAATTTAAAGTCAAAAGCTTTTTATCAAAGCCATCAAGAACAGGAGGTAAAACTGCTAACATGTTTTTTTTTGCATCCATTTTTTAATTACAAAATATGTTTGAATTTTCTGAATCGACAGCTTTATGCGGATCTGTGTCAAACTGCCATGGGCGTTGCTGTGGTGCATGATACATCTTTTCGAAAAGTGGTGTAAAAATCGATTCGCTAGTTTTTTCATGATCGTGTTCACAGACAAATAAATATACATACAATCTTTTAAACGAACACAAGTGAAAACTGTACCTCTCACCAACTTCGTTAGTGAAAAGACAAATAATATGTTGGAATAAAAAAAAAACCGGGTAATTGTATTAAACTAGCGAGACCCGTGTCTCAGCATTGCCCAGGCAATTTGAGGAAACCAAGAAAAAAGTATTCCTAGATGGACCTATGTGTTATAGTAAAATGAAAATAACCATCCAATAAGAAAACAATGAAAACGAATTGTTAATTAATGGGATGTCCTTTAGCAAAGCAATATGCAAATTAGTTAGCCTTCCGAGCTTGATCGCATACACATGATCAGTATATTAGAAATCTGTTCATTTTCTATTGTGAATATGAATATGGCGTTTTAATCTCACTCTTAGTGCGATGAATGGTTTAACTTTATAAGTCTACAGCTGCAAAAGAGATACTACAAAGCAAAAGATACGATTCTAAACGCAGAAGGTGATAACAATGCAAAAACATGATACTAAATGAAAGGCTGGTAGTATATTTCAATAGAAGAGGAAATAGAATAAAGCGAAAATGAACAAGAATAAAACCTACAACAATAACAACAATAACCTCAATAATAACAAAACAACATCAGCAACCCCCACCTAAAGTCTAACACGCCCTCAGTGTGGTAAGGGCGGTAGCAACGTGGTAGTGTCAGATCAATCAGGCTAACAGGCCTCTGACGTAAATTCAGGAGTCGGCATCAGGATCCGTCGTTCTCTCGTCGTCTCTGTCTCGGCGTTTGGTAAGCAAAGACGCATCCAGGCGGAACTGCAAACTAATGGAGTTAAAGTGACAATCTTTCTCCTACACTATTCCTTTATGTGTTCTAGGGCAAAACGTTTCCCGACTTCGCATGCAATCGCCGTGCCTTGCTGCACTCGATGTCGCTGGTAAAATCGGCAATCCTGCACGTTAACGAATAGCTGCGACTGACGATGAGGACTTCATGCAGACCATACAATACTAAGGCGCGATATTTGTGAGCTCTGTGCAGAAGCACAACTCGCTTAACAACAACAACATCAACATCGGCAACAAAAACAAACATGATATTCATAAGAATAACTACTACGACCACTACTACTATTATAAAATTGGTGACACGATGAAATCAAAATCAATCTTGAGTAAAAAAAGAACAACGTGGGGTTCGTGTTCATCTGAATATTATGACTTGACAAAGATAACAATTAAAACAACAACAGGAAGCTAGCAATAGACAATGTTACAAAAAGAAAAACAAGATTCACGGCCATTCACTTTTATTACTTGTCTCTATATATAATATATATTACGTCATTCATAAATGATGAGAGATTACAGAGTCTGATTGACGTAGCTGGTTCACGTTTTAGAGAAAAAAGCTTCTTAAAAGATACTTAGATAATTAGTAATAGTTAGAAAGACGGAGAAACAGGGCTATTCAGGTCTCTGTCTTTTGACCAACCTACGCCTAACCCGAACGTTCCAAAGAGGTAATCTCAGTAATTAATTACATTTTCAGAGCGATTAATGAAAAGAGGATTAAAAGTCATTGGAAGTTTTAATCGTCTTCGTTATTCTTCTAAAAAAAAAAAGAGAACATTTTACTTTTCCAGAAAGTACCTGGCACCTGATGCAATCTTCTACTCATATAAGAGTCAGCTACGTTTTAAGATGGAGTGATGCTGCTATATGTGGGGAGGTCCCGCTGAGAACAGCTTTGATGCTTTGAAAGAGTGCAAAATCGGCTTAGCAATCTAGTGGGGGATGATGTCTACAGTTCTCTACAGAGAACTCACATAAGAGATCCTATTGACTTTCTCTACTTTATACTTATTTCAATGGAAGTCGCTTGATCTCTATTTCTCTCCTCCTAAAACATTCACAGAAATAACGCGTCTTTTTACCACCATTGCAAAAACAACATTTTCTTTCTTCCTCCGTGTGCCTAACACAAAACGGAACTTCCATGAATAGGTTTCTTTCCAAGAACTTCCCATTTCTGGAACACGTAACCTCGTTGCTCGACTGATCTCCAATTTCCGAGTTCTTGCGTGTAATACCTTCACATCTATGGAACATATTGCTACGGAACTGCTTCCGTGCGGAATACGACATGATCGTCTTCAAGTCTAATGTCAACAATGCCGTCCTCAGAAGTAATTAAATGTTGTCTATATCAATCATCGACTTCAATCGTATCATAGTATTTTTCATCATATAACTGTCAATCCATTCATTACTTTAACCCTTATCATAGAGTTGGGGTTGGCATTGGTAAGTGGCGACTAATTCGTAAAAGAAAACTTCCACATGTGAGGATTGCAATTCCAGACGGCTACCATTTTCATTATTTTGAATGAAAATATGATTTAATATTTGGATTATTCGGACTACTATTCTCATCTTGAGTGTTATTTGCACATATGCCGAAACGGATAAAAGCGTTAATTAACAATTGGTTCTAAGTTATCGTCTTCAGGCGATAATAAATAAGAATAATATAATAATTGAGTGTAGTATCTGTTCTGATACTACATTTCATCTTTTTAGTTCGAGGTCAGGGAAAGAAAAATTCTTCTAGACTGAGCCAATTATTTTATTTGTGTTCCAATCCAATCCTCTTTTCCCTACATTAAATACCGACCTTCTGCTTAACTGCCCTCATGGGGAGGCAAGTAAATCGGAACACTTTAGCCCGTTCATGGCTGTCGGAACGAAAAACATCTATTCTTGTTGATAAATAGATGGTTTAGTTCAAAATTCTGTATATGTTTCCAAGTTCGACATGAAGATTCACAAGTTCGAAAAGATGCACTATAAGAAGGGCGAAGGTTACATCGGCCAAAACGTTGTGAAGATAAAGACCAGTATTAGAATAGTTGTCCGAATCGTCCAAATAATACAAATTATTAATTCTTATCTCAAACATTTCCGAAACATTTATTTAATATTTCGGGAAAATAAACTTCCCTTTGTTAAAAATAATAAACACCAAAGGAAAACTCCGTCTGTGCATAGAATCTGCCAAAATATTTTATAATCATCCGGATATCACACAAACAGCTAACACCACACTTGCTGTTATGTAAGATTTTAAGAAAAGATAAATAGTAAGTCACATTTTGAATTCGATTTATTATTTTTGTTCTTCCAGCTTACATCTTACCCGGAATTTGCATTGCCCACAGCATTTTAAAAACATACTATATATATATATATATATATATATATATATATATATATATATATATATATATATATATATGATAAGATATATAAAGTCAAATACTTAGACCTTTATAGTATTCGAAAAAGACCAGGATAAAACGACACCCTATAGATACATGAGATAAGGGTAAAGTCAAACAGTATTTGTTTTGTTTTCTAAATGTTTATTTAAGTATTTTTGTTGGTTGTAATAAGATTCAAAGGTTCATTATTATATGTGTAATGTATCTATAGATATGGGTGTAACTGTGTTAATTTACATGTGTATCTATTTTTGTGAGGGAAATACAAATACTGACACTCTCTTTCTTTTCCGATAAAGATGTCGATTTGGGAGGGGGAAAATGTAGAAGTGTTCATTAAATTTTGTTAGACTTTAACTGTGATGTACTTTGTAATTTGTTTTGATGAAGAGACTTGTTATCTAATAAATATCTCAAAAACATTCGTTCACAAAACCATTTGCTTATGTTGGTTTTCTGGAATTTATATACTCTTAATGATGATATCATAAGTTTTGTTTACTTCTAAATTAAGAATATATATAATTATATATGTATAAGCCACCCTTATCGGGTTGAGCACTGTCGTTTAATGATATCTCCCGCTGCTTCTTAGCGTACTGTAAACTCTTTGTGACTAAACAAATAAAGAACTGTAAAGGTGGCGGTCATTTTTTTTATATGAAGACATTGTATATATCATTTATCAGCGCTTGTCCTGTTAGTGCTGAAAGTTGCCGACTGTCAACATTATGTCTTTTGGTCCGATCCTTGGCTTGGGATGAGTGCTAGTCTAGCCGCACTGACAAGCTGTGATACATCGAAACAATCTGTCTGTAGAGGACTATATATACGGATATAGAGAATTTATTACTTTTTCATATAATATTATGAGGTTATATAATATATTGTGTGTAGATTTTATCAGTATAAACTACAACAGTACTCAATACGCAGAGCATTGTAGTCGGGCAAGTAACCTACACGGAAATGTTTAGGTTTCATTTCCGCTAAATAATCATCAGGCTAAATGTGTGGATTCTTTGTCTGCGATTGCTTTTTTTATTTAACTAGTGTTTGGTCTAGTTAACTAACAAATCAGAGTCGTTGGTATTGTTACTCTTTCTCGCTTGAGTAAACACTACGTAGATTTAAAAGCAATCGCAAACAATACATCCATGCATTTAGTCTAATTTCTTGCGGGAATGAAGCATGAACATTTCTGTGTAGCTTACTTGCCATATATATAGTTTAATACTATATATATATAAATATATATATATATATATATATATATATATATATATATATATATATATATATATATATATGCACATTAGTATGTATTATAGAGTGGATGATAATGAATAGCATTTTTCTAATCAACAATTGAATAATATGGAAGACCAGGGCAAAAGTAATTTGCTGTGATTTTAATTGCTTTAAAATAACAACAAGAAAAGAGACGAAGAGAAAGAACTGCAATACCGCCATTACTAAAGAAAAAACTCACAATCGGTTGAGCTTACAACATATACGTTATGCCATGTAAAATAGATAATTATGTTAAACACAGACATATTAGTATTATTTGTATTATTCAGACTACTGTTCTCATCTTGGACGTTAGTCTCACAAAGTTTCGGCCGATGTAACCTTTCTCAGGTGCGTCTTGTCGAACTTGGGAACTTTCTTGTCGAAGTGACAAGGTACCGTCGCGCATGGCTATACGTGCTAAGTAATTATCAATTTTTAGTGACAGTCGTCTGGAGGTTGAAGGTTCAATCTTCAGTACGGACGAAACTAAGAATAAAATTACGACTTACTTAAGACTTCTACCCGGTCATCGCTGACGGAATGAGAGAAAGCTGTTGTTGAATTTAATCAACTGAAAGTAATCCCACCTGATCGAGTAGTGACGAGGTCAATGACTCAATATCACGTGATGAAATAACTACGCTCTGCTAACACGTGACATGTAAATAGTGCCGAAATTAGGCGCCAAATTGTATTCAAATGTTGTGTGTTCAGTTCACAATAAATGATCGTACAAGTCATTGTTTCTTCTCTTTTCTTCCTCGTCTTCGTGGCTCACTGCCTACCACTATGGCTTACGCTATCCCCCAAATTGTAACAGGTTATGGGCCCGGTTATGGACAGCATAGGCTTATGTTCCAGGGAGACGAAAGAAAATATGAACTATGGAAAGGGAATTCTCTTGGCTACATGCGAACCCAAAAACTGTACAACACCATTACAGCATAGGATAATACTGAAATAAGTCAGAACAAAAACGCCGAAGCCTTTGGTGAATAAGTACAGTACCTCGATGACTGAAACCTTTCGTTGATAATCCGAGATGCGAAGAATGACGGTAGGAAAGCCTTAAATATTTTAAGGGAGCATTATCTGCCACGAGGGAAGCCAAGGATGATCTCGATATACACGGAATTAACGTCATTACAAAAAAAGCCGGAGGAAGATATAACAGACTACGTAATGAGAGCGGAAACTGTCGCAACTTTTTTTTAAATGCCGGCGAGACGATTAGCGATGGTCTGTTAATCGCAATGATTATAAAAGGATTGCCGAATGAATACAAAACTTTCACTACGGTGATAACACAAAAAGAAGCACCGATGACATTTCAAAGCTTTAAGACCGGACTTCGAAATTGTGAGGACACTGGATAAAAACCCAGGGAGATAAAGACGCAAACGCGATAATGAGTGTGAAAGAAAAGCGACACAATAAACAACCAGCAAACATATTCAGACAAAAGGATTACAAAAAATTCAATGGATCATGTTTCTCATGTGGAAAATATGGACATGAATCGAAAAATTGCCGAAAATCTTCACGCTGGTGCAAAAATTGTAAGACGAAAACACACGATACAAACTTTTGTCGAAAAACGCACGAGGGACACACTACAAATGGAAACGCGATAAACCATGTATCAGATAAGGAAACTTATATTTTTTCAGTTAATAATGATAATGATTCTTTATATAATGACTTATTAGTGGATTGTGGGGCCACAACCCATATCTTAAATGACGAATCCAAGTTTATAAGCTTCGATGATTAGTTTGATTTGGCTGACGGTAGTCGTTATAATAAGTTGGCGCTAAAAAGAGGAGATGTTTATATCAAAATGACTGATACATGATAATATTTTGAAAGACGCGTTGTATATACCTTCCTTTAGTAATTTTTTTTTCAGTGCAAGCGGCAACAGAAAGGGGTGATCAGGTAGAATTCAGACCTAACTCGGCAACATTAAATTCTAAGGGGACAAAATTTAATATTCATAAAAAAGGAAAATTATGTTATTTAAATAAGGTAACTTCGCCGAAGAAAATAAAATATTCACTAGAAAAATGGTATAATATAATGGGACATTGTAACACAGCAGATATAATAAAATTAGAAAAAAACGTTTCTGGCATGGAAATAAGTGATAAAAATCAATTTAATTGTAAAATATGCCCACGGGCGAAAATACCCCAATTCAGAAATAAATTGCCTGACAAGCGGGCAACAAAAAGACTCGAACTTGTACATATTGACTTAGCTGGTCCAATTGAACCTACAGCTCAAGACGATTTTAAATACGTATTAGGGTACATAGATGACTATTCAGGCCTCATAGGCATATGTTAAAAAATAAAAGCGACAGTGTGGAAGCCTTTGAAAAGTTTTTAGCTGATATTGCCCCGTATGGGAATATAAAAACAGTAAGAAGTGATCAAGGCACGGAATTTTATTCCAAAACCTTCGAATCACTATTAATTAAAAATAAAATACGTCATCAAAGATCGGCGCCATATTCACCCCATCAAAATGGCACGATTGAGCGCACGTGGCGCACAATTTTTTCAAATGGCGAGATGTATGCTAAAACATGCAAATCTTCCAAAATATATGTTGACACACACTATTTTGACATCGGCATATATCCGAAATAGATGCTACAACAACCGTAATATCAGAACGCCATACGAATCTTTTACGGGCAAGAAGCCGAATATTTCAAATATGCACTTATTTGGAAGCATTTGTTATGCATATATCCAAAACCCCAAGAAATTGGATGATAGAAGTCGAAAGGGCATATTCTTAGGGTATGATAGAGGAAGCCCAACGTACGTAATATATTTTTCCGACACAGGAGAAATAAAAAACGTAAGAATTGTAAAATTTACTGATAAATTTACAGAATCTATAAGAAAAGAAAAAGAACAAAAATGGTACTGCTAATGATGTTCAATTAACTGAACCAGAAGCAGAAATAATAAATGACAATATTGGGGGAACGAGATCCCGCCCGAAATATCTCAGCGATTATTACGTGAGAAATGAAAATAATGACGCAATAAGTTACACAAAAGATTATTGCTGTCACATAAAAAGATATACCGAAAACATATCAAGAAGCTATAGATTCAGAAAATTCCGAAAACATGCAAAATGCCATGAAAATTGAGATGGATATTTAAAGAAAAATAAAACGTTTGAGTTAACGGAATTACCTCAGAATAAAACTTTAATTCCAGCGCGATGGGTGTATACCGTGAAAAATGACGAAAATAAGGGAGAAATCTTTAAAGCTCGTTTAGCAGCGAAAGGTTACGCTAAAAACCATACGAAGATTATGATGAAACTTTTTCTCCAACAGCGAAATTAAATTCAATTAGAATGTTAATGCAAATTGCAACACAATATGATTTTAAAATACACCAATTAGACGTAAAATCAGCATATTTTAATGCACCTATAAATAAGGAATTATATATGGAACAAGCGAAAGGATTTGAAATCGAAAATGAAAACCACAAAGGTAGACTAGTATATGAATTAAATAAGTCGCTATATGGCTTAAAACAAAGTGGCCGAAACTGGAATAATCTGTTACACACACATTTAATAGAAAATAGATTTAGCCAATCGTTGGCAGACGTTTGTATTTACACACAATATGAAAAGCATACAATTATCATAGTATGGGTAGACGATATATTAATCGCAACAAGGTGTAACGAAAATATGACAAACACAAAAACTATCCTGAAAGAAAGATTTAAAATGACTGACCAAGGCCAAATCAAATATTTTTAGGCATAGAATTTAAATATGAAAATAAAAGAATATACATGCATCAAAAACGATATCTCCATAGTGTATTGGAAAGATTTGGAATGAAAGACTGTAAGTCAAAATACACACCTAGTGAAAGCAATATTAATAAAATATGCAGTGAAAATAATAAATTAGCAGACGAAAAACTATACAGAGAAATAGTCGAAGCTTAATATATGCAATGACAGCAACAATATCAGATCTATGTTTTATAGTAACAAAATTGTCCCGATATATGAATAAACCATATGAAAATCACATGCTATTAGCTAAACACGCACTTAGGTGTATTAAGGCCACAATTAATCAACAGAATAATACTCTAAAGTTAATTCACGTTGCAAGTGAGAAAAACATAGCCGATATATTTACTAAACCAGCAAATAGATCTAGAAATGAAAAATTCAGACATTCACTGATGGGACTCTAAAGGACATTTTTTAAAATGATAAATAAAAAATAAAAAGAAGGTTTAAAGCCCACAAATGTGAAAAGTGTAACAAATTAAACTTTTTTGAAAGCTATCGATAACACAAGTGTATCAAAAGAAAGAAAGAAAGAACAAAAAGAAAAGCCTGTATATTATGAACACAGAAGAAAAAATATATATGTTTTAAAAGCCTATAAATGTGAACAAGTTTTTTCTTTCAAAACAAAAACAAAAAAGAAAAGTTTTATAAAGTGACAAGATTGTGTCTAACAAAAAAGGAAGGACAATGATCGCTGTTGAAATATAAAACAACAATGAACATTTGAATATATTTCAGTTGATGGGAGGTTGTGTTGAATTTAATCAACTGAAAGTAATCCCACCTGATCGAGTATTGATTTACTCCTCTCCAGGAGTAAGGCACAGGGCAAGTTTTTATCTTACTCCCACAAGTAAGATGTGACCCACGGTCGGGTCGGGAAAGTGGGGTTTAAAAATTGCCTGGGCAGCCCCGTCGGCATTTCCCGGTAGGGGCTCCTCAGGCAGTAAGCAATAAACTTACTCCTCCCCAAAGAGGGGGGGGGCAAAGCCTGGGAAAGTGGACCTCCCAGAACTGCACAGGACAGACCCATTGACCGGCGTAAATCAAGACCCGAAGGCCAAGACAACACCAGTATGGGGTGCAGTATCCATCGGAACAGATACTACACTTTGATCTTAACCAAAAGGCCAAGAATTTTTTCGAGTAGTGACGAGGTCAGTGACTCAATATCACGTGATAAAATAACTACGCTCTGCTAACACGTGACATGTAAATAGTGGCAAGATTAGGCGCGAAAAGTGATTCAATCGGTCTATTTTCAGTTTGCAATAAATGTTCGTGCAAGTCGCACGTGTATTAAGTTGTACCTCATTGTTTCTCCTCCTTTATTCCTCGTCTTCGTGGCTCACTGCCTACCACTATGGCTTACGCTATCCCCAAATTGATACAGCTGTTCCCGTGGATTGAGTAGAGGATTATGTATAGATTCCCGAGTTCTACAAGATGCGCCTGAATAAAGGCCGGGTGATATCGGCCGAAACATTGTGAGAACAACATCCAAGATGAGAACAGTAGTCCGAATAATACAAATAATACAAATAATACAAATTATAAATCCTCATTTAAAGAAATTTAAAATATAATACCGGCTCATTAGTGCCGAAACATTACTCCGTCACAACCTATGAAATTTGCTATGACAAGTTCAAATCCCATCGTCTCTAGTTCGGTAATTTACGCAAAAACACCGTTTGCAAAGGTTTTCAAATTCACTTTCCTACCTACAGCTATGGTTATAATAGAAACTTCTGCCAATCTTATCTAATACAATAAATCTTTTAGAATAGTTATTCTATTTCGGTATAAAATAACCCGATAAATAATCGAGTTGTTGTGAAATATGAATGGCAACACAAACCAGACGAGTAATGAGGAACAGAAATCTCGTGAGTGACAGTAATCTCGTTTGATTAAGAGAATGCGTTGGTATGAACTGTTAATGTATATTGAACGGATGTACACGATATTGAGAGAGGGGGAGGTGAAAGTCTTTACGAACCACCTACAATATAGACAAACTGTAACAATATTTAACGTGACAATATGTAAGTTACGCCGGGTTGAGAAACGAATAGTGATATCGCAAACAGGGAGACACTTTCAAAAGTGACGTAGAATAATGAGACTTATCAAGAACAAACACTAGTGATCCTCTCTTTGGGTGTGTCGGTTAGACGAGACAGACATGTCCTTGAGGGTATTATTCCCTTCCCCATACGGGAAGTACTCATAATGTTTGGGAAATACTCATGATGTGTACTTTTCGGCAACGAAATGTATGCGTGATTTTCAGACAGATACAATATCTCCATTAGTAATGGATAAGATAAGAAATTAGTAATAAACTCAGACAGACACGATGTATCCATTAGTAATAGATAAGATAAGAAATAAGTAATAAACTCAGACAGACACGATGTATCCATTAGTAATAGATAAGATAAGAAATTAGTAATAAACTCAGACAGACACGATGTATCCATTAGTAATAGATAAGATAAGAAATTAGTAATAAACTCAGACAGACACGATGTATCCATTAGTAATAGATAAGATAAGAAATTAGTAATAAACTCAGACAGACACGATGTATCCATTAGTAATAGATAAGATAAGAAATTAGTAATAAACTCAGACAGACACGATGTATCCATTAGTAATAGATAAGATAAGAAATTAGTAATAAACTCAGACAGACACGATGTATTCATTAGTAATAGATAAGATAAGAAATTAGTAATAAACTCAGACAGACACGATGTATCCATTAGTAATAGATAAGATAAGAAATTAGTAATAAACTCAGACAGACACGATGTATCCATTAGTTATAGATAAGATAAGAAATTAGTAATAAACTCAGACAGACACGATGTATCCATTAGTAATAGATAAGATAAGAAATAAGTAATAAACTCAGACAGATATGATCTCCCCATTAGTATTAGATAAGATAAGAAATTTAGTAATAAACTCAGACAGACACAACATATCCATTAGTAATAGATTAGATAAGCAAATTAGTAATAGAAATAAAAGTATAATTTTGGCTTCAAGCGGACACGCACAACATCTTCATGAATAATAGATATTACATTGTAACAAATCTGACATGATATTGCGCTATGTTAAGTGAGAGATTTACCTTTAATTTATTGGTCTAAGAGGAACGAAAATTAGTGTGTTCAGTTGATTATCTGGAAGAATTCTCAGTGCTCAACATTTCTTTGTGTAAGTTCAATAGTATGCTGCTCAGAACAACATTAGGATATCTTCATATTTTATCTCCAGTTAGCCTGTTAGTGATTCGATCTGGTAATATGTGCTCGGGGGTTTGTTTCGCCATGTACGTTTATCGTAGTACGATGACACATTTCAGAACATCCATTAACTTTTCCAAGTTCTCGCATCCCTATATACAACATAAACTGTTCTCTACCCTAACAACATTTAACACATGATAGCGTCCTCTAATCTCTCACTACGAATGACAATGGCAAGTCAAATAGAGATTCGACTTCTTTGAATGTTTACAACAACTACAAGGTCAAATCGCAAACTTTAACATTACATTTGTTACAAACAAAACTGATTACTGTTTTTTTACGTGCAATAGATTACTACTAATTAAACACCTTCTTTAAAAATCAGCGAAAATAATATTTGGCGAAATAACAGATTTCATATTTGTCGGAGTGTTTATCTTGCCATGGAGGTTTATGTAGAATTTGTTTACCTGGCGAGAATTTATGCGATGTGTTACAAAATCTCCATTAGTAATAGATGAGGTGAAAAAAGTAGTAATGAACTCAGACGGATACGATATAACCATTAGTAATAAAAAAAGATAAGAAAATTAGTAATAAACTCAGACGGATAAGATATAACCATTAGTAATTGATAAAATAAGGAAATTAGTAATAGACTCAGACAGATCTGATATCTTCATTAGTAATAGATAAGATAAGAAAAGTAGTAATAAACTCAGACAGACACGATATCTCCATTAGTAATAGATGAGATAAGACAATTAGTAATAAACTAACACAGACACGATATCTCCATTAGTAATGGATGAAATAAGACGATTTGTAATTAACTCAGACGGATACAAAATCTCCAATAGTGGTTGATAAGATGAGGAAATTAGTAATAAACTCAGACGGATATTAAATTTATATCAGTACCAGATGAGATAAGACAATTAGTAATAAACTCAGACGGATATGATATCTCTATTAGTAATCGATAAGATAATAAAATAGTAATAAACTCAGAGGATACGCAATTTCTATTATTCATAGATAAAATAAGACAATTAGTAATGAACTCAGGCGGATACGATATATCCATTAGTAATAGATAGGATAAACCTTCAAACTTTTGTTACTGATGTAATAGAATGTTCGGTTCCTTTCTGCAACTATCGTTTAGTCAACGCTTAGGAGACTGTAGTGGGAAGCCTTACTCACGGCACCTGATAATGGTAACCAACATATTAAGGTTGTTAGGAAGGTATGTAACATAGAACAGCGCGATTTAGGAAAGTTGTACCATAGTCCCTTTAACTCCTTTAAAATGAGATCGAAACCATATAGACTGGTGTATCGTATCGGTTAGTTTGCTTCGTCCGATACTTTCGCTTTTCTGTTGCTACTGCCTATTGGTGTTATTGGTGAAGTTCCCAAAAGATACAAACTGAAAACACGTATAATTATTAACTTGTTTGCTTTAAAGGTTGTCCTTTGTTCATTAATGGTCGACACAGCATACCAAAGTTCTCATTCTCGATCATTGTTGCTCTTGTAAATAAACCGTTACGTGAATCTCTGTGAAGAATTGTGTTTATGTTGACATGCATGTGTGTTCTGCTACAAACGAACTACAGTGGACTGCAGTGGACCTGGATTAACGTAAATTTCTCTAGACATTATTTACCCCATCTCTACATCCTTTCTCGTCTCTTCTCTTCTCTAACTGTATTTTCTAGTTCATCTTTATCAATCTATAATGATTATGTAATAAGTTACGTCAATCACATTCCGCCGCATTTTTCTTTGATTCTAACCAATGTTATATTTCTTAGAATTATTTTGTTTACCAAATCCGAATCAACTATTCTCTTCATTGTCCGATGACTGATCTCATAAAAAAATTCTAAATGATTATGTTTTTATATTTTTAAACAAAAGCATTCGCGTTTTGATTTGTATAGTTTCGAGTTTTGTATTATTCCTTAATAAGCATATAACTAAATTACGTCTACTGCCCCATCATGTTTAATGTAACTATATTGGCATTGTCTCTTCGAAGCTGATTTTGGATTATTGTATAAAAAAATATTAATTTATTTAATATTGAAAATAAATATATCCGGTCGGGGTGCTTAGTTTCGTTATAGATGAAAAGAACAACTTTCTCTTAGCATTTGCTTTTCCATGAAGCATTGTGACATAACAAAAAAACAAGCTTCTTAACTTTTTACTATTTCAAGAATGCCTCTCTCCCAACACGTGATTAGCTTCGACTTATCGAAACATTTCGTATTTCTTATCTGCCCATCATTTCTCGAGTATATACACAATGAAATACCATTAAAGAGATTAAATTTGATATTTAATTTATGTCAAGATTTTATGAAACAGCTTTTAATACATAGATGCACGACATTACTTATTTCTATTTTGATAATTTCATGTGTATATATCGTGGTTTGTTACGAACGAAAACTGCATCTGAAATAGTTTTATTTATTTTTTGCAACACTTTTCAGACAAGGAGGGGAAAAGACAACATTGCTCCATAAATATGTTGTGACACTATCGGTGCCACAAAGGTCGGGGCCCGGTCAGGAATAAGAAATGACTCATGTACGCACACAAAAGAAAAATGCTGGTGTGGTCAATTTCTATTCTTCAAGGCCCAGGTCTTGTCGGTGACTAAAACAAAGGAGATAATATATTTAGGAGTGACAGTGTTTTACGACATCTTTGACGACAACAGGTTGGTTTTACGACAAGGTTTGGTTTTACGACAAGGGTTGGTTTTACGGCAGGCAATGTATATGTGTTTGTGTTCTTTCTCAAGAGTTGTGTTTATTTTATCTAACTTGTGGACCAGTGCTTTGCCCTCGACGATTCGTCAGTGGATAGACGATTCGGCTAGACGATGAAGACAAAAAGACCACGGACGCACAACGTTGGGATTGATGGTCGTCGGGTGAGTCACCATGGTTCTACAGGGTACACCGTCGGTATGACTAGCTGTCTGTGGTTTATTCATAGCTTGTCTCTAATGGAGGTCAGTCGCAAGTCTGCGCTTTTCTCTTTCCGTATGTCTATCTTATCTCGTCATTATAATCTAGAGTTTATCAGGTGTATATATTTGGCATCCACCCCAACAATTGTCAACGGGTCCAGATTGATTTAATTTTATTTACTTTTATATTTGTTTCGTGATAAAATCCTCTTTTTCAGCTGATACGTGGTTTCACACGCTTTGCAAAAATACGGTGACTCTCTTAACTGGGCATATACTCAAGTATATATCATATGTTCTTTTACTAGAACGCTAATGTGAAAATTCAGTAATGTGCGCGCCGTGTATGATGAATGTCGATTAGAGACTTTCTTAATGCTGTTAGTTCTTCTGTCTGTTTTGATAGTTCCGTGGTGTGAGGGGGGGGGGCGTTAAGTGTGGGAGAGAGACGAAATTTGCTGGTTGTTGATGATTGTGCTGAAATAAGGAAGGATTCACCCAGGGCGAATGACTTAATTGTGGAGGAATTAATTGAATAATTTACTAAATTGTCGTTAATGGTATCAAGCCGGAGGCAAGAATCCGTATAAACGAAGTCCAGTCTACGTTCACTATCATAACGCATGCAAGTTTCTGTTTGAAAATGTCTGTTCAAGATGTAGTCTGTTTCCTCTCTTTCTCTCTCTCTCTCTCTCTTTCCCTCTATGTGTGTCTCTCTCTTTTTCTCTATCTATCTATCTATCTATCTATCTATCTATCTATCTATCTATCTATCTATCTATCTATCTATCTCACATAATCTCTCTCTCTCTCTCTCTGTCCTTCTCCCCTCTCTATATATATATATATCTATCTATCTATCTCACATACTCTCTCTCCCCCTCTCTATATCTCTCTCTATATCTCTCTCTCCTTCTCTCTCTCTCTCCTTCTCTCTCTCTCTCTCTCTCTCTCTCTCGTGTTTTACCTTTTTCTACCCCTCTTCATCTGGATTTTGTTTTGTTTTACAAAGAGACGTTTCTTTCCCTTTTTTATTGTGGGCATGTTGTCTTTTTCTTCATTCTTTATTCTAAACTCTCTCTCGCGCGCGCGTGTTTTCTAGCTTTCTACCCCCTTACTCTCTCTCTCTCTCTCTCTCTCTCTCTCTCTCTATCGCTACCTCTCTCTCTCTCTTTCTAAACATATCTTTCTCTCTTTCATTTATCCTACTTCTCAATCCATTAATTCCCACAAAGATACGTGTTTCTCCTTTTCTTATTTTGGGTATGTCGTCGTCGCTCAATGAGAACTTTTGTCCGTATGAAGGTCCGTCTCTCACGCTTTGGTTAAAAATAGTATGTTCAACGCTAAACGCGCAGATTGAATAAGCTAATGTCATTTTAATATGCGTCCAACACCTATCTGTGCTCCATCTCACAGTCGCTTTGTCTGTCGAGCTTGTTCGAAATAGCATTTTTGTCGGTTTGTGACGCTTAATTTTGAAATAGTATTTGCATCGCTAAACTCAAAGATAAAATGCACGCATATCTCAAACATCTTATTAATAAACTCTGTTCGCTAGTCAGTCGGTCACGAAAAAAACATTTTCACTGTTAAAAGAACAGATTTAATGGGCGCATCTCAAGAATATCCGTTTCCGGTTTTCCTTTATTCTCTCTTTTATTTCTAGAATTCGTTTCCTTAAATTTCTCTTCTTCCACAATTATGTATTTATTTTTGTTAATAATTCCATTAGTTTTTTAAAACAGTTTTTATTTCCATCTCAATATGAAATTATTAGAAACAATTACCATGGAAACACCGGTGTCTTAAAACGCGTCGACATGTCTGCTTATTAAATAGCATTTAGTGAAAATGGTTCATTAACGAATACAACAAACAAAATATACTCAAATGTGTCGGTAGATCTTTTTATTAATGCACATACACACACACACACACACGTATATATATATATATATATATATATATATATATATATATATATATATATATATATATATATATATATATATATATATATATATATATAATGGATAGTATGAATTATTATGATCATCCATTGGTTTCGCTTTTACGTAAACACTGGAAATTCAACCGCAGGGTTAAAGATACCAACTGTGACCGGTTTATCTGCGTATTTAATGACACAGTCATTACATCGGCAGATGAACTGATCACATTTGGTATATTTAACCATGCGGGTTGAGTTTCTAATTTATCCGTGAAACCGAAGGTAGCGATTGTTAATCATAATAATGTATAGTGTCAATTATACATATATTTATATACATCTGTAATTACTATTTCATTTATATACTTATACTAGTGTAAATTTTATGTATGTATATATATATGTATATATATATTTATTTATTTACTAATGGGTGACCACTATCCAAGGTTCGAAGGACATTCGAGGATAACAAGTAATGAGTTCGTCGGGCAGACAGTAAGGCAACACCATGATGGTTGGTAACGATAGTTGGAATTGGGCAGAATTGGATTATTTAAGAAGACGTCTCAACAAGAATTTGTTTACATTAGACTTGGAGTGAACCGGGAAGCATCGCCGCGATATTTTGTTCCAGAGACGGGTAGTTCTAGGAAAGAAACTCTGCTCATGGAAGCTCCATTTAGTTTTGTGTACACAGAAGGAGAAAGAAAAATTATTGACAGTGGTTGTTGCTAGACGAGTTTTTGTTGTGAAAGTTGTACAGGAGGAAATAATAGATTTAAGCTGAGTCGAGCATCTACCATGAAAATAACGATAGAGCAGAGAAATACCAGCAACATCTTTTCTGTGAGAACGTGGTTGGGGAGAAGAGGGCATCTCCAACTCTATTTCGAAGTCGATTTTGTACTCTGTCAATGCGGAAAAGGGTGATCTGAGCAGTACCTCCCCACATGTTGCAACAATACTCCATATTAGGGCGTATTTGACTCTTATACAGGTAGAGGATTGCGTCAGGCGTGAGATACGTTCTGGGCTGTAATAATGATACAACCATTTCTCCAGAAGCCTTAGTAACGGATTTGATGTAAGTGTTCCATTTAAACTTTGAAGTGAAGGTCAGTCCCAGAAGTTTCTCGCAGCAGGGGTCTTCCTCGGGGTGAGAACCATTTATTTAAATAGGGACAAAGTAGGGATCAAATCATGTGTGGTGAAAGGAGATAAGTTTGGTTTATACGCAGTAAAAGCAACCAGCCACCTTTTTCCCCAAAGTCGGAAGATAGAAACTCAGAAAGATCTTAATCATTAATGATCTTAAAAGTTTCGCCATAGATGGTTGTTTAACTGCATAATTGTCGACGAATGATTTTTAAAATGTGCTTGGGGAGATCATTGATAGGAGATCATGCAGAGGGTTGGGCCCAGAATAGATCTCTGGGACACGCCGGCATTGCTACCATGTTCTTCAGACTTCTGCCCATAAGAGAACTACATTTATAACCCTATCAGGAAGAAAGGGGTTGATGGTTGAGAGGACATTCCCAGATATCCTGTAGACCTTTATGCCAAACCCTATCAGAGCTATTGTTGTCGAAACGAAGCAGTCGTTAACAGATTCAGTGATCCTGTGTTATATTACAGTTAGTACATCAGCTGTTGATCATGCAGGACGAGTCCATATTTCTTGTCACTGAGTAGGCTATTTCTGCTTAGATGATTGAAAACTACTTGATTTATCCTAAATTCTAACAACTTACTTATGTCACACAGGAGACTGATTAGTCTGTACTGAGATACAGGGGACTGATTTCCAGTATTTTTAAATACTGAGCAGACTGACGAGATTTTTCAATGTGATTAGAAGCATTTCTCTTTAAAGCAACGATTGAATAGCTTTGTAAAAATAGGAGCAAGTTCCGGTTGCATTTGTGAAAGTACTATAATTGGAATGTTGCCAGGACCAGTGAATTTTCTGCCATCAAGATTCTTGATTAGTTTGACAACATCCCGGCCAGATATATAGATGTAACTCAGTGTGTTTTCCGTCATAGGAGGAAATTCAGGTGGCATGTGGCCCCGATTACAAGGGGTGACATTTGATGCAAAGTTCTTTGCAAAAGTTTTTGGCTTTATCGGATGCTGTGGTAATCACTTCTGGTTCTATTGATGATAGTTGTGATAGAGGGCATGCATCTATTCAGGGCATTGTTTTTATTCGCAAAACCTCTTGTGAACCAAGCCTCTGATTAGCTACTCTTGATTAACGGATTGGGCATATGATTATCTCGCGTGTTCTATAACCCGTTTGCAGTGGTTGCGGGCAGTTCAAAATGCAGCTTTCGTTTTAGAAAATCTATTTTGTTGATAGCAATTAAAATAGTGATTTCTGTGAGCAATGACAGCGGCACATTCTGGAATGTATCACGGCTGGCATTTAGTTTTTTTCTTGAATTTTCCTTGATTCTATGAAGTTTTCAATACGCTTAGTAAACCAATAAGTAAATTTGGATGCGATACAGGACACATTCTTTTTTACCATGTAATAGAGAGGGATTTCTCACATGCAAGATCTTAGGCTTTCCTAGTTGGCCATCGAGTTTCGATACATTATGCGATGGAGAGGGAAGTCAAAGGTCTTGTTTCAGTTTATGTTAATCTTTAGTGAGACTATTGAGTGATTGGAAGATCCCAGCGGAGACAGGAAGGTTGATGTGTACAGTTCAGGACAAGTTGTCAGGAAAAGGTCAAGAAAATGTTCGTCAGTATTAAGTACGCGAGTAAGTTTCTCAACAGTCTGTGTTAGATCATGAGCTAGGGAAAAATCGTGATGAAACTGTCTTTTATCGTCAGTCTTGTTAATATATATATATATATACTTATACTAGTGTATACACTCCGTCAAACGTGACGAGGACAAATATGTCTTCGCCAGTGTTCTCATTCGCTATTTATCTAGATACATTACTAAAATACTTATATAAAATCATGAA
The DNA here is from genome assembly GCA_963556195.1 of Sepiola atlantica. NCBI lineage: Eukaryota > Metazoa > Mollusca > Cephalopoda > Sepiida > Sepiolidae > Sepiola > Sepiola atlantica. Next base: position 234,910,004 of record OY744515.1, on the reverse strand, counting down.
TTTGCTTCTGTGATTAGATTTTTCATATATAGATTATTATTATCAATTCTTATAATCTGAAAAAACACCAACCGGTGACTTTTATTATAGAATGGAGGATTTCTATCCGAGTTTATTTCAAGCGGCGGATAAGTATGAAGGATTTTCTGATTGGCTATTTGTTTTCTCGCTTGCCCTTACAACTTAAATGTTATTGTCTCGAGTCTTAAAAAATACTTGTGTTTTACGGGCTAACTCTTGTGTGACGGCATCAAAGTACATATATATATATATATATATATATATATATATATATATATATATATATATATATATATATATATATTCAAATCCATATTGGTCTTTATTATAGAATGGAGGATTATAAAATAATATATTTATGTTTCTATAGTCACTTCGAAAGTGTTCAGTTCATGAGTATACGGTTAGTAATAGAATAAATATATACGTATGGTAAGGAAGCTACACTAAGATGTATGTGTTACATTCCCATAGTAAGTCATGAGGCTTTATGTATGGGTTTACATTGATCGTTTCTATAGTAAAGAGATGCACACTACACTTTCCCATCATTCAACGTCCTTTGTTATATTACCATCTGATTACCTATTCGTTTAATTCAACCAATGAATGTTCATCCCTTTGTTTTAAAGAGGGTTTGTACTCTTTGCTTCTAAGAACATCAAACAAAGTATAGCTCTGCTATGATTGTCCTAAGTGTACTGATCTATTACTAAAGTCACATGATTCCTTTGGGTTTTTTTTAACTTAATATAAACTTTCCACATTAATATATGAGATTTAAGATTCATATTATTCGCACTAGAGACATTTTCCTTTAATTTTCACGGTCGACTTTTTAAATGATATTAAAACTATCGATTTACTTTTTAAATGCGTTTTTTTAGTTAGTCATTCCAAAGTAATTTTATTCGATGTATATAGTTTGTGAGTATTTCGCTTCTACGATTAAGTATTGTTTATATCTTTCAACTTAAGATTTCCCTTTAATTACCGGCTTCTTATCCTTAATTTTCCCAAAATACGTTCTATAATAATAGACTATATTCTGTGTTTTTTGTATAATTAAATGTCATTTTGTGATTATAATATCCATTTTTAATTGAACTCGGTTTATTCTATAAGATGTATTTGTGATGTCACTTTCATTGGTACATATTAATGCTTGGTAAATTACTTTTTATGCTAAACAGTTATTTTGCAGGGGCAATTCACCCTTATGTTTCAGTTACATATCCCAAGTTTTACTTTTCTTATTACGATCTTTATCATTGCTTTTTCTATCAGCCGCATTACTATTTCTTATATTATTATTTTTATTATTTTTATTATTATTATTATCTTATTATCATTAATTATTGGTATTATTGTTATTATATTTTTTAGTTTCTCTTGCAATTCTATTTTTAATTTTGCGTTCTACCTCTATAAATTAGTATTTATTATTGTGAGCTTTTATTATCATTTCTAAATTTACACAGAAATTATAAGTTAGTTTTAATTCATCAAATCACTGTTCAGATACATCGTTATTAAACATAATTCTATTTCAGTAGCTTTTGTCCAAGAATTGCAGGCTTGTAGAACTCTCTTCCTGTTGACTGTGTTCATCATACCTGTAGCCTTAGTTTTTTCAAAACTAAGGTCAAATAGGTTTCTTTTTGTCTTTACGTTAATCGTATTTCGTTCTTTTTAGCTCTTCGTATCAGGGGGCCTAATGCCTTGTCTAGAGCGACTCCCATGAAAGTAATAATAATAAGTGTTAATAAATACTTTATGTAAGAAGACTAATTACTAATTACTAAATATAGGAATTTCTGATGAGGGTTGGTTTTTACTATATGATTATATGGCAGGTCAGCCAAATGATATTCTCCTTCTTTTATTTGTATTATTAGTGGTGTTACCTTGTTTCTTGTATTCAATTTCAATGTTAGTACATGGACTGTATTTAGAGTTAAGTTATAGACAGTTAAATTTGTAAATAACTTTTCATTAGTAGAGTTATTTCTGAGTCTACATTAATAGAACTATGAATATATTTTATAATTAATTGATAATGATTAGACTTTGGGCACACGTATATTGATGTTAATAGTCCAGCTTCATACCATAGAAATACGTACAATTTTTATCACCTAAATATTCTAATGTATTTTATGTAATTATTTTTATTGGCGATTGCATAGTTCGTTGATTTTGCTCACTACTACTACGATTGGGTTACTTGTATGCACGTATAAAATAAATATATATATATATATATATATATATATATATATATATATATATATATATATATATATATATATATAAACGAAAAATACGTTTTATAAAGTTTAGGGCGACTAATAATGCAATTTTCAGCATCTTAATTACATAGGAAATGAGACAATCGAAGTAGTAGTTAGCAAATCATATTTAAATACGGCTTATATGTATTTAATTGAAATTTAAAGTGATATTTACGAGATTCAAAACGAACAGTGGTTCGAATAAGCATCATCTGTTGACAAGGTGGTGGTTTCTATTTTTTATTTAACATGCCAGACTGGAAAGGGTAAAACTATTAATGGGGAGTAATATGCATTAGAATTAAAAAACAAGTAAAGTAAAAAAAAATCTAGTCGGAACAGAAGGTGAAGCGGAAATCAAGTGTGCTCTTGAACCAGAATTACGCGACGGTTAAATAATCATGATGTCATCTGTACTGTGAGGGAGTATATAGAGGGTATCATCTTCTTCTGCAATGATTGGGCTTTGTTAAACCAACTGCAGTGATGTAAAGGCGATGACAGGAAGAATAATGAAAAACGGTCTTGTTTTTCCGAGTTCTTCTAGGTTACAACTTTTTGAATTACTCTCGTAAAGAATTCGAACACTCCGAAAATGAACGTAAGTTTTAGTCAGAATAATATATATTTATAATATATTATTCTGACTAAAACTTACGTTCATTTTCGGAGTGTTCGAATTCTTTTATGTATTTAATAAACAAAGTCTAATCTGACAGGGAAATATACATTAAAGGATTGTTATGAAGATATATGTCTCCATTTTGCTTATAATTTGCGATTTGATTATAAGTTCAAACAGAAGTTGACTTTACATAAAGATAAGTCACCCAGACATCTATATAAGTATACGTATAACTATTTAAATAATTTAAATCATTTATATAAAATTCACTGCGAAAATGCTCACATTTTGATGATTTTCGGTTTATTTCCTGACGAAAGGTGTTTTTTTGTGTTGTAACCAATGAATGAAAAACTGATCGCTTCATTTAATGCGTTTAATTGTCAAGACTTGGAATAATAAATATAACTTTGAAAACATGCGGAAACCAGTGTTATGTTAATTTGTATTTCTGAAACGTTATTTAAATGCATTTTTCAATATCTATACATATTACGAAGATTGAAATCAAGATATAATACTACTAAACCCAATGTCTAGATTCCTTATTCTATTTTTTATAAATTCTATTACATGATTTTTATTCTAGTAAATGTCAATTGTTTACGATTTAAGGGGGCTTAAGGAGTAATTGAAATGTATGTAATCTTACTTACATAGGTTATAAGGAATTTGAACTAAATCTAATACAAATCTGAAATATTTTAATTTTCAAATGATGGTGATGTCTATATTATGCCCCAAAAAAACTTTTGAAATACTCCAAAAAACTGAAATGTGGGAATATTTATTAATTGATGTCGAATACCTATTGTTAAAATTTCACAAAAATCGAAGGTATCTGAATTTTATTCAAAGGTCTTCTACCCCCTTTACATCCCTTTTGCATGAAACTAAATTAAACTAAATATAGTCAATAGTATTCGCCCTTACGCCTATTAACAGTGTTCGAAAAATGTATGATGATTAGTTTAGAAGTAAATCCTGTACATATAAATATATACCTGCACATACCTAACTTTATATAAATTCTAGAAGAATCACTCATCCCCAAACAGGACATTTTCTCACCACTTTTATGCCCTCTTACGATAAATAATACATATACGTATATGTGAATCTATATATACATATATGAATATATGCATGCATATATATATATATATATATATATATATATGTATAATTAATTATTTTTGTATATATATATACAAGTGTGTGATCAAATAATATATATTATATATAAATATTTGAACATTTACTTCACCAATGTTCAATACATAAGTAGAGCTTTGTAGTATAAAAATTGACTTATGGCAGAATTAGTCTGATAGTTCCCCTCAGGAATGAAACAGATGTGTTTTTGTTTAGCTGATTTTATATATTTTATATTGCAACATTTTCATAAAAATTCATTTATTAAATACGAAACTGAGATGAATGACGATAGTATAATATGCAAATATAAAAAGCCCGAGGTTCTATCAAATAGAACTCATAACAATAATAAAGCAGATAGCCTACACTGTATTTATTAGTGTTATCTCTCTCTCTTTATACATATATATATATATATATATATATATATATATATATATATATATATATGTAAAAATAAAAATGAAATAAAGAATAAGCAATTAAACAACTAACAAAAATAAACTCAAAAACTCATCTTGTAAAGTTCCACCGAGATATTTCGGCTGTAGATACGACCATTTTCGATTTAACTGATCGAAAATGGTCGTATCTACGGCCGAAATATCTCGGTGGAACTTTACAAGATGAGTTTTTGAGTTTATTTTTGTTAGTTGTTGAATTGCTTATTCTTTATTCCATTTTTATTTTTACATATTGTCTGAAACATTGTTTCTTTTTTCCCATATATATATATATATATATATATATATATATATATATATATATATATATATATATATATATATATATATATATATATATATAAGAAAGAGAGAAAGAGATCTAGGCAATGATGAGTCTTAGTCGACACAATGTACTCGCTTTATTTAGCTGTTTGCAAAAGATTGTACATCATAGAATTAATTTCATCTAATTCTTCAATCGGAGAATCCTTTCCGCAATCGTTGTTTTAATAATATTGCTTTTATTTACATTTTTTTAAGAAAGGTTTTCTCCTTCTTATACTTCAGCGGAGTTTTTGTATTATCGACTAGGAATAGGATTATTCCAGACGATAAAACATAGTATAAATGTATGCGAATTATTCCTCGTTGATTGTTTGGCTTGTATTAATCCACTAAAAGGAAGATTCAGCTTCTGTAGTGCACTTTTCCGCTACTATTTTACGAGGGGAACTTTCAACCTCAACACCGACCTTTTTTGTTACGAACAGCATTCTGACAGCAACGTAATATTTACGTCCCGGCTAAACACTGAGGTTAAAAAGAGGTAAGCACGCATATTCACTTTAATTAACTCGAGTTGAACTCAAATTATTATTGCTTCGTTTAGAAATTCTGATAGAAGTTTATTTATGTTTATTTTCAGTTTGCACGTTGATAAATATCTTGCGATGAATTTTCGCGATGCCCATCTGTGTTCAGATGCTACTTTTGCCTATATAGTTAAAAAGTAAAGGGATCGACAATAGTTGGGGGCAACCCGAATGCTCCCTTTTCATTAGCTACTTCACTGTTGTGTAGGGGAGGGCGATATTTATCTCCTAGTATTCGCCACTTACCCTAAACCCACACATTATAATGCTAAGTGTTTAGCAAGGAGGCATGCAATACCATTTTTTAGTTGTTGGTATGACTCTACCGAAAATTGAACCCCCGGTTTCGAGCCTATTAGCGAACAGTCTAAACATTATGTCAAATAGGATGGCACACTTATAGTCAATGAAATTACTAAACGTGCCCACACGAATGACGCAGAGACTCCATTGCCACCAGGAAAAAATAATACATTTTCGATTACTAAACAGTGGATGTTTCACAATCTATTGTGTTTGATTGTAACGTTGCGTGAGAAGTTATTCGATCCCCACCAGATGACATACCGCTTTCTTTTTTTTACAGAAACAGTCCAGTCTATCGTTGATACGTACGTAGTTGTTCAATAGATAGTGACGTGTTTCAAAAGTAGTAATGTAACAGCCGAGATGTCTGTGTCTTATTTGCTTGTAGCTACAATAATGTAAGAAAAACGCCGCCAACTTATTTACTCAATGAGATCATTCTATTTGATGTCCTATTCGTTTACATGGTAGGTGAGCTTAATCTCGCCAGTTCTCCGATCAGGTGGGGGGGGGGTAAAAAACAGATTTTCGATAAAAGGCGGTCGAACATAATCAGCTGACAGGCCGAACAGGTAGATATTACTATATTTTTGTCACATCACATTTCGGACTTTTTCTCCCTGGCCTTATATCTTAAGACATAAGCCTATTTTTATTTTCCAACTCGCTGTGGAATCGTCCACTGCTGTGTTCATTTTTAGCCTTAAATGGAAAACACTATGTCAACACTATTTTCCACATTCCGGTTCATTATCGGCATATGAGAGTTTATGAAGGTGTTCTGTATATTTTGTTTAATCTGTTTTCTTTCACGGTCGCAGAAATGAATAGTTCACAATGCTTTCCCTCTTTCTCCACGAACACAAGTTATTGTTTATTAGGTATTTATTGACGCTTTAAAATGCCGAGGAAGATTAATGCAGTACAATCCTATTCAGATCTGTTATCTTTTTTATGAATTCAGCGAAGGCATGGCCACACATTCACCGGTCACTTTTCAATCAATGATCAATGCTAATGTGTGTATAGTAGAATAGTAAAAAGCAGTATGGACTCTCAAACATACATTTAATTAGAATAACAATCAATAAATCATGTTTAAAATTCTTCTATGATGCTCCTGACTCGTTCCTTACTCGTTTTCTCCAACCATCTCTGTTAGATATAGCGGTCGGCATTCTCTCCATATGACATCTAGAGTATTGGACAAGTTGATCAATGCCAGTTTGATGAAGTCTTCCAACTGATCTTTTACCGTGTAATGAATGCCATAGGCGAGCGTACCTCACAAGCTCTGAACTACTCAGGAGTTACCAGCAAGAAACCTTCTCTCACTCAGATAGGAAGAAGGTGTCTATATATGCGTTTCCCGGTTGGATGTTTGCTCCAACTGATATTCAATGCAGCTCGTGACATCCTTGGGTATGTTGCGTCAAGTGATGCTTTAAGTGCGCCGTAGTGCAAGAGAGATTCCACAATGGTCCTAAAAAGTGACAATGCCAATAACGCTGCCAGGAAACACAGACAAATAAGTTTCACAACTTCAGGATGTTCAAAGAAAACTTACTTAAAAGCATCTAATCTATTCTTTACAGACTAAAATAATTTTAATATTTGCTCTGTAAAAAGTCACTTTTTAGATAGAATTAAATATCGCTGCATTGTTTCTACAACATAAACTGTAATATAAAAGTGTTCCAAGTGTAGATATACACATAAATACACACGCACGCATAAATATGCGTGTGTGTGTGAGGGGTAAACATCCTAAATATGATTTTACACATAGATAATATATTTATGTGTAGGTGTATATATATTTTTTCCTCGCGGCCGTATGGTCGTGAGCGTTTGTCTCGTGATGCCAGCCCGAATCTGTGAACTGCGTTTGATCCCATGCGACCGCCTGCAACCGCCTGCAACCGCCACTCCTATACTGATAGGGGTAAGAGAGCCCGATTGACATCGTCGGTAAGTGATAAAACACTTTAATATTTTTAAAAATTTTTATAGTGTATATATATATATATGTGTGTGTGTGTGTGTGTGTGTGTGTGTGTGTGTGTGTGTGCGTGTGTGTGTAACTTATGTGTAGTTAGGCAGCATTTTTTTTAAATTTAAGCAAAGATTGTAAAACATAACAGAAATCTACATCTTGATTATAACATTTTTTTATTTTTTCAATTTTTATAATAATCATATTTGTGTCAAAATTCAAAAAAAATAATAAATGTTCCATAAAGATAACTCGCACTTTCAATACTTTTTTAATCATCTTCAGGTGACAAAAAGTTTTAAATGTTCAGCGTAAATACAATTTATCGTGTGACACTAATTATGGCGTCCCAGAATTTAAATTGTAAACGTTCTTCTGGGACTGCACTGGTTTGTTGTTTTGACGTCTTATAACTTCACTTATGGCGTTCTCGGCTTTTTTTATTCTCTTCTTTTATCCAGCTTTTTGTTCATTTGATTTTGTAACCTTAAAATGATTCGACGGAGAATTGAAAGTGCAAGTTATACATTCATTCATTCATTTGTTTGACACACAAAGATGTTAGAAAAATTGAAAAGTTTAAAAAGGTATAATACTGCTGTGGAAGTCTGTTATGTTAAACAATGTTTTATTATATATATATATATATATATATATATATATATATATATATATATATAATATACACATTATATATATATGTATGTATATATATGGTGTTTGTCTGACTTTTTGTTAATAGAAGTTAAACCTATGAAAGTATAATATTTATAAGATAGGGCTCAATAACATGTAGAGCTATAGTTTAGTAGACGAATTGATATGATGATGCTAAACCTTAAATGAATTCGCAGCTGAAACATGTATGTACATATGTAGCCCAAATATTTGTATGAATTAAAATGTATACTTAAATGATATATATATATACAGACTGAGTGAGAGATAGACAGACAGATAGATATATATATATATATAGAGAGAGAGAGATAGATAGATAGATAGATAGATAGATAGATAGATAGATAGATAGATAGATAGATAGATTTATATAGAACAGATATAGTGATATATTAGATCGATATAATCATATGTATAGATATGTATAGATAAGTGTATGAATTCCCTTTGCGTCTGTGTGTTCACAAAATCCTATTCTAGCCTACAGTTTACTGCTCTGATGCGCAGTCACGTGAATCTAATCATCTTATTAGTTCCACTAAATTTCCCGCGGCCTTTGATTTTTTCCGTTTTCGTTCTATATCGGTTGGCGCCAAACTCACAAACAATAACATTGCTTGAAGAAGACGAGAAACAACATGAACAAGAACAAGGAGAACAAGAATAATCACGAAAAGGGACGAGAAGAAAATTGATCCGAAGAAAGAAAAATGGCGAAAGATGAGTAAGTAGCTTTTAGATTAATGATGCGCACATGTGTATCTGATGTGTACTTTGCGGCCACGCGTCGTTATGGCGTTAATTAACTAATTAAACAGTCCTATGTATTACTTTTCCTCAAAGCACACAGATAATTAACCATTATGCTTTGATAATCTAGAGAAGAAAGAGCGACGCGAGTCACTTTGTCGAATAGAAAACACATCCGCTTTTATATTATATGTGGTTGTCTTTTCAGAACAATCGAAAGTTAGTTTTGCGTTTGGATAACGAATATAAAGAAAGCGCGAAATTGAGCAATGTTTTCAATTGGGCAGAAAGATATCAATCATCATTGAAAATCTAAAGGTAGCCATATTTGTTTCTTTATGTAAGTGAAACTCTTCTACCGTTCAATCAAGGGAGGTTATTCTTGTGTAGAGGTTGTGTGTGTGTGTCGCGCGAAAGTGCTTCTGTCTGTATGTAAGCGTGTATATGCGTGTGGATTTCATACGTTCTCAGATGCGTCTACATTTCTGTGTATCTGTACCAGTTTATTTGCTCTATGTCTGCCATTCACCTGGTGCGCATGCGTCCCATATACAGATTGAGTATTTTGTTCGTGCAAATATAGGTAATCAATTTCAGGTTGGTTTGTTTTTGTTACGTTTTTTATTTGTTTGAAGAAGTTTATCCGTGAGAGGAGGTGTCGAATCCCACGGTCTTGGAATAGCCGGCTCTTTAAAATATGTAAACATTTTTTTTGTATTTATTTATTTCGCTGAAAAATGTATAAATGATGATCGATGAGCGTCTGCAAAATGTCGTGTGTCCAATCACAACTGCAGAATCGAGAAACCTTAAGCAAATCTAGGAAAAACAATAAAAGAAACGAAAAACAAAAAAATTTAGCTAACAAAGATTCTCAGGTATGGAACGGTTTCAGGAGAAAATGAGATAAATGCCAGTGCAGATGGTTCCATTTTTTATATAAATGATATTTTATTCCTTATGAGAGAGACACAGATTTGTGAAAATGCATTATGCCAAAAACAGTACTGATTAATGGTCAATTGAAAATGAGCTCATTGTAATTTGTTTTCATTCATACATACACACACGAATATACATATATATATATATATATATATATACACACGAGATTTCAGAGAATGAAATGATGTCGTGGAGGCAGAATGTATGTAAGACGAAATGGAAAAAATATTAAACACATGCAAAATACGAGAGATTGACCAGTTTCGAACGTTTTTCAGTACCCGTTCGTTAACTCGAACGAAATCGATCAATATCTTGTGTTTTTTTTATATCTCCGGTGTGTAATTGTTTTTTCATTCGCCTTTGATCTCTCTCTCTCTCTCTCTCTCTCTCTATATATATATATATATATATATATATATATATATATATATATATATATATATATATATATATATATATATATATATATATATATATACAGGGTGGCGCAAAAGTCACGCATTAGTTTGAATCAGTAACAACTTTCACATTTAATCAAATTTTCTCCTTATTTTTCAGAATATTACAGATATAAACATTGATAATTTATCATGGAAAAATATAGCACTGAACAACGAACCGTAATTATTGAACTTTACTTCGGAAACCATCGTTCAATAACCTTAACCCAAAGAGCCTATCGTCGGCATTATAATGTCAGACAATCTCCCAGTCAGACCACAATTGATCGTCTTGTGGCCCGATTTCGGCAGCAGGGTTCAGTCAGTGCTCTTCCACGATCTGGCAGACCACGTTCAGTACGGACAGCGGAAAATGTAGCACTCGTTGAGGATGGCATTGCTGAAAATCCAGACACCTTAACTCGAAGACGAGCCACTCAGATTGGGATGTCCAGAAGATCACTTCAAAGAATTTTCCGTGAATTGCATCTGTTTCCATACAAAATTAAATTGGTACAGGCATTACAACCCACAGATTTGCAATCACGCGTAGGTTATGCTGTTCACATTCAGCAATTAGCCAGAGAACAAAATGAGTTCATCAATAAGCTGATAATGAGCGACGAAGCCCATTTTCATCTGAACGGGTTCGTAAATAAGAAAAACTGCAGAATATGGGCCATTGAAAATCCAAGAACCGTTCATCAGCGTGAATTACATCCACAGCGATATCAACAAATGATTGAACATTTTTTAAGGCCACCTGTTCAGGACAACCCAGAAATGTGGCTCCAACAAGATGGAGCTACTGCCCACACTGCCCGACAAAGTATGACGCTCTTAAGGGGATTGTTTGGCGAGCGCTTAATTAGCAGATTTTCTGATCTTAACTGGCCTTCACGTTCACCGGATTTAACAGCACCTGACCTTTTCCTTTGTGGTTATCTTAAGGAAAGGGTATATGTGAACAAGCCTACAACGATTCAAGAGCTTATAAACAATATCAGACATGAAATCCAAGAACTAGAGCCAGTTTTTCTAAGGACTGTAATGGCCTAATTAGAGCCCGTCTTTGTGGGGCCGAAAATGGTGCCCATTTAAAGGATATTATTTTTAAAACCTACTGCAACAAAATTACTAAGTAAATGTATTATTTATCAGAAAAGCCTAGTAAATTACTTGAAATGTTGTAGTTTCTATCACCTAAACAAACCAATGCGCGACTTTTGCACCACCCTGTATATATATATATATATATATATATATATATATATGTATATATATATATATATATATATATATATATATATGTATGTATGTATGTATATATATGTATATATATATGTATATATATACATATATATATATATATATATATATATATATAAGAGAGAGAGAGGCATACATAGATAGATAAATAGATAGATAGATAGATAGATAGATAGATAGACAGACAGATAGACAGATATTAGTAAATATAGCGAATGGAAAAAACAGACTTACATGCAAAGCACATCAGTAGACCAAAATTTAATTTACTTTAGTAAAGGAAATGTCAAAATCACTTGTTCATGTCATTTTGTCTTTTTAATTTTGCAATTTTTCACATTTCCGTCTATAATGTTCCTCATATATTCCATCAGATGTTATCTTCACATTTATTACACACACACATACATTATATATATATATATATATATATATATATATATATATTCCGACAACGTTCGTTGAATACTTTCCAGACGGTCTTTCTATATGTGCCTTTCTTTTCATAAATAGATTTTAAATACCCTTTTCTTGACGCTTACTTGTGGAGTCTAGAGTGATTCGGTAACCGGGTTCGAACTTTACGACAGTCTGGAATTGTTATTCCCTACATTAATGAGAGCGAAAGCAGGAAACACTAGCGAATGTAGGTAAAAATAATTTAATCTTATTTACTTACAATAATATTGTTACAAGCCCTTTTAAGAAATTGAAGTTGAGCCCTGTTCGGGAATGTTAAAAATAGACTGTCAGGTAGCTATATAGCATATTCCAACAACGTTCGTTGAATACTCTCCATACAATCTTTCTATATGTGCCTCCCTTCGAATAAATAGAACTTAAATTTCCTTTCTGGGCGTGGTAATGTCCTGTGGTTATTTGTTTATGGCGCTTGCCTGCTGAGTCTAGGGTGATTATGTACCCTGGTTAGAACCTTACGACCGTCTGAGAGTATCATTCCCTACACTGATGAGAGCTATATCTTGAAAAGCTCGCGTATGTACGTAAAAATAATTTAAGATTGTTTACTCAATGTTAATATATATATATATATGTGTGTGTGTGTGTGTGTGTATGTACATATTCCATGAAAAATGCCAGTATACTGAAATCATATGCCCTTAATAGGGTTAAGATGAAAATTCATGTACACTAAATGTAAAAAAGCAAGGAAATTCCCAAATGTTTACACTTTTATTGTCATTAAGGGTATGACTACATATCAACCAAACCATTTCATTATCACATCACTATAGTATAAATCTCTATGCATCGGTGGATGAAGTGTGTGAGGTACGCTGAAGAATAATTCCTACCAGTAAAATACATAGCCCTGTTGTGCTCGCATACCCTTAATGACAATAAAAGTGTTAACATTTGGGAATGTCCTTGCTTTTGTACATTTAGTGTATATGAATGTTCATATTAACAGTATTAAGGGCATATGATTTAAGTATACTGGCATTTTTCATGGAATGTCACTACTTTTGTAAAGGCTATGCCTCAATACAATACCTTCTCATAACTGATATAGTTGGTAGTTTGACTAATCAATGTTTCTTCCAATATTCACAGGTAAATATTTTTTTAAATTATGATCAGTGTATACTTACTCATAATACAATTCAAACTAGAACATTTTTTTTCAAACTTTACCATGTATTCATTGCAAACAATAAATGGCGATTCAATCATTTTACAGTCAGTGTGTTTGAAAATTGACAGGGACACAATGCGATTAAATTAAAATGCCACCAACTAGAGCCTACAACCGCAATATGTGCCATAACACAGCTGAATTAATTAAATAGCTGATGAGATATAGAGGAAAGTGTATGTGGGCTAGTCATTTTTTTTTAATTTTCTGTAAAACTAAGGTATATGGTAAACGTAAATTAAAATGCCATCAATAAGACCCTAGAACCTCTATTTCTGCCCAAAATCAGCTGAATCCATCAAATAGTTGATGAGATACAGGGTGACACATACGTACGTACGTACGTACGTACGTACGTACGTACACACAGATAACATGATTTCATGATTGAACTTTCTGGATCTCTGGGTTACCTTGACTAAAGATTCTGAAATTCTACACACTTATAGAACCTATCAAATGAAAATTTTGTGCAAAGTCTTAACTAATTTGGTTTATTGGTTTTTGAGTTATGATTGATCGAAGAAATGAGATTTACAGGATAGGCCATTCGTGCTTTATTAAAGGATAGAGCGCTCTCGCGCCTCCCTTGATATATATATATATATATATATATATATATATATATATATATATAGAGAGAGAGAGAGAGAGAGAGAGAGAGAGAGAGATGGATAGATATAAGTGATGACAATAAAAATCGGATAGTATGCAATATTTATTAAATCATCAATTGTTCAAACAATAGTATATATTTAAGTTTTTATTTTATTTTACTTCAGTCAAAGTTCTCAGGAGTCAAGGGGCCCCTTCCTACGGCTAACACTTGATCTCTATATGAAATACATAGATATTCGAATATTCCATTAAAGTTCACAAATACCCTCGAACGTTGAGTTAGTAAAGAAGTTAAGAACATTAAATTTCCTATCTCAAATTGACTAGTTAACTATGCTGTAGTATATCGTTCTTTTGGTCTTTTGGTCTTTTGGTCCTACAGGATTCCGGGACAAAAATTCATCTAGTCTGGTAGAGTATCCAGCTAAGTGCTGTTACTTGAGGTAACATTACTTCGTCGAGGGGATCTTATTTGGGCTTCGAATAGTGTGTTATTTTGCATCTTTGGTCAGGGTTTACTTGTAGAGTGAAGTATCCTCATATCAGGTTATCCTGACAAACTCTTCTAGAGAGAGAGAGCGAAGACACTCGAGGATTTTATCTAGTAAGTAATTGAAACTCTCTTATGTACATACATGATCTTGCGTGTAGTTAGGTTTTCTCTCATCCGCGTTTAAATTTACGCGATATATCTGGATTTTTTAAAAATCTTAACTTTCATTCCGTTATTATTTTTTATCTTTATATTCATATGTATGTATCTCTGAAACGGAAAAGTAATTAAGATACGTATTTTTTTAATTATATATTTATTTATTATATATTACATTTTTATATATTATATTTTCTTTTCATTAATTTTATTTTATTATTATATTACTTTTTATATTTACTTTTATGACTTATTTTTATTTTCATACGTTATTTCATAATTTTTGCTAGTTTATATTTTATCGTTTATTCATTATATCTTAATTGCCTGGTAATATACATTTATTTGTGAAGCCCAAAAAGAAATTGAAATATGTTATCTACAAAATTTTTTTTCAATTTTACAAAAGTTTTTTCTAATTTTATTCTTCATATTTCGCCTGCTATGTCTGGTGTATGCGCGTGCATGTTGTGTTGTGTGCGTGTTTATTTTTTAGGAAATGTCGTTTAAATGTATACGTGATTAAACCTGCATGTCTATGTGTTTATGTATTATAATCTTACCAGATATTAGGATTCCTATGTTATATGGTCTCAACCTTGACTTGGTAAATCTAGGTCAGATGTCTAGCCGAAAATAAATAAATAAATTAATCAATAAAAACATTTCACATACAGTAATATATTACGCTGTTTGAATTGAGTATTTTTGTGAGCTTATAACATGTTCAGTTTCAGAAAATAATTGTGTCTTATTTCACTAAATGAAACCGAAAAGAAACGACGTTGGCCCGAAGACGGCCTGGTTTTCTATGGCCCTGACCGAAGCATGTCTGCAAATTTGTATCCAAAAATGTTTTTTATAATAAAATAAATGTGTATACATGATTAAAAAGCTTTATTAATTATTTAGCACTTTCATATAAACACTAAGGATTCCCTGGATTCTTACCCTGTAGATATTAACTTACTTGGATTATAGATATATATAAAACATTAAATTATTTTTAATATTTTACCTACGTACGACGTTGCTTCGAGCGTATGGCTCTCATCAGCGCAGGGAAATAAAGATCTCAGACGGTCATAGGGCGCGAACCCGGTTAACAGATACATCTTGAATCTGTAGGCGCTCATTTAGTCCCATTAGGTCACAACAGATCGTCACGTAATAACGAAAAAATTAAGTGTTTACACATAAAGCAGCGAGCATAGAAATCTAAACATTCGATTGCTCTCAACGACAGAGTCGGAGCATATCACTGAAGCTTTTTATGTGAATGTTTATTTTTAATATTTCTGACAGTGCTCAGCTTTCAATTTTACTTGAAAGAGGCTTATGAAATTGCATTTACATCAAGTTTTAGAGATAAGAGTTCATATGAAGCTGGTTTCCGCACAATTCAAAACTACATTTATTATTACAAGTCTGGAGAAGACAAATTGTGGAATAAATTGATCATATTTTTTTTAATTCGTTCGTTTATAATTGAAAAACGCGTCTCGTCACTAAATGAACGGGAAATTGTCTAAATGTGAGAATTTTCCTAGTAAGGTGTAAATAAATTGTTTAAATTATTTAATTAGCTTATATATATATATATATATATATATATATATATATATATATATATATATATATATTAATTTTTACGTAAGGGGAGAGTAATTTTGTGGGGGGAGTAAAAATTATTTGGGGAGGAGGTAAAAAAAATTTAAACTTAAAATATTTCTTAGGGTAGGGGGAGAGTAAAAAAATTTGTTGATGGTGGGGTAAACTTTTCTTTTTTTTTAATTAAAAATATTTATTTTGGATGGGGAGAGTAAAAAATTGTTTTTTGAGAGGTTAAATTTCTTTTTTAAGGTGTAGAGTTAGTGTTGTATCTGTTCTGCTTCCAGCAGAACAGATACTATAATATGCGACTGG
The DNA here is from genome assembly GCA_963556195.1 of Sepiola atlantica. Classification (NCBI taxonomy): domain Eukaryota; kingdom Metazoa; phylum Mollusca; class Cephalopoda; order Sepiida; family Sepiolidae; genus Sepiola; species Sepiola atlantica. Next base: position 234,893,345 of record OY744515.1, on the reverse strand, counting down.
GAGCTTGTGCAGTATTGCGCCCATATGGAATATGTTTAGTTCTTATTCATAAACAGGGGCACAAAGGCACCATATGGGTTCTTTGATATGACAGGGCTCATTAATATGAGTTCTTTATTATGATCGTGACGCTACATGAATGAACTTCATTTTTGCTCTTGGATACGACAAGGGCGCATTAATATGAGTTATTTTTTATGATAGTGACAAAACATGAAAGAACACAATTTTGGTTCTTTGATACGACTGGGGCGCATTAATATAAGTTCTTGTATGCGCACCCTTGCAGAGATAAGTACGTATATAGTATACGCACCGGAGCGGCGATAGGTACGAATATAATATTCGCAACAGGGCAGTGATAGTCATGTATATTTTATACGCTCCAAGGCTTCGATATGTACGTATATAGTATGCGCACCGGGGCGGCGATAGGTACTATATAGCATGCGCACAAGGACAGCGATAGGTACGTATATAGCATGTACACCAGGGCAGCGATAGGTACGTATTGAGCATTCGCACCGGGGTGGTGATAGGTACATGTTTAGCATTCGCACCGGAGCAGCAATAGGTACGTATATAGTATGCGAACTGGGGCGGCGATAGGTACGTATATAGTATGCTCACCGGGGAGATGTACCTATATAGAAGGCGCAGACAGAGGTGGTACTTTTTATAGAAATATGTCATAGTTTTACCCTGAGCAACGGAAGAGGAATAGTGGAGAAGAGACAGCTTTCGTAAAAGGAAAAATGAGAAGGTAGCGGTGAAATGGGGCGACCAGGGAAAGGAATTGTAAAAAGATAAAGAGACGGCTATAGAGAGAGGGAGAGAAATAGAAGTTTGAATATAAAGATGTTACACACGCGATTTTCTTCTAGTTTTTGTTTTTATGACCCCGAGCAACGCCGGGTAGCCCTGCTAGTTACTTAATATAACTCAAAATTTGATGTAAAGCAAGTTTTTTTTCCCGTTAAATAATTTGCATTAAACTTATTTTAAAAGGTGTTTGAGGGCGGGTACCAGTTAGGGTAAGCACACTTTCTAAATGGTAAAGTTTACAAAAAAAATAATGTTCCTATGTTACTCACCGAGTTGCCGATAATATATATTCCAAAATTCATAATGATCGTTTCATAAGAAAACTAAATAAATAAATATACAACTTTACATACATGCAACCCCTAAAGGTTCATATTTACGAAACAAATAATGTGTCCATGTTACTTAGTTTATATTTTAGAATATATATTCCAAAATTCATAATGATCCGTTCATAAGTTTAATAGATGAAAAGGTTTTTGTTTTGGGGGAGAAGCTGGTGCGGGGGGAGGGCGCACCCCGTAAATGGTCAAGGTTACCAAAAAGATAATGGGAGTATGTTACTCACCGAGAAAACATATTCCAAAATGTATAATGATCGGTTCATAGAAAATGAATTTTAAATAAATATATAGACTTTATATATATGCATTCCCTAAATGTTAAGATTCACATTAAAAATGATATGCCCACTATTCCCCATATATATATATATATATATATATATATATATATATATATATATATATATATATATATATATATATATATATATATATAAACTTAACTTTATAAATATAGAGATATACGGATGTGTGGGTGCATTATCTGGATGTAAAGTCAACTTCAGTTTGAATTTAAAATCAAATCGCAAATCATAAGTAGAATGGAGACATATATCTTCATAGCAATCCTTTAATCTATATTTCCCTGTCAGATTAGACTTTGTTTATTAAATACATAAAAGAATGCGAAAACTTCGAAAAACAACCCCAGTTTTAGTCAGAATTATTCATGCGGTAACTAAGATTTCTTTGTCTGTGAATTACTGTCTTATCTTATACTATATAAAGTTGTATATCCATCTATCTGTTTGTCTGTCTGTCGGTTGTTCTATCTGCTTTCTGGCTAGAACTAGGATACTACCAAAGATACACTTTGAAACTTACAAGTGAGTAGGACCCCGAGCTGGTTATGGTAAAAACTACTTTAATATCCATTTGCTTCGGATAACCAAAGACCAAATTAATGCATTGGCTATATGATTGTATTATTAACTGTAGCTGTTCATGAAACAACACAGAAGTTAGTAAAATTGTTTTTTTAATACAGTTTATATGTTTTTTTTATTTTTTATGTTTTTGTCTATTGTCTTGAAGCAGTTGCAAAAGTTTGCGCATGGATTTTAGAAAGAGTAGCTTTGCAATTCTTGAATAGAGCTGCATCGTCGGTTGCAGTTTCAACTGCAATGTTAACATTACTTTCGACGAGATATTTACCAAAAAGATTCGTTATATACCCTCAATGGATGAAACAGCTTACATGCAGAAATGAAATATTAGTGAATTTATTTAAAAATTAAGCAATGTTTCCGATGACAAATCGTCATTGTCATCATTTAATTATTGCTTTACGGGAGAAAGATGTGAAGTAGAAATGAAAGTGAGGGTGTGTTTATCGCGCAACTCTTATCAGTACAGCGCAGCCAACAGTTAGACGCAGTTCAGAGTCCGCTCGATTCGTTATTTTTACATATAAGCGTCTATAATAAGTGTAACTGAAGAAACAAATTACATAAATCGATGCAAATTTGTTTGAGAATATAATTTTCTTCCCAAGAATGAACAATTTCGAATATATCTATTTCTATTATGTCGACAATAAATATTCGTCCTTATTACAATCTTTATACATGCCGTATGTAACAGCATGATAAGTGACTGGTTGTTTTTGTCGTTGTTGTTGAGGGGGAGGAGGAGGCGGAGGAGGAGGAGGAGGAAGAAGAGCTAGTCAGACTTTTGAAAAGAGTTCACAAAGATCGTGCCTTATGATTCTCTGGTATGCATGAAGTTCTCTCCGTTGGTCGCAGTTATTCGTTACTTCCGATACCGATACCGACACCGATACCGATACAGCGGTTGCATACGAAGTCGAGGAAGGTTTAGCACAGACCACACAAAGGAATGACGCAGAAACAACGTTGCTATTCTTACTCCATTGATTTTCAGTTCCACGACTGACACGTCTCTGCTTGCCACACGCAGAGAGAGAGACGATAGAAGATGGTGCCGACCCCTCTTTGATTTTCACTCGAGCCTTGGTCGTCGGGTTGAGGCTATAATACTGCTTGGTGCCAGACCTGTCCACTATGGGCACGCTGCTAGAAACAAGAGTTCCAAACGGCATAGTGCTGATATTACCACGTTGGAGAAAGGTTCGACATTTGGGAGATGTTATTGTTGTTGTTTGTTTAGAGGCGGGTGCTTCTCGACAGTACACCGACTGATCAATAGAAGAAAAAACAATCAAGAATTAATAAATATGTTCCACGTATTTCAATCACTCAGTAAATTTAGCATTTTAATGAAAATCATATTTTGATCCAAATAAAAACCTTTTCTAAAAAGAACGAAGCCGCAGTTTCATTTGTTATTAGTGCATTTGTCGACGCAGATTAGATAATTCGTCGCTATCAGCGTGTTATTTCAAAAATGAATTCTCAATCATAAAAATAAGCCCCACCCTACACTTATACTGAAAATAATCGACGTCTCGCACTAAAGGGAGAACAACCACTTCATAACGAAATCTTGAATTGTCGATAATCAGACAAGAACCGGCTGGAACACGAACCTCGAACCGCTTCATAACGAAATTATTAACTATTGCTTGCTTAACTGTGCTGAGCATTCTACTTTCTCCGATCTTAAGAACGCATTATATATTGTGTTTGTATTGGACTCGGTAATTTACATAGGCCACAAGAGGTTGTCGACAAAGACCTGGCACGATCCTCTTTGCTTAACTCTGGGGCTTGCTACAGCGCACGCACGATAATCTCGGCCCTTCTTTTTTCATCCATATGCATAGTTCTGTCGGGACAACTGCATAATTTGAGAAAGTTCTGAATCCATAAACCCTTTCTCCAGATATGGAGTATAAATTAGGGTTGACCAGAGTCCAAAGCCTTGGTTGTGCACCCAGTCTATTAGAAGGATTACACATAAATAACACCAGTTTGTTCACAACCCGGCACTGGAACTCCTTCTCAGTTTTAAGTTGTTGGCATTAACGAAAATGTAACGCAATATAGGCTCAGAGGTCGGAGAAGGGGTGTTTGGATTACACAAGTTTACCTAGTCACGCCTAGCATATATATATATATATATATATATATATATATATATATATATATATATATATATATATATATAAGTCAGTTTCCCTTACATCGGTGGTCAATATCTTGCTTAACCACAGTTCCAGAAGTCAATATGTGCGCTTAGTTTAATAGGGCGCATATTTGTCTGTGTTGTTTAAGACATAAAGTTTTATTTCGACCGATTTTCGATTTTTATATTTCGACTTAAACAATTTTTGCTTTTTCGTAAGATTTAAAAGCAGTTGTGGACCCTTATAACTGACAAAATAATTCAGTTATGGCTCAAATGAATACTATAAATAGCATATTTATAGCCGATAGTAATAATCAAGGGAAGCGCGAGAGCGCTCTATCCCTTAATAGACTTCAAAAACGGCCTATGCTAGAAATCTCATTTTTTTGATCAATCATAACTAAAAAACCAATAAACCAAATTAGTTAAAACTTTGCACAACATTTTTTATAGGTTCTATAAGTGTGTAGAATTTCAGCATCATTAGTCAAGGCAACCCAGAGATCCGGAAAGGTCAGGCATGATTTTCTGTTATCCGTGTGTACATACGTACGTATGTGCCACCCTGTATCTCATCAACTATTTGATGGATTCAGCTGATTTTTGGCAGATATAGAGGGTCTAGGGTCTAGTTGATGGCATTTTAATTTCAGTTTACCATATATCTTAGTTTTCCAGAAAATTCCAAAAACCTTAAAAATGACTATTGTATTGAGGCATAGTCTTTACAAAAGATGTGACATTCCGTGAAAAATACCAGTATACTGAAATCATATGCCCTTAATATGGTTAAGATGAAAATTCATATACACTAAATGTATAAAAGCAATGCAATTCCCAAATGTTTACACTTTTATTGTCATTAAGGGTATGCGAGCACAACAGGGCTATGTATTTTACTGGTAAGAATTTTTCTTCAGCGCACCTCACACACTTCATCCACTCATGCATAGAGATTTATACTGTAGTGATGTGATAATGAAATGGTTTGGTTGATATGTAGTCATACCCTTAATGACAATAAAAATGTAAAATTTTGGAATTTCCCTGCTTTTGTGCATTTATTGTATTCTAATTTTCATCTTAAACCTATTAAGGGAATATGATTTCAGTATACTGGCATTTATCATGTAATATACAAATACACTTATTTTGGGTTACATAAATCTTAATCTTAAATCGTTCTGTCCTCGCACGGAATATTTTTCAAGAATTGTCTTTATAGCAGGATCGATCTCCAATACCGCCATGAAGAGATAGAGAAATAGAAAGAGCGAAAGCGAAAGAGAGAAAGAGAGAGTTGATTACAGTCGACAAAGTGATTTTTACAATTTTATATTGGCATTCCAAATGTATCTATCCGTAACCGATTTCTTATGGCTATCGACTCATGAACCAGTGGTTCAATTTCTTATGGAGTGATTTTTCTTTATTTAAGCCATTTTCATTAAACAATTGAACCCTTATATTTTGGAGTAGTTTAAAGATATAAAACAATGCATGCGAAATAACCTACGGATAGATACAATTTCAAAGTCAATTTGAAAATGCAAATAACTCTTTGCCAGCCGTATTATTTCTCTCTCTCTCTCTCTCTCTCTCTCCCTCTCTCTCTCTCTCTCTATATATATATATATATATATATATATATATATATATATATATATATATCCCTCCTTCTATCTCTTTCGTTGTTTATTTTTGCTGTGGCTGAAATATTTTGTCGAGTATGATCTTCCATAAGTAATCAGAAACTAATAGAAAAAACAAAGACGAAGCGGTGCATATTTAATTAGATGGCTTATTAAATGATTTCCATCGGGAATGAAACACAGACGTTTCTATGTAGCTTTTTTGTTACAAGTATATTTTCATACTAATACACACACACACAACACACACACACACACATACATATATATATATATATATATATATATATATATATATGTGGGAAAACATGAATGTTAATAGGTAGAACAAACGTGGATAGAGATAAATATATATGAATTGACGTACATAGGTAGATAGAGAATGAGATATACACAATGAACAATCTTTGATAGATGCAGATAGATAATAGACAAGCAAACAGACAGACGCACATTTTTATATAATCGGTTAATTGGCATTTCTATGAATACTTTTTAGGTTACGTTTTCAACTAGTGCATTCAATGTGTGCACGAATACATCATTTAAGTACCACATATATATTTATTGCTTTATCAAATGTATAAAATATTTTAATAATGTGGCAGTAAATATTTAAATACATTTTTAGGCATTTATGATCATTTTATTGAGTTTTATTGTACAACGTTACCCCACCCCCTAAAAATGTCACTATGGAATCGTTAATACAATTCACATGCCTTTCTGCAAACGAGCCATAGCTGATACAAATAAACTTTAGTCCACCAAGTTTCAGTCATGAATGTCCAACAGTCTTTGTTTTATCGTAGTTCAATCTCAGCCCTGATCAACACCGAACGTTACCTAGTTGCCGTTAAGCAGTTTTGGGATGTCTTGGGCAGACGAAGGAGTATTATAAGAGATGGACAGTCGTATTAAAAGGGGGGAGCAACCCCACAGATAACAAATAACTCGTTGAAATAGCTGCGGTGACACTTTAGTGACGTCTCATCATAAAGAGGTTTTATCTTGAATGAGCTTCACACTCACAAGATCTTAACCTCCCTCCGCCCCGATGTTTATCTGTGGGGGATTTCAACGTTTATGTGTATCAAAACAATGCCCGGACATTCTTGAACTGAAGATGGCGATCCCAGGCAAAATTATAACAGAAGGCGTCCTTAACTTTATTAATATTTTTAGCGGTGCCATTTTTAGATGTGGGAGGGTCACCCTGTACTTTCGTGAGAAAATATTATCCGAATCTTGTAAACAAACTAAAGGCTACTCGAAACTTGCGTGCAAGTTTCATATTTGCTGTAAAAATATTCTTGAATGACAAATTTACTCGTCCAGCAATAATTAACGTAATTAGATTTTCGCTTTGGGTGATTTGTTTAGATTATCGCGCGGCATACACAGTGCAGACAGTTCTTTCAAGTTGCTTGTAATCACCCTTGGCATGAGTTCTCTTTTGTTACAAACAAATAAGAAACGAGAGAATGTCCAGCCCCGTCTGGATAACATTCACTCAACAAATATCCATGATTTGAAAACATTGTGCATGCTGGACGCTCGTAAATTATCTTTCTTTTGCCAGAAAAGAAAAAAGAACAAAGTTGGAAGAAAATCAATAGCTTCAGTGTTTTCTTTCGTCAGGGTCGATCAGTTTGTAAAAAACAAAATTGTCTGCTGCTCAAGCGCAATGGTTTCCTCTTTGTAATTGCTTTGTTAATCTCTTTCTATATATAAGACGAAATGTGTGCGTATGCTTGTCTATAATATTGCGTGGAACGTTCTTTGATTTACACCTAATGGTTTGGGAGGTGACAGTGGTTAAGTTGTTAACGACACGTACTATGCCAAGCCCGAATCCAATTCGTTCAACAACTTAAAATGTTGGCAACCTTCACGTGGTTCCTCCCGTAAGTACTCGATTTCTTTCTCGAAAGAATGTTGGTTAAAAAGATATTGGGTCAACAAATACTAACAATAGAATCATCTTATTCATGCGATACGAATAAATGACCTTATAGTCTGTGATCTTCTCGTCGACCGAAAACTGCAATCGTCTCTCGGAACACGTTCAAGTAGTTGGCTCAATGGGTAGTAACACCTACTTGTAAAGATAGGTGGTCGTAGTTGTGATGTAGCAACCGAAGACTCTCTGCCTTCCTCTTTCCTTGTAGCTGTAATAATGTAACAAATAAAAACGTGCTAACAACATATTAACTCAATGACATCATGGCCTTTAATGCTTTATTCTTTTACACATTACTACCAAATTAAACATTACGTCAGCTTTTTATAGCCAGCTACCCGGATTGCCCGGGAAAGTAGATTAACGCAAGAAATTCAATGCCCAACATTGAACTATTGAATTACTTATTGAATTACTTATTGAATTACTTGCTGCTTACAATTATCCGGCGCGAGCACAAACCCCACAAAGTTAAAAGCAGATCCCTAGAATTTTCTGTACTTTTGAGTCGCTTTATTTATATCACTATTTTCACAAATACCGTGGTTGTTGAGCAGCCGAGATTATTGTCTTTGTAGATACCTATCTCGTTCATATGATTTCGAAGCACGATTTTCAGTTTCGCTAAAGTAAGTAGCCACACGTTCTATTTAAGACTGTTGATTACTTTCTGCTTGTCGATTTCTCTTTCGATAGCCAACTGCTCTAATTCTGTTTCGGAGGCATGTTTCACGTAGGAAAATCAGCTGACATGGATTTTTTTACTTTTTTTCGTTAGTTTGAATAGGAAGTCGTCGAAAAGATGAAAACGAGAGCTTGAAACTTAAATAAAATGTCCAAAACAAATAAACTTGTGTCTTTGTTTGGATGATACTCTCCGATGAGAAACATCCGAAAATGTGATTTTGTTGTGTGACGAGAGAATGTTTTCTCTGGTGGTTTTGTAGTTGTAGGTACAGGAAGAGTGTTTGCGGGGAAACAGTAAATATGTACGAGTCTGAAGAAATGCGGCCGATGAAATATATACTTTGATCGTACTGTCATACTATTTCTGAGAATAACCTTTTAAATAATGTACGTATCCTAACGACATAATTAACTCTGAACTGCTATAGAATTTGCGATAAAATTTGCTATAGAATCATGAACACAAGCGAGCATAACTCTTTTACTGTAATATTTAAATTATTAATAATTTAGATAAAAACAAATAGGGAATTTTGAAAGCAATTATATTTAACTCTTTTTTCATAGAGTTTCATGCAATTTATAACAACATAATTATAAAACAGACACAGGAAAGGTTACATGACGAACGCCGTTGTTTTAATGACACCTTAGGGTTATAGGTGGCTTTAGAATAGAAGTTGACGAAATCACTTTAATTCCGAACGGAAATAATTTTTCTTGTCACAACGCTAAGCAGAGAAGACGTGTAAAAGACTCCTCCATTATTGGAGCGCGCACAATGTAGCTATGTATTGCAAGATAAGCTATATGTTTATCTATCTATCTATCTATCTATATATATATATATATATATATATATATATATATATATATATATATATATATATATAAATATATATATAATAATATTTGAGTGTAGAATTATAACGATAATTAAATTATCGTTTAATAATAATAATCTATCGTGATAGTGTAAAGCTCACTATATTAAATAGAGCAATTTATTTTAGAGGTAATAGATGAGAATAAAACATTGTAAAGATACAATATTTATTAAAAACATCAAAAGTTCAGAGCAAGGAGCCTCATATTCTTAATCCATGGATTTTCAAAGAAAACATTTCTTCTCATCAGAGGATGGGGAAGCCGACAATGCGATTATAAATATTGTCGGCAACAATTAACTTTGAAAATTTTATATAAAGTAAAAACAAAAATTAGGGCCAGAGGTGAAAAATCTTATTTTGAGGTGTGAGCGTAAAGTCAAAGTGGGTGTTATCTAATAACACGTCAGGACAAAATGAAATCAAAAATAAAAATAAAAATAAAAGCATCCGTTATTTAGGGATGAATACTTGAAAAAGAAAATGATACTTAAATTGTTCAGGAGTCCAAAAGTGTTTGCAAGATGTTGGTGGTCTTTGGTAATTGGTAAATTCCATCGCTTCCTGGTTGAAATGAATATCGGTAGGTTATATATATATACATCCATATATAGAGATCCGGTATTTTAGGTCAGGAAGCGATGGTTGTTCGAAATCCTCAATTTTTTATATACACCGAACCATAACAAAAGAAAAAAATCCAGCAACAAACGGATACCTATACAAATACTACACAGGATAAATTGGAATTTACAATTGTTTATACACGCCTCGGTAAGTGAAAACGCAATATAGCTCTTTATTCGTACATTTCAAGTTTACTAAAAAGTTTAAGAATATTCTAAAACGGTAGATGAATATAATTCCCTGAGGTAAATAATATTTTTTTTTTTAAAAAAACAGTGTCAAAAATTTAACGTAGAAATTCGATTTCCCAATTTGAAATTTGAGTTCCCAGCCAAATATATAGAGACGTGTGCGATGGAAATGCACGCTTGACGATCAGATTTCCTGCCACGCAGCAGTGGAATCTTACGATAAGTCCATTTTAAATATAAATTATTAGTTGAAGTGCACGTCAACGCCGGGTTTCTCAAGACTTTCCTTTCTGCACATCAGTTCACATAAAAAAAAGTTTAATTTCTTTGATGTTAAATAGCAATAGAAAGTACATTATTCATATTCATTATGATGATCGATATCGGCTATGAAATAACTGGAAAACAATTGCCTAGTGTGAGATTCGAACTCTGAAAGATAACATAAAATATTGGAACAGAAGGCGAAGTGTTTATAAAGCGTAGAGATATAAAATATTTTTTTTAAATTATTTACGTCACCCCATAGATTTAGAATAGTTTAATTGTCTTAAAATAAATAAAGAAACGTTCCATTTTAAATTAAATAGGGAAGTATTTTTTGTTTGTTTGTTACTAAGGGATCACCACTTATCAAGGCACGGGGGTCACTGAAGAATAAAGGTTTTAAAGATCGCTACCACGAGTAGACTGGGAACAATAGGTGGAGTAAGCAAAATATTACTTAAGAGGAATTGATTTTCCAAAAAGACGGCTCAACTAGTATTTGTTTACATTAGACTTGAAGACGAGCATTCGGTTGGGAAGCAGACTCGTGGTATCTTGTTTCGGAGATGGGGTGTTTTAAGAAATAAACTTTGTTCATGGAAGTCTGCTTTTGGGAAAAGAGAGAGGAAGGAAAGTACTTTCGCGTGGTTGCAAAAGACAAGTTTTTGCCGTGAATGTTTTACAGGGGTACAAGGGATTTGAGCACAGTTGAGCATCTACCATCAATATCATCACGATACAGTTGAGAGAGGCTAACAACATCTTCCATTGCAGGTATTGAATGAAAGTGAGTGCTAAAGTCTTATAAAAGAAGTGGCATTCTTCGATGAGATATCAAATGCATACGATGATTTGACTAAAAAACAATATTGACTTAGTTTTATGTTTTCTTTTCTTAGTGGTACTGAAAACCAATATAGCAAGTTTATCAGCCAATTTCAGCCTGAAATTAGAACACTCATTAAGCAAGTGAGAATAATGAAACAGGAGATATGCAGACATCATTTGTCTTCATTATTTTACCAAAAAAGTACGGATCAAGAAATGTTGCGCAATTTAATATATATATATATATATATATATATATATATATATATATATATATATATATATATATATATATATATAAAGTTAGTAAGATAGAACCCCAGCAGTGTGCTCCATTATTAAAGAAAATCAAAAATAAAAGCGTAATATTTATTTATATATGTATTAAAAAGAGGATACCGATGTTGTTCTGATCTTTCGTAATACACACAGACACACACAAAATCACACATATATATATATGTGTGTGTGTGTGTGTGTGTGTGTGTGTGTGTGTGTGTGTGTGTGTGTGTGTGTGTGTGTGTGTGTGTGTGTGTGTGGTGAAGAAAAACACCCATCCACCGGCTCCCCAGGTTACGGATCGGGGAACAGCCTTTAAACATAAAGGCTAGCTGCGAATACTCAATAAGCAGTGCCGCACAAAATCGCGGGTTGTCCTATGGCAAAGCAAAGTACCCGGAAGCCACCCTGCCAGGCCAGGGATACGGTGAAGATTTCATGTACAAATCCATGATGAGTTTGTGCAACATCTGGCGGCTAATGGTTGCCTTTAATGGCTGAAGTGTATATATATATATATATATATATATATATATATATATATATATATATATATATATATATATATATATATGCATGTGTATATGTGCGACGGGAATGGAAATACCCAATCTGATGTCGGGGACGCGGTTAAACCCCTCGGATAGGTGCACCCTCGGTATTTGTTAAGACAGACATCTAGGAGAAGGAAAACTTTGATGTAAAACCTGATGTCTGATGTTCCTTCTATTTGTGGCAAACTTTTGCACCGACTGTGTGTTATCAGCAGTTTCAAGAAATGTGGATGGTGCTACACAAGCCGTCACCACTGAAAACTATTTTTGTGTGGCAGTCTAACAGTAATACTCAGTTCGATCAGTGTCACTCACATTTGCAACAAGACCACTGGCGATAGAGCGAGGGTGACTTAGACATGTTAAGGGTATTACTAGCAGTCTCTAGCTAAAGCTCTACACAGTGGCAACCACTGGGTGATGATCGTTCATTCACTAATCAATGAGCAATTGTGTTGTCCGTGTCCTCCAGTGGTGACAAAGCAGGTCTTTTTTGATGCAGCACTGATTTCCCCAATCCGGAGAGAGGGTGTGAAAAGGAGCCTTAAACACTGATTGCTCATAAAACATACCTGGCAGCCCGCATCAGCTGTCTAGTTATCCATAATCGCAGTCTAAAGAAAGAAAAAAAGAAGCAAAAATTAAATCTTGGAGCTTGGAATGTCCGCGCACTTGAAGACAGAAATACGGCTCTCGAGCGCAAAACAGCACTCGTATCTGTTCCGATGGATACTACACCCCATAGACTGGTATTGTCTTGGCCTTCGGGGCTTGATTTACGCCGGTCTATGGGTCTGTCCTGTGCAGTTCTAGGAGGTCCACCCTCCCAGGCTTCGCCTCCCCTCTTTGGGGAGGAGTAAGTTTATTGCTTACTGCCTGAGGCGCCCCTACCGGGGAATGCCGACGGGGCTGCCCAGGCAATTTTTGATGGTCAGAGTGCTCACCTCTCGGGCGCTGGCTTTTCAACCCCCACTTTCCAAACCGACCTTGGGTCACATCTTACTTGTGGGAGTAGGATAAAACTGGCCTTGTGCCTAACTCCTGGAGAGGAGTAAATAATACTCGTCGCTCTTTCCCTTAAAAAGCATAATGTACAATTGCTGCTTTAAGTGAAACTCGTCTTGCGGGATTTGTCCAGTTGGAGGAGATGGAGGGGGTTATACATTTTTTTTTGTTTTGGCAAAGACGAAGAACACCGTCAATCAGGTGTTCGCTTTGCCATCAAATCGGATTTTGTGGGATCCTTGTCTTCTTTTCCGAAAAGTGTTTCGGATCGTATCATGACACTTAATATTGGGGCAACACTCACACTACTTTGGTAAGCTGCAATGGTCAAACAATGACAGCCGCAGAGCAGGAAACGGATGATTTTTACGATTGTCTTCGTGATGTCATTTCTAGAGTCAAACATAGGGACAAGCTTATCATTGTGGGAGACTCCAATGTTCGAGTTGGCGCTGACCATGTGGCTTGCGAAAGGTTTAGGGGACATCATGGTGTTGGGCGAATGAATTCAAACGGTCTTCGTCTTCTCTCTAACTGCAGTGATTTTGAACTTACCATCACCAATACTCTGTTTCAGCAGAAGAATCACCGTAAGACCTCCTGGATGCACCCCAGATCGTGTGATTAGCACATGATAGACTTCATGATTACTTGTTGGCGAGACATGGGGGGGGGGCATTATTATCACTCGTTCTCTTCATGACACCTGCTTTCTGTCGGATCACGCACTCCTTCGTAGTAGAGCCAATTTCTGTCTGGCACGTAGGAGACTTCGACAGTCAGCAATACCGAAACGCATCAATGTGTTGCCATTGAGGAACAGCAAGAAAAAGGGAGGAACTGTGTTACGATCTGGGTGGAGTCTCTCGACACAGTCGGAATAACTGATGACATTGAGACGTCTTGGAGGAATTTGAGAGATGTAGTTCATTCTTCCTCATTTGAAATACTTGGGCTTTCTGTTCGTAAACACCAGAATTGGTTTGACGATAACAATAAAACAGTTAAAGTATTGGTCAATCAAATGCAATACCAAAGATTCTTTGTGGATGTCTAGAGCCGCCGAACTCCAACAAGCAGCGAACTAGAAGGATACTACAACCTTCTATGAGGGATTAAGAAGGGTTTATAGTCCGAGAGAATGTGGAAGCTCTCAAATCCTCTCTGCTGATAGCGGAACACTCCAGAAGAACCAGGGGGGGGGTGTCTTATTGCGTTTGAGAGAACATTTTAAATCAATTCTTAATTCCAACTCCGGGGTGTATGAGAACGTCATAACTTCAATTCCTCAGCGACCGGAAATACCACAGCTTTCTTGCCTTCTGACCTTTAAGGAGATCAAAGATGCAATCAAACAAATCTTTTCAGGCAAGACCCCGGGAAAGGACGGAATCCACCCGAGATCTATAAGTTTGGTGACACAAAACTGATAAAAAAGCTCTTGGATCCCTTTATTGTCATCTAGAAGCATGGGTATGTACCACAGGATTTCAAAGACGCCCTCATAAAACATCTTTTCAATAACAAGGGTAGCCGAAAAGTCTGTGACAACTACCGGGAGATTTCTCTGTTGTCACTTGCAGGGAAGATCTTAGCTCGACTTATTCTTAACAGGATAATTCAGCATCTTGTCATGTAGATTTACATGGAATCGCAATGTGGCTTTCGAGCTGGCCGTGGTGTTATCGATATGATATTCTCCTTTCGTCACGTTGCCGAGAAAGTTAGAGAGAAAAATCAGGAATTGTACATGGTGTTCGTGGACTTAACCAAGGCGTTGGACATCGTGAACAGAGAGGCATTGTGGAAGGTGCTCAAGAAGCTCGGTATTCCTGACAACATTCTCAGTGGCATCGTGTCCTTTGACCGGGGTATAAGGGGGTCTGTGGTATCTGACGGGGAGGTTTCTGAGCCGTTTTATGTTTCCAATGGTACAAAGCAGGGTTGTGTCATGGCTCCGGTTCTCTTTGCATTGTTTTTCTCGGTGATGTTCCACTATGCTTACGCTAATTCAACTAGTGGTGTTAAGTTCCAATTTCGTACAACTGGTGGCCTTTTTAAGCATCAGCGTTTCAGAGAGAAGACTCGCGTGCACTCAGGTGTCATACATGATCTCCTGTTCGCGGACGATGCTGCTTTGGTAGAGACATCTTTTGTGGAAGTTCACGAAATTGTGGATCGCTTCTCAGATGCTTGCAAGGCTTTTGGACTTACCATCAGCATACTGAAGACTGAGGATGTGCATCAGCCTCTCCTTATTCCCAGACAGATCATATGTGTAAAGCAAACACCACCCGTTCGCAAGTTCCCAAATATCTAAATAACAGTAGATGGCAAAAGCCTGAAGTATGTGAAATCTTTCACATATTTAGGAACTACTGTGAACTCGCATGCATCGCTTAATGATGAAATTATCAACCTCGTAGCCAAAGCATATAATGCTTTTGGTAAGCTTCGCCATTACCTTTGGTGCCAGGGAGGTGTGAGACTGGACACCAAGATCCATGTCTATAAGGCTGTCATTCATTCCGTCTTTTTGTATGGGTCTGAGACGGGGACTCTGTATCGATCACAGATTAACCAACTCGACGTCTTCCACAAACACTGTCTTCGCTCTATATGTGGATACACACTTGAGGATGAAGTGCAAAATGCTGATCTCTTCGCAGATGTCAGATTGGAGGTATTGAAACGTTCCTCATCCAGTACCAGCTGAAATTGGCTGGTCATGTAGTGAGGATGAGTGATGAGCGAATACCAAGGATCCTTATGTATGGTGAACTGAAGAGTGTGAGAAGGAGTACTGGCAGGCCTTGGCTTCGATACAGGGACAAGCTGAAGTCCAATCTTTCAGCTATTAAAATCCCTGTTGGAAGCTTTGAGAATTTGGCACATAACAAGGGCGAGTGGAGAGCCGCCATTCGGAATGTGTGGGGGTTTGAGGTGGATCGCATTGAGATGGTTGAGGAGGGCAAGACTGAGGACGAAAGGTCAGTAAAGGTCAACATGCTGAACCCAAGGTTCACATTGAAGCAGTAAACGAAGTTGTAAATGAAGAGTGGGCAGAGTCCTTGAAAATATGCAGTCCCGGATAATTCTTCACATCTTTTGTTGCTCCATTTGTGGTCTCGTCTGCAGATCACTCGCTGGACTGAAATCGCACAATTGCCATAAGCACTAAGAAAGAAAAAAACGAACGATCTGATTTTGCTTTTGGACACTCATACGTCGAAATCGACGGGAGAGTCCATCATATATATATATATATATATATATATATATATATATATATATATATATATATATATATATATATATGATACGCTAAGACAATTGTTATCACAATCCAACAATTTTTATGAGATGGAATCGCTCGATCACTGAAGATGCGATGCAAAAAAAGAAAGTACTATTTTTTATTTAATCTGATGCCGCTATAGTATCGGACGTGAAACTCGAACTAAAATACACTTTCTTAACTTTCTGGCTAGAATCAAAGTGTAATATCTGTTCTATTCAAAGATAGTGCAATAATATCGCGAGATATGCGCTTGCGCCGTATGTTGATAGAATACATATACAACAGATGAAAGATAAATCTTTGGAATTTCCACGGGTCCCGCTGGTATATATATATATATATATATATATATATATATATATATATATATATATATATATATATATATATAGTAATCTATGATTGCTCTATCTCGTATGTTGAGCTTTAACCATTTCAGTATAGGTTCTATCTACTAAAAGTGTACGGTAAGTTTCATATCTTATCTTATTAGTAAGCTATGAAAATATATTTATGGCAATTAAGCTACACAGAGCCTCTCGCGTTTCATCCCCGGGGGGAATCTTCAGGCTAAAATGGGATGAAACGCGGGAGCCTCTGTGTAGCTTAATTGCTATAAATATATTTGCATAGCTTACTACCTAGCTCTACCTATGTATCGAGCACTGTTAGAGTAAATACTAAGAATTGATACATAAAAAATTATATCTCCTTATAAAATTTTATGTGGATACATGAAATACTAATATATATATATATGAATATATATATATATATATATATGAATATATATATATATATATATATATATATATATATGGAGTGGATGGTACTTTTCATCAAAGGAACAACTTGCGGATATTAACGAAATTTCTATCAAATCTAATGTCCATAATAACACCGCTGTCTCTTTTAATGATTCCCTGGAGTAACATTGTCACGCAACTGAAAGGCGGAAAAAACGAGATGCGGCAAGGATGCATGCCTGACACGCATCAATGCATATGCAGAAGAGATCTAAATTCTGAACTCCAATGATGAAATGATCCATCATTCCAATATGAATACGTCGAATTATATCAACAAACATCCGTGTGCAAATATATCCCAACGGGATGCGTCACAGAAAAGCTCTGTTAAGTGTGTTGAAAGGTTCTGATACATGCTCTGCTGTTTCTCTCTACACTTCTGCAATAGTTGGCATGCTTTGGATACCATGTCCACAGTACTTCTGTTTCTCTAAAAGCCACATTGTGACTCAAGCAACATTTCTTTTTGATATTTAATTTACCAGCGTGTATCACATAATTTGTGCTGCTGAAAGATGGTTTCACCTCCTCAAACATGCGAAATGAGTAAGAAAATTGCACAACTGAAGTGAAAACTCCTCTGTTTAAAAATATCTCTAACAATGTTTTCATAGCAAAGATTTTTTTATTACAGTTACATAACTGAAAAGAGATTCCCTCTGAAACTTGGTTGAATAGAGTAGTGTGGTTCATCTAATCGTGAAACATGATGAGGCTGGCTAGTTTACGGGTGTTTACAAGTGCTCATATTTGATAAGTTTATGATCAGGTAAGCAGATAAGCACGTCAAGTTCTAAAAGACGTTAGGATAAGTATAGTCCGGTCGATGTTACGCAGAGATTGGCGTTATTTG
This sequence comes from Sepiola atlantica, assembly GCA_963556195.1. Taxonomy (NCBI): domain Eukaryota; kingdom Metazoa; phylum Mollusca; class Cephalopoda; order Sepiida; family Sepiolidae; genus Sepiola; species Sepiola atlantica. The sequence goes on along the minus strand of OY744515.1, from coordinate 234,875,222 downwards.
AATAAGAAAATTGACTACATCTTTGAGGCACGCATGAAAATGTATTTAAGGGAAATATTTTTGAAAATCAACACATCGTGCAATTTAAATGGATCAACGAAATCTTGCAAAAAAAAAAATAAATCATTCATTTAAATTGCACGATGTGTTGATTTTCAAAAATATTTCACTTAAATACATTTTAATGCGTGCTTCAAAGATATCGTCAATTTCCTTATTCAAATAGCGCCAATCTGCACATAACATCGATCGAACTATACTTATCCTAACGTATTTTAGAACATGACGTGCATTTCTTCTTGTATCGTGATTCGACCATCAAAATGAGGAAGAAAGTAAAAAAGAAAAAAAATATGACAGTCTCGCCTGACAGAGTTTTCTATAACTAAAGCTTGATAAAAAATAAATAAATAAATGATCTTTCATTTAAATTGCATGATGTGTAGATTTTCAAAAATATTTCACTTAAATACATTTTCATGCGTGCCTCAAAGATGTTAATTTCCTTATATATATATATATATATATATATATATATATATATATATATATATATATATATATATATATATATATTCACATGGAACTATGGTCTCGTTATATCCAGGTGGTAACATATATGTATCCTATCCTATTATCTATTTGTATTTCTACTCATTCATCTTCCACTATAATTATTAATCTAAATATTCTTGCATTAAAATATATATCTCCACTGAGTGTACTTTGATGTTTCGCCCAGTTATTTCCTTTTTTCTTCGGGTTTTTAGTCATCTTATTCCTTATTTTATTTTCGTTTGTTACATTATTCTTTTAATCTCCGTAAATTTAGGTGAATTCCGTTTAACCCGGATCACCGGAAGTTCGTAGACTTATCTCTTTTTTAGCCCATTAATAACTATGTACAGCAACTATATTTTGAAAATGATCGGTAGTACTAAAAATATTTTTATATTTAATTATAAACACTTTTTGTATAATTAATAAATGTAGGTATCATATTTAGCACTGACTCCTTTCATTACATATTTTTATTAAGTTAATTGAAGTGTCTATCATTTGAATATTCCTCGATGTTTTTTTAATTGTTTTAAAGTATTATATTTATCAAATTTGTTTTTTTAATACTAATTTTATTTCATATAAATTAAATTGACAATCTTTTTATTTTATAAGGAAAATAGGAACTTTAGCGTATCATTTTCGATTAATTACGATTGTTTATTTATTTTGTTAAATTTCGCTTTTAACTTCCTATGTAGATAATCCCCTAATGTCGTAATAGGTTCTGGGTATGACCTTAAAAGATATCCAGTGTTGAGGCCCCCACTTGGGAGATGTGGGGAATGTGGAGTTGCCCCTTAGTTTCCATTGCTCCCAGGACAACTGGCCCGGAGTGGTCGTACCTGTATAGGCCCCATCTATGGGTCAAATAGAACTTACTGGCGCTACCAGATGAAGCTGTCTGAAGTTATTGACTTTCTGACTCAAAATGCACCAAACATTGATGTTTTATTGTTTTTTCTTTGCAAAACTCAATCATGTTCTGCAAACTCAAAAACAAAAAAAACAAAAATGTGTCTCCCTCCTCCTTCCACTCTGCCTCTTATCCCTTCTTTTCCCCCTATTTCACTCAACCAAACATCATGGATAGATACTTGAACATATGAAGAACGTGAGGCATAAAAACTTTCACCATATATAATCTGGTAGCGCCAGTAAGTTATATATATATATATATATATCACTAGGCGTAATCAAGTAGAAACCTAGTTGACTATCGAGGTCGTCTCTCCACCAGGTGTTTAGCCTTCCTCTATGTCTTTTATTTCCTCGTGGTTCGTTCTGTCGCTCTATATGTTCACTTGTGGTCTGTACACTTCGAAAGGTAACTTGCCCATCTATGTTTTGCCATTCGTATGGTAGTGATGATGTTATTTACTCCAGTTTACTGTCTGATCCAGGTGTTTCTTTTTCTATCATATGAACTGATATCGTTCATAATGCGTTCCATTTTGTAGTATGCCACTCTTCGCTTTTCTATTGTTGCATTATTAAGTGTCCATGTTTTGCTACCACATGTCATATCAGACAATATGTATTCATTGAACACTTTTTGCTTAATGTTCATCGTGGACTTTCTACTCTTCATGATGTTGTCTACTTTGGGAAAAGCTGTCCATCCAAGCACAATTCGCTGTTTGATTTCAGGAATTATATCAGCGTCATTTCTCACCATCTTCCCTAGGTAGATGTAGTTGGTAACTTCTTCGACATTTCACCTTTCTCTATGACTAGGGCTTTTGTGGCATATTTGTGCAACATGGCCTTGGTTTTTCCAATGTGAATTTTAAAACCAACTATATGACTAGCATTGTGAATGTCGTTTAGAGTCCCTTCTAATTCTTGAAGTGTGTGACTTTGTGAAAATTATATCGTCGGCAAATTCTCCATGAGTAAGGTATTCTCCGTTTATATTGATACCTCTGCCTTCCCAGTCAATTTTATTGATCACTGATTATTGCAGTCAGGATGTAAAGAGTTTTGGTGAACTGTTGTCACCTTGTCTGGCACCTCTTTCCATATTGATCTATTCACTATCCTGTTGATGTAAGCACTCTCTATTCCTTGACTTTTCAAAGCTTTGAACATAGAGGTGACTTCAATGGAGTCAAATGCTTTTTTCATAATCGACAAAGGCGAAACAAAGTGGTATAACGTGCTCGTTAGTTTTCTCTTGGAATTGGCTTACAACTTTAATGTGGTGCATGGTTGAAAATTTTGGTCGGAAACCAGCTTATTCTCTGGGTAGGTTTCTGTCAAGTGTATTTTGCATCTTTTTGAGAAGAATTTGAGAAAATACCAAAATGAACATACAAGAAGCATTTAGAGGTTATATTTAGTCAATATTTGCAATTAATTTCGGTAAAAAAAATCGGTAGTGATGGAATAACACATCATTTTGTGATCAACTAGCAGCAAACGACTATGAAATGTGCATTTAGGAGTTTCCACATGGTTTATGAAATAAGCTTGAATGTTAGTGAACGCAACGATTTTGTGGATTTAAATTATCATTAAACTGCTAAAAATCGACCATGAATTGGGTAAGTTTTTAAGGGTGTTTTTTTTTTGGGGGGGGGGGTAAAGATTAGTCTTCATAATGAATATTTGGAGGGAATGAATTTCATTCTCCCTGGAGTTGATTCTTGCATCTGGTCAATTAATTAGGAATGCCTTTTGGCTGATAACAAAGTGTAGTATCTGTTCCAATGAATGCTACACCCTGTAGACCGGTATCGTCTTGGCCTTCGGGCATTGATTCTGTCGGTCAGGGGGTATTGTCTTGTGCAGTTCTAAGAGGTTCACCTTCTCAGGCTTTGCCTTCTCACCCTTTGAGAAGAGGTTAGTTTATTTCTAATCGCCTGAGACGCCGCTACCGGGGAATACCGACGGGATTGCCAGGGAATTATTTATAGGCTAGAGTGCTCTTCCGTTAGGGCACTGGCTTTTCAATCACACTTTCTGCCGTTGTGTCACATCTTACCGCTGTGGGAGGGAGATAAATACACAAATTAGGAAGGCTGGTCTTGTATTTAGAATGTATATATAATATACATTTTAGAGCGCATTTTCACAGCTTGTTTGACTCGCTCCTAGCAGCTTTTGCTTACTAATAAAATCTGTTAACATTTTTGATTACCTCATTTACACTTTTCGCACTTTCTGTGATTCCTCACTCTAGACCCGCCAGAAAACCTTTTTCGTTTTCTTTTTTTTGTTGCTCTTCTTGGATATGCAAACGAAAAATAACATTTATTTTAAAGTAGCGGAAATACCACAAATTAAAGGTTGGTACATATTAGTGTTTTTGAGTTTTTGCTAGTAATATTAGATCAGATATATGTAGGCGATATTTTATTGATGACGTCATCTACTGTCTCCGGTTATCCACCATCATTTTTGATAGTAATGTCATCATTTTGTGACGTCATCATGACGTTTACAAAATTAGGATGTCATCCACTGTATCCGCTTATCTTCAATCTCTTCTTTTAATGAATGGTGTGATCATTTTGTGAGGTTATAATTTGATGACGTCTATCAATTCTACACAAACACAATACAAAAAAGCAAGCAGGATCATTAGAAGTTCAGTAGTATATATATATATATATATATATATATATATATATATATATATATATATATATATATATATATATATATAGTGAGTTATGAAAATATATTTATGGCAATTAAGCTTCACAGAAGCTCCTGCGTTTCAACCCCGGGGGAAATCTTCAGGCTAATATGTATGGAGTTATATTTGCCGGGTGCTTTTATATACACGGCTAGATAGTTAACCAATCAGATTCTTTCTTGTTCTCTTAGCCAATCGTTGGGCTTCTCTCGAACAAAGGTCCGGTTAGTTCTACTCCTTATTTTATGTTCTATTGTTCTGTTTTCTATAGAGTTACCTATATTTTGTTTCTTTGTTGTATCAATATAATGGGTTAACTAATTTTAACACCTGGTTCCTTGTATTTCTATTTTAGGTTTTAGTTTTTAAGTTGTTAGGTTTTAGTTTAGTTTAGTTTAGTTTAGTTTAGTTTTTTTTACTTATTTGTTTGTTTGTTTGTTTATTTATTTATTTATTTATGTAGTGTTAGCCTAAGCTAAATTTTACTCTGTGCGGGCAGCTGTTTGCTATCTCACTTCTACAGTTTAATGGATTGTGGGGGGGGTCTTTAAAGTTTAGGATTTCAAATTTCTCATTCCGACATAATCTACACGGGTCGTCAAAATTTCTACATGTACTGGCCTGTCGTATTATTTTCCATTCAATTATTTGTGAGCGTTCATTTTCTTTGAGCTCTCAATAGTGGTTTGCTAGTGATGTTTTAATTCGACCTGCTTTGTTTTTAAATGTGCTTTTGTGGTCATAATATCTGGTTTTAAAATCAAGGGAGGTCATACCCACGTAGTACTTCTTGTTATTCGATCTTTACTTTGCAAATATTTTGGCTTGGTAAACAATACTTTTGGTTAGGCATTTATTTTGTAGTGTGCAAAGTGTACGATTTATGCAGTTACATCTTTTCTCTTCGTTGCTAACTTTTTTAATTTCTATTCGGGTGATTGCTATTAGAGTTTTGTTTATTTCGATTTGTAGTGTTTATATTGTTGTTCTTCTCAGTGTTATTTTTGCTATATTTGTCACTTGTTTATGTAATTTGTTATTTTTTTCCTCTCTGCTGTTCTTATTAAGTATTTTGTTATTTGTGCCTTAATTATCATTTCTAGGTGTTCGCAGCAGCTGTAGGACAGTTTTAGGTTATTTTTATTGAATATTTTATGCAGGGGGTTGGTTACGGGGAAGTGTTTTTCAATCAGATTTAGGAATTTTTTGCCCAGTTTAGTTTTTAGCATCTGGTTATAGGGCGGTGTATAATAGATTATATTTCTTTTTCTTTTAATTTTATTATAATTATTGGTGTCCTATTTCTTATATTTCATTTCGGTATTATGGTAACCACTATATTTTAGAGCTGTATTGTAAATGTCGCTTGATTTTTTAAAATCACTTTCGTTGCTAGAATTATTTATAAGCCTACGTTTGATAGAATTCGGAATATGTTTTATGATTGATGGGGGTGATAAGATTTTGGGTTTACGTATATTGGATGGGTGTTATCTTTTAGGTATGGTTCGTAAGTATTTTTATTAGAATTTAACGTGACCTCTGGAAAGTGAGTTGTTTTATGTATTTTTACTTTTAGGCATAGTTTTTCATTTCCATATGCATAGTTTTCTCCCTTGACTTTGTTGGAATCTCTTATTATCGCTAATCCATCATATCTATATAGGCCGATATCTGTATTATAAAATATATTTGTGAGTGTATATAAAATAAATAACCCCACAAGATCTGATGTCTCCACAAAGTCAAGGGCACCCATAGCTAAATCAAAAGAGTTTGTCATATTTGTTTTAATCCATTGATCATCATTATTGATTAAAACTGATCTCCTACATTTTTAATGATGTGGGTTTCATCCTTGGATATATCAGTATAAATCTCGGCAAATTCTAGGGCGATGTTAAAGAGTTCTTCTGATATAGACGGATAGAAATCCACTATGTCAAATTGTAGGAAGATACATTTGTTCTTATCTTTGATATTGTTTAACCAAGCGATTGCTTCGGCAGTATTCACCCATTGGTTTAATTCTAGGTCTTTTTTATTTGTTTGTTGATTCTAGATAGAATTGTTTTACTAATTCTATCTATTTCTGGTTTGGTCGGATTAATTAAGCGAGTGCTAGGCTTATTGTTAAAGTTACTTTTGTGGTGTTTTAAAAGATATAGGCTTTCTTAGGTTTTAATTTACTAACTTTACTGCTAACTTTTAGTTTATCGGTTATTTGTTTACTTTCAACATTTATTATATCTATGAAATTACGTTCGCTTGTATTTAGTTTTTTGTAGTTTTTCGTAATGTTTTCTGTGAATAGTTTGTTATACTCTTGTTTATCTATTTCATAAAAATTCCTAGTTTTATTCGCCTTTACGAAGATTTTGTTACAGTTGTTTATGTTTTTAACGATAGTGTGTAATTGTTTTGGTAATTATTATGTTGTTTGTGAAATTCTAAATCTTTAATTACATTAAAAACATGGGAGCCTCTGTGTAGCTTAATTACAATAAATATATTTTCATAACGTACTACTAATATGTTCATAACTTACTACCTAGCTCTACCTACGTATCGAGCACTGTTGAGGTAAATACTGAAAATTGATACATAACAAATGATATCTCTTTATGAAATTTGATGTGGATATATGAAATAGTAATATATGAGATATATATATATATATATATTCATATATATATATATATATATACATATAATACATATATATATAATACATATATATAATACATATATATATAATAATACATATACATATATATGATACATATATATAATAATAATACATATATATGTATAATAATACATATATATATAAATATATAATACATATATATATATATAATACATATATATATGATATATATATATAATACATATATATATAATAATAATATATATATATGTATAATAATACATATATATGTATAATAATACATATATATATATAAATATATAATACATATATATATATGATATATATATATATAATACATATATATAAAATAATAATACATATATATGTATAATAATACATATATATATATAAATATATAATACATATATATATATGATATATATATATAATGCATATATATAAAATAATAATACATATATATATAATAATACATATATATATATAATACATATATATATATATATATATATATGATATATATATATATATATATATATATATATAATACATATATATATAAAATAATAATACATATATATATATAATAATACATATATATATATATATAATAATATCTCTCTCTCTCTATATATATATATATATATAGTCTAAAAAAGCTTTGAGTCATTAAAAAAAAAAAAAATTTTTTATTTTTTTAAATGTAAAATGCAGTTTAAATTCCCAGACAAACTAACTAAATCCAAGATATTGCAGACTTAACATTCGTTGGAAAATTAATAAATGAAAATATATAAGTAAAAAAACAAAAAAAAAAAGGGGGGGTTAATTATCTAAGAGTGAAACAAAAACAGGAGACCTTAAGCGTCTAATATTAACACAGGGATCATCATGTAACTGTTTCGGAGATTTAAAAACAGGACAGTTATAATATTCATGGCTCTCCAATGGTACTGATTATACGACCATTTCCCCAATAATCAAGTGTCGAAATAATTCAGCTTAAAATATCACTAATATATACATAAATAAATAATAATAATAATAATAATAATAATAATAAAATAATAATAATAATATATATTACCCTTAAGACTACCGTATGATATAGTAATTTGCATATCAAATAACATTAATTATAACAATAATAAAAAAAATATAAAAATAATGATAATACTAACTAAACACTACATCCAAGAACCATTCTGCAATATATATATATATATATATATATATATATATATATATAGGTAGTTTGGTAGTTTTGTTTTACGGCATATCAACCCTTTTTGGGTTATCCAATGCCGAATCTAGTCATTATAGTAAAAGTTTTTATGCTTCAAGTTCTTTATATCTTCAAATGTTTAATCATCGTTTTTGGTTTGGTAGTTTTGTTTTACGGCATATCAACCCTTTTTGGGTTATTTAATGCCGAATCTGGTCATTATAGTAAAAGATTTATGCTTCAAGTTCTAAAAATAAAATAAAAAAGGGGAGGGAGAAAGGGAGAGGGGCTGTTGTTTTTGTTTTTGGTTTTGTAGAACATAATTAAGTTTTACAAAAAAAAAAAAAACGTCAATGTAGGTGAATTTCGTCTCAGGGAGCCACAGGGCAGCCTGATCTGGTATCACCAGAATATATATATATATATATATATATATATATATATATATATATATATATATATATATATATATATATATATAAGAGAGAGAGGGCAGATAGAGAGAGGAGAGGAGGTAAGATATGTGTTTCATATATATAATTGCAGTCTTATATCCGTTTATATGATAGTGGGCATACTGTTTAGTTTTGTAATTTTAAAAATGTTTAATACTGTCAAAATTGATTTCAAAAATAGTGAAGCAAATATAAATATTGAAATGGAATTGAGAATCTTTTTATTTATTATTTTATTTTTATTTTCCATAATATTATGCAGTCATAAATAATTAAAAAGTAAATAATTACAATAAATTCTTGCAATACAGATTTTACTATAAGGGTTATTCTTCTTGCGACAATTAAATATTAGAGTTATTTCCCTTGAAACAACATTTTTAATCATCTCCTTTAAGAAGATTTTTTTTTGTTGTCCAACTATACTTTACATTTCCTTCTGTGATAAAATATGCGATAAGATCCCGTAGAAATGTTGTTTATATTCCTCTCACGCGGGGAGATGTGGCACAAGGTCGGAAAAGTGGGATTTTAAACCAGCGCTCTAGAGGTAGAGCACTCTGTCTTAACAAAAATTGCCTGGCAGCCCGTCGGCATTCCCTGGTAAGTGTGCAATTAGTAATGAACTAACCATTTCTCAAAGTGTTATGAAGAAAAGCCTGAGAAGGTGGACCTCGTAGAATTGCACGAGACCATACTTCGCACAGACAGAGAACAATCCATCCTAAAAAATGGACTAGACTCGGCCGATCTGATTTCAGTATGAAACTAACCTCGAAGATCGCGTAGGGAATATTTAAGAAGAAACATTGAAAATCAACATTTGACATCTACCTTTTGTTTGGAATACAATATCTAGTATTATTTTTAAAATTGGTAAAATCATGTTCACAATAGTCAAACAAAATGACTTGTGTTAAGTAAATACATAGTAAATTAACTGACCAGAGATTTTTCGAAACCTAAATCAACCAAACATATTTTTCCTCACATGGAGTAATATATATCAAACAAGTTCATTATATATATATATATATATATATATATATATATATATATATATATATATATATATATATCATGGACGTCAGCACCGGGGAGGGGGCAGGGGGCTCAAGCCCCCCCCACACACACACACACACACACACACTTTTTGACTTGTCTCCCCCCACTTTACGGTTGTTAGGATCGAGGGTCGTGTTCCCCCGATTATAGACGTGTTCAGTAAAT